>CM042378.1:9679868-10279868 GCA_023634145.1 Thymallus thymallus
GTAGGGGGTGAGTCTAAACAGACACACAGACACGCACACACGCACACAGTGAGAGAAATTAGAGGGGAAAAGCAACAACTTAGTCAACAACTTAAAACAGTGAGCGAAGCACAAAGTCACCTTGAATCCCATGAGGTGGTGTAATGTGTTTTTCAGTCCCCCTGGGTCAGCTGGTGTACACTCCCATACACCTGCTGCTGTCTGCTGTGAGTGAATGCAGTCTAATAAGATACTAAATATGCTGTATGGAGCAGAACATTGAGCTGCCATGAGAGCTTCCGGTATATTACCGTGTTTGTAGGATGATACAAGTTCTAAAAACCTGTAATTCATTGAATGCATTCTTCGACTACTCAGGCTAATCTCCAAGGGGAAAACTTAATACAGAGCGTAACACATTGTATTTAGCTTCCTTCAACATACAAACGAGTAAAGAATAATTGACTTCCAACTAATCAAATCCGAATGTCCCATTACAGCTGTTGTCGTTGTCACTTCTCAGTGGGAGGTTGTGTTGCTTTTTAAATGTACCAGGCACAGTCACATGACATCAACATTCAACCAAGATGGTTCGACTTCTATCAACTTTTAAAATCATCACCGTTCAAAATGAGAAAGGTGTCCCCCCCATCCCTTTTTTTCCCCCCACAGAAGTAAATAAACTTTTTTACACAATTAATAAATACATTATTACATCAAGGGGTTGCTGCCTGCTACTAAATCATCTCTTCTTCCTCCTGAAGTGTGCACTCGTTCACTACTCCATGGGCTATAGGGAGTTTCAATATACCAGTCATTTCCTATTAAATCCATGAACAAGTGCACAATTGCCCGGGAGAAAGGAGAGATTATTGGGATGCGACACTTGTATAGTTGTACTGTATATGACATGTTAGTTCCTCCAAAGCACCAGTAGATGTCAATGTGGCACTGAGAGGAGTTGGAGGACTCACCTGGCAACCAGAAAGAGCACACAGCTGACTGCCAGGTAGGCTAGCAGCATGAAGAGCCACACCCCAGGGGAGAAAGGGTCTAAGAAGGAGAAGTAGCCAGGTCTGCGCCCCTACAGCCCACACACACACACACACACACACACACACACACACACACACACACACACACACACACACACACACGCACACACACACACACACACACACACACACACACACACACACACACACACACACACACACACACACACAGAGAGAGAGAGAGGTGGTTAGCTACATTACATACACACAGATACACCCTAAGCCAATTCATCTGTTACAGATTAATCCCTATGACCAAGCGTTCCTGTGTTTACTCTGACTGAGATTCCGAGACTTGGAGCTACAGTGTATGCCTCAGGTCTAGACTTACTACTGGGAGATTATCAGCCTGGGTTTTATATGGAGGTAATTCATATTGCTTAATTATCTAGCACCGACGACCATTGTCAACAAAATTAAACCAATTACGTCTGAAATAGTGCTCTGGAAAATGCATGGTTGAAAGTGACTGCAGAAGGCCAGCACACCAGCTAGGATCAATTACATTATCTTAAATGGATATGGAGAAACCCAAACCAGTACAGTCCATCACAGACAAGGACTGTAAGGACAGATGTGGTGTTGTTAGGGGCAACAGCACAGCTATCTGACATCAAATGTGGCCTCACTGTGTTAAGAATATATCATAAGAATAGGCCTACTCTTACAATAAGCTGTTTGACAACTTACAGTAAGTGTAACATGTATCATCAATTCACAAAACTAGAATCTCAAAACTTGATAATAAGCAATATATGTATGCAATGCAAATGCTTCCTCCTCCAAAAATATATTGAATGTGTGGCGAGGGGAGAGGATTTATAAAGGCAAAGAATTCTAAATGATGAATGAATCCATAATTAGGTCTGGTTGAGGCCGGATATTCATTAATGTGTCTGTAATCCCTCCCATATTAGTGTAATTGAGCAAAATAGGAGCGGAGCTGGAGATTTCTAATTACAGTAGAGTTAATTAGGACTGGCTTGTCTGAGGAGCCTGGTGATGGAGGCCTGCCTTGTGAAAATGATCAATTTATGCTGCCAGCGTCACCGTACTCTCTAATAAGGGACTCTGTTGGAGAGTCTTGAAATGAGAAAGGGTAGTGTGTGCGTGTAGCTTTTTCGAGGATGTGACCACCGGGTTCAAACCCGGGTCTCCTGCATGCCACAAGACTGTCTTAGCCCACTGAGTTAAAGGCATTCCAAACCACCTCGGTTACAAAGGCAGGACGTACATTAAAAGGTCATGCCAATAACGGTGCAATGCAGCGACAACCTCTGCAAGAATATATCGGCAAAAAGTAACTAGTTGAAGGTTGTGCTGACACGAGGTGCCTTGTGGTCATCCAATCTGGTGCCAAGTGAAGCGAGCGTTTTGTTTACAGCTCTATTCTATTTAAATCTCTGTTTAGTTGCCACTAAGGGACCATTATGGAAGAGCAGAGCTGTTGAGGAAACAGCACAACACCAGCAGATGGTGTAGTGAAAAGATCAGAGTGAGAGAGAGAGCGAGAGAGAGAGAGAGAGAGAGAAATAGAAAGCGAGGGATAGAAGAGAGAGAGAGAGAGAGAGAGAGAGATGGGGAGGGAGATAGAGAAAGATAGAGGATGAGAAAGAGAGATGGGACATGCTGTTCACTAATCTTTACTGTGATATGGTTGTTCAAGAGTAAGAGAGGATTGTGATTGGGCTGTGTGATGTACAACAAAACGATGAAGTGAGCTCAACGTCCAAGAAGTAACGGCAGTACATGGAACAAAAACGTAGGCGCACCTGATGTAATGTAAACAGTTGCTTAGGAGAATCAAAAATTTAAGTGCAGAGTGAAAGGGACTGACAAAGCAATGGTCTGTGTGACCAAACTGTGTTTTATGAGGTTAGACCTTGAAAGTGTTTCAGTAGTATGTTTGTATTCTCTTGGCATTCCTATCAAGTATGGCTCAGCTAACCATTCTATTTGCTTGTGTAAAGCCACTGAGCATTTTAATACTCTTATACTCATTCACTGTGGACCTCCAGACATCTCAGCACAGCAGTGTTAAAACCCTTTAACAAGCAGCTCAGCCGGGTGTTTGAGCTAATTTTGACAACCAATTTTGAATTAAATTAAACATATGAATTTTGTTTGGCATATTTTATCATCTCAATCAATGCCATTTAGTAAAATGATCATGTGGTTTTCATTATCGGGCTCCCATATTTTTTTTAACACCCATTCAAAGATGGCTGAAAAACGAATTTACTATAATTGTTTTGTACTAATTATAAATAAAATGGGAAATTACAAGGTTCTCATGGTAGGGATGGCAAGGTGTGATGGTATGTTTGTTTCTTCTCAAATAGGAGAGAGAGCCCCCTCAGCCTCTCAGGAAGCCCTCTGAGGTGCCAGTCATCTGTACTGATCTGTAGTCAAGGTGGGCATCACGACTGGCGAAGGCATCTACGAGCACAACAGGTATTTTTTTGGTAACACTTTACTTGAAGCCTGCAGGTATAATGGTTTATTACTTGTTATATGCAAGTATGCGCCTATAACTTATTATACAGTTTATAATATGTAATGGCTCTATTTTTTGTAATACTATTTAGACATTTAGACAAAGCGGGACTTGAACCCTGGTCTCCCGGATCATGTGCCAAAAGTCAGGACTACGGGCTCTGCACTGTACAACAGGTCTCTGACTGTACTCACGACTGTATCCAGGCATGCATGGTGCTCTGACTGGATAGGGAGACATGGGCATGTGCTTTATAGAGTGTAATTATCATCATCATCCCATCAAATGGAGAACCGGGGGTGGGGAAGAGAGGAGAAGGGAGGCGCCGGTTGTGACATTGCCCGTTATACAAACCCCTCTCCCCGTAGGCTCTACTTTGTGTTAAGTGGCGGGATGTAAGGCCTTTAGCACAGAGTTTCTAAACCCAGAGGCGCAACATTGCGAGAATTCTGAGAACGCTTGCGAAGCAGACCAAGCAGACCAGGCTGGGGTTTGGGGTTTGTGAAGTCAATCATAGAAGTGAAAACTTCTTCCTTAGTTGTTAATTTTCTCGAAATCTAAAGTGACAAACTGACACGTTTACATTTTTGTCAAAAACAACTTCATATCAAAGGAGTGCCTTCGATTTGACGGCCTGCACATGCTCAGTTGGTAACGAGACGACCGTTAGACCCGATGACGTGTTTCTGAGCATGAGCTTAGCCAGCCAACGTTGCCATGACATCACCTACAAGTGTGATCAGGGATTTCCATTGGAGAAGCAGTTTCTGCCTATCTTCATACTGTACTGTCTTTGCCTTTAGTGAGTGAGGTCACGTTCAAGGATTTCACCGGCATATCCCTCCTCCCCTTTCCCGCGTCAAACATACCGGGTGAAGGAGAGTAACATTATTTTTTTCAAACACCAGCCACCTTGAGAGATGTGTCCGCCACTCGCCACCCTGCTATTATGGTCTCCATGACTACAGAGGCGGAAGAGTTCTGTTTATGTGGCGAGGGGTGGGGTCTGCTGATTCGTCGCCGGCCCAGATTCCCTCAGTGCACTCGCAGGATGTATGGGGCGGTTGTGGAGGGAGAGGGGAAGGTTGTGATTGGGGCGAGGTTGGAGGGGGGCAGACACACTCAATCAGGATCCCAGTGCCACACTCCCACAGGGCAGCTCGTGAATGTGACACTGCTCCCCTCTCTACCACCCCCTAATTAACTTGTGTGTCTAATTAAGTTTTTAATCTCCATACGCATCCTCAATAGCCTCTCTTTCTCTCTCTCTCTCTCTCTCCCTTCTCTATCTCTGTCTCTCTCTGTATATTTTTGTCTTTACTACTACACACACAAAGACACACACACACACACACACACACACACACACACACACACACACACACACACACACACACACACACACACACACACACACACACACACACACACACACACACACACACACACACACACACACACACACAAAGACACACACACACACTATTGGGGTGCACCATGGACAGAAAGAGATTAAACAGTAGTAGGCAGGGCCAGACTAATGCATTTGGGGCCCCAGGGCAGCTCCCTCCAGGGGCACGGGCCCTATATGCCCATTTGGTAATCCGGCCCTGGTAGTAGGCCTATTCTACCGCCATACAGCAGGTAATTAAAAATCAACAGGCGTCTCAATTTTACTCCATTTTCCATTGTTATTGATCAGGCTGAGAATTTAAATTAAAGTCTGAAATAAGCAGATCAATAGCTAGTGGATTAAACCTAAACAAGTGCAGTCACAGAAATTCTAATATTGAATGGTGGAGCGGTAGCTCCGTGTGAGACCTAAGAGATTGCCAAGGGACGCTGGGAGGGATGGAGTCCTGGGTAGAGAGATGAGGAGAGAAGAAGGAGGAGACACCAGGGACAGGTACTGTGTAAAGACTCCAGACAGACAGAGATCAGTGCAGCAGAATCTCACACCTAGTAGTTAGTCTCTTCCGCCCTTCATCCTGATCTTAACCAGTGGAGTTTCCACATCTCTCTCTCTGCCAGTTAGTTTACGCATGCTCTTCCTCCCATCCCTCTGTCTGTCTGTCTGTCTGTCTGTCTGTCTGTCTGTCTGTCTGTCTGTCTGTCTGTCTGTCTGTCTGTCTGTCTGTCTGTCTGTCTGTCTGTCTGTCTGTCTGTCTGTCTGTGCCTGCATTGTTAGGGCAGTAGGAATGTGTGTGTGTCAATCTTGCACTGCAGTGTGTGTGGGCTTCTCATCTCCTCCTCCACGCCGCGTCAGCTTGCAGGAACACGCCGATGAGCGCATTCCAACGCGTCAGCACTAGCAGCAGCCTGCCGCAGAGGTGATACGGCAGCCCACTTACTGTGCACCTGCTGCTATCGATTCATTCGACCAACTGTTGGCCCAATGGAGCCTCTCTCCTGGCAGCTGCACCTATTAGCACCAGGAAAAGGGGAAGGGCGCATACGGGGGGACAGGGAGGACAGGGTATTACGGGTGGACATGGAGGACAGGGTATTACGGATGGACATGGAGGACAGGGTATTATGGGTGGACAGGGAGGACAGGGTATTACGGGTGGACAGGGAGGACAGGGTATTACGGGTGGACAGGGAGGACAGGGTATTATGGGTGGACAGGGAGGACAGGCTATTACAGGTGGACAGGGAGGACAGGGTATTACGGGTGGACAGGGAGGACAGGGTATTACGGGTGGACAGAGAGGACAGGGTATTATGGGTGGACAGGGAGGACAGGGTATTATGGGTGGACAGGGAGGACAGGGTATTACGGGTGGACAGGGAGGACAGGGTCATACGGGGGGACAGGGAGGACAGGGTCATACGTGGGGACAGGGAGGACAGGGTCATACGGGGGGACAGGGAGGACAGGGTCATTCGGGGGGACAGGGAGGACAGGGGCGGCTGTGAGTCCCTACTGGGACGCCATATTAATGTTTTTACACTCCGACGCTCGGTCCAAAGCGACTCCATCAGGCCGGTGGCCAGCAGAGAGACCAGTGTGTCACCTTGGATTTGGGGGAAGGCCTTTGATTAATGGTTGGCTGGTGTTAAAACATAGAAACAGCGGTATTGGATTTCCACAACTGTTGCCTGGGTCTTGTTCTGTACTCGGGGCTCAGGGCTGTTATTGGTGCGAATTAGATCCCAGTCACAATCAGAGGAGAAATGGGATTGGGAATGAAAGGTTGATTCACACCAGCATATAACGGAGCAGAGCACACCATCTGTTACTCTGGCGGAGGTAGAGAGAGGAGAGGGGAGGAGAGGCGCTGAACGTGCTACCAGACCGAGGCTGATGATTGGTCGCTAGGTTATTAGCCACGGTCCACTGACTGCCGTGGCGCCTGGTGTGTGGGGTCGGCGCAAGCTTTTTTTTTAGGGGTCAAGGGGTCAGCCAGGGTGTTTGTAGGGGTCGGAGAGGTCAGAGGTTAGTCTTACCAAGTGCACACGGTACATGATGCTGATTCCCAGGGTCATAAACGGCTTGGAGAAATCGATGACCTTCTCCCTCTCTGCGGTGATGGTGAGCCCCGCTACAGCCAAATCCGCTTTCTGGAATAGACACGCATGCACAAACACACACACACACATGTACACACACACATGTACACACACACGCACACGCACACACACACACACACACACACACACACACACACACACACACACACACACACACACACACACACACACACACACACACACACACACACACACACACACACACACACACACATCAATACCATTTAGATATGCACAGATTGGTAAACCCAAAAGTTGGGTTGTGGTGGTGGAAAATGCATGGAAAGTTAAATGAAATAGTAAGTAGGATACTAGTGTAATTCCACTCCTACTGTGCTGCCATTGTTGTCTGTGATTCTCCCTCATGCAGGGCACCAGGGAGAACAGAGTGTAGAACAGAGGGAAGGTCTACGTCCCAAATGAAACCATATTCTATGTACTTCTGAGAAGGACCCATACGGCTTTGGTCAAAATGTGTGCACTATATGGGGAATAGGGTGCCATTTGAGACACACATTAGAACAGAGTGCAAGCGGGCGAAGGGCAGATTGTTATGACGAATCACTTGACACGGCAGCCAGTCAGTCAGCCAGCCAGGCTGAGCCAGCCAGGCAGCCCGTCAGTCAGTGCTACTGGGCATGGTAGGGCTGTTACGGTGGCTGCTCAATCCCACAAATCATCTGACGCTGCAAAGTGCATCTGCAAGGGATTTTCATCTCCCCCAAGGGCCCAGTGCAACCCTACGCTGCTTTTTGTCCCTTGCAGTTGGAAAATAAGGGATTGTCAGAGCTCAACTCTAAATGAGAGGAGAGCCTGCCTACAGTGCTGGATCCGACCGTCAGCATTCATGACCCCATTGCTTTTTTTCTGATTGTCGGTCCAAGTGAGTGTTCCCCCTGTTGACTTGGCTAGAAGGCTTTGTCCAAAATAATCTGTGAATATCTTTTGCTCTGATAGCACATCCATCATCAGTTAGGGCCATGCCATCATGGTCACAGTACACGTTGACACACTAAATAATTAACTAACAAACAAATTTGGACCAATCAAGAATAGACGCAGTACAGACATTAGTATAGTTGTAGGTAGAGATATCTTGTAGAGAGATAAGCAGAAGGTTTAGTGTCAAGGCTAGCCCTGGGTCTTGTTATGTTGTAATGTACCCTGTCAAGTGGGTATCATACACCTTTCATTGTAGGTGATCCTATGAGGGACTCTGGCTATCATATGCCTTTGCCTTGATCTGAGAGCAGCAGTTGAGAACACAGACAGAGGGGGGGGGGGTGAGTGCAGGAGAAAGCTTTTCACAGCTTCACTCTGAGTACAGGAGTTGACCAGTCCTGTCCGGAAAAACTTGAACAGCAAAAACAGAGCTCCAGGTGCACAGTGGTGAAAAAGGTCTGGAAGGCTTTTTAGTGGTTGTTTTACAGTGTTTTCACTGACAACAACTCTGAATGAACGAGCAAAACCAGACATCTAGCCAACACCCAGCCAGCCGCAAAGCAACAACAAAATGTATTTAGGCAAAAAAACTCAACAAAAGAAAGAAGTCACTCCTCTTTTGAAAAATGAACACGGAACTGTAGCTGCTGCTGAAATATTAATGCACCTATTGAATATTAATATTGATTACTGGACTCTAACAGCTATTCAAAGTGTGTGGGGGGAGAGAGAGAGATAGAGAAAACACAGTGTATAAAGTCAGCTTTTAAATAATGCATTGTTGTATTCATTCCCCATGCCACCACACTTGTTTCCACTTCCGCTGAATCATAAGATGGTCCCCCTAAAAAAAAAATCTAAGCTGTCCCTACGGCTGCTGAATAATGCATTGAGTTAGAGGTTCCCCACTGTACGTGACATTTCATCTTCCCGCTAGGGCTTTGTCTCCATCTCTATAGCTGCTTAAAGTAAAGCCCCCGTTGCCAGCTAGCAGACTGTAGCCTTGCATAGGAAGCTTGTGGAAATCTGAGCCATACATTCTCTTCTCTCAGTGTTTGCTCTACTTTTCTGTGTTACCCCTGTCAGCCGCTATAGACTAGCTACAGTACAATCTCTCTTCTCTCCCCCTCTCTTGCTCCCTCTCCTCCTCTTCTCTATTCTTCTCCTCCCCGCTCCTCTCCCCCTCCCTCTCAACTATAACCCAGTCATCCACTAACTTCCTCCTTTCCAGTCTGAGGGTCTTTCCAGAGAGTGGAGCTCAGAGGCAGGGAGTCAGTGATCCCACACCTTCCCCCGCTGTCTCCCCTCGACCTTCACCCTCTTCGACGTTCCTTGGTACTCCGGCACTCCGTAGCAGTATCGCGTGAGGCGTAATTAGACAGAGTGGAGACCCCCTCAAGGTCACCAAACCAGAACCAACTTGCAGGGGGACAAATGGAGACAATAATACGAGTAGGCAATCCTTTCTTTATTTCCTTAATGGCTTTGCATCACCGGCTCCTGGTTAGCTGGGCCTTTTTTAAATACATTTCTGTGTTGTGTGTGTCTGCTCAAGGGTGGTTGGGGCTAATTGAGATTCATTAGGACAGATGAGCTGTGTCCGAGTGAGAAGGGTGAACAGAACACAGCCATGGTTGTGTCCCAAATGGCACCCTATTTGACCAGAGCCCTGGTCAAAAGTAGTAAACTATAAAGGGAATAGGTTTCCATTTGGGACGCAAGACTCTGCACTCTTAGAAAAAAAGGGTTCTTTGGCTGTCCCCATAGGAGAACCCTTTGGAGAACCCTTTTTGGTTCCATGTAGAACCCATTTTGGTAGAGGGTTCTACATGGAACCAAAAAGGGTTCTCTAAATGGTTCTCTTATGGGGACAACAAAATAACCCTTTTAGGTTCTAGATAGCACCGTTTGTTCTAAGACTCTGTGTCATCTGGATGAGGCATTATCTGGACTAATTAACAGCCTTCATCGTCCTGCTCCGCCTCTACATCCTTGTTCTCCTACTCCTCATCACCTACGCTCCTGCTACTACTTCTACAATTCTCCTCCTCTTTCTCCTCCACCTCTTCCTCCTCCTCCTCCCACTTCTCCTATTCTCCTATTCTCCTCCTCCTCCTCCTCCTCCTCCTCCTCCTCCTCCTCCTCATCATCATCATCATCATCATCACATCTCTGCATGGTTACATGCCCTTAATGTAGGATGATCTGAATGTGAAAACCTCAATCAATAGCTTTGGGCACTACTTTTCTAGATCACGTCACTGGGGACATGTTTTACTACGAGACACTCAGCCTATCACGTATAAGATGGAATCATTTGACCCTGGAGTCCATGGAGACACACATGCCTGGATACTTAACACCCACATATAGGCTCCACACACACTAAAGTTATACAACTAATGCAACGCATTTGGCATAACGGTTATAATACAACTGAGTGCTTTCCTGCCGAAAATAATTACACAAGCATTGTGGAGACAGCGCACAATGGTTTTGTACACATTTCTGTGATGACAAACTCTCCATTGTATCACGAACATACAGTATCAGTTGTATCACAACCATTGTGTCAAATCCGTTGTACATCAGTTGTACCACCTGTGCTTATGGGGCCATACAGATGTTAGGGGTTTGTTAGGGGTGATTTGGCAGTAATGGAGTGGCGCAGCGGTCTAAGGCACTGCATTTCAGTGCTAGAGGCATCACTGCAGACCCTGGTTCGATCCCGGGCTGTATCACAAAGAATAGGGTGGCGCGAGCATCGTTAGGGATAGGCCGTCATTGTAAATAAGAATTTGTTCTTAACTGACTTGCCTAGTCAAATAAAGATTAAATGAAAAAAAAATGTGTCCTGATTACTATAAATCACTTTGTGACATGTTGTTGTTAAAAAGGCTACATTAATAACATTTGATTGAAGGTTTGATGAATTGGTCTATAGTTCAAGTGGCATTATGCTGTGAAGTGGTAAAGGGGGTTAATGGTATGGCCCAGAGTTTTACCTGGTCAAGTCAGGTGGTCGGGAAAAACCCTTGGCCCTATTAATAATGTTTACTATAGGAAGCTGTCGCCCTTACCCTGGAGATAAGCTCTCCCACCATGCCCGTCCAGGTACCGTTGGTCCCCGATACACCGTACACCCCGTCCCCCACCAGATTGATACGGTACTTGAACTTCAAGATGTCCGCCAGCTCCTTCAGCATGTCCACACAGAATCCCTCATAGCGCTCGTTCCCTTCCATCTCCTGGTGGTTCGGTTGTAGCATCACGTAAGGGTTCTCCTGCAAAGGGACACAGATATAACAGAGCACATGTAGAACACCATGATAATGTGGCGACCTTAACCCAATACCTAGCAACCTCGGACCTCTTGGCGTAACGTTTAAGGTATTGGCTTGACAGTCACCGGTTGGGGCACCCTCCCGAATTCTCAACAATAAGCATACTATAGCCTAACCTAGCGCAGCATAGCATAACATCATCTTAATCTTGACAACTTCCCTTTTTATAGGGTCAAGTTGATTTTAGCAGGTTGTCTGTCTGGACACTGGACACTATATCACCAGAGATCATTTGTTTTAAATAGGAGCCAATGAGCATATATCTCCGTTTGCATATGCATCAATTAACTTCACCACCGTACTTGGCTTGCTAACAAAAGTCTGGCAACTCCGCTGACTGTTTTATAACCCTGCCTTTGACTGACTCACTCCTTCTTAAAGTTTGTTCCTAATTTACGATTCATTTTTTCATAATGTTGAGCAAACAGCTCAATGATTTAAAGTTGGGGGGCTAAGAGATATTTATCAACCAATCAAGGGTCCACATTTTACACCAGCCACTCTAGCTAAAAGACAAAACGTGCTTACTTTTTTTGGAGAATGCTTTAATACAGCATATATCAAATCTTGAATGCTGCAGCCCACATGGAAAAATACTATAGTGTATACTATGGTAGGAATACAAAATTATAGTGAAGTCCGCAAAAACACTGCAGTGAATACTGTAGTATTTACTGTAGTATACTCTAGTATTTACCGTTTACTATAGTATAAATACTGTAGTAAAAAAGATTAGTATATTCTATAGTAATTACTGTAGTGTTTTTGCAGACTGTAGTATACTGTAGTATTTACTGTAGTGTTTTTGCGGACTGTAGTACAGGATACTGTATTTACTGTATTGTTTTTGGGGACATTAATGTAGTTTTTAGTAAAGTGTTTTTGTTTTATTATCTTTGACATAGAAGTGGGGGGCGTTCTCCTTGAGGAAACCTACTGGAGAAATGCTAAAAGAGCAAATTTTCCATAACCTGTAGTTAGGGCTGGGTTCTGAACGGAGAGTTCAGAGCATCTGCTCTTTTCTGTAACCTGTAGGGAACACAATATATCTATATGTAGGTTTCTTACATGTGGCATAAATTGGAATACGGGGGAGGGGAATGGGCAGGATATATGCAAATTAAAAACTGCAATATTTACAAAAAAATAAATGTTGTGTGTATTTTTGCGGACATTTCTGTAGTATTTACTACAGTGTTTTTGGTGGATAATACTGTAGTGTTTACTATAGTATTCTACAGTATACGTCAATTTACTACAGAATTCTATAGTAAGTACTGTAGTATTCTATAGTAAACTTTTGTATTTTCTTTATTTGGGAGCCTACTAATAACATTGTTGGAGAGGACTTCATAATTTTAGCCGAACATTGTCTTACTTTTATTGGGGTGGCTTTTGTGTTGACTGGTGACTGGGAGATGGATTCGTCTCACAGTACGAAGTGGGGTCCCTCCATTATGACACAAAGTGGAAAACCGGAGACCTCAAAGAGGAGGACACATCAGACCGCCACAGACCATCCGGTCACCATGGCAACAACAGTTATTCTACCTGTGGTACTACCGGACTGGTTTCCTTTACACTTGATTAGTCTTCTATGCCCCCTCCCACCCACCTAGCCTTCACTGCATCATATCTGAGGTCACTGAATCAGAGCACATTTTAATTGTTGCTTTAAGTGGACATACTCATCAGTATTAGATGGAGGGAGAGACTGGCGGATGTTTTGAACGTATGCATGCAGGTGAGCTCCTGGACTGCATGTTAACGAAGAGTATAGAAAGAAGAGGCCTTCCGGGCCCTGAGTCAGAGCACAGTGACACTCTATAAATGCAAATCCTCTCCATTCATTAACTTATTAAACAGCCACGCATGTTACCTTTCTGCCCCCGATTTGACACCTCTGCTGTGGTTATGCGGCGCCATGCAGGAAGGCACAATATAAATGCTAATTATTTCATTGCTTGCTGCAGCCCGGTGGTAGAAGCGCTCAACCATTGCAGCCGGATGGACGCTTTCCCTTTCCCCTCCCAAACTAGGGCTTATTAAGGAGTAGCATTACATTACACGGCGGGGGTTTCAAGGGAGAAAGCTTGGAAATGAATAAACAAACCTTCTGGATTCAATTAATAGGTCTCCACACCCCCGGCGACAGAGAGGAGTGGGCCACTGCGCTTAAATAAATGCGGCCCATCATTTCTCGGCTAGCTCTCACTTGATGATTGATGAGTGTGAAAGGGAGGCAAAGTTATTCTGTATTTATCTCCCCAACAGCACACACTATTAGGACACTATAGAGGTGGGGAAGACAATCCTCGTTTGGTGACCTGGTTAACTACCTCAGCTCATGTATTAATTGGAGACCCGCTCAGACCCGCTCTCTGGATTGGCTGGTTCTGGAGGTCCGCGCGGGTCTCCACTGAGCTGGTGAAAAATGCTTTTAGTTTTTCAACTCACTGGTCTCCATTGGACAGTTTAGATTTTAGTTTAAGGTGAGAGTTGTGTTTGTTTTGATTAATCTTGTATTTATTGTATTGGTATTCTTTTTTTTACATGATGCTATATTCAATTGTATTGTGTATGTTCATGTTTACAGGGCTCCCTTGTAAATGTGACCCTGGTCTCAATGGTGACGCACCCTGTATAAATAAATAAATAAATAAAAACCTGCAGAAAAATGTAATTAAGAACTGGCTCTGACCCATCAATCATGGGAGTAAAACCCAGACATCAATCAATGTCGGGAATCTCTCTCTCTCTCTCTCTCTCTCTCTCTCTCTCTCTCTCTCTCTCTCTCTCTCTCTCTCTCTCTCTCTCTCTCTCGGCTAAAATTAGAAGTAGGTGTACCAAAACAGGTGCAAATGATTACAATATCATTAGAGAGAAACTTAGGAGGGTCCAGCCTTCCATAAAGATAAGAACATTGTTCTGGTTTGGTCTTAACTATATGGGTGTGTGGTAACACATCATTCAAAGATCAAAAGACCTACCGAGGCCCTCAGAAGAAAGATTATTGATGCCCATGAGTCTGGGAGGGGTTACAAATCCATTTCCAAGCAATTCGAAAGTACATCATTCCACTGTCCGACGGTTAATCTACAAATGGAGAAAATTCCATACCACTGGCAATCTACCTGAGTCAACTGTCAGAAAGAGACTGCACAAAAAAAGAGACTGCACAAACGCTGCAGTCGCCTACATGGGAGGTCAGGAAGGAAGAAGCCTCTGCTTTCAAAAAATAATATCAAGACATTACTGACGTTTGCCAGACAACACCTGGTTAAAGACCAAAACTAATAGAACAATGTGCTCTGGGCAGATAAGTCGAAGGTGGAGTTGATTGGTCGCAATGCCAGATGCCATGTTTGGGAAAAATGAAACACTGCCTTTGAACAGAAGAACCTCATACCAACCATAAAGCATGGAGGCGGGGGCATTATGGTTTGGGGCTGCTTTGCTGCCTCAGGGCCTGGCCAACTTCCCATCATTGAGTCAAACATGAATTCTATATTGTACCAGAGAATTCTTGAGGAGAATGTGAGGCCATCTGTCAAAAAGCTGAAGCTGAACCGAACAAGGATCTTGCAACAGGACAATGATCCAAAACACTAAAGCAAAGCTACAACAGAATGGCTCAAAAAGAAGAAATGGAGGCTTATGGAACGGTTGAGTCAAAGCCCAGATCTCAATCCTATCGATATGCTGTGGGGGGACTTGAAGCAGGCCGTGCAGTCAAGAAATCCCTCGAACATGACTCAGTTGAAGCAGTACTGTAAAGAAGAGTGGGCAAAAAATCCTCCCAGTCGATGTAAGAGACTGATAGACAGTTACAAGAATTGTCTACATGAAGTTCTTTCAGCCAAAGGGGGCAAAACAAGCTATTGAAGCTAGAGGTGGACTTATTTATTCTGCACTATGGAATTCCATTCCTGTAGATTTTTTTCATGAGTAAATGATTGCAAAGTATAATCTTTCAGTGTAATTTGTTAAATTAGGTTACCTTTATCTGTCAATAGTGTTGAAGTGAAGATTACATATCCATCTGTCCAAATAGGTAAAAAGAAAATGACAACTTTCCAGGGGGTGTACTTACTTTTTCACATGACTGTATATTACTATTGGCTATGTATATACAGTGTAACAATAAGGAAATAGCTGAAGTACGAAAGGGTAAAATCAATAAACAGATAAATATAGGTTGTATTTACAAGCCGCAAATCTCTAATATGGTCACACATTTGGCAGCAGATTAAGAAGTTTCCATCTCATCGATAGCAACGCCATGCTCACTAAGCCTGTACATAATCAAAGCTATTCTTAATTTTGGGTCAGTCACAGTGGTCAGGTATTCTGCTACTGTGTACTCTCTGTGTTCTTCCAATGTGTTTTCTCATGATTTGGTTGGGTCTAATAGCGTTGCTGCAGCCTCTCTCGATAGCAAGGCTATGCTCAACGAGTCTGTACACAGTCAAAGCTTTTCTTAATTTTGTGTCAGTCACAGTTGTCCAAGTTTGTTCTCTCTCTCGCTCTCTGTCTCTCGATGTGCCGTGTGGAAAACATGACAAGGGATTTGGAATATTGTCACGTCTAACTCCTAATGTTGCATAATTCACCATTGTTTGTGAATGCTTACCGATCTACCAACATACAACGTCAGAAACATTTGTCGAAATCACAGCGAAATTCTACAGAATCTACCTTTTGTAATATACCACAGAATTTCAATCTATTAAGAAATTCAGCATTCCTGTATCTCTAAAAACAGGCTCCCCTTTTTTCCATTGCCAGGAGTCTGGTTGGGTGCAGATAACTCCAGCTGAGTGTTGCCAGTGTTCCATGTTCCATGTCTTGAAGGTGTACCAAGTCATACCTGAGTTCGAATAGTACTCACTATAGTTGAAACACTTTACAATACACTTGATTGAGCTTCCATGGCACAATGGAACCAATGGAATAGTCCCAAAAATGCAAACATCACCCATCCAGCACTTTAGGCAGACTCAATCAAACGCTAAAGTATTTGAAAGAAAACAAATACTATTTCAACCCGGGTCTGGTTCAAGGAGCAGTCACAACCACCTAGCCTAGCAATACCCCCCATACTCCAGCAAATACAATTATGTGGTCCGGAGCCTATAACGAACTGGCAGCTCAAATATACACTGAGTATACAAAACATTTCCATGACATAGACTGACCAGGTGAAACAATAAGGGGTGGAGTCGCTGGGGGAGGTTGTTTGCTGTATCACATTGGCTCTAGGAGGCACAGAGGACACGGTGACAGTGATGCGGAACTGTACTGGAACAGTCTGCAGTAGGGGTAGACCCACACCTTTAGGATGAATCCTCCTGGTGCCTCTTCGCGCTGCAGTCGCTCAAGACTGCAGTATCTAGCCCGCCCCCACCGGCAGAGATAAAGCGCAACACAGCAATCACGCCATGATGAATGACTTGTGATAGCGATGAAATTGCTCCTCTGTGGCTTTTGAAATTTGCCTGGACGACTCTACATCTAGTGAAATTAACATGTTGCAACTCTCTCTCTCTCTCTCTCTCTCTCTCTCTCTCTAATCCCAATCATTATCAATCAGATATTTTTCTCAGGTCGCGGGTTAACACAGACACACTTTATTCCTACTCTGCTCCTAACCTGTAAGCGTGACATTGCGAATAACATTGCGGACATTTAGGCTCTCCTTACAAGATACTTTGGGCTTATCTTTTGAATCATCAAGTAGTGGTGGGAGGGAGGACCATGAGGATTTATCTGGCTAACTATAACGCATGCACCCAATCAGCAGTGCTGCAAACGCTAGCAGGCCTGGGCTAGCCAGTAGTAGCATGGCTCTATTGAATCCAGTGTAGCTAGAACACTGTTTCAGCCAACCAGAATCTGTTGTATGAATGGCTATATTGAACCCCTGTGTTTTTCAGTAACAAGAACTCCCACAGTCCTCAGCAGCATGCAGAAAAGCAGCGTGACCTAGCTCAATGAAGAGTGTGCAAATGGGAGGAGAGGAGAAGAGCTCAATTTCTTCCACAGACCGATACCCTCTTTCCTCCATGCCCTGGAAAATTGCTGCTGTCAACCGACACACGGATTACATCTTTAATTGCTAAGCGTATAGCCTTATAGATAGTATCAAAAACAACTTGGCACGCTTAGCACACCAGCAATACACCTTCCCGAGTGTATATAGAGGATGAGACTGTTATTTACATTAAGGAAGCCTTCAGAGTCAGGGCAGATCAACATTTACTTTGTAGTCATTTAGCAGATGCTCTTATCCAGAGGGACTTACGGGAGCAATTAGGGTTAAGTGCCTTGCTCAAGGTCACATCGACAGATTTTTCACCTAATTGGCTCGGGGATTCGGTTACTGGCCCAACGCTCTTAACAGCTAGGCTACCTGCCACCCTCAAGACAGAGAGGTCAACTCTATGAATGACAGGCACTATACTTAAATAGGACTGGACAGTTTTAGGTGCCAGGGTGAAATACCACCCCACCACACCTTATTGTCAACCACTCTCTATATCTAAACCAAATGGGTGATCCAGCACATATCTGTCATTTGGAGTGTGCTGGTGTGACAGGGTGACATGAGTTACTATACTTTAATATCTACCACTCTCTTCATTGTAAATCAAGTGGAGTGTCTAGAACGTGTGTCATTGGGAGAGTGTTGCCGTGACGGTTCACTCACCAGAATAGTGGTGATGGTGAGGGTGGTGTTGAAGAGAGTGTCTGTCACGTTGATTGATGGAAGCTTCCTCTCCATGGACAGGCCCTGCTCTGAGTGCCACTGGCCAATCTGCCAAGAGGGATATGAACACACACACACCAACACACACGTGCACACAGACACACATAGGCCAATGCACATGCCAACGCACACGCAGGTTTATGCGCGCACGCACACGCACACACACACACACACACAGAGAGAGAAAACAACTGTTAGAGAGTTCATCAAAGGACCAGGCAGCAAGCAGCCTATCAAACTAGTCCAACAGACAATCCTCTCTCTTCTGAGCTGAAACCAGTTTAAGAAGACAGTCAGTCACTGTGCCCTTCACAAGGTCAGCCTAAGAGGGGGAGATAGCGAAAGAGAGGGGGAGATAGCGAAAGAGAAAATGAGGTAAAGGACAAAAGACACACGCTGCTCCTTGAAGAAATACATTGGGGCATGTGTTCAATCAGGAGACAACAGAATGCATTCATTAGCTCAATTACACACAATTCTCTGAAGCGAGTCAATGTCCTCATTACCATTAGAGCTTGGCTGGCGCCTCTCCACCACTTCTCCTTGCACACCTCCAGCAGGGCCTTGTATGGTCATCCCATCCTGCCTGTCACCACCCCAACACACATGTCGCTCAGTGGCGCCGCTATTCATTGCCTAATTTTGTTTGGTATTGTAATTACAAAGCAGCATGGTTCGTTGGGCTCTCTGCTTAACGTCTTTTGTCGAGGTGTTGGTTAATTTACCATCCCCTACCAATCGATCCCTGGCCTGTGAGTGGCTGGCTGCATTAGAGAAGGCTGTGTGTGTGTGTGTGTGTGTGTGTGTATGTGTATGTGTGCGCATGTGGGTGTGTGTGTGTGTGTGTGTTTGGTGTGTGTGCCAAGTTGTGCATGTGCATCTGGGCACAACGGCAGTGTGGTCTAAATGGATTCTTTGACGGTTGTAGCTATTACATCTCACTGTCATTCAGTACAAAGCAATGAGAGGAATGGCACAATTACGGCCATTATACTACGTATATTTGATTGACTGACATGATATCCTAGGCCTTTATATGTACGTAATGTAGAATATCCTTGATACTGATTTATAGTATGTATCGTAAGTGACAGTAATTGTAGAAAAGCATCGACACACTGTAAATTGGCATATATGACATATATAGTATATATTGCATACTTGAAATTGCTTCTTGAAGTATGTGCGAGAACAATGCCCTCCATATGCACTAAACCCATCCTTTCTAGCACACTGAACAAAAATATAAACTCAACATATAACGTCTTGGTCCCATGTTTCATGAGCGGAAATAAAAGATCCTAGAAATGTTCAATACGCACAAAAAGCAAATTTCTCTTCAATTTTCTGCACAAATTTGTTTACATCCCTGTTAGTATTTCTCCTTTGCCAAGACAATCCATCCACCTGACAGGTGTGGCATATCAAGAAGCCGATTAAACAGCATGATCATTACACATTACACAGGTGGACAATAAAAGGCCACTCAAAAATGTGTAGTTTTGTCACAGAAGATAATGCCACAGATGTCTCAAGTTTTGAGGGAGCGTGTAATTGGCATGCTGACTGCAGGAATGTCCACTAGAGCTGTTGCCAGATAATTGAATGCTAATTCACAATATTCTTGCTGGTTTGCTGTTTTTGAGACACACACACACACATGACGTCTCTTAAAAATCACCAACCCCAAACAGCAGATTTTTCAGCCAATGTCTCTTTCTCTGGATCCATTCTTGGGCCACGCCGTAGCAGGGAATGGATAGGGACCAGGTCTTAGTCGGAGGCAGAGGTTGTGTGTGTGTCAGCCAATCCTTTCTACATGCTTAACATAATCAGAGACTCCATTTAAAAGTTTACCATTCTTCCCAGAGTGAACTCCTAATGCGCAACCCCCCCCCCCCCCCCCCCCCCGCTGCAGCCGCCGCCACAGAAACAAACAAAGGACTCCGATTTCTCCTCTGAGAATATGATCAAAAGATCTTACATTCCATTTCCTCTCTGTTGTACTCCTACATGGTGCACGAGAACTAGAGAGAGATAGCACCTTGCACGCAGAAATGGAATACAAAGAGGAGAGTAACAACGCTGCGCTAGCTGCCGATGACTTCCGGGAGTTCGGGTGGGGGAAGGAGGGGAGGAGAATAACGTGTACGTTGCAGGGATCTTGCGGAACATTGTTCAGCAATCAGCTTGTGCAATCAGCTGTCAAGTGCATCTCCCCTGTAGAGAGTCGTTGTGGAAGGCAAACGGTCAGCAATGCACCACAAGGCACGGGAGGTCTGCGGCAGAGCAGAGGGGAGTGAGGAGAAGGGCAGATGGGTAAGGACGGGTAACGGGGAGGCACCGCAGGCTGCCGGGACAGAAATAAAGGGGCTGAGTACGTGTGTGTGTACATTTGTGCGAGTGTGTGGTTGTGTGGGAGGCTCAGAGCAGGAAGAGATCCCAGGCATCCGCCAACAGGGAGGAACTTCTGAGAGTTGCCCTCTGCTCAACTCAGAAAGCTATGACAATAGGGAATGCAGTGCACAGCAGCTTGCACAAACACTGTAGAGATGAGACAAGTGAGACCGTAAACCTACCCATCTGCCAATCGAAACAGCTAAATGGCCTTACTCTTCGATGTTTCCTGTCTGACTTTAACAATAATTTTGAGTGGCACCAAAAACAAAAAAAACAGCCTTTTCAACAATCAAGAACATGACATGAGGACCGGCCAAGGTAAATGGGAATAATTGTCCAAGTGGCATGCATATCCTGCTAATTAAAATGAATTATGCTGAATCGGAGGTATAACCAATGTGTGATCCTTTTGGCCTCGAGTGTGTTGCAAGAACATTTCCCAGAGGTGGAGAGAGAGTGTCGATCATTACATCGATCGATCTTGCCAGAGCACAATATGGTGGTCACTCAATCCCCGTCCTGCTTCTATACACCACAGACTGAAGATCCAATGATATGGAATCACAACCCTTAAAAAAAAACTACATTTAAAATACGGTGCTTAGGCAAAGCATTCCAAATGGAGTTCTCTCAACCCTTTTTCCTATGTTCTGATATGTTGCACCTGTAGACAGTAGCATAATAGTCCTACTGCACAGCTATACAACACCGTCAAATGCTAATTGAGCTAACTGCCTCTCTACACCTGCATGTCTAATACAGGCTGAACTGTTTTCACCACAGTGACTCCTCAGGAGAAGTGTGAGCTGAGAGAGAGAGAGCGAGAGGAGAGGAGGAGATTAGTGTCCTAGCCAAGAGTGGCAGTCATTTACTGAGGAACCAGAGCAGAGTGCAGAGAGAAAGGAAGAGAGCAAATCAATGCAAAGGTGCGAGGAGGAGAGGAAGAGAGCAGGGAAGCGGAGTGGCGCGTGTGAGGGATTACCCCGGGCTCACTCTGGCACCTGAAATTACAGCGTATAGGCCCAAGATAAGGGCCATTGCTCAATTGAAAGACACCGTTCATAGATTTCCCTTTGAAAAACCCAGCATATCCATTAGGGCTGTGTTCTGACAAATGTGTATATCATGCTTTGGTGCAACTGCTACGCTACCAGTATCTTGTAGGGTAATGTAGACCCCAAGCCTTTGCTCTGTAGCTAAAGGATTTGGGTTATGATGGTAGATAAGGACTGTGTGTGTGTGTGTGTGTGTGTGGGCATGCGTCAGAGAGGTTGAGATGTGCATGATGTGGTTTCCAGAGGAGCTGTTACCTCCCCACACATTAGTGTGTGTGATCTTGTGTTGTCGTTGGTGTTCTTTGTTCTGCTCTCCTCCATTCACATTACGTTCCCCTGGATTGGTCCATCCCACTGCCATTTTCAACTTGTCCTCCTTCTCCCGCCTACTGAACAGCCAATCCACTACCGCTACCTGCCAGTTCCTTACCGCACACCCTTTTAAATACAGCTTGGAAGTATCCAGGGAAGAGAGGAAGCTTCGTTTTTGGAGTAGAGAGACTGTGTTGCCATGTTTGTGCCCTATTGTAGCCCTTGTGTATCTAGTTCTCCCGTGTCTGTCTTGTATTGTTGTTATTATTCTAGTTAGTTATCCTTATTATTTCTGAGGGGAGAAGAAACAGGTAAGACGCCCTGGGGTCTACATTTTACCCGTAGGCGATTTGTCTGTTAAAAACACTAGGTTAGGGGCGAGTGCCACCCTCTGTAATTTTGGTTAGTTAACTCCCTTATTGTTTAGGTAGGACATTTTTATTTATTTATTTCCTTTGGGGAAAAAGCTTCATTAGTTTTAGTAAAATAAAGTATCCCTTTTTGCACTCTACCTTGCTCGATCCCTGTGTCCATCCACTGGCTGTGTAGAACCATACCCTAGACGTGCCACTGGGTCGTAACAGGAGCTGTGTGATGCCAGCTGTCTCACCTTCATTTAAACAGGGTCATGTTCATTAGACACGAAACAGAAAGAGAGGTACTATGTGAACTTGTCCAGTAAGAAACGCTTGGTACGGTGTTCCCTATTGAACAGGTCCCAGGTGTGCCTATAGTACTGCATCTCTCCAGGAGCAGGATGGTGGATAACTGTATAAATAAACGTTGCCTCGCTAACACAAAGATGTGCAGTTTGCTTCGCATAATGAAGATGGCTCCATATCAAAATAGAGCAAGCCACACAATGACAATGTTATCTCAACAACCATTAGTGGAAATGTATGCTATGGAGAATAAAGACGTTCTACGAGTGTGTGTGTGTGTGTGCGTGCGTGAGTGCGGCTGACTTTGTTATATTTCCGCTCTAATAATGACCACAACAGTCAAAGAAAGGCCAGCCCAAAAGGTCACGCTCGTTTATGTGCTTTCACGACGCGACCTTTCGATACAATCAAAATTTCAATTTGTGCAGCCTACCAGACGAACCAAAAACATTTTTTTGTTAGTTCCATAATGGAAAAGCCAATTTTCCACATTCATTATTTGGCATTATCGCTACGCTGGCCACGGCGCCACCTTCTCTGTTGGTATAACGAGCACCAGTGCTGGTTTGAGAGAAGGAGCAAAGCGGCCGCCTGAATACTTCAAAGTGCACGTCTGAGCCGCAGGCCATTCCCCCTTCTACACCACACACAGGCACACACACACACAAACACACACACATGGGCGTTCAGACACAAACACACAATGCCCACGCACACACACACACACACACACACACACACACACAGGCGTTCAGACACAAACACACAATGCCCACGCACACACACACACACACAATCTCTCTTAAAAATCACGGACCCCAAACAGCAGATTTTTCAGCAAATGTCTCTTTCTCTGGATCCATTCTTTGGCCACACCGTAGCAGGGAATGGATAGGACCAGGTATTAGTTGGAGACAGAGGTTAAATAAAGTGATACAGGATGGAGCAGACTGAGGGGATCAACATTGCTGAGGGTCCCTGCCTCTCCTGGGAGCATGTTGTATGATCTTCTAGTGGAGAAAACACTAGTACCGAGCCACACACACTTGTCTGAGTAATGACTATACTGCCATGTCTCTACTAGTGTGGCTCTGCTGCTAAGCCCTGGCTCCTAATAGGACTGCACAGTGTAGGGTGCCAGACAGAGGACAACACACACACACACACACACACACACACACACACACACACACACACACACACACACACACACACACACACACACACACACACATGCATGCCCAGTGCGCACACGCGCATACACACATGCGCATACACACACACACACACTCCCACCCACACACATACATTCATTCAAAGTCTCAGTCAGCCTTGAAATCCGCTAAGGCTGGGGGATCTTGAAAAACAGCTCAGCCATTCCGCTTTTGATCTATTCCCAATCTCTATTCCCCATCTCTATTCACCGTCTCTATTCCCCATCTCCAATCTGCCTGCAAACTGACGAAAACAAAAGAGGAAAGAGCCTGTTGTCTCAGAGAGACCGAGACAGAGAGGGAGCGAGGGAGAAACAAGCCAGATAGACACACAGGACACCATGTGACGTCCAAAACTTGCACTGTAATCTGCATTAAAACAATGTTCACTCAGAGACAGCTAGCACTTAATTACAGTTTACAAAAATCACACAGGAAAATCACAAAGCTATAAATCTTTAATCTCTGAAATCATAATCAAAGGACGTGAATGAAAGCGTCCGCAGAATAGCTTTTCAAGAAACATATGCTGTTCTCAAAGCAAACACTTACCCCCAGGAAGCACTTTCAGCTCCATCACAATTACTCCAGGAAAGAGGAGAGAGTGATAGATAGAGGAGAGGAGAGAAAGAGGTACTGGAGGAGCAGGAGCGATCTCATTAGCTGTGTAAAGCCCTTGTCAGGTGATGAAATTCATCTGGGGGAAAGTGCCTTCTCTTTATTAGAGCTGGAAAGAAGTGAATGTGAGTGGGGTAAAGGATTACTTTCTGTGGTATGTGGTCAGAACTGTCCTGCAGACTAGCGGTTGACACGGGAAAAGGACTCCCTTGTGGGCCCGGGAGGGCATAGGCCCACCCAATTGGGAGCCAGGTTTTATTACCGGCAGAAATACTCCTCTGTCTCAGACGATCCCACAGTTGAAGAAGCCAGATGTGGAGGTCCTGGGCTGGCATGGTTACACGTGGTCTGCGGTTGTGAGGCTAGTTGGATGTACTGCCAAATTCTCAAAAACGACGTTGGAGGCAGCTTATGGTAGAGAAATTAAAATGTTATTCTCTGGCAACAGCTCTGGTGGACATCCCTGCAGTCAGCATGCCAATTGCATGCTCCTTCAAAACTTGAGACATCTGTGGCATTGTGTTGTGTGACAAAAGTGCACATTTTCGAGTGGCCTTTTATTGTCCCCAGCACAAGGTTCACCTGTGTAATTATCATGATGTTTAATCAGCTTCTTGATATGCCACACCTGTCAGGTGGACAGATTATCTTGGAAAAGACGGAATGCTCACTAACAGGGATGAAAACAAATTTGTGCACATTTGAGAGAAATAAGCTTTATGTGCGTATGGAAAATATTATTTCAGCTCACTCTCGCCTCCCTCCATTTGTAGCCAGCAGTCACTACTTTACCACAGAAGCCTTCAAGAGCGGAATTACAACATCTCATTGCAGCCAAGGACCCATGTCACGGTGGCCCGTGATCACGCCTCCCTCCAAGGGATCCCGACTACGTCACTCCCAGTCACCGGCCTATTAGCTGCCTCCGCCTATTCCTCACGGCTGTCAGCTATTTTCATTACCTGGACTCTCTCCATTACGCACACCTGTATTCAATTACCCAGCCTATATAGGTTATTGGTTTTGTGACTGTGCTTGTGGATTATTGTTTCGTCATTGTGTCTTCTTGTGTTCTATCGCTTCTTGCGTTAGTTGCTTTGCACTGGCCTTTTTGCCGTTTTGTGTTTTTTGGATTTGTTCTTTTGACACTCTGTCAGTCTATTAAAGTCTATGTGTATCGTTCATCCTGTGCCTGGCCTCATTCTCTCCACACACCGTGACATAATAATCCACCAACAAAGAGACCAGCAGTATGGAGGATACACAATCAGCACAACAGCCAGAGGGATGGAATACGGCCAGTCAGATCAGGTTGGCTAAACCTCCCGCAGCGGGTGTCAGTTCTTCGTCCTCCGCGACAGCTGCAGAGGCAGGTTCATTACCAGTACTGTCTGGAGAGAGAGGCCGCGTCACGGTCGCCTTGCCCGAAAAATACGGGGGATCAGCAAGGGATTGTGCGGGCTTCCTACGCCAGATGGACATCCAACTGTCTCTCCAGTGCCGTGATGCATCGGATTTGGAGAAGAACATGGCGCTTTACTCGTGTCTCACCAGTCGGGCGCGTGAATGGGTGACTGCTATCTGGGATCAAAGTGACTCCGTAATCCATCACTACGTCGTCTTTGTCGCCCAGATTCGGTCGGTATTCGACCATCCGCCCGACGGACTGGACCCAGGTGAGCGGATCCAACAGTTGCGCCAGGGCCAGCGGTCTTTTGCTGAATACGCTGCGGAGTTCCAGACGGTAGCTGCTGCCTCCGGATGAAATGAAACATCCCTCCATAGCGTATTTCGAACGGGGCTGCGGCAGGACGTCCAAAGGGAGCTGGCATGTAGAGACGACTCTTTGTCTCTCAGCCAGCTCATGCAGATGGCTATTAGGCTGGATGGACTGTTGCAGTCCCATGGATGGGTTACTGCTAGGCCAGTTTCTACCCTAGTGCCGCAAACCACTTTGGAACCTATGGAGTTGGGATCCGCCCTGGTTCCAGAGGTACAAGAGGACCGACAAGGTGGATGTGGAAAGTGCTCCTACCGTGGGAAGAGGGGACACTATCCCGCCTACTGCCACCTACATCAGGCCCACATTGGAGGAGGTAACAAGCCACTCAGTCCTGCGACCACCCAGGTGGCCCTGGTCTCCCCGGTAACGTACTCTCCCCATAACCATGTTTTGGTGTCGGTGGGGTTCCCCGCCTTCTCTAGTTCCCAGGGTCTCCGGGCCCTCGTTGATTTGGGAGCGGCTGGCGAGCTTTAGTTCGCCACCTGGGTCTGCCGTTGACACTATTGTCCCCTCCATTGACCGTGGATGCCCTCGACAACCGACCATTGGGGTCCGGTCGGGTTGAGGAGGTCACCGTTCCCTCTCTAATGGTGGTTAATGGTAGGCACAGTGAGGTCATCTCCATCTTTTTTATCGATTCACCTACCTTCCTCATTGTGTTAGAGGTCTTTCCTGGTTAGGCCTACACAACCCTGTCATTTCTTGGACAGCTGGGGAGATTCAGGGCTGGTCGCAGGGCTGCCAAGGAAGGTGTCTGCTGACTGCCATCTGTGCCACATCGGTGGAGAGCTCCACCAGTACCGCCCACGTCGCCATTCCGGAGGAGTTCCAGGACCTAGCCCGTGCCTTCTATAAAACCCAGTCTACGCGGCTGCCTCCTCATCGGCCCAGTGACTGTGCTATTGACCTGAGGAGGGACACACCACTGCCCCGGAGCCACATCTACCCCCTTTCCTACGCCGAGACTGAGGCCATGAACACATACGTCGCCGAGGCTCTGCAGCTGGCCTCCATCATCCCCCGCACGTGGATCGTGGCACCTATTGTGTGGGAAGTGGATGAGGACATCCAACGCGCCATCCGGAGGGTCTACGTGCCGGAGGAGGTACGCAATCGGCTGCTGACGTGGGCCCACACCTCACCATCGTCCGGTCACCCTGGGATCAGTAGGACCATCACTACTCTGGCGGAGAAGTACTGGTGGCCCACCCTGGCGAGAGACAGGAGGATCTACGTCACCTCCTACTCCACATGTGCTCAGTGTAAATTGCCCAGACACCTCCCTTCCGGTAAACTTCAACCCCTACCGGTGCGAGCCGGACAGAGGCATAAACTCCAGGCCAACCGTCGCCGCAGTGAGGCCCCGGTCTTTGCTCCCGGTGACTGAGTTTGGCTTCCCTGCCGGAAACTTGGGGCACGGTTTGTAGGGCCCTTTAAAGTTGTGGAGAAAATAAACAGGGTGTCATATAAGTTATTATTACCCACTAATTACAGAGTACACCCTGTTTTCCATGTCTCTCTCGCCGGTGGTGACTGGTCCTCTCAATGAGGCTGGGGTCAGGGACGTCCCTCCACCCCCACTGGACATCGAGGGGGCTCAGCCGTTCTCAGTCCGTGTCGTTCTCGTAATGTGGTTGTTGTCAGCTGTGTGTGCAGGCATGAGAACTTTCTCATGAGCACTGAGCAGCAGGCAACAAAGCAGTTTGCTATGGCTACACACAGGGCGGTGGACAGACAGACCAGCAGCTAATGGTGGAAGTTATTTATGATATCTGTGCGTAAAAATGAGCACGGAATGGGATGAGTGATTTGTATCGGGATGGTACAGGAAAGTTTCAGGGTTATAGAACTGTTTTGCGGAATCAGGACAGTACGGGCAAAAATATGACAGGACAAGACAGGACAGGAATGCATTTTCCCTCCCGTGTCCACCTGGTGGTTAGAGAGGTGAGCCAGCGAGGGTTGCCAGTTCAAACCCTGGGTCCGATGTGAAAAATCTGTCAGGAAATGAGCTGGCAACCTGAGGGTTGCTGGTATCAAATCCCCTCCACAACATTAGCTCCCAATGTGGCAGCCCTCCGCACCTCTCCAAAAACCTGCATATGTGTGTCTTTCGGTGGGGTTGGGTTAAAAGTAGAAGTCAAATTTCGGTTGTACCTTCTGTGCAATTGACAAGTGACCTTAATCTCAATGCTACTTTTTCCATTCTCAATACTGTACAGGAGGCTGGTGCTATTTGTTCCATTCTCAATACTGTACAGGAGGCTAGTACCACTTGTTCCATTCTCAATACTGTACAGGAGGCTAGTACTACTTGTTGAAATCTCAATATTGTTGCCTACTGTTCTTGGGTCTCATACAAAGATAATTCTCAAGGACATAGTACATATTAGTTTGCAGTATAAAATGACTATCCTTGGCTGCTGTGCCAGTATCAATGAAGCTAATACATAGCGACTGTGAAACCTCCATGTAATTCATCTCCACCTCTTCTCAAGCTCAGGCTCTATCTGTGCCTTATTCAGGAACTGTCCTTTCACACAAAGATATCACTCGGAGTGTACCAAATTGGGGGACTTGAATAGGAGTGGCTTAGCCCTCGGAGCACTATAGTGTCGAGCTAAGCTTCTGGTCCGCGACACTTTGTAAAGGTGTCAGCCTCAACCCCAGCCACCACACTGTCACATTAGGCCCAAGCTCAAAGAGACACTTATTTTCCAGTGGAGTCATGGGCGACTACGCCACATGGAGCCATCATGAGGCCGGAGCTTTTTAAAGTGTCCGACTTCCCTTCTGCTATGCTGTATGCCTGTGTGAAACGTAAAGCTCCCCTCCTCCATGTGCCGCAGCAGCAGTCAGAGATAGAAATTGAATTGAGTGCCACTTATAGAGTTCTCAGACTCTCCGGTGATAAAGGAGATCGGAGAAGAAAGGCAGATTGGCGTAATAAATGGGGAATGATGCCGACAGGAAAAATAAATCAATCCAATATAAAAAAGTGCAAATGGGGATATTTACCCTAGAAGTGTAGAAACTCTGTAAATAACCGAACTCAAATAATTTGATGTAGATTAAAGTGGCCCACTGTGAAATGTTCCTCTTCCCGTGTTGACTTGTGGGGGAGAGATAAAGACATGATGCCTTCCTCTTTTTTTCCCATCTTCTCTTCTCCTCTGTTGGGTTGACTTGTGAATAACCTTGCTTGTGTGGATTACAAGTGTAAGCTGTGCCGTGAGATACATGGAGTCAACAAACTACATAGCAGCTAGCTAGAGTTGTTCCCTTCAACTATTCTACTAAGCTTACAGGTACTGTTACGCTTTAACATACAGTTTGTCATGTAAGTCATACCACTAGAGATCCTATTAAATTACTAAGAAGGAATTGGCCTCGACCACCTCCAGAAATTGGACGAAAAAAACATTATTTCCCATTGACCCCCATGCCCGAAAAGCTGCTGTATTGTTCCAAACTGCCTCTGGAAACAACGTTAGCACAACAACTGTTCGTTGGGAGCTTCATGAAATGGGTTTCTATGGCCAAGCAGCCGCATGCAAGCCTACGATCACCATGCGCAATGCCAAGCGACGGCTTATGTGGTGTAAAGCTCACCGTTCTCCGGAGTGATGAATTACAGACAATTCTGGGTTTGGCAGATGCCAGGAGAACGCTACCTGCCCCAATGCATAGTGCCAACTGTAAAGTTTGGTGGCGTAGGAACAATGGTCTGGGGCTGTTTTTCATGGTTCAGGCTAGGCCCCTTAGTTCCAGTGAAGGGAAATCTTAACACTACAGCATACAATGACATTCTAGACGATTCTGTGCATCTAACTTTGTGGTAACAGTTTGGGGAAGGCCCTTTCCTGTTTCAGCATGACAATGCCCCTGAACACAAAGCGAGGTCCATAAAGAAATGGTTTGTTGAGATTGGTGTGGAAGAACTTGACTGGCCTGCACAGAGCCCTGACCTCAACCCCATTGAAAACCTTTGGGATGAATTGGAACTCTGACTGCGAGCCAGGCCTAATCGCCCAAAGTTAGTGCCCGACCTCACTAATGCTCTTGTGGCTGAATGGAAGCAAGTCCCTGCAGCAATCTTCCAACATCTAGTGGAAAGTCTTCCCAGAAGAGTGAAGGCTGTTATAGAAGCAAAGGGGGGACTATTAATTCCCATGAGTTTGGAATGAGATGTTCGAGCAGGTGTCCACATACTTTTGGCCATGTAGTGTAAGTGTGGGGAAAACATTTCATCACAGGTAAGACATTTAACTTGTTTAGTATAGTCTGTTTGTAACTCCACTCACTACTTGTAGCTGTAAAGTCTGTTTGTTTGTCTTGTTGGTCTTGGCTAGCTTAATGTTCTGGTCTAAGGCACTGCATCTCAATGCTAGAGGCGTCACTACAGACACTGGTTTGATTCCAGGCTGTATCACAAACTTGCCTAGTTAAATAAAGGTTAAATAAATAAATACATCAAAAAGATAGCCCTCACGTGGCTGCTAGCACAGTCATTATGCTTTTCTAAGTAGCATTATGCTTTATTATTATTCTTTTCTAAGTAGTGAGAATGTTCAACATTTTGTTTTTGTTTTTGTAATTGAATAAAACAAGAACACAACAAGAAATTGCATTTGTGAGCTAGTGGGGTAACATAGGTAACCACAGGTTGTTTTCCACACAGGCGGGTGGGGCCACGACATTCTGGGTGTGTTCATAAATTTACTCTGGCCGAGGAGTAGGGTTGATCTGAGCGTTCTGACCTCACAACGGCAATCAACCACAGAAGCTAACTGGCTAAAGTTGGCTAGCTTGCTAGCTACTTCAAGACTCAAATGAGAGAACACTTTACTCTGGCAATTTTACTCGCCCTAGTAGAGCTGGTCAGGCTGTTATGTTTCACTAAATTGAATCACTCCAATATATTGGTATCACTCTGCGGCTGAAGGATACAACCGAGGTGAGAATTTACAGATTTACTCACGTGTACACCTGTGTCACGGCTGGGGTCTGTCCCTATACATAGACCCCATGACCACGACACACGTTTTCTTTCATTTTCTCGGCGGACGTCCGTATGGTTTGAGGTACAAACTTTCTGAAGTTTGCTTGGTAAGTCACTGGTAAGTGGAATATCTTGCGTGGAAGTATACTCACTGGCTGTTTGTAGCCTGGAGCAGATGGCCACATGGCCAGCTCATCCTCTTGAGTGCTCCAGTTGCTGCGCGCGGTGGATCTGTATCTTCCACCTGTGGTTTGTCCGGCAGGGTTTTTTCTTGTTCTTTCCCCTGCAGAGTGTGAGAGTATCGTGGTGGGCTTTCCACTACGTTGAGACATTAACTTGTGTTTCCTTAACGGAGTTGGTGCTGTTTTTACTGCTTGGATATTAAACCGGCTAGGTAATATTGCAGTTGGCGTAAAACAAAAACAAAAAAACAAATAAATCAAATCCATTACCTGGTTGAGTTTTTTTGTCTGCCTGTTTTTCCCACATGGTTCTTCCCCGGTGTTTGCAGAGGTACTGGGTAATTTATCCCTCACTGGGTTCCTATTTCTCCAAGCGGGTCACGACATAAGCTCTCCCAGGGCGTTGGACCCCTGCTCCGGGGCCTTGTTGGCTTGGCTGAGCTTATAGCTTCCCTTTGTGACAGGTGTGATAACTCGTGTATGCACTGCCTGGGTTTGAGCCACGCGAAGAGGGCGGTGGAGCGCCCTACTGGATGCCTGTTTTGGGTGGTGGCCATGCGCGAGTGGGTCGGCCAGGCTCGGGCTTAGGCTGGGGACGAGATTCCTCCCTCAGGAGTGATGCGGCAGCAGGCTGTTAGTCGCTCTACTGGGCCCAGTACCCCTCCCAGGAAGCGTGGCCGGGGCCACCACAGGCAGAGCCCAGTCCTGGACGGGGGCAGGAGTTGGACCGCCTGGACCACCTTGCACGGTGGGTGCATGCCCTGTGTCAGGAGGTTGATAGCTTCGATGGCGACGACAGCTGTTCCCTGTTGGCCAGTGATAGGCTGTTCCTGGGGGACAATGCTGGCACTGTTTACCACCGTGAGCGGGACTACCAGGCTGACAGGCCATCAGAAGCCGCCAGCGGCTCGAGAGACTATGAGGAGCCTACTCACTTGGGTAGCCACTGCACTCGACATCAACTGGTGGACAGTGATGACTCTCCATCTGTCCCCATCTCTGCTGAGTTCCACGAGGCCTTGCAGTATCTCTTCCTGTCACTTACCTGTACAGTTAATGTAACCATGCAAAATATTCACTTACCTCTTCATTCAACCAGACTGTATATTAAGTCAACTATTATTACCCTCACTTAAATCATACACACATTTAGCTATTTAAGTATTTCTCTGCTATCGACCTGTATAGTATAGTTAACCATGCAAATATTCCTTATTTATCTATATCAACTTGCAATATTTTTATCATTTCTTTTCACCTAACAATCTGTAACAATGTATAGTATACATATTCAGCCATTCACCTATACTATGCAATGTCTTTTTATAGCTTTTTGCACTCGACTTATTGTATTTTTATACTTTTTCATACTGCCGCACTATGTACCATGTATCGTGTATCTGTCTTTTGTGTAATTTCGTTCTGGCATTTTGAACCTGCCCTGTGTTTTTTTGTAGCTGCATGACAAATAAACTTTCCCTCGGGGATCAATAAAGTACCTATCTATCTTTCGAAGGGATGGCTTACGAATTGATGGTTCTTCCCTTCGGCCTCTCCTTGGCACCCCACACTTTCACAAAGTCAATGTCCTGGCACCTCTCACGTCCCGAGGATTGATCCTCAATTACCTGGATGATTGGCTAATTTGTGCCCCGACCAGGACCCAGGTCCTGTCAGACAGAGACATGCTCCTGACCCACATCGGGGGGCTGGGCATTACTGTAAACGACAAGAAGAGACATCTGACGCCCACCCAGAGGGTGGCCTTCATTGGCATGAAACTTGACTCAGTCTTCATGAGAGCACGCCTGCCCACCAGAAGGGTTCAGGCAATCTTATCTTGCCTCGACCACTTTCGGCAGGGGCGGGTGGTATCCGCCCTGACCTGCCAATGCCTGTTGGGCTTGCTGTCTTCATAAAAGTATTCTCATGTCAGAAATAATGTTCCAATGTCCAATCTTTTGAGGCATTCCTTTGGTGGATAGTGAAAGGCAGTGAGGGAAAGTTCCCTCCTGCTTAAATTTACGACCCAGTGTTAAGGTGTCAAGACCGGCACAGCCCCCCTTCCCCTCTTCTGTGGGAGAGAGGGTGTCTGGCTATCTGTGCATCTGTAAAGGTTTGTGAGGGTTTTAGGTGCCAAATTTCTTCAGCCTCCTGAGGTTGAGGAGGCTCTGTTGCGCCTTCTTCACCACACTGTCTGTGTGGGTGGTCCATTAAAGTTTGTCAGTGATGTGTACGCCAAGGAACTTGAAGCTTTCCACCTTCCCCACTGCGGTCCCGTTGATGTGGATAGGGGGGGTGCACCCTCTGCTGTTTCCTGAAGTCCACGATCATCTCCTTTGTTTTGTTAACATTGAGTGGGAGGATATTTTCCTGGCACCACACTCCCAGAGTCCTCATCTCCCTTTAGGCTGTCTCGTCATTGTTGGTAATCAAGCCTACTACTGTTGTGTCATCTGCAAACTTGATGATTGAGTTGGAGGCGTGGTTGGCCACGCAGTTATGGGTGAACACGGAGTACAACACGGAGTACAGTGGAGGTGTTGTTGCGAGGGTTAACACATATAAATGTTTTACTCACGTCGGCCACGGAGAACGAGAGCCCACTGTCCTTGGTTGTGGGCCATGTCGGTGGCACTGTGTTATCCTTAAAGCGGGTGAAGAAGGTATTTAGCTTGTCCGGAAGACGTCGGTGTCGGCGACAAAGCTGGTTTTCCTTTTGTAGTTTGTGATTGTCTGTAGACACTGCCACATACGTCTTGTGTCTGAGCCGTTGAATTGCAACTCCACTTTGTCTCTATACTGACGTTTTGCCTGTTTGATTGCCTTGTGGAGTGAATAACTACACTGTTTGTATTCTGCCATATTCCCAGTGACCTTGCCATGGTTAAATGCGGTGGTTTGCGCTTTGAGTTTTGTGCGAATGCTGCCATCTATCCACGGTTTCTGGCTAGGGTAGGTTTTAATAGTCACAGTGGGTACGACATCTCCTATACACTTCCTGATAAACTCAGTCACCATTTCAGTATATTTGTCTAAATTATTTTCGCAAGCTACCCGAAACATATCCCAGTCTGCGTGATCAAAACATCCTGAAGCGTGGATTCCGATTGGTCAGACCAGCGTTGAATAGTCCTTAGAACGGGTACTTCCTGTTTGAGTTTCTGCCTATAGGAAGGGAGGAGAAAAATGGAGTCGTGGTCAGATTTGCTGAAAAGGAGGCCGGGGGAGGGCCTTGTAAGCATCGCGGAAGTTGGAATAGCAGTTGTCAAGTGTTTTAGCAGCATGAGTACAACAGTCGATATGTTGATAGAACTTCGACAGCCTAGTCCTCATATTTGCTTTGTTAAAATCCCCAGCTACAATAAATTCAGCCTCAGGATATGTGGTTTCCAGTTTGCATAAAGTCCAGTGAAGTTCTTTGAAGGCCGTTGTGGTATCGGCTTGAGGGGGGATATAAACGGCCGCGGCTATAACCAAGGAAAATTCTCTTGGGAGATAATACGGACGCTATTTGATTGTGAGGTATCACATATCGTTATGCGTCTGAATACTTTGGAACTGATTTCCAAAATTAAAATAGCTTAGAGCTGATTTGCTAGTGTTTTTACAGTCTTTTATGTCCAACAATAGAAAAAGAAATCCTTCCCACTTTGTCCTAACACTAATAGCCTTCCCACTCTGCCCTAACACCAATAACCTTCCCACTCTGCCCTAAAACTAATAGCCTTCCCACTCTGCCCTAACAGTAATAACCTTCCCACTCTGCCCTAACACTAATAGCCTTCCCACTCTGCCCTTACACCAATAAACTTCCCACTATTCCCTAACACTAATAGCCATTACACTCTGCCCTAACACTAATAGCCTTTCCACTCTGCCCTAAGACTAATAGCCTCCCACTCTGCCCTAACACTAATAGCCTCCCCACTCTGCCCTAAGACTAATAGCCTCCCACTCTGCCCTAACACTAATAGCCTTCCCACTCTGCCCTAACACCAATAACCTTCCCCTCTGCCCTAACACTAATAGCCATTACACTCTTCCCTAACACTAATAGCAACACACTCTGCCCTAACACTAATAACCAACACACTCTGCCCTAACACTAATAGCCAACACACTTTGCCCTAACACTAATAGCCAACCCACTCTGCCCTAACACTAATAACCAACCCACTCTGCCCTAACACACTAGCCTCCCCACTCTGCCCTTACGCAGTCTAGCATTCCCACTCCCCAACACACTCTATAGCCTCCCCACTCTACCCTAACACAGTCTAGCCTTCTCACTCTGCCCTACATACTCTATAGCAGCGTTCATGAACTAGATTCAGCCGCGGGCCAATTATTTCTTGAGTGGATGGTGAGGGGGCCGGATCATAGATACAAATAATTTGTAGATTGCAAATTAACCGCAAGAAGCCCAAATATATGTAATAATTGACTAAAACATAATAATTTTGAACCTTGCTTACATTTGTATACGATCACATATCGTTATGCATGGGAATATTTTGGAACATATTTCCAAAATTAAAATAGCTTAGAGCTGATTTGCTGGTGTTTTTACACTTGATTTCTGGCCAAATAAAATCACCCGCGGGCCAAATTCGGCTGGTGGGCCGTCAGCTGGGGAACCCTGCTCTATAGCCTCTCCACCATGCCCTAACACAGTATAGCCTCCCCACTCTGCCCCAACATACTCTATAACTCCCCACTCTGCCCCAACATACTCTATAACTCCCCACTCTGCCTAACAGACTCTATAGCAGGGTTCCCCAACTAGCGGTCCGAGGACTGAATTTGGTCCGTGGGTAGTTTTACTAAGCCCCTGCTATAGAGTATGTTTTATTTTTAATTTTTTCTTGTTGGACATAAAATATGGTAAAAACACCTCCCAACTCTGCTGCCCTAGCATGGTGTCTCTTCCCCTTTCCTCAGGTGCTTCATTCCAAGGCCTTGATGAACAGCCTCCATTACCAAACTTAATCATCAAATCGCCCCTCGCCAGGAAGGGGCCTCACGCTTCTCCTCTCTCTCTCAGCCAACCAACCAACCAACCCCCCTGCAGGAGACCGAGACACAATAACAAATAAACCGAGCGCTACACTAACAGCCTGTCGCTGCCTGCAATTAGTCCAGCACTCGCTCTAACTCTAATTAATAGCTGGCTTGCTGCTGTCTGTCGATGAGCACAATAAAGACAATGGAGATCCATCCGTGGAGAGGCGGCATGGAGGCAGGGAAGCATGGAGGTGGGAGGGGCAGGGGGGAAGGGAGGGGCTGGACTGGGTCGACAGTGGTGGTTGTGGGGGTGAAGCCTGGCAGGCAGGTCTGTTTTTGGCCGAGAGGTGTGCCCACTGTCCAACTGGCTGTCAGACACATGCCAGACACTGGCAGAGCCTGGCATGAGGCGGGCAGAGGCAGACAGGATGCAGGCAGCCGTGGCTTTCAGTGCTCTGCTGCCTCTGGGGCGTAGAGGCTGGCATTAGGCCCAAACAAGCAAGGCCCGTCGCTCACTTGCACCGTCTGAAGGGCACTTGCATTGGTCCACATGCAGGCAAATGCACGCACGTGCAGGCACACAAACACACGCACGCACACATGCGTACGCACACACAGGGCTCCGCTGTGGACCAATGACAGAGGTCACTCAACAGGCACCTAGCTGCCAGACAAACAAAGCACCCCATAAAAGTGATGTTATCGTTCTCATATTTCTACCTCCAAAAGCTACACTTCTATGTAATTTGTTAGAAACAAGGGCTGAGTTAGAAACATCATTGCTCTCTCCCTCTGTACTCAGAGGAAAGGTTGTCTGAGTTATGTCTGCATTAACAGAGTAGGTTGAATTATATTTCCGACTTATATAAATCTGGAAAAACAGTGCTTCACAGAGCTAAATCTTCTTTATACTGTACAGCTCAGTACACGGCAGTGGGTTGACAGAGTAGGTGCAGTAGGGACTAGGGGGTGCCATACTAGAAACGTAGATGATGATTGATGACTGGCATCACGGTCTGTGACTGGGCAAAGGGAAGGACAGCTAACTGTGTCTAAACCATGCAGAATTCATCATTTTCTTTTGTTTTCTGAAGAATGCGTAGATTCTATATTGTAATATTCTGTGAAACAAATACCCATTAGGAAAGGACATCATTCTTATATACGTCAAACTATGAAGGATATCTCAAGCCATAGATCTGCTGTCATAATAAAGCGAGACGAACTACTCCTCATTTAAAAGTTGGGTAAGGTACAGCATGTTACAGTGCATGACGTCATAGTATTTTACTGTCAGCCATTGTCAGCAATCTTTGTCGCTAATGCCGTTAACGCTCATTCAGCTACTATAGCACAGAGAAAAACATCTTAAAACATGCTATTCTGTTCTTTTGGAATAGATTGTCTTCGTATCATGTTTTTATTCATGGATTTCTTTGTGATTGTGTATATTAAATGTATTAGACTTGCGGCTATTGTTAGGCTACTCGTTGAGTCACGGCTATTCTACTGTTAATTTGCATATGGCGCAGCAGACCTTCATGGCACTATGAGGATGAAATGCAAAGTAAGTTTTGTGTTTTATGATATTTATCTTAATGTAGGCATACTGCTAGAGTGTAAAATACACATATTTAGGAAAATTCAGGGACAGGTGGGTTCAAAGTTTTCATTGAAATGACATGGAGATGTAGGACTAAGAGTCCTGTTTACTGTAGCTGTCTTAACTTATTTATTGGCCTAAAGGCCTATATATCAATCAATTGTTAACAAAGGGAGCCTTGAATAATTAAACAATGAATAAACTGCAACATGTAGGCTAAAACAATTTAATTCAATTAATTCAACTGTTTTTAATCTTGGCTGTACTAAAGACTTTAAAACCTTTTTTGTTAGAATAGACTATATCGGATTGATTTGAATTTGTTTGTAAATTATTATTGTATTTGTTGTGTTGTTTACACTGTTCGAAATGGTCCGAAAAAAGATTAATCACTACTGTTGGATTGGCGCTGCCCTGCGTGGTCGCCTGTTAAGCAGCTCCCATTGTTCGTGCGTAAATTGTTGTTTTAGTATGTTTTTCGTCAGTTTTTCATGAGTGTTTTTGCAACAGTTGAACTATAATAGTTCAGGATTATGGAGTGCTACTGTTTTACGAATATTTTAGCGATCATTTTTATCACTGAGGCACTTTTTATTTTTTTCAGCGTCGAACATGCGCGTCCTCAATTATTTACAACCGAGCCCAGCTCCTGGATTTAGCACAAACAGCGCTGATGCATCCCAGGGAAAAGTTTGATATTCCGGATGAGTTGAAAAGGCTACGGCGTGGACGCAGGGCGGGATTGAAGTGTAAGACAAAGCTGAGGAAGTACAAGCCGGCTATACCGTCTATCATTATGGGCAACGTGAGATCGCTACATAACAAGATGGACGAGCTTCAGGGTATTGTTCATGGACAAAGAGATCGGGAAGCGAGCCTATTGTGTTTTACTGAGACTTGGCTGAATGATAACATCCCCATAGAGAACGTAACTATCGGCGGTTTCCGGAACATCAGAGTGGACAGGGATAGCGTTCCGGTAAGGGTAAGGGAGGGGGGCTGGCTTTATTAGTTAACAACAGATGGTGTAAACCGAGATATATTACTCTTAAGGAACAGCGCAACAGACATTGCGCTGTTAGCCGTTAGCCTGAGACCCTACTATTTGCCGAGAGAATTCACGGCGGCCATTGCTGTTATTGTTTACATCCCGCCCTCTGCTGACGCAAACACAGCTTGTGATGTCATCCACTCTGTTATCACGAGGTTACAGACAGCGCATCCCAGTGCTTTCTTTGCCATTCCGGGGGATTTTAACCATGCATCTCTCTCTTCAACGCTGCTCACGTTCAAACAGTTTGTGAAGTGCCCAACCAGGAATAATAAAAATCTGGACTTGTTATATGCTAATGTGAAGGATGCATACAACTCCACTGCACTCCCTCCCCTCGGTAGATCGGATCACAACCTTGTCCACCTCACCCCACTCTACAGGCCTATGGTCCAACAGCAGCCTGCGACCACAAGGACCATTAGGAGATGTTCCCCGAAGTTGAATGAGTCCCTACAGGACTGCTTTGCTTTGAAACAACAGATTGGGTTGTGCTCTGTGAGTCTCATGGGGAGGACATCGATGGACTTACTGACTGCATAACGGACTATATACATTTTTGTGTAGACAACACTGTACCCACCAGGAAGGTACGCTGTTTTACAAATAATAAACCCTGGGTCACCAGCGACCTGAAGGCCCCGCTGAATGAGAAGAAGAGGGCCTTCAAGGAGAGGGACAGGGACAAATTGAAATGCGTCCAGAGGGAGCTGAAGTTGCGGATTACTGAGGGGAAGAGAGGGTATAAGGAGAAGATGGAGGACAAGCTGAGGCAGAGCCAGGTGAGAGAGGTGTGGAAGGGTATGAGAAATATCACTGGCTTCAAAAAGTCAAACAGTGGGCAGACGGAGGGGACCCAGGACAGAGCCAATGAGCTGAACCAATTTTTTAACAGGTTCGATACTGGCCCTGTCCACCTCCCCTCCAGCTCCCCAGGCCACACACCCTCACGGCTGTCCCACCTCCACTTTGCTCACAACACCTCTGTTGAAACAATCAGCGACCCCACCTCCGCCCCTGCTCCCTCTGGACTGATCCTCAACACCTCCCCACCTGGGCTGGCTTTCACCACCAACCAAGTGAAGAGAGAGCTGGAGAGACTACATCAGTGGAAAGCGGCGGGCCCTGAAGGCACACCCCACTGTCCTGAATGATTTCAGACATGTAGCGCTAACATCCCACATCATGAAGACCCTGGAAAGGTTAGACCTCGCTCACACAGACCCCTGGTGTGTACATCACAGTTCGCATATCAGCATATCAACATCGTTGGTGGATGATGCAATCATCTACCTTCTGCAGAGGGCCTACTCTCACCTGGACAACGCAGGTTGCACTGTGAGGGTTATGTTTTTTGACTTCTCCAGTGACTTCAACACCATTCAGCCCCTGCTACTGGGTGAGAAGATGAAGAGGATGAAATTGGAAGCACCCCTAGTCTCCTGTTTCACTGACTACCTGACCGTTAGGCCACAATTTGTGCGACTACAGAGCTGTGTGTCAGAACGGGCAGTGAGAAACACAGGGGCCCCCCAGGGACCGGTCCTGTCCCTCTTCCTGTTCACCCTCTACACCTCGGACATCAGATATAACTCTGAATCATGCCACCTACAGAAGTTCTCGGATGACTCCGCAATTGTAGGGTGCATCAGGGGTGGGCAGGAGGAGGAGTACAGGAGCGCAATCAATGACTTTGTGTTGTGGTGTGAGAACAACCACCTTCAGCGCAACATCAGCAAAACAAAGGAGATGGTGGTGGACTTCATGAGAACCAAGGCCTAACTGACTGCAGTCCCTATACAGGGGATGGATGTGGAAATGGTTGGGTCATACAAGTTCCTGGGAGTCCATATGGACAACAGGCTGGAATGGGCTGGTAACACCGGGGCTCTGTACAAAAAGGGCCAGAGCCGACTTTACTTTCTGAGGAGGCTCGGTGATGCTTCTCGGGTAAATCAACTCAGGAAGGCTAGCTCTGTTCTGGGGATTAGACTTGACACTCTAGAGGAGGTGGCGGAGAGACGGATCCTGGCCAAACTGCTGGCCATCATGGACAACATCACCCAACCTCTGCTTGCCATGGTTATAACGCAGAGGAGCACCTTCAGTCACAGACTGATCCCACCACGGTCCTTCCTGCCGGCGGCTATTAGACTATTTAATGCCACACGGGGTGCCGTGCCGTCGTCAATATAGACCTGGAACTGTTGGGGTGTTAGGACCTAGTTTAACAATTATGTATCCATCCGTGAGTAACTCTGGTCTGTAATCACTCATTCACTCAGGACTTATTTATTCATTCAGGTCTGTATATACATATTCATGTACAGTTGTTATATCATATCACATGCAATATTGTAAGTAATTCTTGGACTTACGTAGTGATTCACTCAGGAATGCATATTAGTATCCTGTCAGTTGTATATTATTTCATTGCTTTTAGTATATCGAATGTGCAATTCTTGCATTTATCTGTAATTAAACCCTGCACACTAAGGACTGTATTTTAAGGGAATTACTATTATGACCATAAATTATATCATATACACATTTAGCTATTTAAGGAGCTATCCCTGTCATTTACCTGTACAGTTAATTTAACAATGCAAATATTCACTTACCTGTAAATGTAACTGTATATTTACCTGTACAGTTAATTTAACCACGCAAAATATTCACTTACCTGTTCATTTAACCAGTCTGTATATTAAGTAAACTATTATTACCCTCACTTATTATCTATCTATCTATCTATCTATCTATCTATCTATCTATCTATCTATCTATCTATCTATCTATCTATCTATCTATCTATCTATCTATCTATCTATCTATCTATCTATCTATCTATCTGTCTATCTGTCTATCTGTCTATCTGTCTGTCTATCTATACTGTACATTTACATGTAATAAGCATGCAGAGCTTGTCCTCCTACCCTCCTTCTTCATGTCATTATCATTAGTATCCAAACATCCATTAAACATCCATTCATATATTTCAAGTCCCTAAAAATAGAAATCAACTTGGCAAGAGTATATTGTCCTGCTAATAGCTCATCAGGGGTGGATGGTTTCTTTTGTATTCCAATGTATTGAATAAATGTATTAATTACAGTCATTTACCATTCTCATTCTCGGATTGGAAATGTTGTTTGCAGAGGTCACAACCTGCTACACTTGTGAAAAGCAAGTGTTTGAAAACATGTTTTCAAAATGCCTCCAGCATTGACACGCAGATAGCCTGTTGTCTGCACTTGAACTTCAATTACCAGCTGAGAAATAAAGAGACACACAGGCCAATTTAATTCCACTAAATTATGCAAAGTATTCTATAGACCGATAAGCATGACAGTCAAATGTATTTACATCCAGACATTAGAGACAGAAATTGGGGGATTTTTGTAGGGTGGCTGATAATAAATTGACATATTTGTAGGGGTTGTTGCATTTGTCATTCTATCTTGATCACCAATTAGCTATTATGAGGGGTTTTGCTGGCTATTGTCCAATTTAATGGCTCATCAATATGTGAACTTGGACCAAGATCCATCACTACTGTAAGCCGAGAACTGTAATCTAAAAATAAAAACACAGCATCTACAGTGGTAGAAATATATTATTGAATTAGATAAAAATAATTAAACTGTTTAAAAATGCATGTGTATTAGGCTACTGTGCAGTGTGACAAAAAACAACAGGACAATGAGATGTTTACTGTATCCTACGTATACTGTATGCCAAATTCCTTAGATAACGGAGAGCATGCCATGTTCTCAGCGACCTCAAGTACTCATTAACTCTTTCTTTCATGCTTTTTTGGGTTGCATCACTCATGGACAGAATTGTCTGAGACAATGTATTCATGATGAACACTCAGAGGTTCACTGGAAAGACAAATTTGCCTCGGGATCCATCCCAGTTGGTACTCTGTGTCCACTCATGGTATTTCTCTTCGGTTACACATCCATGGAATAGCAGAAAAGCATAACGGTCCGGAAGGCCCTTGCTGTGCTTGGTGAGCAGTTTGTCAATTTCTGGTGTCAGAAGAAGAATGGGAATGTCAGGGTGAACTGACGACTTGACGAACCCGCCACGCTTGTTGCCTCTGCCTGTCGGAGGTGGAGATCCAGAGCTCACAGGTGTGCTTGGCATGGATTGTGACTCCATAATCTCGTCCCTCGCATAATAACGGCCTGATAATGCTAAAAATAATGCTTAAATAAATCTACTGCTGGTTTTTATTGTCTGCTGCACATTTTTACATTGTATTCCATTTTCAGCAAAACTATTCAAGTCATCGACTCACTGATGGATGAAGATGAACCTGCTGACATCACGGTACAACATCAACATCACTCTAAACACAGTCAGAAGACAGTTGAAGAAACTTGAGTGGACTTTATGCTAATATCGTAGTAGAACACCTATTATATTTATATGTATACTGTGTATATACAGTGGGGAGAACAAGTATTTGATACACTGCCGATTTTGCAGGTTTTCCCATTTACAAAGCATGTAGAAGTCTGTAATTTTTATCATTGGTACTCTTCAACTGTGAGTGACGGAATCTAAAACAAAAATGCAGAAAATCACATTGTGTGATTTTTAAGTAATGAATTTGCATTTTATTGCATGACATAAGTATTTGATACATCAGAAAAGCAGAACTTAATATTTGGTACAGAAACCTTTGTTTGCAATTACAGAGATCATACGTTTCCTGTAGTTCTTGACCAGGTTTGCACACACTGCAGCAGGGATTTTGGCCCACTCCTCCATCCAGATCCTTCAGGTTTCGGGGCTGTCGCTTCAGCTCCCTCCAAAGATTTTCTATTGGGTTCAGGTCTGGAGACTGGCTAGGCCACTCCAGGACCTTGATATGCTTCTTACGGAGCCACTCCTTAGTTGCCCTGGCTGTGTGTTTCGGGTCGTTGCCATCTTCAATGCTCTTACTGAGGGAAGGAGGTTGTTGGCCAAGATTTCGCGATACATGGCCCCATCCATCCTCCCCTCAATACGGTGCAGTCGTCCTGTCCCCTTTGCAGAAAAGCATCCCCAAAGAATGATGTTTCCACCTCCATGCTTCACGGTTGGGATGGTGTTCTTGGGGTTGTACTCATCCTTCTTCTTCCTCCAAACACGGCGAGTGGAGTTTAGACCAAAAAGCTTTATTTTTGTCTCATGAGACCACATGACCTTCTCCCATTCCTCCTCTGGATCATCCAGATGGTCATTGGCAAACTTCAGACGGGCCTGGACATGCGCTGGCTTGAGCTTGGGGACCTTGCGTGCGCTGCAGGATTTTAATCCATGACAGCGTAGTGTGTTACTAATGGTTTTCTTTGAGACTGTGGTCCCAGCTCTCTTCAGGTCATTGACCAGGTCCTGCCGTGTAGTTCTGGGCTGATCCCTCACCTTCTTCATGATCATTGATGCCCCACAAGGTGAGATCTTGCATGGTGCCCCAGACCGAGGGAGATTGACCGTCATCTTGAACTTCTTCCATTTTCTAATAATTGCGCCAACAGTTGTTGCCTTCTCACCAAGCTGCTTGCCTATTGTCCTGTAGCCCATCCCAGCCTTGTGCAGGTCTACAATTTTATCCCTGATGTCCTTACACAGCTCTCTGGTCTTGGCCATTGTGGAGAGGTTGGAGTCTGTTTGATTGAGTGTGTGGACAGGTGTCTTTTATACAGGTAACGAGTTCAAACAGGTGTAGTTAATAAAGGTAATGATTGGAGAACAGGAGGGCTTCTTAAAGAAAAACTAACAGGTCTGTGAGAGCTGGAATTCTTACTTGTTGGTAGGTGATCAAATACTTATGTCATGCAATAAAATGCTAATTAATTATTTAAAAATCATACAATGTGATTTTCTGGATTTTGTACCTATGATAAAAATTACAGACTTCTACATGCTTTGCAAGTAGGAAAACCTGCAAAATCGGCAGTGTATCAAATACTTGTTCTCCCCACTGTATATATATTTTTTTTTTTACAGAACATAAACCATGTGTGTTCTCTTGTTTTGTACTGTTCTGCAGTTTCCACCCAATTATTAATACATAAATAAATAACTTGCTGCAGGCCCAGGCATGGATCCAAGCTGGTGAGACATAAAATTATGTCATCTTCACGGATGAATGAACCATGTCAACTGTAACACAATATTTCACAAAATTGCTTAGAAATTGTACGTCTTAGCAAGGGCGTTCCTCAAAAACTACCATCCCTATCACTCTTCATCAGCCGTAATGGCTCTAAGTTGGGGTAAAGGCAAATTACATCTAAACTGAAGATGCCTGTCAAGCTGCCATAGCTCCCCATAATGAACACGTCCTTACAGAGCAGTAACTGATGTGTTTTTCAGAGAAGTGCACAGTTCACATATGTGAAATGCTGCCAGAGAAATTCACTTTGGGGAGTGATGGGGCTCTGGAGCCATGCCTCTCACGTTGTCCCCCGAGCCCCCGAGCTCACACACGTGTGGGACGATCAGAGCAGCCACAGGACTACATGGAACATGGATGCCAATAGCTGCGGGGTTCTGGGGAATCCAGCCAGTTAAACAGAGGAAGAGAGGAAAATAAAGAGAGAGAGAGAGAAAGAAAGAGAGAGAGAGAAAAGGGGTAGGGAGGGCGTGAAAAAGAGTAACAGAGAAAAAGAGTGAGGGGCTGTTAACTACGCCTTCTCTCCCTGCTCTTCTTTCATATCTGGTTCCATTTTTAAAAACCTCTCTCTCTCTCAGCTGTACATTCATATCATGAGCTGGAGAGACAGCGTAGGTGGAACTACTGTATGTTTCCAAAACTGAACGGTCTGCTGCATATGTGTCAATGTATGATGTGGATACAGTATGTAAGTAAAGAGCTGCATGTGTGTGTGTGTGTGTGTGTGTGTGTGCAATGTGCATGCAGGTGTGTCTGTTTATGTGTGTGTATGTGTATGTGCCTACATCAAATTAAATCAAATGTTATTTGTCACATGCTTGGTAAACAACAGGTGTAGACTAACAGTGAAATGCTTATTTACGGGCCCTTCCCACAATGCAGAGAGAAAAAAAAAATTATAACATGAGGAAGAAATGGAAAAATAACAAATGTGTGTGTGTGTGTGTGTGTGCCAGCTATCTCTGGCATCACCTTACCAGTCCCTGCCAAGGCGTTCACACCTCTGACTGGTGCCAGGCTGAAACAGACCCATCACAGCAGCATGTGGGAGGTGTTCTAGAACTAAACAAACAACCCCCCCCCCCCCCAGTCCTCTAACCACCATCTAATGCCTTGTCTCATCCAATGACCATAACTGGTGGGGAGCGATTGTTTGCCCATGAAGACTCAGTAGGTATGAGGTGATTTATAGAGGTAAAAATTAAATGTGTCAAATAATAATATATTCAAATAATAATGTATATTACCGCTGTATATATACTGTATATACAGTTGAATTCAGAAGTTTACATACACCTTAGCCAAATACATTTCAATTCAGTTTTCACAATTCCTGACATTTAATCCTAGTAAAAATTCCCTGTTAGGATCACCACTTTATTTTAAGAATGTGAAATGTCAGAATAATAGTAGAGAGAATTATTTTATTTATTTCATCACATTCCCAGTGTGTCAGAAGTTTACATACACTTGTGTAAGTTTTTGGTAGCACTGCCTTTAAATTGTTAAACTTTTCCGGTAGCTTGTGCAGGAGGAACTGGTGCACTTCACAAAATAGATGGCATCACGAGGAAGGAACATTATGTGGATATATTGAAGCAGCATCTCAAGATATCAGTCAGGAAGTTAAAGCTTGGTCGCAAATGGGTCTTCCAAATAGACAATGATCCCAAGCATACTTCCAAAGTTGTGGCAAAATGACTTAAGGACAACAAAGTCAAGGTATTGGAGTGGCCATCACAAAGCCCTGACCTCAATCCTATAGAACATTTGTGGGCAGAACTGAAAAAACGTGTTATACCCAACTTATTGTGGGAAGCCTGTGGAAGGCTACTAGAAACGTTTGACCGAAGTTAAACAATTTAAAGGCAGTCCTACCAAATACTAATTGAGTGTATGTAAACTTCTGACCCACTGGGAATGTGATGAAAGAAATAAAAGCTGATATAATTCATTCTCTCTACTATTATTCTGACATTTCACATTCTTAAAATAAAGTGGTGATCCTAACTGACCTAAGACAGGGAATTTTTAATAGGATTAAATGTCAGGAATTGTGAAAAACTGAGTCTAAATGTATTTGGCTAAGGTGTATGTAAACTTCCTACTTCAACTGTATATATATATATATATATATATATACAGTGGGGAGAACAAGTATTTGATACACTGCCGATTTTGCAGGTTTTCCTACTTACAAAGCATGTAGAGATCTGTAATTTTTATCATAGGTACACTTCAACTGTGAGAGACGGAATCTAAAACAAAAATCCAGAAAATCACATTGTATGATTTTTAAATAATTAATTAGCATTTTATTGCATGACATAAGTATTTGATCACCTACCAACCAGTAAGAATTCCGTCTCTCACAGACCTGTTCGTTTTTCTTTAAGAAGCCCTCCTGTTCTCCACTCATTACCTGTATTAACTGCACCTGTTTGAACTCGTTACCTGTATAAAAGACACCTGTCCACACACTCAATCAAACAGACTCCAACCTCTCCACAATGGCCAAGACCAGAGAGCTGTGTAAGGACATCAGGGATAAAATTGTAGACCTGCACAAGGCTGGGATGGGCTACAGGACAATAGGCAAGCAGCTTGGTGAGAAGGCAACAACTGTTGGCGCAATTATTAGAAAATGGAAGAAGTTCAAGATGACGGTCAATCTCCCTCGGTCTGGGGCACCATGCAAGATCTCACCTCGTGGGGCATCAATGATCATGAGGAAGGTGAGGGATCAGCCCAGAACTACACGGCAGGACCTGGTCAATGACCTGAAGAGAGCTGGGACCACAGTCTCAAAGAAAACCATTAGTAACACACTACTCCGTCATGGATTAAAATCCTGCAGCGCATGCAAGGTCCCCCTGCTCAGGCCAGCGCATGTCCAGGCCCGTCTGAAGTTTGCCAATGACCATCTGGATGATCCAGAGGAGGAATGGGAGAAGGTCATGTGGTCTGATGAGACAAAAATAAAGCTTTTTGGTGTAAACTCCACTCGCCGTGTTTGGAGGAAGAAGAAGGATGAGTACAACCCCAAGAACACCATCCCAACCGTGAAGCATGGAGGTGGAAACATCATTCTTTGGGGATGCTTTTCTGCAAAGGGGACAGGACGACTGCACCATATTGAGGGGAGGATGGATGGGGCCATGTATCGCGAGATCTTGGCCAACAACCTCCTTCCCTCAGTAAGAGCACTGAAGATGTGTCGTGGCTGGGTCTTCCAGCATGACAACGACCCGAAACACACAGCCAGGGCAATTAAGGAGTGGCTCCGTAAGAAGCATCTCAAGGTCCTGGAGTGGCCTAGCCAGTCTCCAGACCTGAACCCAATAGAAAATCTTTGGAGGGAGCTGAAAGTCCGTATTGCCCAGCGACAGCCCCGAAACCTGAAGGATCTGTATGGAGCAGTGGGCCAAAATCCCTGCTGCAGTGTGTGCAAACCTGGTCAAGAACTACAGGAAACGTTTGATCTCTGTAATTGCAAACAAAGGTTTCTGTACCAAATATTAAGTTCTGCTTTTCTGATGTATCAAATACTTATGTCATGCAATAAAATGCTAATTAATTACTTAAAAATCATACAATGTGATTTTCTGGATTTTTGTTTTAGATTCCGTCACTCACAGCTGAAGAGTACCTATGATAAAAATTACAGACTTCTACATGCTTTGTAAGTGGGAAAACCTGCAAAATCGGCAGTGTATCAAATACTTGTTCTCCCCACTGTATATATATATATATATATATAGTCATCATTTTCTGAACCGCATTAATATTTCTGAATGGCAGGTGATGGAAATGTTCAGAGGGTTTGGCTGTGGTTAGACCTTACTCCCAATAAGGGGAGTGGTAGAACCACAGTCGAGCCCTCACACCCTAACTAGGGGAGGTAATAATCCTCAATCAGTGACAGCTGTACAGGGTTGTCTCTGATTGGGGATTGTATTTAGGCACCCTACACATCCACCTGTGTGTGGGTCATTATTTTCAAGTCACAGTAAAGTAAGTGTGTTTACTTTTGTTATGATTGCTTCGTTGTTTTGTTTTGTATAGTTTGTGACATTTAAGTTAAGAGTGAAAATAAACATGTCGAACTATCGCTGCGATTCGCCTTCGTCTCTCTCTCTACACCCACTCGTGACAGAATGACCCACCAAAACGAGACCAAGAGGCGCAGTGGAAGAAAAAAATAGACGGGCAAAAGAAACGAAGGAACAGCCTGGAGCCCAGGAGCCCAGAAACCCAAAACGTTTTTTGGGGGGGGGGCTATGGGGGTGGTCGGGGGTCGAGGGTGAAGAGCCTCGGCCACTGCACTCGTGGGGGATCCTGGAGGAGCCCCTACAGCCATGGGAGCAGAGGTACGGAGAGGAATCTCAGGAAGACGACGACTATGTGCCTTTGTTCCCTCACTCGTGGGGGCTCCCGGAGGAGTCCTCACAGGAAGGGGATTGGCGATGGAGAGAGGAAGATCGGGGCACTCGCAGCCCTCCAACGCCAGTTCCCAACCCGGTGCCTCCAGCGCCGGTCCAGAGTCAGGTACGGTCCGTGCCTGCTCCGCGCACCACACCATCGGTGCGTTCCAAGAGCTTGGGTCGGTCCGTGCCGACTCCGCACACCACTCCATCGGAGTGCATCAAAGGCACGCAGAGGCGGGAGGAAGAGGATCGCCCACCACTTCGGATGCCAACGGTCCATGACCGAGAAAAACCCGAGGGGTTTTTTGACCACCCGAATGAGGAACAGACAAGGTGGTGGAGAGCCTGGGTTGCCCTTCCTCTTGAAAAGCAGACGGATCAGCTCATTATCCAGATAGAGGAGGAGTAGGACTTCGGGCGCCGATATGCCCTCGTCAACAAGTGGATGGATATGCGGGAGCGGGCTTTAAATACAGCGAAGGTCCGCAGCCCGGAACCTCCAGCGAAGGTCAGCAGCCCTGAGCCTCCAGCGAAGGTCAGCAGCCCTGAGCCTCCAGCGAAGGTCAGCAGCCCTGAGCCTCCAGTGAAGGTCAGCAGCCTTGAGCCTCCAGCAAAGATCCGCAGCCCTGAGCCTACAGTGAAGGTCTGCAGTCCTGAGCCTACAGCGAAGGCCCGCAGCACGGAGCCTCTAGCGAAGGTCAGCAACACGGAACCTCCAGCGAAGGTCAGAACCCTGAGCCTACAGTGAAGGTCCGCAACCCTGAGCCTACAGTGAAGGTCCGCAGCCCAGAGCCTACAGCAAAGGTCCGCAACCTAGAACCTCCAGTGAAGGTCCGCAACCTAGAACCTCCAGTGAAGGTCAGCAACCCTGAACCTCCAGCGAAGGTCCGCAGCCCGGAACCTCCAGCGAGGGTCAGCAACACGGAACCTCCAGCGAAGGTCCACAGCCCTGAGCCTACAGCGAAGGTCCGCAGCCCGGAACCTCCAGCGAATGTCCGCAGCCCGGAACCTCCAGCGAAGGTCCGCAGCCCGGAACCTCCAGCGAGGGTCAGCAACAAGGAACCTCCAGCAAAGGTCCGCAGCCCTGAGCCTACAGCGAAGGTCCGCAGCCCGGAACCTCCAGCGAAGGTCAGCAGCTCGGAGCCTCCAGCGAAGGTTCGGAGCCCGGAGTCTACAGTAAAGGTCCGTAGCCCGGAACCTACAGTGAAGGTCCGCAGCCCGAAACCTCCACCGGTGCCCAGTCCGGGCCAGCCGTCTGCTTAACTCCAGTGCCAGAGCAGTCCGCTCCACCGGTGGCCCAGTTCGGGGCCGGTGGTCTGCTTCACTCCAGTGCCAGAGCAGTCCGCTCCACCAGTGCCCAGTCCGGGGCCGGTAGTCTGCTCCACTCCGATACCGGAGCAGTCCGCTCCACCGGTCCCAGTCGGGGTCCGGACGTCTGCCCAGCTCCAGAGCCGGAGCCACCTGCCACACCGGTGCCCAGTCCGGGTTCGGCCGTCTGCATCACTCCCATGCCGGAGCAGTCCGCTCCACCGGGGCCCAGTCCGGGGCCGGTCGTCAGCACCATTCCCATGCCGGAGCAGTCCGCTCCACCGGGGCCCAGTCCGGGGCCGGTCGTCAGCACCATTCCCATGCCAGAGCAGTCCGCTCCACCAGTGCCCAGTTGGGGTCCGGACGTCTGCCCAGCTCCAGAGCCGGAACCACCTGCCACCGGGTCCGGTCGTTTGTACCGCTCCAGGGTCGGGGGCTCCCACACCAGGGTCCAGACAGGACTTGGTGCTGCGGGGGAGTACTGAGGGGGAAATCACCGCGCTGGGGTCCGGACCGGACCGGGCGTGCAACGCTGAGGTAGGAAGGGAGCAGCCGTCACTGCCCACGTCACGTCCGAGGCCGGGTCCGGAGCCTCCACCAGCAACCGCCCCAGTACTCCGCTCTTTCCCCCCTAGTATAGTGTATAATTTTTTTGAGAGGGGGGATTATTTTGCGCACCTTAGGGGGGGGTACTGTGAGGGTTTGGCTGTGGTTAGACCTTACTCCCAATAAGGGGAGTGGTAGAACCACAGTCGAGCCCTCACACCCTAACTAGGGGAGGTAATAATCCTCAATCAGAGACAGCTGTACAGGGTTGTCTCTGATTGGGGATTGTATTTAGGCACCCTACACATCCACCTGTGTGTGGGTCATTATTTTTAAGTCACAGTAAAGTAAGTGTGTTTCCTTTTGTTATGATTGCTTCGTTGTTTTGTTTTGTATAGTTTGTGATATTTAAGTTAAGAGTGAAAATAAACATGTCAAACTATCGCTGCGATTCGCCTTCGTCTCTCTCTCTACACCCACTCGTGACAGTTCTGGGGATAGCTATTATTGTATAGAGAAGCTTCAAGTGGAGACATAAGATATATCGAGAGACGTGACCTTTAAGAGATACAGTAAGACAGAGGTAAAAGTCAACATTCAATAAAGCCTACACCCTGTCAGCTACAGTATGTCTATCATTCATGTCTAACATTCAGAGTAGTTCACCCTCTCGAGTCCCGAGACAACCAGTAACCCACAAACACTGTTACGTGTGATGCAAACGTTGGAGTAGGAGGGTGAGTAGTGCTTTAGGAAATTCTGTGCAGTAAAGTGCCATAGGTGCCAAACTCAGGGGCTCCCGAGTGGCACAGTGGTCTAAGGCACTGCATCTCAGTGCAAGAGGCGTCACTGCAATCCCTGGTTTGAATCCAGGCTGCGTCACATCCGGCTATGATTGGGAGTCCCATAGGGCTGCGCACAAGTCGTCCAGGTTAGGCCGGGGTAGAACGTCATTGTAAATAAGAATTTGTTCTTTACTAGTTAAATAAAAGTAATAGGGGGAGAGAGGTGGTGCTGCTACAGTATAGCCTGGTCCCAGATCTGTTTATGCTGTATAGCCAACTCCTATTGCATAACATATACTGTAGCATTTTCCAATTGGGCTATACAGCACAAAAAGATCTGGGATCAGGCTAGTACTAATACTTTATTCATTTATGTGGAGTAAGGTGCCATAGGTGCAGTCAATGGAGAATTGATAATAGTGGAGTAGTGGGAGGGAGGTGCTACAGGGAATGGGTGAGAGGTCATACAAAGACAGATGCTCTGGGACATGCTGTGAACTAGTAGAGACTACCTGCTATATGAGAGCTGTGTCTCTGCCCACTTCTACCTCCGCCGCAAGGCCGGACAACACACAGAACACAAAGATACAATATCAATGCCAGCGTTTATCTCAAAGAGAGCCGTTTCAAGGACAAAAGCCCTTTTCATGTGCAGCCAACAGAATCTGGGGCCACAAGAAGAAGAAACCCCAGCATTAAAGGAAAGGTTCACCCATTTTGAATGTTACATTGTTTTTGTGCATCTCTGAGTGATGTTCCTGGGTCATTTCATGTTTTCATGTGTATCTGAGTTATTGGCGTTCAAGCAGGCATAAATCCTGCCGGTATGACGTAGCACTGTGATAAAGTCACTCTGATTACATTAGAAGTTAATAGGAATACGACTTTTAGATTGTAAAAACGTCTATTATACATGTCAGATTTCAATACTGGCCGATGTCATACTTCGGGAGGATGTCTTCTCTCGAATGAGCCATTGATCATATTTTTGCGATATTCCTACCTTGAGAAATGTGTAATTGAACGGAGGTTCTAGCACATTTTTCCTATTTGTCTGCAACTTTAGCCCAGCAGAAGCCGTTGCTCGACTGCTGTGGGTAGGTACAATCAATGTCAAAAACTGTACTGTCTCTCTATTTCATTACTTTCAAAAGTGGAAAACTAGAATGTAATATGAGTGTTACGTAGGCTATATCACAGTCGATTGTGACGTCAATGTCAATACGTGATTTTGCGCTGGAACTGTAATTGTGGAATAAATAATATTTTGCTGAAAAGTGTCAGTAATTGCATGGAGTGGAGACAAACGTGTTTGGTGAAAACGGTCCGATTTGTGAGTGCTAATCAATCAACCATCACTAACGTTAGCTATCATAGCTAAGTTGCCTGGAAAGTTAATTAGCCACACATTCACCCAGTGACCAACAATGGTGCTCACAGGCGTATTCAGCTAACGTTAATATATTTATTACTTTATATTTGTCAGAAGGTTTGTGTCAATCATTTATGTTGCGCTGCATGTGTAATTTATGTAGACAGTAGTAGCTTTCATTTATTGCATATTCATATAGTATACTGTATAGCTATACTTGCTTTTGATAAATATAATTATTAGTGTTTGATTGATTAAAGTGCAAGCAGTTTTATTACAGTCATCATGAGCAAGAGGAAGGGTGGCAGTGACATTCAGTGAGAAAATTAGTACCAGTCAGATGATAGAAGTATACAGTAGTACAAGAGATGTTTCGTCAATGTTTCTTGATATAATAATCATTGCCATTCAGATCAAAAATGGTTAGTAATCCATTCCTGATAATATTTATTTCATGTTCACTCTGGTGCATTCAGAGTAAAGAGAGAGGGGGAGAGCAAGAGCATGAGGATGCCGACAGGGCAGGGAGAGCAGGTGACATGGAGGTGAGTGAGAAAAGGAGCAAATATTGATGACTGATCTGATATCGCCGTGATGGTGTTGTTCCTACGACATGCTAATTAATGTTGGCACAACTAAGGTTAGGTTTACACTCTTAGAAGAAAAGGTGCTATCTAGAACCTAAAAGGGTTCTTTGGCTGTCCCCATAGGAGAACCCTTTGGAGAACCCTTTTTGGTTCCAAGTAGAACCATTGTGGGTTCCATGTAGAACCCTTTCCACAGAGGGTTCTACATGGAACCCACAATGTTTCTACTTGGAACCAAAAAGGGTTCTTTAAAGGGTTCTCCTATGGGGACAGCCGAAGAACCCTTTTTTTTCTAAGAGTGTAGGCATAGGCCCCACTGAGGTTAGGTTTAGGTCAAAAGGTGGGGGGCAGGGGAATATTCTGTCTTTGGACTGGGGTAACCAACTAACTACAGTTCAGTTGCAATGATGGTTCTGGAGCAACATGAATTATTATGTCGTAGGAACAACACCAACACGGTCTTGTCTTCATATAACAATGCATAGATTTCTGTTTATAGGATTATGGTTGTACTTTATTCATCCCTAAACTCTGCCATTACGTACAATGAAACAAGGTAAAAAATAAAAAATACACTATTAGACATTATTGTAATACAATACACTATTAGACATTATTGTAATACAATACACTATTATTGTAATACAATACACTATTAGACATTATTGTAATACAATACACTATTATTGTAATACAATACACTATTAGACATTATTGTAATACAATACATTATTAGACAATATTGTAAAAAATGTAAAAGAAATAAAAAGTTAATCCCGTGTTTGTGAATTTTTAAAAATATGTATTTTTCCTGGGCGGGGGTTGGGGTGGGGGGTCATGCTGCGTCAAGTGGTTGCAAAGCTAATTGTCACGCAATCCCTTCTCAAAGTCAGTGTATATGTCGAGAAACGTGCCAATTGTCCTGGAAAGTACGTAATGTCACCATTCCAAAGCTGTATGATACTACAGATAGCAAGTTAATTATCTCACATCTTGGAAAAGGTTTGTAATGTTGTACTTCTTGTTGAAAAAATTCATGCTAATTTTGTTTTTTTGAGCTACCGCCCAATAGACTCCCATTCACTCCTTGAAGGAGAGCCCTCCTTGTCCCAGAATCGCCCAGAATGCACCGCGTGGCCCATTAACGTAGCATGGGCAACGTTTGCAGTCTCCTTAAAAGTATATCTGCTGTTGCGAATTTCAGACTCCACTCTGTGAGGCACATTGATCTGCAGGTTGCACATATTGAGATTGTAGACTACTAAATTGATAGTGCAGTTTGTTTAGGTGATTTTACAGCTAAATTCTGATATTGTCTTTGGTGTTATTGTGTGTAGCTATAGAGCTAATAGAGACATCATTGCATTGTGGACGTTGTAGTCAACTTGAGCTGCAACAGATTTCCACAATGATTTTCCATGTAGCTACCAACCTTATTATAATGCCAAAATACAACAATAGTTCACCAAAAAATAATGCTCTAACATATTAGTGTTATTTACACTCTAAATGAAAGGAATGCGTCGTTTTGGAGGGATTCTTCCTTTAAGTAGCTACAATGCAGCATGTTTAGTAGGCGATATCCATTGTAAGAGCACTGGAACGATTGTGAGATTTCCAGATTCAATTGATGTGGCAAGGCCAAAAGATGTTTACAGAAGGCTAGCCAAATGCATACCAGAGCTAAGCAATGTACAGTAAGTTTCAACATGGAACCAACATCGAAGTCCTACTGTGAAATTAATTGATGCAGGTTTGTGAATTGAGGTCCCGGAAGGCAACAATACATTTTAATGACCCATTTTACTTATTAACTCTTCCGAACTCAGCACCACTGTTGAAAGCGCTCTACTGATTTAGAGTAAGATACTCAGCAAACAAGACCAAAAACAGTATTAAAACTCCTTACTTTCCCTTTCCTTCAAATTCAGCCAACTCCTGCTCCAGTCCAAAATGGCATTCTAAATATTTAATAGTGCACATGGAGTGGTTTTGGACACCTCAGCATATAAAACCATGAGGGTCAAGGGGATATTTCAAAGACCAAACATCAATTGAATACGTTATCATGGCTCCCTGTTCTGCTTCACACAGCAGTCCGATCCATTGCAGTGTTGGGGTAGTGTTAAAAACAATAGGCCTTTGACCGGGTGAAACATTGTACTGGAACACTGTATGAACTGGAGAGTTACTTTACCTGCCTTAGGCCTTCTCTACTGTTCTGCATGATCCGCAGGGCGTAGTTGGACCGCTGGCCTTTGCTGTTGAATTCAATGTGGCCTGTTAGTCCTTCCAATTCTACCTATCCCAGAGAGAGAGAGAACAAGAGAGAAAAGCTCCCATGTTATTAAGGCATTTCACTTGGTCTGCGGCCGTTGTTTTTTGAGTCTGGATTAAAATAGTGTTAGTTTGCTTTCAAATCCCTCAACTGCGCTGGATTGAGCTTGCCTTGAGCAACAGAACCAATGGAGTAGTTCCAAAAGGGCAAACTGCAAACCCTGCCGATCCGCCACTGCAGGCAAAGAAACTAATACTGTTTGAACCCAGGTATGTCGGTAATGTCACAGGCATGTCTGGGTTCGGTCGGGTTTAGTTCCTTATAGACTAACTGAAATCATTCAATGGATGGAGTTTCGATTCAATTATCCAGGTGGGAAGCGGGCTGACAATTATGCTGCGATAAAACCCCAAGCCACCACGTCATACTGAGAAACCAGCAGAAAGATCAATACGAGGGAGTCTCAATTGAAATGATCGTGTGATGACAAAGTGATGGTGGTGTAACATCTAAATGGCAAGAGATTACTCATTTTCACATTTGCTTTTACTGAAGAAAAAAAAACGGTCTGAAATTCAATACATGCGGCACTAGTGTCTTGATATCTCACTCACAGGCCATTTATTCCTAATGAAGGACTGAGCATTACAGTATGACAGCCAGTCAACCAGTCTCTAACTCCATCCCTGCTGTAGGCTACTAATGGAGAAATAGGGTCACTGTGACATAGCCTGATCCCAGAGCTGTTTTTACTCTCTTTCCAACGCCTATGGTCTTAGGCATATCAATGACAGCACATACAGATCTGGGACCAGGCTAGCAGTGACCCGAGTTAATGTGATAAGATGATTGACTATATAACCAGTGGTAAGAGAAGGGCTAGAGGATTTATAATATAAATAAATACAAATACATACATGTAAATATATTCAGCTGGTAGATTAAACAGTAAAGTAAGGGTTAGAGGATAGAGATCTGCTGGCTGAATATCCACTGTAAAAAGAAACACACACCTAATGGCTTTTAGTGTAACATTACCTAACCCACTTGGGTGCATACTGTATATCACAGTGTGTACTTTAGTCTAAATCTTAATCTTTAACATGACCAACACCAGAATGCCATTCCCCTCCTATCCAGAGTGGGACGCCCTTACCATCCTCAGGTAGTTCATGAGGCTGGTGCCATGCTCCCAGATCTTGGAGGACTTGCAAGAGAGCTGCGTGGCGCCCACGTTCTGGCTACGGTTGAGCTCCTGGACCGCTGCCACCACCGCATGCACTGCGTCAAACAGCAGCGCCGACGAGAGCTGAGAGGGAAACGGACGGACGGACGGGCGGGGGTGGGGTTTGGGGGGGGGGGGGTAGAGAGAGAAGAAGTAAAAAAAAAAGTGTGGGAGGGAAGGAAGAAAGGGGGTATATGCTGTGACAAACACGATCTTCCATCCTCCAAGACGCCTGGGGCCCGCTCTGATCGGTCAGTGATGGGTTAAAACAAGCGAGCCCCAGAATGCCATCCATGCAGCAGTAAGATATTCCATTAGATCATTAGGATCCTCTGATGTGCTGACAGAGTGAAAAAAAGCCCCACCACTTTCACCCCTACTGGAGCTGGCAAGCCCTGGCCATTCCAATTACCACACATCCGTCGGAGTGGAGGCGGAAATGCAGGAAGGGGGATTTGTCCTGTAGACTGTTTACATACAGGTCCCATCCGTGTATGTAAAGATAATTAAAATGCATGATGGCATAGATTATATGCGGGAGAGAGTATTTCACCCTTATATGTCTGTATAATAAACCAATAAGGCCTTAATGTCCCTGATCTGTTGTGCATATTGATATGGGTCTATATAGATGAGTGTGATGCATAGTAAACAATAAGCACCATATAAGGCCCATAGCCATTATAATTTCCATGATATATCTCCTCCTTGAATAAGCCAATGTTGAATTGGACCCCGCTACAGGCTGCAAAGTATAAACAACAGCTTGGAAAACAGTAGTTAGAGCGAGTGTGTACAGTGGTTCAGTGTCGTTTGGATTCCAGGAGGGAAAGTCGATGACAGCAACTTCCTGATCATAAGTCATGATTATGCACCATGTGACCTTAAAGGGAGATGCCACTTAAAAATCCAAGTTGGTCAGCTGTTTTCAGACCTCAAAAGTAGTCTAATGTCAAAATGAATCCACATCTTATGCCATCGGTTGTCATGCATTGAGGCATATAGCTGGATCTACAAAACAAATGGATTGGGATGTGGACCTATCTCAATAATTAAACAAATGTTGAGGTCTGAAAATATCTGACACTTTGATTTTGGAGTGAAATGTCTCTTTAACATATGAAAGAACTCCCTGGAAGGCGCAGCTCTCTCTCTCTCTCTCTCTCATCCCTCCACTGGTCTTAGTGCTCTATCTAATTGAATACAAACATCCTGTGATTAATTAAAGATAACACCTAATTAAGAGTGAAAAAAACTACTTGAGAAAAATAGCTGGTTTATAAAAACAGCAGCCATTGATTTTGTTTTTGAGGGCTTAATTAAGAAACAAAAATTCAATAAACCCATTTCATGAATTACTCGTCGCTTTCTGCTTGATGTCAGAAAACGTCTCGTTTACACAGGTATGGTGAATTGGGTTAAAAATAGTTCAAATGCAGTATGGAAGAATGTTATGTTAATGTTATGTACTACACTACCAGTCAAGCATCTGGCAATTAAAAATGTTTAACGACTACACAGACAACTGTATTAAAGGCATAGAAAGACTTCAAGCCTTAACATTCTTAAGGATCTAATGGCCTGTAATGAAACCGAGTCTCGCAGACACATACTGTATAAAGTGAGAAAAGAGCTGGTGTGTATTCAGGAGGATTAAACTTTCTGAAGGCTGCAGATAAATATTTAACAAATAAAGCAGATTATTTCCCCAAATCTAAATGCTAAATCAGTGTTTCTTAATCCTGGTCCTGGCACTACATGCAAGATTCCAATCATCATATAATTGTGATTAATGGAATTAGGTTTGTAGTGCTATTCCAAAAACTAAAATGTGCACCCCTTTGGATTCCCAGGAACAGGACTAAGAAACAATGTGCTAGATATGACAGTTAGAAATGCAGATAGAAATGGAAACAAACAGAGATGAATATCCAGTTGTACGTTGTCTAGCTGCTGAGCAATCATCTCTGTCCTACATAAATCTGAACCCTGGTCTCACCGGTGTGCCGGCGAAAGGGGCGTGGTCACAGTTTTCCTGCCAGGAACGGCTGAGGCTAAGGAGGAAATCCTGGAAGAAGGGATGTGTTCGGTTGAAGACGGAAAAGCCCAGAATGTTCACCCGCTCACTGGGCACGTCGTCTAATCGCAGCAGAGAGAATTCCTGCAGAGGGAGGAGTCAGAGGGTCATATACATTAGGTATGTACAGTATATGAAAAGGGCTTGGACATATCCGACATAAATCACGTAATAGTTGCCTCGATATGTGGAGATATGTGATTGGATTTAATATTTCATCAATGTCAGCGAAAAAGGGCACATGCTAATACGTTTTGCCCTAATACGTTTTGCCCAAATTTCATTGATCTAGTTTCATTATATTAAGTTCATTACTCCAGATGATTAAGATTCCTTACATGTACACAACCCACGTAATTCCTTCAGTGTGTGTGTGTGTGGTGTGTGTATGTATGTGGTGTGTGTATGTGTGCATGTCTTTCTTTAGTAGTTAAGTGAATATTCATACATGCGTGGGCATGTGTGTACAGCCTGGAACAAGCCCATGGAAATGTGCTTGGATGAAAAACAACCTCTACTTTGATGTCTCTAAGTTCAGTCTGGTGGCTCCCGAGCGGTGGGAAGGACGTCACCAGAAGGTTAATAGAGATATCAGCCCAGTCACCCTCAGGTGTCAGTGCCAGCGCTACAGTCTATAATAGTGACACAGTCTGTCACCTCGCTGGGCCCGGGGACAGATATGATACGTATAGAGGGGGAGGAGGTGGGAAAGGAGAGGAGAGGAGGAGGAGGAAAGGTGCCCAGGCTTCAGACAGTTCAGTCAGAGACAGACTACTTTACTGTGGAAGACGGGAGAGAGGAGGGGGTTAGAGGGCAGGGGTGTGTCTGTGTGCATGCGTATGCATGGGTACGTATGTGTGTGTCTGTGTGCTTGTCCAATCCTCAATAAGAGGGGTTGGGGATGGTGAGTTGAGTGGGAAGAGAATCCCTGGGATTAGATAAGGTAGCGTGTAAGCGGGTTCCTCTGCAGCACTGGATCAAAGCCCAACTAGACTCTGGTGCTTTTGCAACAAATACTAAAAGAGTGGGAGAAAGAGAGCAGGCCACAGAGCCCCTGGTGAATTCCCTTAGCATCACTAGCTACAGACCGCAATGAAAACTGGCAGACTTACATCTTCCCTATGTAGACCAACAAAACAATCCCTAGTGGTGACACAGCTCTTTTTGATGTACTCTCTCTTAGCCATGTTGTCTATGTATCTGATTTCAATGAGTGCCTTTCTGTTGATGCTAGGTGATGAAAAGCAATCTGAAAACAAAATTAAGTTCAAGGCGAGTCTCCGCACCCCAATCGAAGTTGACGCGCTAGCTTCCGATGTTTTGATGTTTTCGAGGCAAACTCTTGGCAGATTGTTTTGCATTCAGGACATTGAGAACTTGAGATAAATAGATATTGAGGGGTGAAAGACACAGCACAAAAAGCTGAGTTGAGCCTGAAACAGTGTTTTCTCCATTCTTAATTCTTTATGAATGATTATTAAAATAATCATGGCGAAATATTAATTTATTCATTCATTAATTCATGAGAACATTTCCAACATGGATTGTGGTGTTGTTCACAGCCCTGAGTAAAACTGTAACTACCCCCAACATCTTAAAACATTTACTTACCTTCACTACTTATAATCAATATATTTAATTATGAATAAAGCATAAAATATGGGCGCTGACTCTTCTTATACGGCAACTATAAAAAATAAAAAAACAAGTGGATACATTCATCACACTCACTCACTCACTCACTCACTCACTCACTCACTCACTCACTCACTCACTCACTCACTCACTCACTCACTCACTGGATAAAGATACAATTATATTGTTATTACAGAAGAAATATGGAAATCGTATGCATAACCGTGGTAGCAATTAAAAGGGAACAGTTTGGAGATTATGGGGAAAGTATTAGGCCAAAGGTGATGACAACAGTCCACCTGACACAACATTACACTGCTGATTTTAACGTTCGCTTTACATTTACTTGTCTTTTAGCCGCAATAAAATACTCTGGATACATTCAATAACATGACAAGAATATCCAACATAACACAAAACAATAACAGAGGTCTAACTGGTGTCTCCAAGTGGCCACACACCTCTCCAAAGTGTGCAGAGTTCCTAAGTCATTTCAATGCAACCTTATGACTCAAAGAAGTCTTCAGCTATAAGGTGTTTTTTTTTGCTGTCTGGGAGGCATCCTACCACAACGGTAACCTCACAGCCCCTCAGTAACGCGGCTGTTAGCAGCACCGCCTCACAGTTCACTCCGCATTCCCGGGAGCTCCGCTTACCTCCCCGGAACGCGACAATGGAGAGCCGGTCACCTGTCGGGCGTTTCTAGCTCAGTGTGTGTACCTCATCACGCTGATGTCCGGGAGGGCTCTCACCGGGGCTACAGCTGTATGGGATCAACAGCCGGCCATATGCGTGAGTCTGAAGGAGTTTGTGGGAGAGGTAAAGAAGGTTTTCAATGCCCCATTCTCTGGAAGAGAGGCTGCCCGGAAGCTACTCCAGCTTCGGCAGGACACCTGCAGTGTGGTGGATTTTGTCACGTTGGCAGCGGAGAATGCCTGGAACCAGGAAGCCTGTTCGACATGTCCTGCACAGAGTATCGGAGGAAGTTAAGGACAAGCTTGCAGCCCGGGAATTACAGACAGATCTCAATTCCCTCATCGCCTTAACCATCAGGATCGATGGGCGACTACGGGAACGATGGAGGGAGAGGAGATTCGATTTTGTTCGCCCGTCCAAGGATTGCACCTCGCCGCCGAGGCGTCCCGGAAGTCCCCGACGGCCCCGTTGCCGAGAGAACCCGAGGCTGATCTGTTTCACTTGTCTTTGTGATTGTCTCCACCCCGCTCCAGGTGTCACCCATCTTCCCCATCATCCCCAGTGCATTTATACCTGTGTTCTCTGTTTGTCTGTTGGCAGTTCGTTTTGTTTAGTCAAGCCTACCAGCGGTTTTCCCTCTGCTCCTGTCTCTCAATTGTTCCTGTTTTCTAGTTTTCCAGAATTGACCATTCTTCCTGCCCTGACACTGAGCCTGCCTGCCGTCCTGTACCTTTGCCCCACCTGTCTGGATTACTGACCTCTGCCTGCAAAAGACCTGTCTTTTGCCTGCCCCTGTCGATCATTAAACCCGTTACTTAGACGTTGTCTGCATCTGGGTCTTACCTGAAACGTGATACGTTGAGGAACTATAGCAAGCACATTGCAGTTTTATTTGGAACACAGGCCTGCCATCACACAATTACTGTTGTTTAAAAACGGTCCATTATAAATCACATTCTGGGTCAGGTGGGCATCATTTGAAAGGTTGTTCTACTGCCAACATGACTAACTAAATTATAAAATACGATCTTACAGTGTTCAGCTTTCAAAAGGCAATTCAGAGAAGCAGATCATAATTTTGGTGCGTATAGAATGGAGTCATGAGTGCATTCCGATGCGTGGTACATCACACATTTTCTTCACAATACAACAAACATATGCTCATTCTGTTCAGAACACCCAAGGATATAACGCCATATCATCTTTTAACATTACATCAAACATAGTGATTATAAACCTTGACACCGTATTACATGAGTTTTATAATATGGAAACGTGAAGTGCACATTTGGAGTTTGGCTTGCTTGTATGACATCATAGTGGTATTTATTATAATCCTAATCATCTCATATTTTAAAATACATAGTCCTCTTAATTTACAGCGTTCCCCCTCACTCAGACAATTAGCGGGAGGGATGGGGGTAAGTTCTTGTCGCCCGCGGTGCTCAAGTTCAGAAAGGCTGTCAGTCAAAACCCATACAGAGCTATGAAGCGGAGACACTAAGCTCTGACGTCATGTACAGCATGTTACTGTACAGCCACTGCTGTTCCTATTGAGGCGCTTATTAGTGACCAAATCTGCCATTTTCAACCCGTATTCGTATAAAGGGTGTAAAGGGCTATGACATTGGAACAGTTGAGTTAAAGTCCCTACCACACCTTTATTGACAACCATCTGCACTCTGGTGACAGTTTCATGGTCTTCCCATCACTTGTCCCCAGTGTACCCTGACTTGCCCAACGGGAGTGGCCCCGTAATTACTCTTTAAGTACACTTTAATAGATCATTAGGAGAGGAGCCCGTGCAAATGAGATGGTCATTAAGTATGCCCCCCATGGGTTCAGTCAAACACATGAAACACAAGGTCACCAAATATCCACCGGCGGCGTCTGGAGAATCCCAGCTATCAAAATTGATACTTTATTTATTTAAATAACAAAGATATGCAACACCCAATTCCCCTGTGTGGAAAAGTAATTGCCTCCTTACACTCAATAACTGCTTGTGCCACCTTTAGCTGCAATGACTGCAACCAAATGCTTCCTGTAGTTGTCACACCCTGATTGGTTTCACCAGTCTTTGTGCTCGTCTCCACCCCCCTCCAGGTGTCACCCATCTTCCCCATTATCCCCTGTGCATTTATACCTGTGTTCTGTTTGTCTGTTGCCAGTTCGTCTTGTCAGGTCTTACCAGCGTGCTTTCCCGTCTTCCTGTTTCCTAGTTTTCCTAGTTCTGACCTGCCTGCAGTCCTGTACCTGCCTAACTCTGACCTGGTAATGAACCTCTGCCTGTCCTGACCCTGAGCCTGCCTGCCTCCCTGCACCTATCTGACTCTGACCTGTTTACGAACCTCTGCCTGTCCTGACCCTGAGCCTGCCTGCCTCCCTGCACCTATCTGACTCTGACCTGTTTACGAACCTCTGCCTGTCCTGACCCTGAGCCTGCCTGCCTTCCTGTACCTGCCTGACTCTGACCTGGTTACGCACCTCTGCCTGTCCTGACCCTGCCTGACTGCCATCCTGTACCTGCCTGACTCTGACCTGGTTATGAACCTCTGCCTGTCCTCAACCTGCCCTTTGCCTGCTCTGTGTTATAATGACTTATTGAGAACTGTACTATCCGCAGGGTTGGGTAGGTTACTTTCTAAATGTAATCCGTTACAGTCACAAGTTACCTGTCCAAAATTGTAATCAGTAACGTAACTTTTGGATTACCCAAACTCAGTAATGTAATCTGATTACATTCCGTTACTTTTAGATTACTTTCCCATTAAGAGGCATTAGAAGAAAAAAATGTATGTTACCAATTGAACGACATCTATTGCAGGATAAATCAACGTTAAAGTTTACATAGCTGGCCATATATGGATTTTAAACTTTACTCTATGAGTTGGTTATGTAGGCTTCTTCTAACCCATCGCTTTCTACTACATATAATAATATGATTAAATTATACTGTATCTTTACATTAAAAACAAAAGATTAGCCAAATTGCTTTAAATGAGCATGACCTCAAAACTAAGGACTTATTAGCCAGCCCTACTCTGTTTATGATTTTGTTGTCACAGAGGAAAGATTGGACTACTTTGAGTTGAAAAATAAGTGCTGCGCTCATGGAATGGAATGCTTTGCCAAGAGTGTGCAAAGCTGTGATCAAGGCAAAGGGTGGCTCCTTTGAAGAATCTAAAATAATAAATATATTTTGATTTGGTTACTACATGATTCCTTATGTGTTATTTCTACAATGTAGAAAATAGTAAAAATAAAGAAAAACCCTTGAATTAGTAGGTGTGTCCAAACTTTTGACTGGTACTGCATATATAATTTATAAGTCCAAAAATGGATGTAGCCCTTTAAGTCTATCAAAAGTTTGAGCAATAAAAGCCTCACTTTTATTCCATAGTCTTGGATCCGTACTATTCAGCTGTTGCAAGAGAGCATTTTTCACTGGCTGTGATTGACAGGCAGCTTAAACTTCTTTAATTCAACCATTATTGAATTCAAATAAACGTTTAGATTTGTGAACAGCCATCCACAACAACAACAATCCGTAAGGCGCAAATAGCTAAGTGAGTGAACGGCAGTGTGATTCACATCAATGCGCTTATGGATTGTGGTTAAGTGATATCTGTATCGCCGTCATCCTTACCTTTTATTTACGTTATTTTATATATGTTTATTCAAGTTGGATAATCTAGTCACACCATTGGAGGTAGCCTAGAAAAGCCTATTCCTGCGATCCATCAAACACATTTGGTGTGTCATCATAGTGGTCTCTGACTTGTGGTCAGACTTGCTCAGGTGGAACAAACATAAATGTGGGCCTTTTTCAATGCTGATTTGAATGTCATTAAGAAAACAGAAGTGTCAAATATTTTTTTCCCACAAACATTCTATCTGAATGTAAGTAATCATCTAGTTTTCCGCTGTAGAGACATTTTGGCCCACTCTTGCATTCAGAACTGCTTTAACAAAAACAAAAGCAGACATTGAATATCCTTTTGAGCATGGTGAAGTTATTAATTACACTTTGGACGGTGTATCAATACACCCAGACACTACAAAAGATACAAACATCCTTCCTAACTCAGTTGCCCGAAAGGAAGGAAACCGCTCAGGGATTTCACCATGAGGCCAATGGTGTTACAGTTACAGAGTTTAATGGCTGTGATACGAGAAAACTGAGGATGGATGAACAACATTGTAAATACTACACAATACTAACCTAAATGACAGGAGCATCCAAGCATACTCCAAGGTAGAATTAGCCTGTACAGAATACAAATATTCCAAAACATGCACCCTGTTTGCAATAAGGCACTAAAGTAAAACTGCAAAATATGTACTTTATGTCCTGAATACAAAGCGTTATGTTCGGGGCAAATCCAACACAACACATCACTGAGTACCACGCTTTATATTCTCAAGCATAGTGGTGGCTGTATAATGTTATGGGTATGCTTGTCATCAAACTAGGGAGTTTTTTAGGATAAAAAATAAATGGAATGGAGCTAAGCACAGGCAAAATCCTAGAGGAAAACCTGATTCAGTCTGCTTTCCAACAGACACTGGAAGATGAATTCACCTTTCAGCAGGACGATAAACTAGAACACAAGGCCAAATCTACACTGGAGTTGCTTACCAAGATGACATTGAATGTTCCTGAGTGGCATAGTTACAGTTTTGACTTAAATCGACTTGAAAGTCAATGGCAAAACATAAAAACGACTGTCTAGCAATGATTAACAACCAACTTGAAAGAGCTAAAAGAATATATAATTTTTATTTGAATCCATTTTGAATTCAGGCTGTAACACAACAAAATGTGAAATAGGTCAATACGTTCTGAAGGAACTGTACACACATCTACATGCATGCACACATAAGCCCCACACACCCACCCTTCCTTAGCTGACCTACAACCCCCTCCGACCCCCTCACCCTCACACACACATTCCTACACACTTTCTTGCTTGCATAAAGAGCAGCAGAAAAGACAGAGAGTAAGTGTGAGAGGGTGAGGTGGTCGGGCAGGCTGGCCCCGGTGTCCTCCAGCTGACAGGCTGGCGATGGGCCCACTGACACAGCCTGTCACCTGGAGATCAATCAAAAACGAGGAGTTGGGCCAACCCGCTGTTCCCCTCCTGGACCCTCTTAATAGCATATTCTGAAAAAGACAGGCAGATTAACAGACACACACCACACACATGCACACACACACAAACACACAAAAACTCTCCCACATTCTGTTTGTTGTGGTGTATCCAAGATGAGAGCTGAATAATGAGCTCCCTAGAGACCTGGCTGTTACCTTACTGTTGTGCACTGTCAGGGACCATAAACACATGCACACACATTCACACACCTGCTGGGGGCCCAACCAATAGGGGCCACACAGAAAGACTGCTATCTATCAAAAACTATTTGGTTTGTAATGCTGAGCATATTTGCTAACAAACACATTATTTAGCAAATACCTCAGGTAATCTTCCATTAGTAAAGACCCTTTGTGTAACATACTTGCTAATCCGACCTTAATTTGAAGGGTATTCTTTACAGCCAAGGATGACTCTCTGAGTATGTATGTGATGTCGAAACCCTATGGAAACTTCCACTTGTCTTCTCAAATAGGATGGAAGTGCCGAGATTACACGTCATAGTTTTGATGTCTTCACTTTTATTCTACAATGTAAAAATGTAAAAAATAGTGCAAATATTTAAAAAACTTGAATGAGTAATATTCCAAACTTTTGTCCCCCAGTGTATATCTAAGCTCCAGGAGCATCCAAACATACTCAAAGAATTAGACTACATTTTAGCATGCACATAGGATTGTGTTCTACTGTACATCTTGAGAGGCTAATTGTATAACAGCAGCAATGTCAAGAAGCTAACATAAAAAAGCATGTTAGCATTAGGAAGCTGTAAAGCTCAATGTCAAGAAGTTAACGCAGAATAACAAGCTAGCACAAAAGAAAGAGAAAACCAGCCAGCACGTTAACAAGAAAGAAAAGCATGTTAGCATTAGCAAGCTGTATAGCTGCGAATGCCTACCATGATCAAAAGGTTGACATGCATTGTTTGCAAGGCTACTTTAATAAACGTCAGAGACGTTTGACTAAAGAGGAATTTACTGTAAGCATTTAAATAGGTACATGATAACTGACTGACCAATATTACCTCATCATCTTTTGCTTTCAGTGACATGAGGTGTTATCACCCATTCTGTGAGTTACGTTCAATGTGGAAGAAATGTCACAGCAAAGTAATATTAAGTGGAGGAGAGCAGTGAAGGGGTCTTTTGCAGTAGCCTACTGAACAAGGGAGTCATAAGAAGGCTTTGTTTGCTGAGTAGCTATTGTCCTTGAGGGCCAAAACACTTGTTGTTGGTGTTGAACTCGCATAACATGCAGCTACAAGGTCCCATGCACAAGAGAGAGCACTGAGGCATTCCATCAGGGATTTGTGAAATGTGCATACTGTACTGCATGGGAAGAAAGACAAGTGGCTTCAACCACTTAAAACTGCAAACGTTGCTGGTGATCGAAGCTACCGGAAGAAGTTTATGGTCAACAGATCTGGAGCTTGAGGATTGTGATGATGATGATGGTGATGATGATGATGGCCCCTCATGGAACATCCTCCAGGTTTTTGGATGAGAAGAATGTCTGATGAGCAAAATGGGAAAGAGAAATCCATCCTTTGCCTAACCAATCCAAAGCCACCACTAGAACACAATACCAAGGGCTCCAGTACCTCCTGAGTGAGGATCATATCTTTAAATTGGCATATTTATACAAAATACAAAATTGATTAATTATATCCTTTTGTACGGTGGAAGACAGTAATGCCTTCTCAGCCCAGGCAGCTCTGTCTGTGTGAAATAATGAAATCCAATTCTAGTGGCACAGTGATTACACTAATAGCTGGAATGTTCACGGAGTGTTTTGGGCAATAAATAATTTCATGCTCATATCAATTGCCATGTAAATTCAGTCGCAGGCTCCAAAGCGTCCTGCTGGCTCTTAATTACAGACACTGGGGATTAAGGAGCATCACTAAATGTCAACACAGCTCTCACACTCATTATATATAGAGGTAATACTGAAATTTGATGAATTAATATTTAATTCCCTCTGCCTTAGTCATTGGTGTCTATGGTTGAGTCTCAAATGACACCCTGTTCCCTATGTGCCCCATGGTCAAAAGTTGTGTACTATTAAGAGAATAGGGTGCCATTTAGGACATAACCTATAAGAGTAATACAGTATCATATTCCTATGGGTTCATAGGAGATGACGGCAATAATGCATGCAATGCTTCCATTATTTTACATCTCAGCGCAGCATGGAGGAAGTTGATGCATAAGCTTTATTTGAAATTGTTTAATAGGGGCATTTTGAAAACATTCAAACTCCTTCCTTTTTTCCACATTTTGTTACCTTAAAGCCTTATTATAAAATGTATTAAATAGTTTTTTCCCCCACATCAATCTACACACAATACCCCATAATGACAAAGAGAAAACAGGTTTTTAGAAATGTTTGCACATTTTACATAAGTATTCAGAGTCCACCTGGGGTAAATTCAATTGATTGGACATGATTTGGAAATGCACACACCTGTCTATATAAGGTCCCACAGTTGACAGTGCATGTCAGAGCAAAAGCCAAGCCATGAGATTGAAGGAATTGTCCGTAGAGCTCCGAGACAGGATTGTGTAGATATATAGATCTGGAGAAGGGTACCAAAACATTTTTTGCAGCATTGAAGATCCCCAAGAACACAGTGGCCTCCATCATTCTTAAATGGAAGAAGTTTGGAACCACCAAGACTCTTCCTAGAGTTGGCCACCCGGCCAGACTGAGCAATCGGGTAGAAGGGCTTTGGTCAGGGAGGTGACTCTGACAGAGCTCCAGAGTTCCTCTGTGGAGATGGGAGAACCTTCCAGAAGAACAACCATCTCTGCAGCACTCCACCAGTCAGGCCTTTATGGTAGAGTGGCCAGAAGGAAGTCATTCCTCAGTAAAATACACATGATAGCCCGCTTGGAGTTTGCCAAAAGGAACCAAAAGGACTCTCAGACCATGAGAAACAATATTCTCTGGTCTAAATGCCAAGCATCACGTCTGGAGGAAATCTGGCACCATCCCTACAGTGAAGCATGCTGTGGGGATGTTTTTCAGCTGCAGGGACTGGGAGACTAGTCAGGATCAAGGCAAAGATAAACGGAGCAAAGTACAGAGAGATCCTTGATGAAAACATGCCCCAGAGCACTCAGGACCTCAGACTGGGGCCAAGGTTCACCTTCCAACAGGACAACGACCCTAAGCATGCAGCCAAGGTAACGCAGGAGTGGCTTCTGGGCAAGTCTCTGAATGTCCTTGAGTGGCCCAGCCAGAGCCCGGACTTGAACCTGATCGAAAATCTCTGGGGAGACCTGAAAATAGCTGTGGATCAATGCTCCCCATTCAACCTAACAGAGCTTGAGAGGATCTGCAGAGAAGAATGGGAGAAACTCCCCAAATACAGGTGTGCCAAGCTTGTAGCATCATACCCAAGAAGACTCGAGGCTGTAATCGCTGCCAAAACTGCTTCAACAAAGTACTGAGTAAAGGGTCTGAATACTTATGTAAATGTGACACTTTTGCTTTGTCATTATGAGGTATTGTGTGTAAATTGATGAGGGGAATTATTATTTCTTAATCCATTTTAGGATAAGGCTGTAACAACAAAATGTGGAAAAAGTCTGAATACTTTCTGAATGCACTGTATATCAAAAACAATTAGGCTTTTCTGCTGAGTGTTAAAAATAAATGACTGCTTTCGGGTCCATTATTCAGATAATTATGTCTCAGCCTGCAACAATAATAGCCCATTTATAAGGTGGAAGAAACATGATCTCCTGAGTTATCTAGTAGTGGACAAAGCCGCAGAGTACAGCATATGCTGAGAATATGAACTGAAATATTTACACTATCTCCATTCTCTCTCTAATCCTGGTTGAACAAGGCAATAGAAACAGAAAACCCAAAGATGTTACACCCGAGAAATACTATTAAAAAGGAACGATTCCACTTCAATTTCAAATGAATGCTGCTCTCTGTATGGAGGGCTCAAAGTTAAGGAATCCTGAACACAGAGGCAATTTGTGGCGAGACAGAAAACACTGAAATATGGATGACAAATCTTGTACTTTTGCGGCAGTGGGTTCACCCCAAAGTTTGCCTGGGGTTGTCTCATCTCGTGGTATGTGAGAGATGAGCCTCACATCCTGTGAGTTGGACTCAGCCGAAACAAGACAGCAGGGTTTATCTCACACAGCCGATGGAAATGAGAGGGGAGCTAAACTCTAATTTCGGTGAGCCCTGAGCGCTTGCTATCGATCTCTGGAGGCCAAGTGACTCCCCTGATACTCTGAACCGATCCCTGCAGCACTTTATCACCTACAGTATGGACAAGACAGGCTGATGAATATTGAGGAGAGAAGGTTAATTCACCCTGGCCAAGGAAATGGCTGCTGCTGATGCCAGGTATTCAACCATTTCAGATGAATACAATACAACTTTATTTGTCCATTTGATCAAACAGAAATGAGTCTTCTGCTCTCACCCCCATCACATAAACACAAACACCTTTTGAATTGAGATAGATCCAACACAGACACAGACCTGGACAAGGTCGTATTGCCAGCACCTGCATCTCTATTTTCAGTTAAAGACAATCCTTTATCGACCAGATTGTTCGCCTTGGCAGAGGCGAGTGATAATTACAATACAATATGGTAATATGTCAAAATGAGAGCTCCATTGTGCCAATTAATGTAAGCCAAGTAGCCAAGAGATTGGAGACACTAGCGTAAACATCGCTAATGGTTCTGAAGTAAATGCTTAAGGAGCGAGAACACCAAAGCGTAGCTAGAGCCTGGCATAAGACAGACAATTGAATAGAGAGACTCCATTTTAAAGAGCATGAAATACGGGAAGAAGGGTCACCCAACAATGGCCGCCGCTGATTTAGAGGGAGTTTGATTTACAAAGTAAAAGAAAAGTAAGAAGTAAAAAGCTTATAGCTTTTCAATACTGAGTGTCACAATCAGCTCATTTGGATAAGTGAATACACACGCATGCAGGCACTTACCCACCCACACACAAGCACAGACACACACCATTTGGATAAGTGAATACGCACGCTTGCAGGCACACACACGCACGTGCACTCTCAGGGGACAGAGCTAATTCAATTAATTGCATTTTAAACTGAAGATCATGATTAGTTGATTATTGGAGTCAGCTGGAGCAAAAGTGTGACACCCCCGAGGACGGGAGTTTACAGGCCTTATAATGGAGAATTTTGGTCACAACAGAACAAAACTGTATATTAAGGGCATAAAGTAAATGCCTCTGACAGGGGGAATGGGATGCTATAGCAGGCAATGCAATTGCCAACACTGAGCCATGAAGACATTTGCACAGGGAGAGAGAAAGAGAGCTGCAAAGAGAGTGACACACAGTAATCAATAGTCTTCCTGACTTCAGACATAAAGTACAGAGTTTGAGGGGAAGCAGTAAAGTTAAGCACTAAATGGTTTGTCTCCATTTAAGAAAAACATTTGTATCTGTCTGTCACGTCGCCCCATAAATGCACTTTGCCCCCTCCCTGGAATTTATCTGCACTGGCAACAATGCAGAGTAATCTTCCCCCTCGAGTACAAACAAGCAACGCTTAAGTGAACACATCATGCCAGCATTAGCATAGGACAGAATAATGACATACTTTATATTCTGACGAGAGGCTCCACTCTCTGTTGTCACCTTTCCACGTAGCCTTTTACCCTTCCTATTACTCAGTTGATTGATTCTCAAACTCTGTGTCTAAACACGGAAATATGAACTTTACATAAGCTGCTTGCCAGGAATTAATTAAATCCCAAATAATTTTGGGTGTCACAGTGAAATGACTTTTAAAGCATTTTGAATAGCGAGGTTTGGGAGTTGTAAATGGCATGTAGTCAGAGAGACAACAGAGACATGGGGTGTTGTGTCAGAGAATTGCTCTACGGGCGACATTTTCCTCTCACAAACACAATGTGCTGTGAGCAAATACAGTAACACATTGTGCTGTGAACAAATACAGTAACATTTCAAATAGAGGGTATGAGTGAAATTTGAATATGCAGCGCAAATTATGCTGTAACTTCTCAGACAATATATTTTTTATATAATGTCATATTGTAATGATCAGTACCACCTCTTGTAACCGCTATGGACAGTATAGGTTTCAAAGACCACTAAGCTGATACACATATGAATGTATTTGTAAAAACTATGTGAGTGTGTGAGTTAGAGGGGAAGATAGGGAGAGTGTGTGTGTGTGTGTGTGTGCGTGCTTGCACGAGAGAGAGAGAGTGGTGTGTGTTTGTGTGTGTGTGTGACAGCGAGAGACACTGGCAGCTCTTCCTCAAGCATAGATGCATGAAAATGACGGCTTTGAGAAGAGAGATCACGGGTGTGTGGCGAGGAAATGAAACATGAAGAACAAAACAAACATGGCCGCCGCTAGGCGATGGTTGTTCACTTCAGCAAGCTATGTGTGCTGGGGCCTCAAAGTGACGCGATCTTCTGCTCGTCTAACCTTCAAATGACATTAGGCATCTTGCAGATGGAAGACGAGGCGCTATGCATAACCGGATGTGATTTATTCCATCCTGCTGAGTAGTATGGATCAGAGGGCAAAAAAACACACTACTCTGATGGAATCTGAAGGGGGAGGGGAGGGTAGAGGGGAGGGTTTTCTAAGTGAATATGGACGACTGTCTCTACATATACTGTAGGTGACGAAGCTCTATCAGATCTGCCATTGCATAGGCTATGAAGAAATCTGCAAGAGTAGTGCTGCTCAAAATGCTCCTCCTATTCAACTACTCAAAGCCACTTCCTTGAAAAGCAACTTAAAAATCAAAAATGTATTTGAATGTCTTTTCACTTTGGACAGTGCCGAGTTTACGTTAAGGCTCAAACTGTTGTCAGCTAATGCTACGTAGACAACGCCGTTGTAATGGCTTGTAAACAGGAAACAACATCCTGTAGATAGGTACTCATCAACGCAGCCTGTTTGCAACTCCTTTCTCTACACCCTTGCCGGACTAATTCCGACTGCATCATTAACTGAAGTGATTGTTTCTTGATTATTCATGACTTTCCGGACGGCAAGGCCCTTCGGAGGCAGGAAAAACTAATTAATGTTGCGAGGGAACACATGGTCCGGCTCATAATAAGCTGGCTATCTGGGCTCATGTGTTAATGAAGGAATTCACAGTGAAAGAATGAATCGCCATCCCCTGGGCAGCATACATTCAAGCGCATTACCCGTAACGATTGCTCATTGATGGTCATTCTCCCTCGTCCATCTCCCTCGCCCCAGGGACAGTAATGCCTCATCGACTGGCCTGTCATTAGGTGAAAAGATCTATACACTGACTGAATGTACAAAACATTAGGTACTCTTTCCATGACATAGAATGACCAGGTGAATCCAGGTAAAAGATATGATCCCTTATTCATGACACCTCACAGCCTTCAATCAGTGTAGATGAATGGGAGGGTACAGGTTAAAGAAGGATGTTTAAGCCTTGAGACAATGGATTGGGTATGTGTGCCAGACAGAGGGTGAATGGGCAAGACAAAATATTTAAGTGCTTTTGAACGGGGTATGGTAGTAGGTGCCAGGTGCACCGGTTTGAGTGTGTCAAGAACTGCAATGCTGCTGTGCTTTTCACGCTCAACAGTTTCCTGTGTGTATCAAGAATGGTCCACCACCCAAAGGACATCCAGCTAACTTGACTACAGAGAGAAGCATTGTAGTCAACATGGACCAGCATCCCTTTGGAACGCCATCGACACCTTTCGACACCCCAATGAATTGAGGATGTTCTGAGGGCAAGTCAATAGGAAGGTGTTCCTAATGTTTTGTACACTCACTGTACACATACACACCAAGGAGTTACTATAAGAGGACGAGGGAGGGATGGTAAAAGTGTTTGTGTGTGTGAGCATCATGTCTACTGACTGTGGACCGATTCCACTGGATTAACCTTCTCCATGTTTCCATTCCTATAACCTTACCTAAGCCTCTCTCAATAAGGGACCCCATGGAGGAAAATGTGAAGAGTCAATGTAGAAAACTCAGGTTGATGTTATTTGAGTGGACATGGATCCCTCCCACAGTTTCAGCTGCCCTTTTTCATTTCCAAAGTATTAGCTGCTACTCACAGCACCGGCACTCAATGACCCTGGGTTTCAACAATCCTGCATAGGTCCACAAACACACATATGTGCACGCACACGCACACACACACACACACACACAAAAAGAAAGTCTGTTGTGTTCATTTGCAACATTCTGGGGATTTGATGTACACAAACACACGCACACACACACAAAGACACAGACAAATATGATGTTCGACAAGACGATGCTGCTCATTGTGTTTCTCTCAATGGGTTGTAAGTTATGTTCCATTGTCCTATGAGGAGCTCATCTGTAATTCTCTAAAACATCATGGCCGTGATAGACGGAGACAGGAACAAGAAGAGGAATGGCTGCAATCTCCTTCCAGAGCACTCCTTAATCAATCAGCCTGCATCGCATCTCTGAATGACTGCACTCAGGAAACAAACACCCGAGACAAACAAAGCAAAACAAACACCAAGATAAATATTACACCATGAATCCCAAGCGACACCAGAAACCTGCTTAGAAGTCATTTGCCGAGTGCCCCCCTTTTTTTATGAGCCATATCTTGAGATGATTTGAGGAAACAAATTAGCCACGCAAATGGCGTGGCAGGTCGTTTGTCACAGTGTGTGTCAGAGGGCTAGTGCTCCGGCTGCAGATGTATGGGGATGTCAGAGGAGGAGAGGAGCATGCTGGGTAAAGCAGGGGGAGCTGGGATGATACCTGATGGGAAGAGAGCCCCACAGTGGAGGTGTCATAATACCCATAAAACCTAGTGGTCAAACAGGGAAATGGTTACAATCGTTTTTCCACCATTCCAATAGGGGATTTAAAAAAAAACATTAAATAAGGGCTATGTTTCGTGTAGGCTTACCCTGGCGTGATGTTTTGATAACCATGTATATCTCTCTCGGACAAGGTGACTTTAACAATATATTTGCTAACAGGTATTGTGTCAATTAAAATCTTGCACAAGACATTTCACAGAATTGTCCATTTAAAGAAATGTAGCCAATTTATGAATTACTATATTTAAAAATATATAATGTATATAGAGTTGAAGTCGGAAGTTTACATACACCTTAGCCAAATACATTTAAACTCAGTTTTTCACAATTCCTGACCTTTAATCCTAGTAAGAATTCCCTGTCTTAGGTCAGTTAGGATCACCACTTTATTTTAAGAATGTGAAATGTCAGAATAATAGTAGAGATAATGATTTATTTCAGCTTTTATTTCTTTCATTACATTCCCAGTGGGTCAGAAGTTTACATACACTCAATTAGTGTTTGGTAGCATTGCCTTTAAATTGTTTAACTTGGGTCAAACATTCAGGTAGCCTACCACAAGCTTCCCACAATAAGTTGGGTGAATTTTGGCCCATTCCTCCTGACAGAACTGGTGTAACTGAGTCAGATTTGTAGGCCTCCTTGCTCGCACAAGCTTTTTCAGTTCTGCCCACAGATTTTCTATAGGATTTTTATGGGGGTTTTGGAGCAGTGGCTTCTTCCTTGCTGAGCGGCCTTTCAGGTTATGTCGATATAGGACGCATTTTATGGTGGATATAGATACTTTTGTACCAGCATCTTCACAAGGTCCTTTGCTGTTGTTCTGGGATTGATTTGCACTTTTCACACCAAAGTACGTTCACCTCTAGGAGACAGAACGCATCTCCATCCTGAGCGGTATGACGGCTGCGTGGTCCCATGGTGTTTATACTTGCGTACTATTGTTTGTACCGATGAAAGTGGTACCTTCAGGCTTTTGGAAATTGCTCCCAAGGATGAACCAGACTTGTGGCGGTCTACAATTTTCTTTGGGAGGTCTTTGGCTGATTTCTTTTGATTTTCCCATGATGCCGTTTTGAAGGTAGGCCTTGAAATACATCCACAGGTACACCTCCAATTGACTCAAATTATGTCAATTAGCTAACCAGGAGCTTCTAAAGCCATGACATCATTTTCTGGAATTTTCCAAGCTGTTTAAATGAATTTTCCCCCCCGGGGGATCAATAAAGTATCTATCTATCTATCTATCTATCTATCTATCTATCTATCTATCTATCTATCTATCTATCTATCTAAAGGCACAGTCAACTTAGTGTATGTACACTTCTGACCCACTGGAATTGTAATATAGTGAATTATAAGTGAAATAATCTGTCTGTAAACAATTGTTGGAAGAATTACTTGTGTCATGCACATGATAGATGCTTCGACAGTCTCGTCCAGATCATCATGTCATTTGTAGTTCTTTATGATAGCCACATTAGCAGCTAATTAGCATTTCATTTTTGGGTTGTAAATACAGGCAAATATACTGATAAAAGTCACCTTGTCCCAGAGAGATTTACATTGTTATCAAAATGTCACACAAGGGTAAGCTTACACAATGGAAACATTAATGGGGGAAAAACTATTGAAAACATTTCCCTGTTTGACTGCTAGGTTTTATGGGTATTATGACTCAGTGACACTGTGGTACTCTATACACAGGCTCACGGGAGGGGGAGTGATTTCAGTGTTACACTCCTGTTTTAGACATAAATCTTCGGCATGATCCTTCTTGAGATTATGAATGCAAATGAGTAGGTGAATGAAAATGATAATTGCTAGAACTATATACATGTGTTGGTTGTGTAACATCATGGATGGTTGATTCATGTTCTGCATGGTTGCTCATAATATTAAAACCAAGGTGAATGAAAATTCCTTATAGTTTTTAGAATTATTGGCTGTTGATTCCCTGCCACCTCACATTGGCATTTCGATGCACAATGTCAACAAAAAAACATTCTAACGGACAAATAAAAGAGTCATCGGCCGAGGTCACATATTGGCAATGAACGTGAGTACTGTACACAATGTAGGAAAATACATTACATTAAAACTAATCTGTATCTCTCTCCAGAAAACGAGCCATATCTCTATGACACAGCGTTATGCTCAGAGCCTAATCAGACAATACAAAAAGTAACTTCTGAGGTTAACCGCCAGCAACCGCCACAAGGCTTAACGAGATGATCTCGGAGTTATTGCACATACAAAAATCACAGAGCAACCATCCTTTTATAGCTCCCATGGATGCCGTTTCATGCTGGGAAACCACATTGGGCAATTAGAGACAAGTACAGCTGTTCTCTGTTCACATACCATTAAAACTAGCCAACTGAACTCCATTTAACTGTAACTCCATTTCTGTAAGATTTAATTCATATATGCATATGTACAGTTGAAGTCGGAAGTTTACATACACCTTAGCCAAATACATTTAAACTCAGTTTTTCACAATTCCTGACATTTAATCTTAGTAAAAAATCCCTGTCTTAGGTCAGTTAGGATCACCACTTTATTTTAAGAATGTGAAATGTCAGAATAATAGTAAAGATAATTATTTATTTCAGCTTTTATTTATTTCATCACATTCCCAGTGGGTCAGACGTTTACATACACTCAATTAGTATTTGGTAGCATTGCTTTTAAATTGCTTATCTTGGGTCAAATGTTTTGTCAAGCTTCCCACAATAACTTGGGTGAATGTTGGCCCATTCCTCCTGACAGAACTGGTGTAACTGAGTCAGGTTTGTAGGCCTCCTTGCTCTAAAACGCTTTTTCAGTTCTGGCCACAAATTTTCAATAGGATTGAGGTCAGGGCTTTGTGATGGCCACTCCAATACCTTGACTTTGTTGTCCTTAAGCCATTTTGCCAAAACTTTGGAAGTATGCTTGGGGTCATTGTCCATTTGGAAGAGCTTTAACTTCCTGACTGATGCCTTGAGATGTTGCTTCAATATATCCACATAATTTTCCTTCCTCATGATGCCATCTATTTTGTGAAGTACACCAGTCAATCCTGCAGCAAAGCACCCCCACAACATGATGCTGCCACCCGCGTGCTTCACGGATGGGATGGTGTTCTTCGGCTTGCAATCCTCTCCCTTTTTCCTCCAAACATAACGATGGTCAATATAGCCAAACAGTTCTATTTTTGTTTCATCAGACCAGAGGACATTTCTCCAAAAAGTACGATCTTTGTCCCCATGTGCAGTTGCAAACCGTAGTCTGGATTTTTTTATGGGGGTTTTGGAGCAGTGGCTTCTTCCTTGCTGAGCAGCCTTTCAGGTTATGTCGATATAGCACTGACGGCTGTGTGGTCCCATGGTGTTTATACTTGCGTACTATTGTTTGTACAGATGAACATGGTACCTTCAGGCATTTGGAACTTGCTCCCAAGGATGAACCAGACTTGTGGAGGTCTACAATATTTTTCCTGAGGTCTTGGCTGATTTCTTTAGTTTTTCCCATGATGTCGAGCAAAGAGGCACTGAGTTTGAAGGTAGGCCTTGAAGTACATCCAAGGGTACACCTCCAATTGACTCAAATTATGTCAATTAGCCTATCAGAAGCTTCTAAAGCCATGACATCATTTTCTGGAATTTTCCAAGCTGTTTAAAGGCACAGTCAATTTAGTGTGTGTAAACGTCTGACCCACTGGAATTGTGATATAGTGAATTATAGGATATCTACCTTGTGCATGACCCAAGTCATTCTTCCAACAATTGTTTAGAGACAGATTATTTCACTTATAATTCACTATATCACAATTCCAGTGGGTCAGAAGTTTACATACACCAATGACCCCAAGCAACCCCAACTTCCAAAGTTGTGGCAAAATAGCTTAAGGACAACAAAGTCCAGGTGTATTGGAGTGGCCCTGACCTCAATCCTATAGAAAATGTGTGGGCAGAACTGAAAAAGCGTGTGCGAGCAAGGCCTACAAACCTGACTCAGTTACACCAGTTCTGTCAGGAGGAATGGGACAAAATGTACCCAATTTATTGTGGGAAGCTTGTGGAAGGCTACCTGAAACGATTGACCCAAACATTTCTAAAATCCTGTTTTTGCTTTGTCATTATGGGGTATTGTGTGTAGATTGATGAGGGGGAAAAAAACAATTTCATCAATTTTACACACAATACCCCATAATAACAAAGCAAAAACAGGATTTTAGAAATGTTAGCTAATTTATAACAAATAAAAAACTGAAATATCACATTTTCATAAGTATTCAGACCCTTTACTCAGTACTTTGTTGAAGCACCTTTGGCATCGTTTACAGCCTCAAGTCTTCTTGGGTATGACGCTATAAGTATGGCGCACCTGTATTTGGGGAGTCTCTCCCATTCAGATCCTCTTAAGCTCTTGCAGGTTGGATGGGGAGTGTCGCTGCACAGCTATTTTCAGGTCTCTCCAGATATTTTCGATCGGGTTCTAGTGTGGGCTCAGGCTGGGCCACTCAAGGACATTCGGAGACTTGCCCCGAAGCCACTTCTGAGTTGTCTTGGCTGTGTGCTTAGGTTCGTTGTCCTGTTGGAAGGTTAACCTTTGCCCCAGTCTGAGGTCCTGAGCGTTCTGGAGCAGGTTTTCTTCAAGGATCTCTCTATACTTTGCTCCATTCATCTTTGCCCACAACATGATGCTGGCACCACCATGCTTCACCGTAGGGATGGTGCCAAGTTTCCTTCAGGTGTGACATTTGGCATTCAGGCCAAAGAGTTCAATCTTGGTTTCATCAGACCAGAGAATCTTGTTTCTCATGGTCTGAGAGTCTTTAGGTGCCTTTTGGCAAACTCCACGCCGGCTATCATGTGCATTTAACTGAGGTGTGGCTTCCTTCTGGCCACTGTACCATAAAGGCCTGATTTGTGGAGTGCTGCAGAGATGGTTGTCCATCGGGTTCTTGCTCACCACCCTGACCAAGGCCCTTCTCCCCCGATTGCTCAGTTTGGCCGGGAGACCAGCTCAGGAAAAATTCTTAGTGCACTGTCAACTGTGGGACCTTATATAGACAGGTGTGTGCCTTTTCAAATCGTGTCCAATCAATTGAATTGACCACAGGTGGACTCCAATCAAGTTCTAGAAACATCTCAAGGATGATCAATGGAAACAGGATTCACCTGAGCTAAATTTCGAGTCTCATAGCAAATGGTCTGAATACTTATGTAAATAAGGTATTTCTGTTTTTCATGTTTATACATTTGCAAAAATGTCAAAAAACCTGTTTTAATTTGTCATTATGGGGTATTGCGTGTAGATTGCTAAGGATATTTTTTATTTACTACATTTTAGAATAAGGTTGTAATGTAACAAAATGTGGAAAAAGTCAAGGGGCCTGAATACTTTCCGAAGCAGATTGCTCCGACACAGATGGCCCATTGTGCTATTTTCACTACTGTATTACTTTTTAATTAGGAGTAAATGTTAACTATGTTTCAAGGCATTATGATAATTGTAGTAATTGTCAGTGAGACAAACATCTTAAGTTCAAGTTTAAATTTGGATGACTGCATTCCAGGATTAGATCATGCCTATGACATGATGTTACTTTTTGAATACCTTGGTCAACTAATTAAAAGTTATTCACAGCTTCAGTAATTTAAACTCACAAATGTTTTGCATCCAAACAAGGCCAACTGTGTCTGTTAAAATCTCTGGATTACCTACCACACACACCAATTTAAATACGTTCCAACTTCCCAGACAAATCAATGCAGGTGGAGGTGACAGTCAGCGATGTGAGAGAGAGAGAGAGCGAGAGAGAGAGAGACTGAGAGAGAGAGAGAGACAGAGAGAGACAGAGACAGAGACAGAGAGAGAGAGAGAGAGAGAGAGATTATACTGTATATAGAGAGATATAACACAGAGGATTTGAGGAGTGACTATCTCTCATCCTCTGGAGCTGCTGATCACAAAATTGTCATATCACCTCATCTGACAGCTAGTGACAAATAACAAATGTCTACTCCCCCAGCCGAAGCACAAATTGGGCTGCTGCACTTTCGGGGACATGGGATTACATTTCTTACAGTGCCCCACAGCCATTCTGCCTGCCATCACAGGCACCGGCACTGACACCTACGTTACACACCAGGGTTGTGTTTATTAGGCACCAACTGGAAGAAAACTGACTGAAATAGGGAGGGACTACCTGGACTTGTTCAATGAGAAACGTTAATTTTCATTTTCCGTTGCAAAACATTTCAACGTTTTCCATTTATTTTATAAGCACATATTTTAAAAAATGTACTTGTCAAAACATGGCGCTCAAGAGAGTGGGGAATGATTTTTCATGCAGCATGCTAGGCATTGCTAAGGGGGACATCTCCCCCTCACCCATTATCCCCCAACATGAATGGAATGGGTTACTCACTCTACCTGCCGAAGGAAGACCCTCCATTACACAATAAAGTGATCTGACTCCCTTCCCTGATTACTTGGAAGTATAGCGAACAGTATTCTTTACATGTTGAAAATAGGCATAATTAAAAGTTGCCATTTGTGGAGGAGGATCAGCCGAGCAGTGCGTCATTTCGAGGGAATATTGCGACGTTGGGGACGAGGCACGGACAGGGGGGATTAACTGAACGTTGAAAGAGCATTACATAAATAACGAGTGAGCTCTTCTTCCTGTGGGGATGGTGCTGTATGATGCTTCGTTGAGCGATCGCTCTCTCTCTCTTTAGGAAATGCAGGGCGTGGGTCATCACTCTCCACGATGATCCCCACTCTCTTGCCCCCCAGCACCCAGTGGCACAAAAAGACATGGGGATCCGAGCAACTAGGTGAGAGGAAGAGGAAAACATGGGATCCAGCAACCCATTAATGAGTCATCAATCAAGCCGATATGAATCATCTCTACAGGACCATTAGTGCAAAGTGTTACCAACATCATCAATTTCCATTAGCGAGTTGCAGCAGCAGGCCCCATCTCCTTACCAGTGAGGTGAAGATGTAGGTGTAGTAGACGGAAAGCATGCCCAGCTCTGATGCCTGGAAGAAAGAGAGAGAGAGAGAAAGAGAGAGAGAGAGAGAGAGAGAGAAAGAGGAGGGAGAAAGAGATAAGAAGAAACATATTGAGAAGGAGATATATACTGACTGTACAAAACATTAGGACCCCCTGTACCCCTCAGAACAGCCTCAATTCGTCAGGGCATGGACTCTACAAGTTGTCGAATGCATTCCACAGGGATACCGGCTCATGTTGACCCCAATGCTTCCCACAGTTGTGTCAAGTTGGCTGGATGTCCTTTGGGTGGTGGACCATTATTGATACACACGGGAAACTGTTGAGTGTGAAAAACCCAGCATCGTTGCAGTTCTTGACACAACTGTTGCGCCTGGCACCTACTACCATACCCCGTTCAAAGGCCCATTCACCCTCTTTCTGGCACACATACACAATTCATGTCTCAATTGTCTCAAGGCTTAACATTCCTTCTTTACACTGATTGAAGTGGATTTAACAAGTGACATCAATAAGGGATCATAGCTTTCACCTGGAATCACCTGGTCAGTCTATGTTATGGAAAAAGCAGGTGTTCTTAACATTGTCTATACTCAGCATTTATATATACAGTATATACAGTGGGGAGAACAAGTATTTGATACACTGCCAATTTTGCAGGTTTTCCCACTTACAAAGCATGTAGAAGTCTGTACTTTTTATCATAGGTACTCTTCAACTGTGAGTGACGGAATCTAAAACAAAAATCCAGAAAATCACATTGTATGATTTTAAGTAATTCATTTGCATTTTATTGCATGACATAAGTATTTGATACATCAGAAAAGCAGAGCTTAATATTTGGTACAGAAACCTTTGTTTGCAATTACAGAGATCATACGTTTCCTGTAGTTCTTGACCAGGTTTGCACACACTGCAGCAGGGATTTTGGCCCACTCCTCCATACAGACCTTCTCCAGATCCTTCAGGTTTCGGGGCTGTCGCTGGGCAATACGGACTTTCAGCTCCCTCCAAAGATTTTCTATTGGGTTCAGGTCTGGAGACTGGCTAGGCCACTCCAGGACCTTGAGATGCTTCTTACGGAGCCACTCCTTAGTTGCCCTGGCTGTGTGTTTCGGGTCGTTGTCGACCCATCTTCAATGCTCTTACTGAGGGAAGGAGGTTGTTGGCCAAGATCTCGTGATACATGGCCCCATCCATCCTCCCCTCAATACGGTGCAGTCGTCCTGTCCCCTTTGCAGAAAAGCATCCCCAAAGAATGATGTTTCCACCTCCATGCTTCACGGTTGGGATGGTGTTCTTGGGGTTGTACTCATCCTTCTTCTTCCTCCAAACACGGCGAGTGGAGTTTAGACCAAAAAGCTCTATTTTTGTCTCATCAGACCACATGACCTTCTCCCATTCCTCCTCTGGATCATCCAGATGGTCATTGGCAAACTTCAGACGGGCCTGGACATGCGCTGGCTTGAGCAGGGGGACCTTGCGTGCGCTGCAGGATTTTAATCCATGACGGCGTAGTGTGTTACTAATGGTTATCTTTGAGACTGTGGTCCCAGCTCTCTTCAGGTTATTGACCAGGTCCTGCCGTGTAGTTCTGGGCTGATCCCTCACCTTCCTCATGATCATTGATGCCCCACGAGGTGAGATCTTGCATGGTGCCCCAGACCGAGGGAGATTGACCGTCATCTTGAACTTCTTCAATTTTCTAATAATTGCGCCAACAGTTGTTGCCTTCTCACCAAGCTGTTGCCTATTGTCCTGTAGCCCATCCCAGCCTTGTGCAGGTCTACATTTTTATCCCTGATGTCCTTACACAGCTCTCTGGTCTTGGCCATTGTGGAGAGGTTGGAGTCTGTTTGATTGAGTGTGTGGACAGGTGTCCTATATACAGGTAACGAGTTCAAACAGGTGCAGTTAATACAGGTAATGAGTGGAGAACAGGAGGGCTTCTTAAAGAAAAACTAACAGGTCTGTGAGAGCCGGAATTCTTACTGGTTGGTAGGTGATCAAATACTTATGTCATGCTATAAAATGCATATTAATTATTTAAAAAATCATACAATGTGATTTTCTGGATTTTTGTTTTAGATTCCGTCTCTCACAGTTGAAGTGTACCTATGATAAAAATGACAGACCTCTACATGCTTTGTAAGTAGGAAAACCTGCAAAATCGGCAGTGTATCAAATACTTGTTCTCCCCACTGTATATACACACACTTCATTAGGTACACCTTTTCAACTGCTCGTTAACGCAAATATCTAATCAGCCAATCACGTGGCAGCAACTCAATGCATTTAGGCATGTTGACATGGTCAAGACGATCTGCTGAAGTTCAAACCAAGCATCAGAACGGGGAAGAAAGGTGATTTACGTGACTTTGAACGTGGCATGTTTGTTGGTGCCAGACAGGCTGGTTTGAGTATTTCAGAAAGTGCTGATCTACTGGGATTTTCCAGCACAACCATCTCTAGGGTTTACAGAGAATGGTCAGAAAATGAGAAAATATCCAGTGAGCAGCAGTTCTCTGGGTGTCACGAGAGGGTGCATACAGAGACCAAGGCGCAGCGCAGGGATAGTAGTTTGACATTTTATTTTAATATACTATGTATAATAAATATTCACAAATGAAGAACTACTGAACAAACACGATAAACACAATGTCACGTTCAACAAAACACACATGAATGAACGGACGGACGGACGGACGTAATGTAACTAAAGTTGCACACTTACTGTCACCGTGATTGCGAAATAATCGACAACGACCCACAACCCAGTGTGAAAATTACAAACCTATGTAGGATCCCTAATTAGAGACAATGCGCAGCAGCTGCCTCTAATTAGGGATCCAACACAAAAACCACCACCAGATACAGAAAGAATAAACCTGTCAGACTATGACCATGGTTACATTGAGAAGCAAATAGGCTTCTCTATGGCCAGAGCCTGATACTGGGCGAAAATGTCTTGTTGATGGCAGAGGTCAGAAGAGAATGGCCAGACTGGTTCGAGCTGATAGAAAGGTAACAGTAACTCAAATAACCACTCGTTACAACCAAGGTATGCAGAAGAGCATCTCTGAATCACGTCGAACCTTGAAGCAGATGGCCTACAGTAGCAGAAGACCACACTGGGTGCAACTCCTGTCAGCTAAGAACAGGAAACTGAGGCTACAATTTGCACGGGCCCACCAAAATTGGACAATATAAGATTGGAAAAACGTTGCCTGGTCTGATGAGTCCCGATTTCTGATGCGACATTCAGATGGTAAGGTAAGAATTTGGCGTAAACAACATGAAAGCATGGATCCATCCTGCTTGTATCAACGGTTCAGGCTGGTGGTGGTGGTGTAATGGTGTGGGAGATATTTTCTTGCCACACTTTGGGCCCCTTAGTACCAATTGAGCATTGTTTAAACACCACAGCCTACCTGAGTATTGTTGCTGACCATGTCCATCCTTTTATGACCACAGTGTACCCATCTTCTAATGACTACTTCCAGCAGGATAACGTGCCATGTCACAAAGCTCACATAATCTCAAACTGGTTTCTTGAACATGACAATGAGTTCACTGTACTCAAATGGCCGTCACCAGATCTCAATCCAATAGAGCACCTTTGGGATGTGGTAGAACGGGAGATTTGCATCATGGATGTGCAGCCGACAAATCTGCAGCAACTGATGCTATAATGTCAATATGGACCAAAATCTCTCAGGAATGTTTCCAGCACCTTGTTGAATCTATGCAACTAAGAATTAAGGCAGTTCTGAAGGCATAAGGGGGTCCAACCCGGTACTAGCAAGGTGTCCCTAATGAAGTGGCCATATATAAATATACTGTATATACAGTGAGCACCATATTTCATTGGATAGTGACCATTTTTTGTTATTTTTTGTTATTTTGGTTCTGTACTCTAACACTTTGAGTTTGAAAGGATACAATGAGGTTGAAGTGCAGACTATCAGCTTTAATTTGAGGGGATTGTCATACATATCGGATTAACCGTTTAGAAATGACAGCACCTTTTGTACATGGTCCCCTCATTTTAAGGTACTACTAAGGTACTAAGTATTTGTTGAATTGGCTTCACAGATGTGTGTCGTTAGGCAGGTGTATTCATTTGTGTCATTAGTGAATGCAGGAGAGCTGTTAATGAATAGTATTGATTCTAGACTTTGCTATTGCCTTTGGAGGTTGTTGTTGGGGTGTGACAACATGAGGAAGACAGCAGTGTCGATGCAAATGAAGCTGGCCGTCATAAGGCTCAGAAAGGAAAATCAACCAATCAGGAACCTTGCAAAAACACTAAGCATGCCCAAGACAACAGTTTGGTTCATCATTAACAATAAAAAAACAACCGGTGAACTCAATTATGTCAAAAGACCCAGTAGACAGAGCAAGACCACTGTAGTGGATGACCAGAGAGAACTCTCAATGGTGAAGAAAACCCCCCCCTGACAACAGCCCAACAGATCAAAAACACTCTCCTGGATGCAGGTGTAGATGTGTCAAAGTCTACCATATGTATAAGACTACACCAGCAGGACTACAGAGGGTACACTACAAGATGCAAACCACTGATAAGCCTGAAGAACAGAAAGGTGAGATTACAGTTTGCAAAAAAAGCACCCAAAAAGAGCCCCAAGAGATCTGGAGAAAAGTATTATGGACAGATGAGACAGATCGACATGTACCAGAGTGATGGAAAGAGGAAAGTGTGGAGAATAAAAAGAAATGCCCATGATCCAAAGCATACCACCTCATCCATGAAACATGGTGGAGCGGTGTTATGGCTTGGGCCTGTATGGCTGCCAGTGGAACAGGCTCACTTGTCTTCATCGATGATGTGACTGCAGACAGAAGTAGAACAATGAATTCTGAAGTCTAAAGAAATATTTTATCTGCTCAGATAAAACCAAATGCCTCCAAACATTGGATGGCACTTCATCATGCAACAAGGCAATGACCCTAAACATACTGATAGAGCAACAAAGGGGTATTTGATGGCCAAAAAGTGGAAAATCCTTGACTGGCCGAGTCAATCACTGGATCTGAATCCAATTGAACATGCATTTTACATGCTGAAGAGGAGACTGAAGGCAATAAGTCCCCGAAATAAGCAGGAACTGAAGATGGCTGCAGTACAGGCTTGGCAGAGCATCACCAGGGAAGATACCCAGCGTCTGGTGATGTCGATGCATCGCAGACTTCAGGCAGTCATTGCACGCAAAGGATATGCGACCAAATATTAACAATGATTAATTTATTCTACATTATGTTAAACTGTCCAAATACCCTCAAATTAAAGCTGACAGACTGCACTTCAACCTCATTGTATCCTTTCAAACTCAAAGTACTAGAGTACAGAACCAAAATAACAAAACAATTGTCATAGTCCAATGAATTATGATGCTCACTGTATACAGTTGAAGTCAGAAGTTTACATACACTTAGGTTGAAGTCATTAAAACTCATTTTTCAACCACTCCACAGATTTCATGTTAATAAACTATAGTTTTGGCAAGTCGGTTAGGACATCTACTTTGTGAATGACACAAGTAATTCTTCCAGCAGTTGTTTACAGACAGATTATTTCACTTATAATTCACTATATCACAATTCCAGTGGGTCAGAAGTTTACATACACTAAGTTGACTGTGCCTTTAAACAGCTTGGAAAATTCCAGAAAATGATGTCATGGTTTTAGAAGCTTCTGATAGGCTAATTGACATCATTTGAGCCAATTGGAGGTGTACCTGTGTATATATTTCAAGGCCTACCTTCAAACTCAGTGGCTCTTTGATCAACATCATGAGAAAATCGAAAGAAATTAGCCAAGACCTCAGAAAATAAATTGTAGACCTCCATAAGTCTGGTTCATTCTTGGGAGCAATTTCCAAAAACCTCAAGATACCACATTCATCTGTAGAAACAATAGTACGCAAGTATAAACACCTTGGGACCACGCAGCTGTCATACTGCTCAGGAAGGAGACACGTTTTGTCTCCTAGAGATGAACGTACTTTGGTGCGAAAAGTGAAAATCAATCCCAGAACAACAGCAAAGGACCTTGTGAAGATGCTGGAGGAAACAGGTACAAAAGTATCTATATCCACAGTAAAACAAGTCCTATATCGACATAACCTGAAAGGCCGCTCAGCAAGAAAGAAGCCACTGCTCCAAAACCGACATAAAAAAGCTAGACTACGGTTTGCAACTGCACATGGGGACGAAGATCGTACTTTTGGAGAAATGTCTTCTGGTCTGATGAAACAAAAATAGAACTGTTTGGCCATAATGACCATCGTTATGTTTGGAGGAAAAAGGGGGAGGCTTGTAAGCCGAAGAACACCATCCCAACCGTGAAGCACGGGGGTGGCAGCATCATGTTGTTGGGGTGCTTTGCTGCAGGAGGGACTGGTGCACTTCACAAAATAGATGGCATCATGAGGAAGGAAAATGATGTGGATATATTGAAGCAACATCTCAAGACATCAGTCAGGAAGTTAAAGCTTGGTCGCAAATGGGTCTTCCAAATGGACAATGACCCCAAGCATACTTCCAAAGTTTTGGTCGAAATGGCTTAAGGACAACAAAGTCAAGGTATTGGAGTGGCCATCACAAAGCCCTGACCTCAAGCCTATAGAACATTTGTGGGCAGAACTGAAAAAGCGTGCGAGAGCAAGGAGGCATACAAAAATGACTCAGTTACACCAGTTCTGTCAGGAGGAATGGGCCAAAATTCACCCAACTTATTGTAGGAAGCTTGTGGAAGGCTACCTGAAACGTTTGACCCAAGTTAAACAATTTAAAGGCAATGCTACCAAATACTAATTGAGTGTATGTAAACTTCTGACCCACTGGGAATGTGATGAAAGAAATAAAAGCTGAAATAAATCATTCTCTCTACTATTATTCTGACATTTCACATTCTTAAAATAAAGTGATGATCGTAACTGACCTAAGACAGGAAATTCTTACTAGGATTAAATGTCAGGAATTGTGAATTGTGAGTTTAAATGTATTTGGCTAAGGTGTATGTAAAATTCCGACTTCAACTGTATATATACACAGAGAGAGAGAGAGAGATAAGGGGTTGGGGAGAAAGATAAAGAGAGAGAGCGAGAGAAAAGTGAGAGAGGTCAGAGATTCTCTGCAGTTTCCCGCTCGATTACACAGCGTGAGATCAAATCCACCCACATCTTGATAAGACATGACATATTCGTATCTAATGACGGGCTCTCTTTGGAGCAATTAATAATATGATATTTTAGTATGCTGCTCAATACTTTAGGATTTTATTAAATCAGAGCCTCAGCAGCAAGCACTGGCTGTGAAGGACAAGGTGAACTTTCTACAGTTGAGTTTCTTTTAGTAGTTATTTTGGTATACTGTTCCACCCAATTCGTTGAATGTTTCAACCAATGTGAACTGTGGAATAAAGGTGCAATACAAAGCTTTTTAAAAATGTGTTTCTAATCAGCCTAATCTGACTTAGTCTGACTTACATCTGAGATACATAAAAAAAATAAAACATTTCATAGAGTACAGTATATCAAGGGAAAACTTTTCAACAAGGCTTGACTTGTTGACTCCTGGATCTCATTCGATGGAAGTTACAGTAGGTCTCTGTTCAACCACCCACACACATTTCACCTAGAAGATTCTCTCAGCCAGGTCACCTGTGTTACAAGTCAGTATTCGACGTTCATCCATGTCTGAGGACGGCGGGAGATGTGGAAGGGATGTTGGATGGGTGTCTTCCATCTGTCTCTTATTCCAAAGCTTATTCAAATCCAGTGGTAGAAAGTTGTTTGTCTGTCTGTGAGAGTGCGTGTGTGCATCTTTTAAATTGTTCTCTTATAAAAATGATATTCTATCTACAGGTCATGGGCTATTATAGGTCAAGTAAAGCGACTGGATAAAGTTTTTTGTGTCTTGAGTTGTGAGAAGATACAGTGCTGTGAAAAAGTATTTGCCCTCTTTCTGATTTTCATAATTTAGCATATTTCTGATACTGAATGTTGTCAGATCTTCAACCAAAACCTACAACTAGAATGATTTTTTCTAATTTAATTAACAAAGTTATGCAACATCTAATTCCCCTGTGTGAAAAAGTAATTTCCGCCTTACACTCAATAACTGGTTGTGCCACCTTGCTTGACAGTGGGTATCTTACTGTGGAATGCAGCGTTTGGTTTTTGCCAGGCATAATGGGACCCATGTCATCCAAAAACGTTGACTAAAGTTTTCCAAAAAGCAACCTGGAAGCACCTGGATGATCATCAAGCCTCTTGTAAGAATGTTCTATTGACAGATGATTCAAAAGTATAACTTTTTTGGGTGCCATTATGCCTGGCAAAAACCAAACACTGCATTCCACAGCAAGAGCCTCATACCAACGGTCAAGCATGGTGGTGGTATTGTGATGGTTTGGGGATGTTTTGCTGTCTTAGGACCTCGACAATTTGCCTTAATAGAAATAATCCTGAATTCTGCTCTGATCAGAGAATTCGACAAGAGAATGTCAGCGATGGCTCCGGGCAGTGAGCCGTCGCTGGAGGCTCCGGGCTGCGGGCCGTCGCTGGAGGCTCCGGGCTGCGGGCCGTCGCTGGAGGCTCCGGGCTGCGGGCCGTCGCTGGAGGCTCCGGGCTGCGGACCGTCGCTGGAGGCTCCGGGCAGCGAGCCATCGCTGGAGGCTCCGGGCTGTGGACCGTCGCTGGAGGCTCCGGGGCGCGCGCTGGTCGGATTGGCCAGGAGCGCGCTGGAGATCTGGTACTGGGGCCGGAGACCGAACGCATCCTCTCGTCGTCCTCCTCGGCCCACCCGAAATACCTCCTCAGCTGCTCCTCCTCCTCCGTGTCCCTCGCGTCCCAAGGACCCCACAACCCCCCCCCCCCCCCCCCCCCACCGTTAATATGGGGGACCTTCGGGGCTGTCCACGGTTGGTCCTTCCTCTCCTCGAACTCCGATGGTGAGGGCTCTGTCCCAAGCCCCCACGCTGGTCCAGCCACGAGCTCCTCTTCCCACGCAGGCGTCGAGAAGCCCCAGATGCTCCCTACCACCAGTGGCTGTGCTACCTCCACAGTCTTCTCTCCCCGACGTCTCCGCTGATTACGCCGGTACCCTCCACGCTCCTCTGCGAAGCCTGTGGTGTCGAAACACCGATACTCCTCCTCTTCTTCTCGCTGCGGGTTCCCTTGGTGGTGGATCATTCTGTCACTAGTGACTAGTGAGGGAACGAGGCGCAGAGCGAGAGGATGGTGCAAACACGTTTTATTTAAATAATAAAACTGTCAAAACAACAAACGTACTATACCGTGGTGTGAGTGCAAACACACAAACACAAACAATGATCCACACGCATGTGGACGTGCAGTGCACATAAATAGAATCCCCAATTAGAGACAACTCAAGACAGCTGTCTCTAATTGGGGATCACCAACAACCCAACCCTGTGAGTGTCAGGACCTGACTGTGGCCATCCCACTCCCCCTAGAGGGAGTCAGGGACCTGGCCTCAGTCAGGCCCTTACACTATGAGCTGAAGCTGAAGCGCAGCTGAGTCATGCAGCAAGACAACAATCCAAAACATACAATCAAGTCTACATGAAAATAACACATTTAAAAAGCAACACATTTTACATTTTGGAATGGCCTAGCCAAAGTCCAGATTTAATCCCAATTGAGATGTTGTGGCAGGACTTGAAGCAAGAAGTTAACGCTTGAAACCCACAAACGTCGCTGAGTTACAGCAGTTCTGCATGGAAGAGTGGGCCAAAATTCCTCCACAGCGACTTGAGAGACTGATCAACAACTACAGGAAGCATTTGGTTGGAGTCGTTGCAGGGGGCAATTACTTTTTCACAAAGGGGCATTGGGTGTTGCATAACTTGGTTTATGAAATAAATGAAATAAGTATGTCATTGTTGTGTTATTTGTTCACTCTGGTTCCCTTGATCAAATATTATACAACGGGTGGGTCTAATCCTGAAGGCTGATTGGTTACAACCACATTCCAGCCGGTGTCTATTCTACAAGTTACCTCCGGCTAAATCTATGACATTAAAATGCCTCTATGCCTCTGTTCCATCTGACTGACCAATCCACTGTCTCATCAACCCAGTCAGGCACTTTATGAAAATCATCTAGACATTATCACACTTTTCTTTTAGACTAACATTTAGTTTTCAACAGCAGAGATTTGTATAAACCTTGCTGTCTGTCTCTCCGACATTTGCAACATTGTTCCAATATTCAAATTCGATCTCCTGCTGTCCCATAGTAATGAACGTGTCGGGGGTCAGGACGAGACAGACAGGCACGCAGCGTTTCTCAGTCAGTCGAAATGATAAATCAGCTGGCATCGTTTTTATGGATATATACAAAGAAATGTCAATTGAAAAAAGGTCAAATTAAACAAAGTGCAGCTTGTTTGCAGTCTTTCCAACTTCGGTTTGAAAAGATTGTGTTTGATGTGTTGTTGGCTAGCTCCTCTGAACAACAGTGTCCTGATGAGAGAGCACATTTTCTATGGCAGGCAATATCGCGCCTCATTGGCTCATTGTTATGGATGTGTCCAAATAAATGTAACTTGAAAACAGTTTAAACAAATGCAAATGCTGCTACGGTTGTTATTCTGGCTGCACTGTTTGGTGTGATTGTAAATTAGCCGTAGTTGGCTAGCTAGCAAGTAAGGGATAAGAACGCAACATTTAGAACGAACGACTGAACAAAAAGACTGATAGAACGAACAACCAGCCGGCTTGGGTAGCAACCCTAGATTTTTGTTGTGTCAGGACTATATCTTGTGGAATGATGAAATAGTATCAAAATATCGTTTTCACTGAATATGTTGGTAACCCTTGTATAAAAGTGATAATGCCCTGGAAGACAGTATTTGGAGGATATATTGGCGCCGTTTGCACCCCTGCCAATATATCCTCCAAACACCGGCTTCTCGGGCATTATCACTTAATTAGGTTTTGGTTGAAGATCTGATAACATTCAGTATAAAAATATGCAAAAGTAGAGAAAATTAGAAAGGGGGCAAATACTTTTTCACACCACTGTATAAGTGCAGACTTCCATGACACTGAGTCATTATCTTTTGATTGTATGGTTATTATTATTTAAATATTTGCAAATAAGAGGAAACCGACCATATCACACGTCACTTACTAGTTTCTTAACATTTGTTAAACCGTTTTATAGTATCAGATTGTCAGGTCAAATTACAGCATTTAGTGGAGAAGGACAGGTGGACACTGCACTGCAAAATGCAAGTCTTGATCTTGAAGTGTTGAGAATGAAGATAGCCAATAGGACAACAGATGGACGAGTTTACAAGCTTTTTTACCAGCTTTTTAAGTTTACCATATTTTTAAACTTGCATTACAGGTCAAGGACTTCACCAAGTTTACAAATATAAATAATGGAAAGAAAGTGTGTTTCCTTTGGCTGGCACGAAGTCAAACTTCCTCAGCATGCTGTTGTTCTTATAGACCCTTTTTTTCCTGTTTCCCAGGTTTTTGTTTTGGGGCGTATAGTTCCTGCACACCCATGCTGAGCACAATATCTGAGAAAATCCGACCGCAGCTTTGTATAGTAGGACAACACGCGGGCTGACATAATAAGATTACATTCAGTGATGCTAAAGCTAAACCCTCAGACCACAAACACCCTGCTGCAGAACACACAGCAAATAAACAGATGTAACTATTGGAGTGTTAAATGTAATACTTTCACAGAGCATATATGAGTCCCACTGATCCCGTGTTAAATAATTAACACTTTTGAGAGTATTGAAAAAAAATCCCACTGTGTTCAGTGTAACAAGTAGACCTCTGGCTGACCAGCATTCTAACTAAAGATGTAAACATCCAGAAACAAAGCGGATAGAATGTCCTGCGTGAAGAGAGGGTAATTTGGGTCCCTCCATAAGCGTAGAGTCTTTTATACAAAGTCCTTACAGTTTACAATGTAATTAAATCCTCAGTCTAGCACAAAATGTTGGCAAAAAGCATTAATTTTCTCAGCCAACATCCTCTCCTCATGACGACAGTGTGCCAACAAACTATCCACAGCACCACTACATGCCTCCTCCAGATAGCGAGACGGAGAAAAGAAGAGGAGGAGAATACAGAGAAATGATAAGAGGTATGGAGCGACTGCAGAGACACAGAAAGAAATCCCACTGTCAGCTCCTGTGTTGTTACTCTCTGCCCCCGAGTTGCCATGGTGACAGGGTGCCCAGCAACTGCCATCAGTAACTCTGATTGAGTGAAAGATTGAGACTGAAGAGGAGAGGGGCAGAGACATAACACAGTAAGAATTGACTGGATGAACACAGAAATATGACAAAAGAAAAACTAATCAAAAAGGTAGTGTGTGAGGGAGAGATTAATACGTAGAAAGAAAAAAATGGAGAGATCTAGAGAAATATTCATTGGGGCAGGGATATTAGCTTTGCCTGATGACTCATCCTGCATTAAAATGTGCTGCTCTATCAATCACGCCACACATCAGTGTGAACCTGCTGTCCAAGAAGTTGTTTGAGCTGAAGTCAAAATTATGTGATTCATTATTGATGTAGGCCGGCTCTGGCCCAACCCATCGGTTTCTGGGACCAATCAAAATGGTTGGAATGTGTTTGCATTAGTTGGGGAGGAAGCAAATCCAGATTTATCGTGGAGAAGAAATGTTAGTGGGCGTGGCATTTGGCCAGAGTGACATGGATGGCAAGCCAGGCAAATTTGTCTCCTCAGAGGATATTGTGAGGGATGGGCTTTTCCAGTGCCAGTCCTGCTATGGCACTGGCATGCACTAGGCTTGAATGTCGGGAACCCGGTTATTGAGATTTACCGCCCAAAACCACTCCCTTTTCCTGGGATCAATAACTGCGAGAAACCAGTAAATTATAATAAACTAGTTACATCAACAGCATGACGTGAAATGGAACTGTTAAATTATATGCGATGTCTAAATAGCGCTTCTCTACGGCCTTCTCTCTGCTCTCTGCATGATCAATCATCAACGCTCATGGTGGGGACAGACAGCCCATCTCAGTATGGAGTGCAGTTCATAAGACATGTAGACCTATCATCTCATCATGGTAACTTTTTTCCTTGTGACAGGTAGGCCTACATTTGCTGCAGCATAGCCTATGGACCGAATGCGCGTCTAATTTACACATCTCCATCTGGGGTCTCCTTAATTTCTATTGTAAAGATGTATTTATTTATTGCATTTTTAGAGTTTTGAAACAGCCAATCATATCGTTGCTTTAAATCAGAGCATGCGCGAGCAGTCTTCCTCTCGGTCTCATCAATTCCATTCAGATTGCATCCAAAATAGATAATCCTGTTCAAGGTTGATATATATATATATATAGATGTCCTAGCCTACCTCTTTCAGTTAATACATTCAATGCAGTATTAGTCTTATATTTAGCTAATGAATGATGGGTTATGCATAATAAGCTCATAACTAGCCTCTGTCTCTTGCGCAATACACACACACCTGTGCTCCTCTGGCATCTCTCCTTAAATAACACTCCTTAGCTTAGTCCCATGCAGGAAAAGCTAGACTTGAATAGCTTGTTTGACAATACATTGTTTTGCTTTTCTTATACCAATAGACAATTTGAAGAGGGCTCTTGTTTTCTGAATGTTAAATACAGCAGCCAATAACTCAGGGGTAGTTTGAAAGAAGAGCGAACTTGCGATGCCGGTAGCTTATTCAGAACAATAACCGTTCAATCTTCGTGAAGATAAGTGAAAGCCGTCTGCATCTAATTCTAGTCCTATATTATTCAAGCATGTCATTAGAATGATGAAGATAAGGACAATGGAACGTATTTCATTTAACTGTTGAAAGCGAGCAAGGAATGAGGCAACAGTAGAGAAAAAGAGGAGGTAGGCTAACAACATTAGGGGAAATATTATGAAAAGTATATGCGTCAGCATACTAATTCGCTAGCCTACGCTTGTAACTTTGTAGGTGCTCCAGAATCGCATGTTCTCTCAGCTTTATCATGGTTTGAATGATGCTTAGTTCCAGTCCATATAATACAGTATAATATAATACGGTACAGTAATACAATTCACACTCAAATAGATTAGCCTACTGGAGATTGTTTCATTTATTTACCCAAGAGAGCATATAGCTAGCTACATCTATGGGCTTTTATGTTTTTCTGTCGTGCGTAATGTGCAGTAGCCTATATTGTATATCATATATGTATTAGATAACGGTACAATCATTTGGGCTTTTTTGGACTTGTCTTTAATGTAGGGCTCATAAAATGTATTTTATGTATGGCTCATCAGGCTCAGGTAGCATTGAATTTTCGATCAAAGCTCTAATCAAATCTAGACATACAATTAATATGCTTTATATGCTTTTGAATTACACTTCTGGTTTTGGCTGGAAATACCGGGCTATGCAGGAGAAAAGGTATTTATTTTCGGGATGGAACATTTGTAAAATACCAGCAAATATTCAAACCTAGCATGCACCCTTAGCCAGTGCTCAATTGCTCTCTCTCTTTGTCTGTCTCTCTGTCCATTTCCCTTTAGTCATTGTCTCCTTCACTGCAGCCATTCAGCCAATATCTATGTTTTAATTACAACACGGCCATATGCTGCAAGGTGCCTTTCACCTGTTTTTCTGTCACCTTCATATCTAATCATAGCTCTTTAGAATGGATAGCAGGAGTCTTGTCCAATCACGCAAAGTATTAACTTCATGTCGGTATTGGAAGAACTCTGCAAAGTTACAGAGTGTTCTATTTTGTAGTTTAAATTGCTAACTTCTCTGTTCACTTCAGGTATGGTTCTATTAGTGGAAACAGACATCATTGAAAGGTCATATTGAAAGTTTACTGCAAAGAATAGTCATATCTAATATGAATGTCAAATTAGATGTTGTTATATTAGACTAGCTCTTCTCAACAGAGGGGATGTAGCTTAGTGGTAGAGTGCATGCTTTGCATGTACGAGGCCTGGGTTCAATCCCTGGCATTTCCATGGAGCTGCCAATCTCAGCTGGGCGGCAGGTAGCCTAGTGGTTAGAGCGTTGAACCAGTAACTGAAAGGTTGCTAGTTCTGACTCTAAATAATGACAAATCTTTCAATGTGCCCCTGAGCAAGGCATTTAACCCTAATTGCAAATAAAAATTATTAACCTAGGTCACTTCTATTTCATTTATACTCTAACAATATAATGAGTGTTTGTGATGTTTTGAATTGTATTTTTTATAAAGATCAACCATTTAAACCTATTAGGGATGCAGGGCTTCTTCTTTCTGATCCTACAAAAACGAATCAAGTCAGATGAATGTACTTCTCCATTATTAATGAATCATCACAGAACAGAACATGATTTACATCTCACGCCTGTCACTTGAAGTAAAATGATCTGACTCACTAGACCTTTTTTGCATTAGTTTTAATATCTCAATATTTCCCATCTCTAGCATTGGTATTAATTTCTCAATATTTCCCATCTCTGCTGCTACTCTTCGGCACTCTAGTGGTTTAAGTGCTAAGCCCAAGGGCACTCCACAACCTCCTCTAGTTGAGTTTGCACACTATTCTACTCTCCAAATATGGAGTTACAAACGTTCCATGATTTATTCATGGTAGTAGGCCAATGAACAGGAGAACTAGATGTAGGATGTTTAAAGTTAACATTCATTCAGTCCAACCCTCCTTCACCAGTAAGTGATTCAGCCTTTAGCTTGTCCAATTATTTTCAATATCAATCTTGATCCTGAACTTTATCTTGGAGTCGACATATAGATCTTTTAAAAATTCTATAATCTTCAGCTATTGCTGAGATGTCTAAGAACATCGGGAAAGAGCTCACTGTAAATCATTATGACAGACAGACTCACCCTTTCCAAAATTATGTGGGACATTGTTGCGTTAGCATCCACAATGATGGTTGCAGTCTTGTCATCGCGGATTTCCTTGAGAAGGGGTGTGGGATCCTGGCTGTCATCCAGCATGCGAACCGATAGGGTCTCCTTGGAGATGAGGAACTGGCGTAGCAGTCTCTCAAGATTTAATAAGCCTGTGGGAACAGGGACGAAGACAGTGATATTATTATGAGCAGGTATTCAATTAATCTCCTAAAGGTAATCTGTGATACATTTCTTGGTATTAAAGTCACATTTCTGAGAACTAGCACTGAGAGTCAAAAACTACCCCAAAAATTAAATTGAATGAGTAAAAAAATACAAGACGTGACATTGTGTGAGAAACACCATATTTATAAAAAGAACAGCGAATCGCTATTTTATGTCCTTTTTTTGATCGATAAACAAAAAGTCAATTTTTATGCCTTGTTTGTCAATAACATTAAAATCATTCCCACCTAAAATAATTTAACTGATGACTTGCAATTACAGTTAATTGTAAAGTCATTAATTGCTAGGTGATATTTTTAAACACTCCTCCAGCATTTAGTTCCAAGAACCGCTTCAAAGAGATTGGATATGGGTTAATTATAAGTGAGGTAATTAATATGTTTCCAGTGGCACTCCAGTCTCTGTTGTATTGCAATTGTATAACAATACAACAGAGACCAAGCCTTAATCATAGTAGAAAAAGCCATTTTGATAGAACTCCTTTGCTGTGTTTTTTTTCTCCCTTTTAGTTGTTATATATTTCCAGTGGCGCTTTACTGAAACTATACATTTATACAGTAGGTGTCAGGCTCCCAAGTGGTGCAGTGGTCTAAGACACTGTATCTCAGTGCTAGAGGTGTCACTACAGACAACCTGGTTTGAATCCAGACTGTATCACGATTGGGAGTCCCATAGGGCGGCACCCAATTGGCCCCATGTCGTCCGAGTTTGGCTGTAGGCAACTTAGACCAGCATTGATCATAGTAGAATCAATTTACATAGAATAATTGTTTTATTTCTTTGGTTACATGCAGTAGCAGCAGCAGCTGTTGCTAAGACACTACGTGTTCTAACTCATGGAATCAAAATGCCTTTAACGGTTTGTCTCTCCTAGAAACAGCAATGATGCCTGTCTGCTCCGAGACTGTGAGCTCCGTTACCTGTTGAGTTACTCAGCATATCTGTGATGAGGCTTCAAAAACCTGCTCAATCTCCATTGCCTGCTTGCAATATCACATTTAGTACATTACATTAGACAGCCCACTGCGCTGCTCAATGTTCACAGCAGGAGTTGTCCCTCCTGTCATTGAATTCAACTAGTGGGGAAGAAATCTCAGGAGAGATCCATTTGGTGTCTAGGCTGTGCATGATTCAAAGCAACAGAAATAAAAATGGAGTATCTACGTGATGTCTTTATTTCACAATGTCTTTTGAGCCCTGACCTTTGTTGCCTCCATTCTGGTAGCCATGTCGCTTCCACTTTTCAGGCTTTTGAACCCATGCTAATGAAAAATAACACCAGTATGCTAAAATGGGAAGGCACTGTTTCTCGGTTAGCCGTGGAAGAAGGGAGACCATTGAAGGTTAGAGACGTGTGAAGTCTGTTTTCTTTGTGGAGGCTGTGCTGCTGCCTGCAGTAGTTGGCGTGTGATGCTGGAATGTTGTAGGTGCCTCATTGGCATGGGCCACACATACTGTAGCACTGCCTGATGCTGCCTCTCAGGCAGACAGATAAAGGTAGGGCCTGCCACTCAGTCTGGGCAGCCAGTCATTTACCCCTTTCACAGGCCGTCACATTTCACTGGGCTCTCACAAAGTCCCCACTCTTATTTACCTTCCTGCACACAGTGCCTCTATACAAATACACTGCTCAGCCAGGACCAATGATAGGTCCATGCCAGTGTCAACACAGCACCCAACTGGCTGCATACTAGTCTGTCGGACTTGGCTGCTGGACTCTTGCTGTCCGGGAACCCTGTACTGTACAACCAAATGGGTGCAATCTGCAGAATTTCATGGCATTTCACAAGATGGATATACTTTTTCAACAGAACCTGAATGACCATGATAAATCGGGTGATTTAATCGATTGACGGGCGGATGGAAGAGTTAAATTACTTCAATGTAGTTTTCCCTCCAGACCAGCAGCATTCGTTAACTGGAGTGCTTGGGATAGGACAGTTGCTAATTTGAAGGCATTTGTAGCGTGTCAGTACATGAACTTACCCTAACCTGAATATAACCACACAGATGAAAAAGTCGATAGTCTATCACTCTCTCTTATATAAACAGTTCAGCGTGTCACTAGAGCTCGTTAATCGGCAAGGACGGGGAGTTTGGGACATTGTGGGTCTGAGTGATCCTTTCTCATCTTTTCCCGTTGAAAGGAAACTTTCTTCCATCTTTCATCCTGGTAGACGAGCAGACCTCCTTTGCTTTGTTCTCATTAGAGCGAGAAGCGAGAAACCCAGGGGAAAGGAAGAGGAAACGTAGAAGAAAATCCAGGGAGAGCCAATGGAGGAAGCTCACTCTCATCCCTCTGTTTAGAGCCATTGGTGGAGCCATATTTTCTCCACTGCTGTCTTTCAGTAGGGAGGAGGTGCAACCGAACCGACATCACAGCAACTATTCATTCTGATGGGGAGAATTACGGTGGGCTGATGTCTGCTGTTACTGGAGATGTAAATATATCATAATCCGTATTGAAACTTTCTCTAAATGTCATCACGTCGGGAGGATTTCTCAGCTTGATCCCCAGACAACAAACAACAAAAAGTCATCGCTGGTATTGGCTAAATCACTTCATCACCCCAGTTAACTGGTCCGTCTTCCCACAGAGTTTATTAATCTAGCTCTCTCCGGACACAGAGAGACATTCTTTTACTTGATCAACTTTAATTACTCACAACATTTTCCGAGCAGAGAGTCAGAATGTTGAGCAAGCATATCCTATAATTGTTCTGCTCCAAGGAGACACAAACGTCTACCTTGACAGGTAGAGAAAGCCCAGAACTTTGGCGTGTGTGCCTTTAAAACATTTGGATTAGTCTAACTACAATCAATAAAAAACATAGGGAGTTGGTTGCTAAGGTGTAAGTCATCAGAGAAGTAATTTCAGGTGTTTTAATTCCAGCTCATTCAACTCAGACGAGAAAATGCTACATTAGGTGATAACGGATTCATAACATAAGATGTTGTGTTGACCAGGATGCCCCCCTACCCCCCGTCCCCGCTGGTCTTGTCTCAGCCAGTCCCCCAGAAGTAGACTGTGGGTGATCTGTCCTCTCCCACCCCCATGCTGCCCGCCAGCTGACCTCCCATGCACTAATCTCCTTGTTAACAAAGCAATCCACTCTCCCACACAGTCCTCCTCCACCCCTGCGGCTAGGTTCTCTATGTCCTACTGTACTACTCCATGAGTGCGGTGACTGCACACACAACCACACGGCCATCGATAGCGCTAGGCAGGTTAGCCAGATTAATGGGTGTCCTTTTTTGCACTAGCTCCACACTCCTTCCACTCATGCCTCTCTCTCTCTCTCTCAGCCAGGAAGCCAGGGGCAGGCTGGGAAATATTCATGACTCGGCCACGCTCTATTAGGCTGTCACCGGCCGCTGTGATTAATGAGGCCAGTGCAGACCGTCGTGGGGCCTCTGCCAGCTAGCTAATGCTACTGCGGCTACTGCTGCAACAGCATATTGCTGAGCCCAAGCCGTCACTGGTATTTTACAGTGGCGCTGCGGAAGGGGTCACATGGCAGGGGAATCACTACAACCCGTGTCATTTCCAGATCCCTCCGCCCCCACGTGCAATTCCAGTTGTAAGGTTAGATTCCCCTCCCTCAGCTAAAGTGGCAACTTCCTCGCTGTCGATTCTCCCTTAGACCACACTGACACAGACAGGAGCTCATACAGAGCCATATGAAAAGGAGACTGACATCATAAAGTTTGAGGTTTCTCTCTCACACAGCCTGTTGATGGTGAGATCGCGGCCCTTTATGGATTTTTGTATTTTTTATTTATTTAACCTTTATTTAACTAGGATATGTCGTTATTTCACAGCATTTCATAACTCTTGCGAGGCACGGAACTGTCATGTGTCTGTGGGCTAATTAACAACACTGTTTGATGAACACCAAGTGGAAAAGAACAACTTGCAAGTTTTGATGTTGGCAGTCATTGTCAAGAATCAAAGTCCAGGCAGTTCTGAGTCACTAAGGTCTTTAGCCGTTGGTGGGCGTTTTTTTTCCCCTCCCTCATTTCTTCCTCGTTATCTCTTTTTCTCGGGCAACACCTCAGTCGAACTGGCTTGGCCGGGCATAAACGACAACCATTCTTCTCTGAAGTTGGTTGGGAGAGTTGTGTGAGGGGTGGGGGTGATGGTGATGGTGGGGAGAGGGTGGGCTGGGGTGGCTCGTGCCAGCTGAGAGCACCTCGGTTCTAATCGAGAGCTGAAATCCAGTCCTCCACACTTCAAAGCCCTAAGCTGATTAAGGGGAAAGTTGGCCTGTAGCAGATGGGGTCAATGTGACTTTGTACGGGTACTTGTAATTACTGATTCCTGTACGGAGAAGGGTGGAAACAGCCTGGGATTTAATCTTCCATTCTTTCATACTTTTTTTGCTTTGTCTTTGACGACTTTGAGTTTGGCAGTTTGATCATGGATCCATACTGGGTATTTTCATGAATTTCTCTTTTTAAGGTCAGACATGACTAGGGTTGCAAAGGGTCGTAAACTTTCCCGGGAAATTTTCCATGGGACGTTAAGCCCTGGAATTAATTCATCAAAAAAGTTAACTTATAACAGTAAAACTTTTTTGTGGGATAACATAAGGAAATTCTAGGTCTTGTGGCATATTTTGGTTAAACTATCCCCAATTCAATGGAATTGCAACCCTCTGCATGCACAGTGCTTTCTTCCAACACATGTGCAGTGCACTCTTCCATCATATGTACAGCTGATTCTAAAAATCTGTCGTTCTGACCCTGAACAAGGCAGTTAACCCACTGTTCCTAGGCCGTCATTGTAAATAAGAATTTGTTCTTAACTGACTTGCCTAGTAAAATAAAGGTAAACAAAATAAAAAAATATCACCCATTGGCTGTGCTGCTCATGCATCGAATCTGCTCCTCAAGGACATAATGACACTGAAAACAATGGATACACTCAATAAGAGAGCCAAGGAAATGGTTAGGTATGTGAAGGGCCATCATGTTATAGCAGCAATCTACCTCACCAAGCAAAGTAAGAAGAATAAGAGCACCACATTGAAGCTGCCCAGCAACACCCGCTGGGGTGGTGTTGTCATCATGTTTGACAGTCTACTGGAGGGGAAGGAGTCTCCAAGAAATGGCCATATCACATTCTGCCGATATGGACAGCCCCATCAAGAGGATCCTCCTGGATGATGTATTTTGGGAGAGAGTGGTAAGCAGCCTGAAAATCCTGAAACCTATAGCAGTAGTCATTGCACGGATTGAGGGAGACAATGCCATCCTGTCTGATGTTCAGACTCTGCTTGCAGATGTAAGAGAAGAAATCCGTATTGCCCTGCCCACTTCACTATTGCCCCAAGCAGAGGAAACTGCAGTTCTGAAATACATCAAAAAGTGTGAAGACGTCTGCCTGAAGCCCATACACGCCGCAGCGTACATGTTGGACCCCAAGTATGCTGGTAAGAGCATCCAGTCTGGTGCAGAGATCAACAAGGCCTATGGTGTCATCACTACTGTGTCTCGCCACCTTGGCCTGGCAAGGTTCTTGGCAGTCTGGCGAAGTACACTTCCAAGCAAGGGCTTTGGGATGGAGATGCAATATGGCAGTCGTGCCAACATATCTCATCAGCCACCTGGTGGTGGACATTGGGGAGGTCCAGGGAGAAGACATGGAAGCCTGAGAGGAAGATAACCAAAGCTTTAGTTTCAAGATATTTTACAGGTGTATGTTGAATATGTTTTTGGGAGATGCGATGGATCATTGGGGATCATTCAATATTCCCTTTCTTTTGTTGTTCAGTGAAATCATCCCATGTGAAGAGTCAACTCATTTAATTAAAGTTAATTTCGTAACTAAATCGTTTTCTTTATTTCTATTGGAAGGATTTAATCATTTGCAATTATGTCTACTTATGATAAGGTAAAAGGTTTATGTTTCTGTCTCCATCTGATATGTTAAATATATCCAATGCAAAAAACATTTAAATGGTATTAATATTAATTTGCATATATTCCGTTAATTCCCATATAGTCCCGTTAATTCCCAACTCTAGACATGACATTATCATCTCAGGGAGGGAGGTGTTTGATGATAAGTGTATGCGACATCACACAACAATGTCACTCTGGAATAAAAGAGGAAGATGCATTAATGGCCTATGTGAAAAGCAAAGTCATTTGCCTGCGTTTTACTAGATGATGATGCATTGTGGGTCGGGGGGGAGAATTACGAAAGAGTAAATGCTTTTGGGTTATACATAGGCTTGTGTGTGGGTGTATCAAATCCAGGGGGATTTTGCATCTTCAAAAGGGTGTGCGTGTGTGTCAGTGGGTTAGCTGTTTGAATGCACTGTATCCCAAAACCACATAATGAGTGTGTGTGTGTGTGTGTGTGTGTGTGTGTGCATGGAATGGAATGTGTGTATATGGTACAAATGGCAACAAAGATCTATGGGTGCGTGACCACTCACAGTCGGCCTGGGCACAGATGAGGCAGGCTGTGGTGCTGTTGAAAAAGGTGAGCAGGCCAGCCACGGCCAAGCTGATGTCTGTGTTGGTGGGGCGCAGGTCCAGGGTGGTGAAGCGGGGGAACTGTACCTTCAGAATGTCCTCAGGGGCCACTTTCACATAGGGCACCTACAGAGAGAGAGAGATAGACATAAGGTTCAGGATAAATTAATAAAGTTACAAAAGACATTAGCTCTTGTTGTATGTCAATACGGTGTCAACAAACAGCATGATTCTGACAAAACCAGAGCATTGTTAGAGGAGGTGTTTGTCGCACTGCTCGTTGAGCAGTTCCAAGTGCAATACTTTGGCGAAGAAGCGTCAGAGTACAAAAAAATGTCATTATATTCTCATCAGGCTAATTAGAACCATCTTATATCGAAAGTAATAAAAACTCATTTGAATAATTCAAGAACTCCCTCACAGACGCCTACTAAATTAACTATAACTCCTGGGCTCGATTAAATAAAGAACAGCTTATACACTGAGTATACAAACATTAAAAATATTAATATTGAGTTGCACCTCCCCTTTTGCCCTCAGAACAGCCTCAATTCGTCGGGGCATGGACTCTACAAGGTGTTGAAAGCATTCCATAGGGATGCTGGCCCATTTTGACGCCAATGCTTCCCATAGCTGTATCAAGTTGGCTGGGTGTTCTTTGGGTGGTGGACCATTCTTGATACACACGGGAAACTGTTGAGCGTGAAAAACCCAGCAGTGTTGCAATTTTTGACATAAACTGGTGTGCCTGGCACCTACTACCAAAGGCACACATACACAATCCATGTCTCAATTGTCTCAAGGCTTAAAAATGATTCTTTATCCTGTCTCCTCCCCTTCATCCACATTGATTGAAGTGGATTTAACAAGTGACATCAATAAGGGATCATAGCTTTCACCTGGACTTACCTGGTCAGTCATGGAAAGAGGTGTTCTTAATGTATGTACACTCAGTGTGTAGAAATGAATGTCTTGCTCGAGCTATGTATGCAACAGGTTCACCTCTGATGCTCACAGGCAATGTGTATTGGAAGAGATTTCTGAATGTTCTTCGCCCAGCATACACCTAAGGGGAAACATGTTCACCTCTTCACAGGCAGTGATATCAAAGGAAGCATAGAGGGGCAAGGCTAGATGAGTCCCAAGCGTTAAGTTAAAAACAAAACTTCCTGAAACGTTCAGGGATGTTCAGCAATGATTGGGCGTCTGTTTTCACAGCTGGGGTTTTGATGTGCTGAATAAATAGCAGCCGTTCGTTCAGTGCCTCTGCTGTGGATCCAGTCATAACAAGTCTTCAGTTTCTCTAAGAGGATAAACACAAATGTGCAGAGTCTATGAAGATGTCCAACCCCCCTCGCTCCCAACTTCCAAAGTTATGTCTGTCCCCCACTTGCAAAAGTAAAAAAAAAATTGAAAACACAAGTGCATCTCCTCCCCCCTCTATCTCTGTCTTCCAGAAGCGATTGAATCCATCTCACTTTTCATTCGCTATCCACTGAGGTGTGGATGGATGCACCCGGGCTGATGGGCAGCAGGCTGTGGGCACTCTGGGAACGCAATGGGTGGGCGGTGGCTAGTGGCCAGCGCAGTGGGGCTTGAAGGAATGATGTGGTTTGGGCCACGAGAGAAGCCTCTTCACCACAGCAGATTGCCTGCCTGCGCAGTTCCGCGTGCCCATACATTGCTCTTCCTACGCCCCTGTATCCCCAATACATTTTCCATCCCTGCCCATCACGGTGTAATGGAGTCCCCGGGAAGCGTGGATGTATGGAGCGCACTCTTTTCTTGACAGGCGGTGGCCGTGGTGGCAAAAATGTGATTCTCTCCTCAGGAGGAGCCGTGAAACACGGATAATGGCTGAGCCAGACTGGGGAAATGTAACCCCTCCACCACTTCCCACTCCTCCATCTCCTCTGCCCTACCAGGATCCCTTCTCAAGTGTTTTCGTCGTTCCCCTTTTGTTTGGAGAGCCTTTTTGCTCTGGAAGCTTTGCTGTGAAGCATTGGGGTTTGGAGAGAAGAGAGGAGACCTCCATTGGCCCATTGGTGAATACTTGTTGTGATATGTTGGCTCAATGAAGGAATTATTGGCACTGTAAAAACGTTTTATGTCCCTCCATCATTGCGGGACTACTTCTTAAAACAGACTTCAGTAGTAAAACAGATGCATAGATAGCACACTTCCTGCCGTCTTACTGACAAAGGTTTAATGAATCACATTGACCCATATAGATAAATGACTGTTACGGGAATTTTAGGATATTTTGCAGTGAAGTTGCCTGCCCGTCTACAAGTACCATCCTCTGACAGATCATTCACAGCAATGCAATCGCATGACACTTAAACCACGCTACCTCTCTTAGAGCGTGGTCTATGCTGCAGTCAGATACACTACTGTATGGAGAGGTGGAGGCTGAGGTGAGGGCTGCTTGTGTATTAGAGATGCAATTTCTGGTTGTGTGTGTTGAGTGTGTGCTACTGCCGTGTGACAGTGGCTGTCAGAGAGTGCAGACAGAGGTCTGACAGGCATTTAATGAGAGCAATCCGCTTAGGACACTGAAGTGAGGAAGCGAGCCAGAGAGCAGGGCTAACTAGTAAACCAGGCGCTATTCACACGTGTGATGAGAACACACTGGAACACCTGCAGTATGCACCATGAACACCTACATAATGCTACTGTAACACAAACATGACCTTGCCCCTGACTGGTTGGTGTCGCATTTACAGCAGTACGTTTTGAACGCAACTCCTCTATTACGGTGGCATTCATGTTATTCTCAATGGTTACAACAGGTGTCATTATGCCGGAGGAGATGGCAGTGGACAGGCATGCCCTTTGGTTTGTGCAATGCACCAGTCATTTTCAAATGTCTTATGGAAGTGGTGCTCGGTGACCTCACCCGCAATCATCTACTCATCTATCTTGATGGCATTATTGTTTTCTGAAAAGACTTAGTTGTAATGATAGTGGTAATGGTATAGTGATAGTGATAGTGGTAATGATAGTGGTAATGGTATAGTGATAGTGGTAATGATAGTGGTAATGCTATAGTGATAGTGGTAATGGTATAGTGATAGTGGTAATGATAGTGGTAATGCTATAGTGATAGTGGTAATGCTATAGTGATAGTGGTAATGGTATCTAAGCCTTATGATGCACTGCCCCCTAACTCCTGAACCAAGCTACAGTAAAACACAGAGAATACCAATGCAACAAGCAAATGCATTATTCTGTATATGGTTTAATGTCTGTTATAGTGTTCTGAGAAGACCCTACTTCCACTGAGGTTGACAAGTGTCCAACTCAATCCTACATGTAGGCTGTGAAACAACATCCATGAGCCCTAGGAGTCCCCAGAGGGGGGCATGCAAATCTGATGCCATATGGTAAGCCAAAATATAATGAGATCTTACATCTGTTACCTTGCCCCTTATGTGCCAGCCAAACAAAACTCATGTTTAATAAAATATCAGACATCCTTTATGGGGGGGCAGCGTGTCAGCCATAACTGATGGTGTCCTTTGTTGGGAAAATAAAACATTAGCCATGTGTCACAGCCCAGCACTGGCCAACTCACAATTAACACACAACAGAGCTGCTGTGGAGTGCCTGGGCTTACCAGCAGTGCTGAGCACAAAGAGGAGCATGCAGGTTGGCCACAGCCCATCAGAGAACAGATGCACAGGAGAACACAGTCCATCAGTCAACCCCAGAGCTGGCAGAGGTGGCTGTGGTGGAGAGAAGGGGAAGGGATTTGATGGGGCAGGTGTGGGTGATCATGCCCGTCTGATCATATGTGGCACTGAGAGACACAGAGTAGGAGCTCAGCTGCTGTGGGTGAGAGGGGGTCGGAGACAGAGAGAAGAGGGAGAGAGAGAGGAGACAGCCTCTGTTTATTGTTGTAATGATCCCGGAGCAGGTCCCTTTAGCTTGTTTTGTCCAAGGTGGTGACTGATGAATATGGAGAGGTCTGTGGTGGATGCCACAACAGCTTTTTATGCAAGTGGAACATTGACCACCAGATCCCCATCTCATTGATCAGCCGGTCGTGAGAAAAAAGCTTCACTCTCATCTCTGTGCCTCAAAAAATGGTCAAAGACCCCAGCCACCAAAGTCATAGTGTTCTCACTGCTGCTGAACGGCCAGTGGCCATTTTAAAATGTGAATCTTGGTAGGGCAAACATAAATTGTTTATGTGGGATGAATGCCAGCAAAGCCACTACTCAACACAACACTAAACAATACATTAATTTTACTATAACGGTGACAAACGGTGCCCACAAACTGTTAGGGCCACCATAAAGCTGTCCCAACAGCAGAGTCCCAACAGCAGAGTCCCAACACCTTACCACTGCTACACCTGGCTTTCAGTGGAGCCTTGTCTGGCAGCGAAACAGTTAATTCAGCATAATTTACTGCCTTGAATAAAAACATAGCTGATATGGCTGACTTGCTTAAACAAATGTGGTTTCTACTGACAATTGACAAGTCCAAACTATGGCATAAGGGGACGACAAGCGGATAAGAGGCAATGCGTAATTTCGAATAAGACATTAATAAGCGAGCTAGGACGGACGTAGTCAATAAAACTATTTGTTCAGTACTTTTGAAATGTACAGCGACAGAATTCAGAACATGGGCAGTTCTTACAGTGTTCTCCCTGTACACCAAGTCAGAACCGTAGAATAAATTAAGGGAGCATATAAGCAGACAATGAAATCGCTTACAATATTTGATGATTACATTACTCTAAAACAGTTTATAGGCTACATGTGCACCACCAAGTCCGAACAGTAGGTGAAATTAAGAAATAGACCAAATTATTAGGGTGAGGTACATGGGCTACTAACAGCTTACTACACAACATACACTTAGTATTACTTTCTTATCTACAGCATACAATACATTTTTGGACCCATTTTTTAAACACCTGCATTTTGGAGCTGCCTTATTCAAGAATGCAAACATTGTTTGCAAACTGATATGTGACACCTATTCATGCCAAAATAACATTCAATACAGGCAAGCCCCCACTACGCACGGCAAGCGGTACCGGAGCGCCAAGTCTGGGACCAAAAGGCTCCTTAAAAGCTTCTAACAGTTAATCAAATGGCTATCCGGACTATTTGCATAGACCACATTATTTTATTCGTATTTATTCATATTTTTTGCACTGACTCACTCACTGGACTCTAACCACACACTCACACATACTACACTGACACACACACATATTGACACCACACACACACACATACACACACACACTCCTTCACACACGCTGCTGCTACTCTCAGTTTATTATCTAGGCATAGTTACTTTACCCCTACATATATGTACATATTACCTCAATTACCTTGACTAACCCGTACCCCTGCACATTGACTCTGTGCCGGTATTCCTTGTATATAGCCTCGTTGTTGTTATTTTATTGTGTTACAATTTTTAAAAAAGTTTATCTAGCACATTTTTCGTACTTTTTGAAAACTCTGCATTGTTGGTTAAGGGCTCATAAGGAAGCATTTCACGGTAAGGTCTACACTTTTCTTGGACCTTCCTGAGGGAGGTATTAGGTGGTCCAGATGTTAGACAAGTGAGTCATAGCATAGAAAGCTTGTGGGACAATTAATTATGTTCAGTGGTTCTGAGAACCTCGTCTGTGATGGGTTTGTTTGAATCTCATCACCTAAAAAAAAAGGGCCAGTACAATGACACAGATAACTAGAAAACAATAGGAACAATGGAATATGGAATACGTTTTTGCATATCTATAATGACAACAAACAGCCAAATTGAATTTGCATCGCCCATTCATCGCTGGCAGCCAGAGAGCGGCCGTGCTCGCATTCATCTCCCTGATCAAATAAAAGCAGCTTCCTGAAGACAGAGAGAGTGAATTTTGATATGCACAGATCTCCTGGCAACCCTCGACAAGACAGATCAATGGCACAGTGAAGAATCTCTAATTGCAATCCAGCAGTAATAGCAGGCGCACCTGTGTTCAAGCAAGCGGAACAGAGACACCCTGCACTGAGTGACACCGAGCTTAACATCCACAACATCGCCCCTGGAAGGCCTAGCATCCCATCCTCCAGGCAAGAGAGGACGCCTCCCGTATGTGCTTTCCCCCTTACAAATAGCCTGTGGGTTTAAGGGCCAATTACTGTACATCGAAAAATGTAAGTCGACACCGCTGGCCAAAATTTAAATACCCAGAACTAATTATTGTCTGCCCGCAGAAAGAGGGATCCAGTATTAGGCTGATGGTGTGTGATTATAAGGGGGTAAGAAACGGTCCGGCCGAAATCCCTCTAAGGATCTCTCAAGCGTTCTCACTGAGTTTTCATTTGGGGATCGCCAGGGCTGACCTCTACCTCTTGGAAATCTTCCAGAGATTCTGAGCGTGGTGAATTGAAGGGAGGGATGTGCGAATGAGAGGAGACTTGCTTCGACTGATTTTCGTGCATCTCAAAGCATTACCAGGAAAATGTAAGGTGAGAGGATATTTCCTGGAAAATGGTCTTGGGGCATGGAGGATAGGCAGGAACGTGAGCATACTGCGGTATAAAAGCAATTCCACACCGTGAGCGTACACACTGAAATGTGCTGCTGGGCCAGAGAACATGATGTCCATTAAAATCCGACTGAGCCAGCCGACACACACTACTCACACACAGTGGGCTCAGTCAACACACAGGTCAATGTCAGCGAAATACAGGGCAGAAATTGAATATCACGTTAATGGCTGCCTCCACAATAACCATGTAAATTTGAAGACCATGAGACCATAAAATATTTGTTTAACTTCCATTCACGGCCGTTCAGCTGTGTCTTCATCTTGTATAGTGGTCAGAGTTGATGCCTCATGCTTGGCCGAGTGGAATAATCCTGAATTAACATGCACTATCAATGAGAACCTGGGAGGGTAAACTGACCCAGGGGGGTTTCACACTCTCATTTCATTAAATTCAACATTTCAGATTCAGCTTGGGCCTGACAGAAAGGATTGGAGAAATATTCTATTTTTTGATTAACATGTGACTGAATCGTTTTTTTACACAAGCACTGATGCAGGCTCACCACAAAAAGAATTGGATTTGAATATCTGCACATGAATGACATTCAGAATACAAGCAACTTTCACAATGTATTCTCACAAAGAGAGGTAGAGTGTGTGTGGCTGCGAGGGACTATTGCTATTGTAAAGTCCTCCAGAGGAGTGCTCTGCATGCAGTCATGTCAGTCAGGTTCAAAGAGCAGCCGTAAGCACTGCCCCACTGAACTACTCAAATCTTACTCTTCTCTCTTCGCCCAGCTGGGATATTTAACAAGCAATCCGCACTCCCGGACAAGTGTCAGGCTCTGGCCATAGAGAAGCCTATTTGCTTCTCTATGTAACCATGGTCAGAGTCTGACAGGTCTTTTCTTTCTGCTTCTGGTGGTGGTTTGTGTGGGATCCCTAATTAGAGGCAGCTGTAGCGCATCGTCTCTAATTAGGGATCCTACATAGGTTTGTAGATTTTCACACGGGGTTGTGGGTCATTGTCGTATGTTTCGCAGTCACGGTGACAGTAAGTGTGCACATTTCATACGTCCGTTCGTTTGTGTTTGTGAACGTGACGTTTAGTCTATTTGTGTTTTTTTTGTTCTGTAGTTCGTCATTTTGTGTTGTGTTATACATAGTAATCGTATTACATAGTATAAAGAAACAAATGTCGAACTACTATCCCTGCGCTGCGTCTTGGTCCATGTATGCACCCTCTCGTGACAACAAGTAAATGTATTAATATTTATAACATATATTGAACCTTGTTTTTATCATGAAGGAATGCATTTGAGTATCTGGGTAAATGGATGGCAAATGCCAAAATAGTCCTTCTTCAGTGCAATGGAAGAAGAATATAGAATGAGTATTTATAACTGGGAATTAAGGCTAAGAAGGTTTTCTCTGCCAAAGATGTACAGTATAACATATCTTTGAAATTTTCTATCTCAAAGGATCCAAGTAAATCTGACACTGTCACTTAAGTTTACGTTCATCTCTAGGAGACAGAACGCATCTCCTTCCTGAGTGGTATGACGGCTGCGTGGTCCCATGGTGTTTATATTTGCATACTATTGTTTGTACAGATGAACGTGGTATTTTCAGGCGTTTGTTAACATGAAAAAAAGTGTATGTAAACTTCCAACTTCACCAGTATATAGAAAAAAAGAGAGAAATGCCATGGTGGCCGCCGTGTAATTTAGAAGTAGCCCAAAAACTCTCAACCCGCAACCAATACATTTTCACCCGCATCATCGTATTAAAAGTTGCACAATTTGCTCGAAAACCTCAAACATGGCAACCCTGGATGTACGGAGAAAATACTTTTTTTTTTCTCCAATTTTTGTCACTCCTGTTGGCTCACCCAATGTGGGGGTTGGAGCTCTCTGATTTCATAGTGAAGTTATCGGCCACTGACAAGCAATGCGATTCTAAAAGTAGAATTGACAGATTTGTCGCTACCGGTCAGCACGCAGCAGGTATTCTAGCAAGAGAAGGAACGGCCTCCCACTGTGATAAGTCAGTGAGATTTTCTGTTTAAAACAGAGACATTTCCTGAATATTACTGAACCAAAATGTTAACCCGACATGCAACAATTCCAAAGATTTTACTGATTTACAGATCATATAAGGAAATCAGTCAATTTAAATGAATTCATTAGGCCCTAATCTATGGATTTCACATGACTGGGAATACAGATATGCATCTGTTGTTCACAGATACCTTTAAAAAAAAAAGGTAGGGGCGTGGATCAGCAAACCAGTCAGTATCTGGTGTGACTACCATTTTCCTCATGCAGTGCGACACATCTTCTTCGCATAGAGTTGATCAGGCGGTTGATATTGGCCTGTGGAATGTTGTCCCACTCCTCTTCAATGGCTGTGCAAAGTTACTGGATATTGGCGGGAACTGGAATGCGCTTTCGATCCAGAGCATCCAAACATGCTCAATGCATGTGCTTCTAGCTCCGACAGTGCAGTAATATCTAACAAGTAATATCTAACAGTTTCATAACATATAGCCAAATATACCCAAATACACATAAATCTAAGTAAGGAATTAATTAAGAATATATACATATATGGACGAGCGATGTCTGTCAGTGCGGCATTGGACTAAGATACAGTAGCATAGTACAGAATACAGTATATACATATGAGATGAGTGATGCAAGATATGTAAACATAATTAAAGTGACTAAGATATCGTAGAATAGTATAGAATAAAGTTTATACATACAGTGGGGAGAACAAGTATTTGATACACTGCCGATTTTGCAGGTTTTCCCACTTACAAAGCATGTAGAAGTCTGTAATTTTAATCATAGGTACTCTTCAACTGTGAGTGACGGAATCTAAAACAAAAATCCAGAAAATCACATTGTATTGATTTTTAAGTAATTAATTTTCATTTTATTGCATGACATAAGTATTTGATACATCAGAAAAGCAGAACTTAATATTTTGTACAGAAACCTTTGTTTGCAATTACAGAGATCATACGTTTCCTGTAGTTCTTGACCAGGTTTGCACACACTGCAGCAGGGATTTTGGCCCACTCCTCCATGCAGATCCTTCAGGTTTCGGGACTGTCGCTGGGCAATATGTACTTTCAGCTCCCTCCAAAGATTTTCTATTGGGTTCAGGTCTGGAGACTGGCTAGGCCACTCCAGGACCTTGAGATGCTTCTTACGGAGCCACTCCTTAGTTGCCCTGGCTGTGTGTTTCGGGTCGTTGTCATGCTGGAAGACCCAGCCACGACCCATCTGCAATGCTCTTACTGAGGGAAGGAGGTTGTTGGCCAAGATCTCGCGATACATGGCCCCATCCATCCTCCCCTCAATACGGTGCAGTCGTCCTGTCCCCTTTGCAGAAAAGCATCCCCAAAGAATGATGTTTCCACCTCCATGCTTCACGGTTGGGATGGTGTTCTTGGGGTTGTATTCATCCTTCTTCTTCCTCCAAACACGGCGAGTGGAGTTTAGACCAAAAATTTCTATTTTTGTCTCATCAGACCACATGACCTTCTCCCATTCCTCCTCTGGATCATCCAGATGGTCATTGGCAAACTTCAGACGGGCCTGGACATGCGCTGGCTTGAGCAGGGGGACCTTGCGTGCGCTGCAGGATTTTAATCCATGACGGTGTAGTGTGTTACTAATGGTTTTCTTTTAGACTGTGGTCCCAGCTCTCTTCAGGTCATTGACCAGGTCCTGCCGTGTAGTTCTGGGCTGATCCCTCACCTTCCTCATGATCATTGATGCCCCACGAGGTGAGATCTTGCATGGTGCCCCAGACCGAGGGAGATTGACCGTCATCTTGAACTTCTTCCATTTTCTAATAATTGCGCCAACAGTTGTTGCCTTCTCACCAAGCTGCTTGCCTATTGTCCTGTAGCCCATCCCAGCCTTGTGCAGGTCTACAATTTTATCCCTGATGTCCTTACACAGCTCTCTGACCTTGGCCATTGTGGAGAGGTTGGAGTCTGTTTGATTGAGTGTGTGGACAGGTGTCTTTTATACAGGTAACGAGTTCAAACAGGTGCAGTTAATACAGGTAATGAGTGGAGAACAGGAGGGCTTCTTAAAGAAAAACTAACAGGTCTGTGAGAGCCGGAATTCTTACTGGTTGGTAGGTGATCAAATACTTATGTCATACAATAAAATACAAATTAATTATTAAAAAATCATAGAATGTCATTTTCTGGATTTTTGTTTTAGATTCCGTCTCTCACAGTTGAAGTGTACCTATGATAAAAATTACAGACCTCTACATGCTTTGTAAGTAGGAAAACCTGCAAAATCGGCAGTGTATCAAATACTTGTTCTCCCCACTGTATGAGATGAGTACTGCAAGATATGAAAACATTATTAAAGTGGTAGTGTTTAATGTGTTCCATTTCTTAAAGTGGCCAGTGATTTCTAATCTATGTCTATAGGCAGCAGCCTCTAATGTGCTAGTGATGGCTGTATAACAGTCTGATGGCCTTGAAATAGGAGCTGCTTTCCATGCCATCCCTAGGTGGGGGGCGTCACTTCCTGTCTGGTTTGTCGCCCCCTCAGGCTTGTGCAGTGGAGGGGATCTTTCGGTCCCAGCTTTGATGCACCTGTACTGACCTCACCTTCTGGATGATAGCAGGGTGAAGAGGCAGTGGCTTGGGTGGTTGTTGTCCTTGATGATCATGTTGGCCTTCCTGTGGCATCGGCTGCTGTAGGTGTCCAGGAGGGTGGGAAGTTTGCCCCCGGTAATGTGTTAGGCAGACCGCACCACCCTCCGTACCAGGCGGTGATACAGCCCAACAGGATGCTCTCAATTGTGCATCTGTAAAAGTTTGTGAGGGTTTTAGGTGTTAAGCCAAATTTCTTTAGCCTCCTGAGGTTGAAGAGGCGCTGTGTTGGTGGACCATTTCAGTTTTCAGAGATGTGTACGCCGAGGAACTTGAAGCTTTCCACCTTCTGCACTACGGTCCCATCGAGTTCCCTCTGCTGTTTTCTGAAGTCCATGATCATCTCATTTGTTTTGTTGACGTTGAGTGAGAGGTTATTTTCCTGGCACCATACTCCCAGAGCCCTCACCTCCTCCCTGTAGGCTGTCTCATCATTGTTGGTAATCAAGCCTACTACTGTTGTTGTCTGAATAATTGATGATTGAGTTGGAGGCGTGCTTGGCCACGCAGTCATGGGTGAACAGGGAGTACGGGGGGGTTGGGCTGAGCACGCACCCATTTGGGGCCTCAGTGTTGAGGATCAGCGAAGTGGAGGTGTTTTGGCCGGTTCCCGTCTCTCCATTGGGATTCTCTGCCTCTGACCCTATTACAGGGGCTGAGTCACTGGCTTACTGGTGCTTTCCATGCCATCCCTAGGTGGGGGGCGTCACTTCCTGTCTGGTTTGTCGCCCCCTCAGGCTTGTGCAGTGGAGGGGATCTTTCGTGGGCTATACTCAGCCTTGTCTCAGGGTAGTAAGTTGGTGGTTGTTGATATCCCTCTATTGGTGTGGGTGCTGTGCTTTGGCAGAGTGGGTGGGGTTATATCCTGCCTGGTTGGCCCTGTCCGGGGTTATTGTCGGGGGTATTGTCGGAAGGGGCCACAGTGTCTCCCGACCCCCCCTGTCTCAGCCACCAGTATCTATGCTGCAGTAGTCTATGTGCCGGGGGGCTAGGGTCAGTTTGTTAAATCTGATGTTATTATCCAGTGTCTTGTGTGAATTTAAGTATGCTCCCTTTAATTCGCTCTCTCCCACTCTACCTCACCTCCCGAAGGACCTGAGCCTTAGGACCATGCTTCAGGACTACCTGCCCTGATGACTCCTAGCTGTCCCCAGTCTACCTGGTAGTGCTGCTGCACCAGTTTCAACTCTTCTGCCTGTGGTTATAGAACCCTGACCTGTTCATCGGTCGTGCCATCTTGTCCAAGACCTGCTGTTTTCATCTCTGTCTCGCTCTCTCTCGCTCTCTCTACCGCACCTGTTCTCTCTCGCTCTCTCTCGCTCTCTCTACCGCACCTGCGCTCTATCGCACCTCACCTGCGCTCTCTACCGTATCTAAATGCCTGGCTATGAAAAGCCAAGTGACATTTACTCCTGATGTATTTACCTGTTGCAACCTCTACAACCACTATGATTATTATTTGACCCTGCTGGTCATCTATGAACATTTGAACATCTTGGAGAAAGAACTGGCCTTAATGGCCATGAATTGTTATAATCTCCACCCGGCACAGCCAGAAGAGGCCTGGCCACCCCTCAGAGCCTGGTTCCTCTCTAGGTTTCTTCCTAGGTTTTTGCCTTTCTAGGGAGTTTTTCCTAGCCACCGTGCTTCTACATCTGCATTGCTTGCTGTTTTGGGTTTTAGGCTGGGTTTCTGTACATCACTTAGTGACATCGGCAGATGTAAAAAGGGCTTTATAAATACATTTGATTGATTGATTGCTCCCTATGCAAATGAGGTGTCAGATTTCACAGAGTGCACAGCAATTGATGTTGCTCCGTTCACAGAGCACCCAGTACACGAAAATGTTGGTCGGAATTGGTCCAGAACCGCTCAAAGTCCCCTAAATAGGGGACTTAACATTTAAGAGGTGATAAAAGGATTATACTGTACATGTACTGTGAGCTAGGTGTTCTCGGCATCTGTGCTACGCAATTGCTTCCTGTGAAGAGATAAAAACCTGTCCACAGAACAGGTACTGTTTTTATTAGTTAGCATTTTCTAAATCCTGATGGGTTACAGTATGGCTCTGTACAGCATCACTTAGAGCCTCCCAAATGGATATGGAGCTCTCCGAATGATAAATTGAGTGTGGGTAATGGGTTGATCACATAGCAGGGGCTGTCATGAGCCATATTTTAATGTGTCCCCTATTTACTCGGCCTCCTGTCAGCTTGCCAGCATCTGTGCACTCTCCCAGTAAAGAATTATGAACACAGACACAATCACTGAGCACAGACAGGATGTAATTGACTCCCTAACACCTTCACAACAACTGCCACACACACAACACCATATACCACCATATAGGCTACTGTAGATGCAGGGTTGATATATATAGAAAGTAAAATATACAGTGCCTTATTCCACATGTTGTTGTGTTAAAGCCTGAATAAAAAATTGATGAAATAATTATTTTTCTCTCACACATCTACACACAATACCCAATAATGACAAAGTGAAAACATGTTTTTATACATTTTTGCAAATGTATTGAAAATAAAATACAATACAATATCCACTCTACATAAGTATTCACACCCCTGAGTCAATACTTTGTAGAAGTACCTTTGGCAGCGATTACGGCTGTGAGTCTTTCTGGGTAAGTCTCTAACTGTCACACCACGATCTGTTTCACCTGTCTTTGTGATTGTCTCCACCCCCCTCCAGGTGTCGCCTATCTTCCCCATTATCCCCAGTGTATTTATACCTGAGCGGTTTCCTTCCTCTCCGGTAACTGAGTTAGGAAGGACGCCTGTATCTTTTTAGTGACTGGGTGCAATGATACACTATCTGAAGTGTAATTAATAACTTCACCATGCTCAAAGGGATATTGAATGTGTGCTTTTATTTTTACCCATCTACCAATAGGTGCCCTTCTTTGCGTGGCATTGGAAAACCTCCCTGGTTTTTGTGGTTGAATCTGTGTTTGAAATTCACAGCAACTGAGGGACCTTTCAGATAATTGTATGTGTGGGGTATAGAGTATAGAGGTCATTCAAAAATCATGTTAAACACTATTATTGCACACAGAGTGAGTCCGTGCAACTTATTATGTGACTTGTTAAGCAATTATTTAGGCTTTCCATAACAAAGGGGTTGAATACTTAATGACTCAAGACATTTCATTTTTAATGAATTTGTAAAAAGTTTGAAAAACATAATTCCACTTTGACATTATGGAGTATTGTGTGTAGGCCAGTGACAAAATACATTTACATTTAATCCATTGAAAGGAAGTATTTAACACACCAACATTTGGAAAAGGTCAAGGGATATGAATACTTTCTGAAGGCACTGTATACAACACATTGTTTTCTCATTGATCGATTTGTCAGTGTTGCATTATACTAGCACATATGCAATATTACGAATCTAATAATCACCATTTATAATAACTGTTAATCAACGTTAGTACTATGGGGATACTGCATTAAACAAACACCTCCGGCAATTATATTGGAAAACAATATTCTCCATCACACTCCACTCTCCCCTCAAACAGGTCGTAATAAAGTGGCCAAAGCACTCTCCCTCCCTCAGTCCCATAGACATGTTCCATCAGCCAGGGCCAGGCTTGTTGTCGATATGCCCAGTTTGCAAAAGGAGACCATTAGTGAGATATCACTTTCAGGTTAATAACAGCACAATGTGACCTTTTTCCATTGTCAGAGTACACACCAACAGCTATTAGAGCAACTCCTCAAAACACTTTTTTTAAAAGCCAGGATGTGGCATCATCATGCATACATGTCATCATCGTTTTAGACCTGCAGAACTCACACAGGCCTTGCTCATGCTTGGCCTTTTAGATGGTATTTGCTTGAAACATGTTAATGAATTTGTCATAATCATTTAGCATTCAAGTTAAGATTAAGAACATCTTATGAAGGGATTCTTCGAAAACCCTTTATTTACCTCCCCAGAGTCCGATGAACTAGTGGATACCATTTTTCTGTCTCTGTGTCCAGTATGAAGGAAGTTAGAGGTAGGAAGTTAGAGGTAGTTAGAGGTAATTCTATGGGTGTCTGCTAGCATGCTCTGACTCTGGGGAAGTAGATAAAGGGCCTTAATGCCAACATCCCAAAGTATCCCTTTAAGGAAACTTGATGATTTGTTGATTATTTGAATCAGCTGTGTAGGGCAAAAAAATAAATGTACACCCCTTGGGGTCCCGAGGACTGAGTTTGGGAAACCCTGTTTTAAGGAGTCTTGTGTGGCGCATGGTCTGATGAATACATTACAGAAAGTTATCATGTTTAGGAACGTACGATTCCTCTACATGTTAATTTATTCACACAGGCAATGAGCTCAGAGTCAGAACATTTCAAAGGGATATACAGTGCAAATCACCAGAGAGTTGCAACTGCAGGGAGTCCAAGCCTAAAGACTGATCAAATGGTCACAGTTCTCATTAAAGGGGACATAACAGAAAATAAATGTGATTTTTATTATAGACTTACATAAATTGAGATTTTGAATAATACCATGCATAAAATACAGTAGTAATATCCTACAGTTAGTACAAACACTGTAGCCTAGGATCATCCACAAATTACTGGAGCCTGAGCAAAACTGTTTAACATCACGACTCAATGGACACTGAACTGAAAACATATAAATTATGATTTTCCATGTTGTTCAAGGAGATCCTTCACAAAACTAACAAACACATGGCAGGACCAAGCTAATTACAATTAGTCTGAGAACTGATTATATTAATGTTAGCTGATACATTAGCTCCTGACTCTTGGCCCATGTGAAAATTGACCAATAGCTTAGAACGTTATGAAATAAATTCTTACTGCTGTGGCATTGGCATGAGTCATTGACAAGAGTCAAGCATGGTCTCAAAACCACAGTAATAATAAAACATATTGTTCCATAATATGACAGGCAAACTATTGTGACAGGCAAAATAAAGCCAGCCAAAATGCGAGCCATCACTCACCTCTTTCTCTCCACAGATATTGCTGATGATGGAATTGGAGGCAGGGCTGGCGGAGGGACCCAGGACTGCCACCACTCCCTTAGACAGGATCTGGCACACTGTCAACACACAGAGACATGCATCAAGTCAGATAATACAGGACAGGACATGGTCAAAATACCACATTCAGCCTATTAAATAGGAGTTGCATGTTGCTTAGTGTGTAATTTTATCCTGCACTAACAGTCTGAGCAAGTGGTTCCCAGTTAATCTCTAATAAGTAGTAGGTTTTGGGGTTTCCTGCCTATTAACTTGATCTTGTTCTATGGATGTATTAACTTACAGCTGCTCTGTATATGATTTCCCCTCACCGATAGTAGATCTACAGCTGTAGATTACAATATGACAGATTGAATGGGGGTGCAATGATAGAACATAATTAACAACAGGTTGGAATGACATCTGGCCATGTGGAAGTTTTTGCTAACTATTTATAATCTCTTGTCAAGAACCCTTTTTAAGATAATAATTGGGGACGAAAGTAATACTTCGAAATGTCATGTAGGAGTTAGTGCCAACCAAAATGTGCCGTCATGCAGTGGAACAATGACCTGGTTAAAATAATAGCGAAGAACTACATTAAATCTAAACCTATCAGATATTTTATCAGTCTCCAAAAAGCAGTTGTGAGCTTTCTTTTCTAACATTCATAATATTTCCTATGCACTCCCCTGCACATGAGTTTGGGTTTTAATCTTACTTACAGGGGAAACAAAATGCAATTTCAGGTAGGGCTTGATCCCTGTCTTTCATTACATTGTATGTTAGTGAGGAGGAGGACTGCTGTCTTAAGATGTGGGGCTGCTGCCCAAATGGCACCCTATTAACTGTGTAGTTCACTTCTTTTGAACTAGTGCACTATGTAGGGAATAGGGTGCCATTTGGGACAGAGGAAACAGACTGGCTGGGGTGGGGGATGGGCCATTCACTCATTTGTTGACTTCTGTAACCGTAAGAGCCTTGGTTTCTTGTATGTTAACATCAGAAGCCTCCTACCTAAGTTTGATTTATTCACTGCTTTAGCACATTCCTACAACCCTTATGTCCTAGCTGTGTCTGAATCCTGGCTCAGGAAGGCCACCAAAAATTCTGAAATTTCCATCCCCAACTACAATATTTCCCGTCAAGATAGAACTGCCAAAGGAGGTGGAGTTGCAATCTACTGCAGAGATAACCTGCAGAGCTCTGTCATACTGTCCAGGTCTGTGCCCAAACAGTTTGAGCTTCTACTCTTAAAAATCCACCTTTCCAGAAATAAGTCTCTCACTGTTGCTGCCTGTTACAGACCCCCCTCAGCCCCCAGCTGTGCCCTGGACACCATATGTGAATTGATTGCCCCCCATCTATCTTCAGAGTTTGTACTGTTAGGTGATTTAAACTGGGATATGTTTAACGCCCCAGCTGTTCTTCAATCTAAGATAGATGGAACCCACCAGGTACAACCCTAAATCCGTAAACATGGGTACCATCATAGATATCATTCTGACTAACTTGCCCTCCAAATACACCACCTCTGTTTTCAACCAGGATCTCAGCGATCACTGCCTCATTGCCTGCGTTCGTAATGGGTCTGCGGTCAAACGACCACCCCTTATCACTGTCAAATGCTCCCTAAAACACTTCTGCGAGCAGGCCTTTCTAATCGATCTGGCCCGGGTATCCTGGAAGGATACTGACCTCATCTCGTCAGTAGATGATGCCTGGTTGTTCTTTAAAAGTGCTTTCCTCACCACCTAAATAAACATGCTCCTTTTCAAAAAACTTAGAACTAAGAATAGATATAGCACTTGGTTCACCCCAGACTTGACTGCCCTTGACCAACACAAAAACATCCTGTGGCGCACTGCATTAGCATCGAATAGCCCCCGCGATATGCAACTTTTCAGGGAAAACAGGAACAAATATACACAGTCAGTTAGAAAAGCAAACGCCAGATTTTTCAAACAGAAATTTGCATCCTGTAGTACTAATTCCAAAAAGTTCTGGGACACTAAAGTCTATGGAGAATAAGAGCATCTCCTCCCAGTTGCCCATTGCATCACGATAATCGAAAATTTCAACAAGCATTTTACTACGGCTGGCCATGCTTTCCACCTGGCTACCTCTACCCCGGCCAACAGCTCTGTACCCCCCGCAGCAACCTTCCCAAGCCCCCCCCGTTTCTCCTTCACCCAAATCCAGACAGCTGATATTCTGAAAGAGCTGCTAAATCTGGACCCCTACAAAATTATCAGCCAAAATTGTTGCAACCCCTATTACCAGCCTGTTCAACCTCTCTTTTATATCGTCTGAGATCCCTAGAGATTGGAAAGCTGCCGCGGTCATCCAACTCTTCAAAGGGGGAGACACTCTAGACCCAAACTGTTATAGACCTATATCCATCCTGCCCTGCCTTTCTAAAGTCTTCGAAAGCCAAGTTAATAAACAGATCACTGACTACTTCGAATCCGGCCGTACCTTCTCTGCTATGCAATCTGGTTTCCGAGCTGGTCATGGCTACGCTCAAGGTACTTAACGATATCATAACCGCCATCGATAGAAGACAGTACTGTGCAGCCGTCTTCATCGACCTGGCCAAGGCTTTCGACTCTGTCAATCACCGCATTCTTATTGGCAGACTCAACAGCCTTGGTTTCTCAAGTGACTGCCTCGCCTGGTTCTCCAACTACTTCTCAGACAGAGTTCAGTGTGTAAAATCGGAGGGCCTGCTGTCCGGTCCCATGGCAGTCTCTATGGGGGTGCCACAGGGTTCAATTCTTGGGCCAACCCAATTCTCTATATACATCAACGATGTCGCTCTCGCTGCTGGTGACAAACAAACTCATGCTGCCAAACATGCCCTTGTAAAACTTACCATCCTACCTATCCTTGACTTCGGCGATGTCATTTACAAAATAGCCTCCAACACTCTACTCAGCAAATTGGATGTAGTCTATCACAGTGCCATCCGTTTTGTTACCAAAGCCCCATATAGTACCCAACACTGCGACCTGTATTCTCTCGTTGGCTGGCCCTCACTACATATTCGTCGCCAAACCCACTGGCTCCAGGTCATCTATAAGTCTTTATTAGGTAAATCCCCGCCTTATCTCAGCTCGCTGGTCACCATAGCAACACCCACCCGTAGCATGCGCCCCCAAAGCCAACACCTCCTTTGGCCGCCATTCCTTCCAGTTCTCTGTTGCCAATGACTGGAACGAATTGCAAAAATCCTTGAAGCTAGAGGTTCCTATCTCCCTCACTAAATTTAAGCATCAGCTTTCAGAGCTGCTTATCGATCACTGCACCTGTATATAGCCCTTCTGTAAATAGCCCACCCTACTACCTCATCCCCATATTTATTTTTTACTTACCCTCATTTTGCACTCCAGTATCTCTATTTGCACATCATCATTTGCACATTCCATCATTTCAGTGTTAATGCTAATCTGTAATTTATTTTGCCACTATGGCCTATTTATTGTCCTATCTTCCTAACCTTACTGCATTTTTCACTACCTTTGCACTCTATATATAGATTTTCTATTGTGTTATTGACTTTGTTTATTCACATGTGTAACTCTGTGCTGTTGTTTTTGTCGCACTGCTTTGCTTTGTCTTGGCCAAGTCGCAGTTGTAAATGAGAACTTGTTCTCAACTGACCTACCTGGTTAAATAAAGGTGAAATAAAAAATAATAAAATTAACAAACACCAAATGAGGGTAAATGGGGACCATTTTTGAGCCAGTGGAGCAAAGTTCGGGATCCTCGCCGAACGAGATAGAAAATTACAGGAGCAATGAATCAAATGATTAATAAATAATCCCTTTGTCATCCAATGGAGTGTCCCATACACTCCCCTCCTTCTCCTCTCCCACCCACCCACCCCTTTCTCCTCCATTTAAACCACATTTGCACCTGTCTGTTCGGCTTCACCGAATTACATAGTGACCGGATTAGCCTGACAGGCATGGTGCCACTGGCCCCATGAGGCTTTTTACAGGGTTGTATTTTCTATTTTACACAGGGAACAGAATTGTCTTTTCTCATTTGTCCTAAATTTGTTTTTATCACTTTATACATTTTTTGGGGATTCCACCCTGTAAACGTAATTTGCCTGATGATGTGCGATTGGATAAGGACAGCCATTTCATACAAGCGCATTTTCATCCACTTTCCCTCTCCTCGCCGCCTCTTTCAAAAGGAGAGGTCTATGGCCAAAGCAATTTACATCCGTGACAAGTGACAACTTTTCCAATATGAATGTGGATCATTATAACGGAATTCTGCACCACTTCTGTCTAATCTTGGTCAGAAGGTCAGTGGGTTGTCTGGAGTCTATTCTGTTAATTTACAATTGATTCCCTCAAATCAATACATTCTTATTGAAAGCTGCAAAAGCTGCAAATGAGATAGAGCCAATATATGCACAGGAGCTGGAGTTCAGTGTGAACCCACACTCATATACACGTTCATATGCAGACATGAATGCACACACACACACACACACACACACACACCACTCACATGCAGTACACACCATTGCAAAAAATATGTGTAAAACGTGTAAAAACGTGTGGTTTTTGGACACATCTGAACACCTCTGAACAAATCCTGTGAAAAATGTAAATGTTTATACATTTTCACGAGGCAGACGCGTGGTTTTCGGACATGTGTGACATTTCACACAAATGTTTCAGATGTGAACAAATTAGATTTGATGGGAAAAAAGACACGCGAGTCAGACACATGGATATTTTTCACGACTCAGACACGTGGTTTCCCAACATTTCAAATGTGTACTTTTGTAACTGGCGGGATTAGAACCCCGGTGTTCTATGGGAGAAGTAAACATCTTGGACCATTCGACGAAGAGAGCCAACAGTTTTTTTGAAGTTGCAGGCGGGGCTAACTCATCATGTGACCATGAGCAACCATGGACGACTCATGTCCACTATTTTCACACTTTAATGTCAATTGGAGATGTCAAATTATTACAAAAATTCACTGAGTTTATCTCAGGATTTGCTGTGTTTAACCTTGATTAATGGGAATCAAATGTTATCCTCCTGATTCCTGCTTACAAGCAAAAACTAAAGCAGGAAGTTCCAGTGACTCATTCAATATGGAAGTGGTCAGATGACGCAGATGCTACACTACAGGACTGTTTTGCTAGCACAGACTGGAATGTGTTCCGGGATTCATCCAATGATATTGAGGAGTGTAACCCCTCAGTCACCGGTTTCATCAATAAGTGCATCGACGACATCGTCCCCACAGTGACCGTACGTACATATCCCAACAAGAAGCCATGGATTACAGGCAACTGCCGCTTTCAAGGAGCGAGACACGCTTTCTAAAAATCCTGCTACGCCCTCAGACGAATCATCAAATAGGCAAAGCGTCAACACAGTACTAAGATTGAATCCTACTACACCGGCTCTGACGCTCATCAGATGTGGCAGGGCTTGAAAACTATTACGAACTACAAAGTGACGCAAGCCTACCAGACGAGCTAAATGCCGATGTGAGCAAGACCTTTAAACAGGGCAACATTCACAAAGCTGCCTGACGGAGTCTGTAATACCACCATAGTCCCTGTGCCCAAGGAAGCGAAGGTAACCTGCCTAAATGATTACCGCCCCGTAGCTCTCACGGTGGTAGCCATAAAATATTGGTCATGGCTCACATCAACAACATCATCCCGCAAACCCTAGACCCACTCCAATTCACATACAGCCCTAACAGATCCACAGATGACTTCAACTCAATCACACTCCACACTGACCTTTCCCACCTGGACAAAAATAACACCTATGTGAGAATGCTATTCATTGACTACAGCTCAATTTTCATCACCATAGTGCCCTCAAAGCTCATCACTAAGCTAAGGACCCTGGGACTAAACACCCCCCCCTGCAACTGGATCGTGGACATCCTGACGAGGTGGTAAGGGTAGGCAACAACACATCTTGCCACAATGTGAGCAAGACAAAGGAGCTGATCGTGGACTACAGGAAAAGGCAGGCCAAACAGGTCCCTATTAACATCAACAGGCTGTAGTGGAGCGGGTCAAGAGTTTCAAGTTCCTTGGTGTCCACATCACCAATGACCTATCATGGTCTAAACACACCAAGACCGTCGTGAAGAGGGCACAACAACACCTTTTCCTCTCAGGATTTTTTTTTTTTACTTTAGTTTATATAGTAAATATTTTCTTAACTCTTTCTTGAACTGCATTGTTGGTTAAGGACTACACCTGTTTTACACGGCGCATGTGACAAATAACATTTTGATTGATTTGATCTATCCTACATGGCCCTAAACAGAGCCCTAATAAAAGGCAGGAAGAGCTCTGGCGTTGTGTGAAGGCTGGGGCTGGGCGGGCAGAAAGACCCACACATACACACACACACACTGGGCTGGGCAGGTAGTGCTGGCTGTGTGACATTTCCCCCTTACTGGTGCCACTGATCCATCCCTAATCCTATTGCTACCTGGGCACAGCCACGACAGCATTAAATTAGGAAGGGGTTTGCAGGCAGCCAACCAAGCAGGGAGAGGAATACAGTTGTTTTTATATATGAGGAGGAGCTACCACGGCCATTAAGCTCTACTGATTCTGATAATTGTAAGGAAGCCCCAGTTCAGTAAGGTTACTGACTGAATGATGGGATGAATCTAATGGGCATACACCTACAGTACAATGTGATTTTAACCCCCTAGAGTTTATTCAATCTAATAAGTAACATAATACAGAAATCCCCATCAAAATCCATCAGTTTAAGCTGGAGAAACGTCTGTAGCGTCCAAACGGAAAGGGGAGCACGATGGTGGTCTCAGTTTTGCTCTACAACCCCCACAAGTGTTAGGGGACTTTTCTGAAGTCGGTACCGTTGACGTGACAACTTCCTAAGCGTTTGGCCTACAAACTAATGTGACCCCACTGTGAAAAGGGGAGATTCTCATGAACACGATGGTGTTTTGCTCTCCGACCCCCACAAGCGTAAGGTAACCTGTACCGTTTTAAAAAGATTTACGAAAGTATAACACAGTATGCTTAAACAATTATATATTCCTGAGCTTTCTTATATCTCCTAGTTGAACCTTGTTTCTTAAAATGTTTGTGTATTTTTTGCCATTTATGAATGTGTTATTCAATGTGTTTCTCTGGGCTATAGTAATAAAGGACTAATTCAATATACCTAAAGGGGTCATGAAATTCTAAATCAAATAGCTCAACCCTTCCTCCCTTATTTTTATATGTTATTATATATGTTATTGGGGAGTAGACGGCCTACAAGGGCTCTTTGGCAACACAGTGTCATGATGGCCCACATTAACAACACACAGTAAGTATACTTAATGTTAGCAAAACAGACTGGTACCCAGGCTAGGGTAAAAGTGTATTCTATTCTCTTTTTTTCCATCTAATCAAATTAGCTGGTATACAAATACCAGCACTAAAATCAACTTGTTGAAATGTTTGTTAATATTTCATTGCACTGTATCCATCCACAAGGTCATGGCGATAGGCTATCGACATTGTCATTAGGATTTTTGCAAATCCTGTCCACCTCATTAGAGTTCTAGTATTTACTGTATATCTTCAGGCTAGTCATTCCAACAACTATGTGTAACCAAGGAAACAAAATGAGGTCCAAAATCTAAAATCCAGACATCAGCATACCTTTTGGCTCTTGAAATATCCAAATATGACTGCTCTTTCACACAGAGAGAACCTGTCAGCTATTTTCCAATAATTTGTTTGCCACTGTTCTCGCTACTACAAATATTCTTAAACATGATAGACTTATCTCGCTGTACTCAAGAGATTTCTGAAGGCGGGGGATAACAAGGGGAGACATGCACAGAATTGAAATGACTGACGGACGGATGGACAGACAGAGACAGACAGACAGTGTTAGACAGACGTCCTAATGTGGCACACTGTGACACATTGGTCTTTCACTTTTTTTTATTTTATTATGACAGCGACGAAAGCCACCTCGTTCTCCCATCCTCACCCGCCCACTACTTACTGGTCTCGCCCATCTCATATTCACTGTCTCTCAGCAGCTCAAAGATGTCCACCTCCAGCTTGCCCGTTGTGGAACGGTTACTGGACCGGTTTATGCAGTCCTTTGCTAGAGTGATGGCCAATCGTTCTCCCCGGCTGCACTCCATTGGGTCGTCAAGTATGGCGGCTGTAGAAGAGAATGGGAAGAAAGAAATACATTATCCAAACTGGCAGAAGGGCTCTTTGGCATCCCAGTGTCACGATGGCCCACATTGGCAAGACACAGTGCATATACTTCATGATTATTTCCTCAAACAAACTGTGCTACAAATAATGCAGAACTACAGAGATTGCCCATATGGTTCATAGGGTTATAATATTAAAAAGTGACTACTACATGCTACAGTATAAAAAAAAAAAAGTTAAACACAACTGCTTTACAAATCATGTGATTCCTAATATGGAGTAGCAGCCAGCAAGATCCTATCTAAGTCTGGAACTAAATCAAATGCATGAGTGATGAGGCAACACATTTTAATAGGGCTGTTCTGTTCACTCGTGATTTACTGCAACCATGTCGGAACTAACATATTTGAAAACGGCGAGACTGCATGTGTCATATGTGTCATAAATACATGTGTGTGGGTGAAATGAATATGAATGACTCAAACAACCAGTTGAGAGATGTGGCCTCTCTGTGTGTCCTAGCAAGCAAATGAGCAATTCAGTGGGCGATTCACAACAGTTTTAGGATAATTGAAAAGGCACATTGTGCATAGGTTGCAATCCTGAGTGTGTCCCAAGATAGCGGGTTCAGGTTCAACATTCCAGCATAATTAGTTGAATTAGACTAGGGTTAAGTAAAAAAAACATTCAATTTTATGTATAAATCAATCGACAAGGCATTTGGATTATTGTAATTCTCTTTATTTGGGGTTGTCTAAGAAGTTGCTTTCACAGCTGCAACTGGTCCAGAATGCTGCGGGCCAGACTGTTGACTGGTACCAGGAAATGTTCCAGTATCTCTCCGGTGCTGACTTCTTTGCACTGGCTTCCTGTGGAGTATAGGGTGCATTTCAAGGTCCTCTTAATGGTTTTTAAAGGTTTACATGGGCTTGCCCCTGTATATATCTCTAGTTTGTTACAGCATCATGTTGCTGCTAGACCACTAAGATCAACCCTGAGCTCACCATACTGTAACTAAAACCAAACAGGGAATTGAGAATATGAATTGTATAATTGCCTCCAACATACAGTAGACACAATCCACCAGAAGCTATAGCATTTCAAATCTTCTTAAATTAAATATAATAGCTTTCCTTGCAACCCTGTGGTTGTCATGTTACATTGCTACCATGCTGTGTTGTCAAGTGTTGCTGCCTTGCTATATTGTTGTCTTAGGTCTCTCTTTATGTAGTGTTGTCTCGTCGTGTGTTTAGTCCTATATTTTTATTTAATTTATTTGTATTTTTAATCCCAGCCCCCGTCCCCGCAGGAGGCCTTTTGCCTTTTGGTAGGAAATGAAAATTTGTTCTTAACTGACTTACCTAATTAAATAAAGGTTAAATAAATAAAAAAAATGCCTGGCGGTGAGGTCAATCAATGCATGTACAAACGTGTGTATAACTGGCCTCTGCATATCTCTATGCTCTGCGTCAATAAATAGCTCAACCTGTAGAGCAACATGATAAATTCCACTAAAGAGCAGGTCATTTGCCTGACAATTCTGTTTAAAGATAATTGCAAAAACATTCACACTACAGGCTCCATTTTAACAGCAATAACAGCTATTACTGCTTTCCACGAGTTGTCCAGCGAGTGAGATTAGATACAGGGTATGATCTAGATGGAGGGAAATAACAGTGTAATAATTACTGTAGCATTAGAGCTGATAATCCACAGCCACGGTGGGATAAAACTGGCATTTTTCCATGCAGATCACACAGATAAAACTAACCCAAGTTCACTTTGGTCAAGAAGACAATCTAGAGCACCATTTATCTTAGTGGTGGTCACAGCAATTAGGGACGTTTACAAAGATCCAGAGGAAGGTATAGCAAAAGGTAGCCTGAGGTTTATTTTTCAATATATCCATTATTTTACTTTTAATTAAACTTTTGGTAAATAAGGGGATGCAAAGAGGGACATACTGGATTAGTCAGTATGTACAGATTGTGCCTTGCCTTGTCTCTGCTAGTGCAAACAGAACGTGGCCTACAGAATATAATTAACATGATGGGGGAAAAGTTTTTATCCAATTAAAAAGTATATGAATTTGATTACAGGAAAAACATGGTCAGTTTGTCTCACATAGGACTTAATATGTAGATACCGTACATTTGCAAATTAACACTTTTAAAAGTAATGAATGTAATGAGTTCCTGTCACCTCATAATACCTCAACAAAGTATACATTATTTTTACCCATCAAAATTGAGATTTTAGAGTCTCTATGAAGGGAGTTTGAATATGCAATGAACAGCCTTGGTATTACTTTAGTTTTGCTCAACATGGCAGTCAAAGATAGTCAACTGGAATGCAAAACATTGGGATGTAAGATTAGAAGATGGACAGTGCATTAGGAAAGTATTCAGACCCCTTGACTTTTTCCACATTTTGTTATGTTACAGCCTTATTCTAAAATTGATTAAAAAAATGTAACCAACACACAATACCCCATAATGACAAAGCAAAAACAAGTTTTTAGATTCTTTTGCAACCCCCCCCCCCCCAAAAAAAAACAGAAATATCACATTTACATTAGTATTCAGACCCGTTACTCAGTGCTTTGTTGAAGCACCTTTGGTAGCGATTACAGACTTGAGTTTTTTTATTTGACGCTACAAGCTTGGCACACCTGTATTTGGGGAGTTTCTCCCATTCTTCTCTGCAGATCCTCTCAAGCTCTGTAAGGTTGGACCGGGAGTGTCGCTTCACAGCTGTTTTCAGGTTCTCTCCAGAGATGTTCGATCGGGTTTAAGTCTGAGCTCTGACTGGGCCACTTAAGGACATTCAAAGACTTGTCCCGAAGCCACTCAGTCTAGCCACTCTGCCACAATGGCTTGATTGGTGGAGTGCTGCAGAGATGGTTATCCTTCTGGAAGGTTCTCCCATCTCCACAGAGGAACTCTGGAGCTCTGTCAGAGTGACCATTGGGTTCTTGGTCACCTCCCTGACCAAGAACCCAAGTGTACTCCAATCAAGTTGTTGAAACATTTCAAGGATGATACATGGAAACATGATGTACCTGAGCACAATTTCAAGTCAAATAGCAAGAGATCTGAATATTTATGTAAATGAGGTATTTCTATTATATATTTTTAATAAAGGTACCAATTTCTTAACTTCTTTTTGCTTTGTCATTATGGGGTATTGTGTGTAGATTGATGAGGAAAACAATTTATTTAATCGATTTTAGAATAAGGCTGTGACGTAACAAATTGTGGAGAAAGGGAAGGGGTCTGAATACGCATGAGCACCAATGCATGCACAGAACCAACAGACTGGTGTTCTCAATCCCTGTGACATTCAAGAAACTAGACCAATCAACAGGAAGTTCAGTTATGAAGGTGACATTTGTGAGTGGTCGATATGTAATGGTTGAGTAATAGGAATTGTGACGGAAGTACAGTAATGCTGTTTTCAGTCTGGACATGAACCTTTTAAACCCAGGCAAGAGGTGTGCCAAGGCATTGCAGTACAGTACAAGCAGAGCCAATACCTGTCTTTCTGTCTAGATTGTCTGTAATAGCCTGGCCATTACCTGATATGGAGAAGAGGAAGGTTGCAATGGGGAAGAACTGGGCTTTGGTCGCATGGTGATTTTGAATCAACGCCAGTGCACTATTATTACGGTCACATTCAGTAAAGGCAAACATTGTTGAAGTTGCAGATAGAAATGTCATTAATAGAGCTGATGTGAATCCCTATATATCCACAATAAATGTCAGAGATTTGTTTGTTCTACATTATATACACTGAAAAAAAATATAAAAACAACATGTAAAGTGTTGCTCCCATGTTTCATGAGTTTAAATAAACAATCCCAGACATTTCCCATACGCACAAAAAGCTTATTTATTTCAAATTTTGCGCACAAATTTGATTACATCCCTGTTAGTGAGCATTTCTCCTTTGCCAAGACAATCCGTCCACCTGACAGGTATTAAGAAGCTGATTAAACAGCATGATCATTACATAGGTGGGTGCAACTTTTGCTGGGGAAAATAAAAGGCCACTTTAAATGTGCAGTTTTCTCAAACAACACAATGCCACAGATGTTTCAAGATTTGAGGGAGGGTGCAATTGACATACTGACTGCAGGAATGTCCACCAGAGGAGTATTTCTGTCTTTAATAAAGCCATTTTGTGGGGAAAAACTCATTCTGATTGGCTGGGCCTGGCTCCCCAGTGGGTGGGCCACTGCTCAGTCACGTGAAATCCATAGAAAAGGGCCTAACAAATGTATTTCAATTGACTGATTTCCTTATACTCAGTGAAATTGTTGCATGTTGCGTTTGTATTTTGGTTCAGTATATTTCTGTCTGGACATTCCAAATAATTTTGCCCTGCTGAACAATCCCATGCCTACAGATAGGGAAAGTGGCAGAACGGCCAGACTGGAGTTTCTCAATTGAAGATACATTGCTACACATTCATAACCTAAGAACATTACTTATACAGTAGTAATTGCATATGCAGTTCTCCATGCATACTGTAGTACCTACGGAGAATGATTCACATACTTCAGATGGCCTCGCAAACAACTGTTGAGTATCTCATGGGAATATGGGGGAGATGGGATGTGGGAGCATCTGTATTGCATCTCAGTGACTTGAGGACGTTAGATGATTGCAGTAAATGATTATCTCGCTGCAACATGTATTGACAGGGAATCTTATGTTTATTATTTAAGAACATGGCAACATTGAAACAAGAGAGAGAACACAAAGACAGAACATTAAATATGACTGCGCTCTGGTCTACACTCTGCACCAAAAGGTTTTTAAAACCCTTTAATGGCAAAGCACCTCATCAGGTGTTCTAACGGTCTTCTGAGGTGTCCTAATTCATCACTGCTGTCTCTTATCAGAACAGCTCACTGCATAAACACACCAGGCAACATGACAAGCAAGCCAGAGCCTAGAAACATAAAAAAAATACCATCTATGTAAGATGTGTAAAAGTACAGTGCAGAAAAGGAGTGTTTCACACATATTGCTTGAACATTCGCCAGCCTCCTAAACATGATGGTGTTTAAAGATTTCAGGTGTTATTAATATTTCTCTCATCAGAGATTATTAAAATTCATCTTGTCGCTACCAAGCTGAGACAAAAGTGCTTTCAAGGTTATATTAGCCAGTAATGTTTAATGTTGTTCGCTGGCTCTCATCTGAAGGACCCACTCCTGACTATAATTATAGGGTTTATACACTGGCACTGATTCACACACCCTCTGAACTGTATTTACTCTCTCCTCTGGAACATTGATATCTCCTTCCTCTGAATGACTGAGAGGTTTATTTCAAACTCCAGTCAGATTCCTTCCTAATTTATTCCTTTAATTAATGCAAATTGTCTGACTTGTAAATCAAATGTACTATTTCAGTCTGTTAATGAGCTTGGTATTTTGACCATGGGAATACAAATCTCCACTGATTACTTCAGATACTAATTAGCGTGGACAGGGGATTTTTTATCAGTGATTTTACTGTTGGACGAGGGTTGGGGTGGCTTGAAGGTGTGGCAGCGAGCAGAATAGCCAATAGGCCGTTTGTCAGCCATGTCTGATAGATGTTTTATTCACTTTAGTGACATGAAAAAGTGTACTAAACTCAATCTTAACACAATTAGAAGCCTTCAGTAGATTAGCTGGAGGTATGTTGATCTGTTGATTTTGTATTTTACAACTGTGAGTATGAGCTGTACAAACATGTACAGTGCCTTCAGAATGTATTCACACCAGTGGAGGATACTCATTATTTCATCAAAATAACAAGAGAAACATAAAAATCATTTTTAGATAAAACCATACTAAATATATTCACATCACTAAATAATTGATTAAAACACACTATTTTGCAATGAAGGTCTACAGTAGCCTCAGCAGCACTCTGTAAGGTAGCACCATGGTGTAGCCGGAGGACAGCTAGCTTCTGTCCTCCTCTGGGTACATTGACTTCAAAACAAAACCTAGGAGGCTTATGGTTTTCACCCCCTTCCATAGACTTACATTGTAATTATGACAACTTCCGGAGGACGTCCTTCAACCTATCAGAGCTCTTGCAGCATGAACTGACATGTTATCCACCCAATCAAAGATCAGATATTTAATCCAGTACTGAAAGCATAAGCTACAGCTAGCTAACACAGCAGTGCATAAAATGTGATGAGTAGTTGACTCAAAGAGAGAGAAAGACAATAGTTGAACAGTTTAACAGATTAATTTCTTCCAAAATGAAGGAGAAGCAAGAGAGAGAAAGAGAGAGAGAGTCTGCATTCCAAACAATTAAAAGACACACCCTCTCTTCTGATGACGTATCATGATGTCTGACGAGTATACACTTGCAGGGCAATGGGTGAGGGAGGAAGGAATCCTTTTTAAATGGACCATCCATGCCCGGAAATTCGTTCTTCCCGCGATGATTGTGTTTTATTTGCGCTACAGTCCATTATGATTGTCTACTTACATTAACTATATAATTATTAATATACACCTACTAATACATATATTAATACCTACTAATATAATACCTACTAATACTAATATACACCTACCTAATATAATAGCTAGCAAATGAATTAGCTAACTAACGTTAGCCTGCCTAGCTGGAACTTCTGAAGTTTTATTTCTACAATTTCCAAAAGCCAACCAAACAAAAACATAATTACTTTTATGAGATGTGTTTGTGCCGTCATGTGCATTAGTAGCACAATTTCTAAATTATTTACATTTGTTTTTGCTTACACTTGTATGTTGTCTTCTCCATATTGACGTTGAGGTTTTAAGTTTCGACTGACTTTTCTTAGCGAATGTACAATCATCCCAAATTGAATTATGGGGTGTTTCAGGCTCCCAATTGAACATAATTGTACACTCACAAACTCGATCAAAAATGAGAGCTGAGGGGCTTACGTTGCAAACTTCCCTTGTTTGGCTAATGTTTGGACCGACGTCCAAGATGGTGACGGGGATACCCCCAAGGGCTTATGACGAAGGTTAGTGGACGAGGGTGTGTCTTTTATGAGTTTGAAACGCAGCCAGACAGAGAGAGAGACAGAAAGAGAGAGCTATATTTGGTTGAATTTATCTTTTTACGAATGCAGCTATCTAGTCACAGACAGCACTGAAGTGCACAAGCGAAGGGAAAAGAGCGCGTAGATAGTTGCGAGAAGGAATTATATCTACAACGAGCAAAGTGATCATGCTGTTTTTATGTGGCTGCTATGAAAGTGAACTGTGTTTGTGTTTGTTTAGGGGTGTATTCACTCCGCCGATTCTGTTGAAAAATGTTTCTTAAACGGAAGCAAACAGAATGAAATGGGGAGAAACATACCTGAATTTGTCCAATAGAAACTCTAATTTGCAACTGTTGGACTCATGATTACACCCTAGATCAGCTAGATGGAGGCAAGAGTGTGCAAGGCGGTATTGAATGTGTCATTGTCTGTCACCTTGATTACTCAAAATTCTCTCGACCTGTGCACCTACATTGTAAACTTTAATTCATAGGGTAGGTTGAAGCAACCTCATGATGGGTATAAGGAACATTTGAGTATCATGTAGTAGCCTAAATCGATGTTAAATTGAGCTGGGTGAATGACAGTCATCAAATATGCTGGAATAGAAATAAGGCCATGCTCATCAAAAAAAGTAATCATCCTCACTCATCTTAAATGGCACCGAACACCACTGATTCACACCCCTTGACTTTTTCCACATTTTGTTTTGTTGCAGCCTGATTTTCAAATTGATTAAACTTCGATTTTGTGTCACTGGCCTACACAAAATATCCCATAATGTCAAAGTGAAATATTTACAAATTAAATAAAAAGCTGAAATGTCAATAAGTATTCAAACTTATGCCTAAATAAGATTAGGAGTAAAATGTTGCTTAACAAGTCACATTATAAATTGCATGGACTCACTCTGTGTGCAATAATAGTGTTTAACATAATTTTTTTATAAGTAACTGATCTCTGTAACTGTATCTGTAAGGGCCCTCAATCGAGCAATGAATTTCAAAGAAAGATTCAACCACAAAAACCAGGGAGGTTTTCCAATGGTTCGCAAAGAAGGACGCCTATTAGTAGATTGGTAAAAATAAAAAAAGTTGATGTTGAATATCCCTTTGAGCATGGTGAAGTTATTAATTACACTTTGGATGGTGTATCAAATATACAGACGTCCTTCCTAACTCAGTTCCGGAGAGGAAGGAAACGGTTAATTTCACCATGAGACCAATGGTGACAGTTATGGCTGTGATAGTAGAAAACTGAGGATGGATCAACAACATTGTAGTTACTCCACAATATTAACCTAATTGACAGAGTGAAAAGAAGGAAGCCTGTACAGAATACAGATATTCCAAAACATGCATCATGTTTGCAACAAGGCACTGAATTAATATTGAAAATAATGTGTTATGTTTGGGGCAAATGCAATACAACATTACTGAGTACCACTCTCCATATTTTCAAGCATAGTAGTGGCTGCATCATGTTTTGGGTATGTTTGTAATCGTTAAGGACTGGGGAGTTTTCAGGATAAAAAGAAACGGAATGGAGCTAAGCACAGGCAAATGTCTCCCAGTGTCTGCTTTCCACCAGACACTGGGAGATGAATTCACCTTTCAGCAGGACAATAACCTAAGGCCAAATCTACACAGCAGTTGCTTACCAAGAATACAGTGAATGGCCGAGTTCCAATTTTGACTTAAATCTACTTGAAAATCTATGTCAAGACCTGAAAATGGCTGTCTACCGACGATCAACAACCAATTTGACAGAGCTTGAAGAAAATCTATGGCAATACCTGAAAATGGTTGTCTACCAACGATCAACAACAAATTTGACAGAGCTTGAAGAATTTAGAAAAAAGTAATGGGCAAATGTTGCAAGTGTGGAAAGCTCTTAGAGACTTACCCAGAAAGACTCACAGCTGTAATCGCTGCCAATTCACTTTGTCATTATGGGGTATTGTGTGTAGATGGGTGAGATTTTTTTTTTCTTTTTTACTCCATTTTGATTTCAGGCTGTACAAAAGAAAATGTGGAATAAGTCAAGGGGTATGAATACTTTCTGAAGGCACTGCAATTTAAAGAGGTGTCTAGTGTCGTAACGTTGCTATGATTAATGTTTTGACATGCTATTTTATCAAATCGATTACCTAACGTTTAATTGTTTACTTGATTGAATTAAATCGTGCAACAATGAACAGAATAACCTAGGGCAGCACGGAAGAATTGGTTTATATAGAGCGGCTATCCCTCGAATCCACTCTTAAAGATCTGTTGATCTGTCTTTTATCAGTCTCATTCTGATGATCGTAAGATCTAAATCTGCACGAACCCTAGCGAACAGGTTGAATCAGCATACACAAATTGTCTTAATCATTTATTTACTAACTAGCTAAATAAACACACAGAGTTACATATACTGTATATACAACAGGATAGATTGTACAGTGATTGCTAATCATGTCATGAATAGTCCCTAGTGGACTAACCCAAGATGACGGCTGGTTACACAAAGGAAGGGGGTTGGGTTTGAATGAAATGAGCGGGAGAAAGAGACAAAGGGATGAAGTCTCCATCGGACATGGGAAGTTATGGCCAAACGTAAAAACCAAATCTTATGCATTCTAATAACTGCCCATTCGGAAAAGGAAATGCAAATATATTTACACTTGAGCTGCGCTTTCGATAGATGGGTCGACGATGTAAGGCTCTGGTTTGCCAAGCAGAGATCGCCATTTGTCCTTTGTAGAGTTTCTGGAGGGGGTTTTGGGTCACTTCTTCTTCAGTGATCCATCGTTAGAGTTCATACCATTTTGCCATACTCGGCTCACGCAATGTTCTGGCTGGAACAATTTTAACATGGCGATCGTCACCTCCACGTTATCTTATGCATATAGCTTTCGTTAGATAGAGTTGTAGTTCAATTTAGCCCTTTTTAAACTGTTGACCCCCACCCACCCAACAGGGCAAGTCGTGACACTAGCATTAGCATAAATTATGATATTAATATTATAAAATGTGTTCATTTACATCATTATATAGTACTTTACATCCTAACATTTCAACGTGGCATACCAAAGAGATGTATCTTTCCGTGGGTTAGCCAAATATTCATGAGAGCTCATGTTTCCCACCATCTATTGGAGTACAACCTGTGGCTTCATTACAATGGCAACATAGTGAAACATTTGCGATAAGAACATACATATTGGCTGGAAATGCAAGAGGATTCAAAATAACTTTGTCAGCAGTAGTGTCCTCATCATGTCATTGTTCAGAGACAGAGAGAGGGCCTATACTTCTGAGAACATATTGTTAAGTGGAGCCCCAACAGGAAATGAATAACACAATTGAGTATGAGGGGAGTACGAGGGTGCTTTGTTGACATGGCCTTTTTCAATTCATTATTCATCTCAGAAATGGGCAGAGATTCAAAATAACGAATTACAACATATTGATCCATTTGGACTTGTGATTAATGTAGCTATGACACTTTCTGTATTTTGAAAATTATATATAGTGAAAACTTGATTGCTGACATGCAAAACATTTTTGAACTAATGTAAAAAAAAAAAAATGTTTTTGGGTATATTTTTCCTTTAAGAGACAAGCTCTGTCTCAAATGACACCCTATTCTTCATATGTGGGGTTGTATGTGTCTCTGTTAAAAAGTACAGTATTATATAACGTTGGGGTATTAGAGAAATCCCAAATGGAAATGCCAGCAGGATCGAGAACCTGCGTGAAGTCTTAGGAAATGCCAAAGAATAATATCAACAGGAAGTATATTTCAAATGAGGAATACAAGATTACATGTTTCTCATATAAAGAGAAATTATTTCAATTATGAATCATGGGGCAAAACAAACCACCAGCTAGAGATGTAGTGCAGAGCAATAGGATGCATTTATTTAGTTCCCAGAAAAGACTTTGCATAGTCTGGAAGCAATACTTTCTGCAGTAAAAAGCGGTTTTACAAGACATTATACACACAAGAAACTCTCTGACATTGATCAATCCTTTGTGTGTGTGTGTGTGTGTGTGTGTGTGTGTGTGTGTGTGTGTGTGTGTGTGTGTGTGTGTGGTCTAAGGGAGGTCATTAGGCACAGGGGAATAATGATGGCATTAATGAGGGTGATAGCTCATCCTGCCTGCCATTGGAATCCAGTCCCTGGGATGTGTGGCGCTGGGGAGAATTGTTTACATCTTCAGCAATCTGTTTTAATCCCTCTCCACCCATTTTATCACCTGGTGCCGGGCTGCATTGTGGAAAGAGAACACCAGGGAGGCTCCTATGCTGTAGCCACAGGATGCATCCCAAATGACGCCCTCTTCAAACCACTCACAACCGAACCTTGATAGCCAGCTTTCAATAGCTGAGAGACTACGTCACAAGTCTAGGAAGTATGATAATGAGAAACTACACAGACTGAACAAGCAACTGCAAAACGCTGTATGTGGCTTAAGTTGTTTTTTAGATATCATGTGGTGTTGACTGCGTTCGTTGTATCTTTTCTGTTTGTTGGTCTTTTTTGTGTTGTGTGTGTGTGTGAAAAATCTATAAAAAATGTACTCATAAAAATGAAAAACAATTTAAACTGCCATACATTATACTAATACACTTGACATTATAGCTGGGTAGAGCACTGTTAAAGCTTAAAGTGGAACTGTCATATGCAGATATGAAACAGTAAAAAATATCAAATTCCCACTTTGTGCTACAAAGGTTTTAAAATAGGTTATATTTGACTCAACATTCCATGGCGTACAATAAGTTATTGTTGGCAGAATAGATGGATGCAGTTCAATGCATGATTAATACACTGCTCAAAAAAATAAAGGGAACACTTAAACAACACAATGTAACTCCAAGTCAATCACACTTCTGTGAAATCAAACTGTCCACTTAGGAAGCAACACTGATTGACAATACATTTCACATGCTGTTGTGCAAATGGAATAGACAACAGGTGGAAATTATAGGCAATTAGCAAGACACCCCCAATAAAGGAGTGGTTCTGCAGGTGGTGACCACAGACCACTTCTCAGTTCCTATGCTTCCTGGCTGATGTTTTGGTCACTTTTGAATGCTGGCTGTGCTTTCACTCTAGTGGTAGCATGAGACGGAGTCTACAACCCACACAAGTGGCTCAGGTAGTGCAGCTCATCCAGGATGGCACATCAATGCGAGCTGTGGCAAGAAGGTTTGCTGTGTCTGTCAGCGTAGTGTCCAGAGCACGGAGGCGCTACCAGGAGACAGGCCAGTACATCAGGAGACGTGGAGGAGGCCGTAGGAGGGCAACAACCCAGCAGCAGGACCGCTACCTCCGCATTTGTGCAAGGAGGAGCAGGAGGAGCACTGCCAGAGCCCTGCAAAATGACCTCCAGCAGGCCACAAATGTGCATGTGTCTGCTCAAACGGTCAGAAACAGACTCCATGAGGGTGGTATGAGGGCCCGACGTCCACAGGTGGGGGTTGTGCTTACAGCCCAACACAGTGCAGGACGTTTGGCATTTGCCAGAGAACACCAAGATTGGCAAATTCGCCACTGGCGCAGGCAGCAGAACGTTCTCCACGGCGTCTCCAGACTCTGTCACGTCTGTCACGTGCTCAGTGTGAACGTGCTTTCATCTGTGAAGAGCACAGGGCGCCAGTGGCGAATTTGCCAATCTTGGTGTTCTCTGGCAAATGCCAAACGTCCTGCACGGTGTTGGGCTGTAATATGACCTAGCATTTTACTTGCTAGGGCAAGTAAAATGGTCAGTGAGGTGTTCGCTTATTTGTGTCTGGAAGTAGCTAGCTAGCAATCAAGCCAATTTTAGCCAGTTAGCTTGGGTGCTTGGTTGGGACAAGCATGCACATTGGCAGGCAAGCTACAGAAGGATGAGCAGGCTTCTTACTTTTCCCCATCGTTCATCAGTGACATTTTGACGGCCAACTAGGTGAAAAGGTTTGACAGGGTTTGTGTGTTTCTTTGTTAGATTTTAGCTCATCTTGCTCTGGCTAGCATTAGTTGTTGATGTGCATATAGGGAAATACATTTTTATGGTTGTTTGATCAACGGGAGTCAAGACTGTAAAGTTCCCAAATGTAAGAGGACTCCCGTGGAATCTACATATTTGCAGAAATCCATTCAGGTGTAATTTGCCGAATGCATTCTAATGATCTAAAATCACGCTGTTGCAACTGCCTGTAAACACACAGTCCAGTTCAAAGTGAATGATGACAGGCCCATGTGGCAAATGGCTTATTTGCCTAAAGGCCTACTGTAGCTCTGATTGTCTTTGGCGCACCGGTCTGTGTAGACTCTGGACAGATGTTTTATTTACTGTTGTGTCTATTAATTGTACAAATGCACGGCTGCTTTCCCACTCTATATTGCTATAGAATTTTCACAAATTCCTTACTTTACGTAATTCCCAAACATTCTAAGAATTTATAAAAACGTGAAAATGACCATATGTAAGCGCTCGCTTGTCAGAAAAAAAAAAGTGTTTGTATATGAACAGATTTGAATAAGATTTCATGTTGCTAAAATTCTGTCAGTTCCACTTTAAGGGAGGCATTTCTCTCGCAAACACACATGCTATGAGTAAATGCACCGTAACGTTTTGAATATATTGGAGAGCTAATAATGCAGCTCCTGATTGCATTGAGTGTACTCTAACTATAATATACAGTATGTCACATATGAGTGTGAGTGTTGTCTACCGTATTATAATACTGTTGTAGAACATTTAAAATCTCCATCGCTTTTTAAAGACTCGATAATTGGTTAGCATTGTTGTAATATTCAGATTTACACCATATAGCAGGGTAATCTATCATCAATTAATCCATTCTGTTAATCATTATCACCATTCTCCAGTTTACAGCGCCTTCAGGAAAGTAATCAGACCCCTTTACTTTTTCCACATTTTGTTACGTTACAGCCTTATTCTAAATGGATTTACCCCATAATGACAAAGCAAAAACAGGTTTCTCAACATTTTAGCAAATGTATTAAAAATAAAAAACGGAAATTCCTTATTTACATAAGTATTCAGCCCCTTTGCTATGAGACTCGAAAGTGAGCTCAGGTGCATCCTGTTTCCATTAATCATCCTTGAGATGTTTCTACAACTTGATTGGAGTCCACCTGTTGTAAATTCTATTGATTGGACATGATTTGGAAAGGCACACACTTATCTATAAGGTCCCACAGTTGACAGTGCATGTCGGAGCAAAAACCAAGCAATGGAAGATGTTTGTAACCACTGAGACTCTTCCTAGAGCTTATGGACATATTCAATCCCTCTCTATCCCAGTCTACTGTCCCCACTTGCTTCAAGATGTCCACCATTGTTCCTGTACCCAAGAAAGCAGAGGTAACTGAACTAAATGACTATCGCCATGTACCACTAACTTCTGTCATCATGAAGTGCTTTGAGAGGCTAGTTAAGGATCATATCACTTGTACCTTAACTGACACCCTAGACCCCCTTAAATTTGCTTACCGCCCCAGTAGATCCACAGAGGATGCAATCGCACCCTATCCCATCTGGACAAGAGGAATACCTAAAAGAATGCTGTTCATTGACTATAGCTCAGCCTTCAACACCATGGTACCCTCCAAGCTCATCATCAAGCTTGGGGCCCTGGGTCTGAACCCCACCCTGTGCAACTGGGTCCTGGATTTACTGACGGGCCGCCCCAGGTAGTGAAGGTAGGAAACAACACCTCCACTTCACTGATCCTCAACAGAGGGGCCCCACAAGGGTGCATGCTCAGCCCCCTACTGTACTCCCTGTTCACCCATGATTGAGTGGCCATACACGCCTCCAACTCAATCATCAAGTTTGCAGATGACACAACCATAATAGGCCTGATTAATTAATTATTGGACTTAACTTACGTAGTCATTCACTCAGGACTGCATATTAGTATCCTGTCAGTTGTATATTTTTTCATTGCTTTTAGTATATCGAATGTGCAATATGTGCATTTATCTGTAATTAAACCCTCCGCACTAAGGACTGTATTTTAAGGGAATTGGTATTATTACCCTAAATTATATCATACACACATTTAGCTATTTATCTATTCCTGTCATTTACCTGTACAGTTAATGTAACCATGCAAATATTCACTTACCTGTAAATTGAACTGTATATTTACCTGTACACTTAATTTAACCATGCAAAATATTCACGTACCTGTTAATTTAACCAGTCTGTATATTAAGTAAACTATTATTATCCTCACTTATATTATACGCACTTTTAGCTATTTAAGTATTTCTCTGCCATCGACCTGTATAGTATAGTTAACCATGCACCATCCACCAATGTATAGTGTACATAGTCAGCCATCCACCCATACTATGCAATGTCTTTTTATAGCTTTTTTGCACTGCAGACTTCTTGTATTTTTATACTTATTCATACTGCCGCTCTATGTTTTGTGTATTTTTGTTCTGGCATTTTGCACCTGCCCTGTGTTTTTTTCGTAGCTGCTTGACAAAAACAATTCCCCTCGGGATCAATAAAGTGTCTGTCTGTCTGTCTGTCTGTTTGTCACCAACAATGACGATACAGCCAACAGGGAGAAGGTAAGGCCCTAGCGGAGTGGTGCCAGGAAAATAACCTCACCCTCAATGTCATTAAAACGAAGGAGCTGATTGTGGAAAAAGCAGAGGGAGTAGGTGGAAAGCTAACTACTCAGCGTACACATCACTGACGATCTGAAATGATCCACCCACACAGACAGTGTGGTGAAGAAGGCACAACAGCTTGGCCTCTAAGACACTCACACACTTTTACAGATGCACAATTGAGAGCATCCTGTCCGGCTGTATCACCAACAGCACACTGCCTGCCCTCTAGGACACCTACAGCACCCAATGTTACAGGAAGGCCAAAAAGATAATCAAGTACATCAACCACCTGGGCCACGGCCTGTTCCCCCCGCTATCATCCAGAAGGCAAGGTCAGTACAGGTGCATCAAAGATGGGACAGAGAGACTGAAAAACAGCTTTCACCTGTTTACTCAACCCTGTTTACCCTCAACCTTAGAGGCTGCTGCCCTATATACATAGACATGGAATCACTGGTCACTTTAATAATGTTTACATACTGCGTTACTCATTTCAGATGTATATACTGTATTCTATTCTACTGTAATTTAGTCAATGCCACTCCGACATTGCTCGTCCTAATATTTATATATTTCTTAATTCCATGATTTTACTTTTAGATATGTGTGTATTGTTGTGAATTGTTAGATATTACTGCACTGTTGGAGCTAGGAATATAGATTATATCTGTATATAGATTTTCTATTGTGTTTTTGACTGTTTGTTTAATGTGTAACTCTGTGTTGTTTTTTGTCGCACTGCTTTGCTTTGTCTTGGCCAGGTCGCAGTTGCAAATGAGAACTTGTTCTCAACTGACCTACCTGGTTAAATAAAGGTGAAATAAAAAAAAATTAAAAGGAACACAAGTATTTCGCTACACCCTAAATAACACCTGCTAAATATGTGTATGTCACCAATAGAATTTGATTTGAGAAACAAGATTGTCTGGTCTGATGAAACCAAGATTGAACTCTTTTGCCTGAATATGTCTGGAGGAAACCTGGCACATCCCTACAGTGAATCATGGTGGTGGCAGCATCATGCTGTGGGGATGTTTTTTAGCGGCAGGAACTGGAAGACTAGTCAGAATCGAGGCAAAGATGAACGGAGCTGAGTACAAAGGGATTCTTGATGCAAACCTTCTCCAGAGCACTCAGGACCTCACACAGCCAAGACAATGCAGGAGTGGCATCGGGACAAGTCTCTGAATGTCCTTGAATGGCCCAGCCAGAGACTGGACTTGAACCTGATCGAACATCTCTGGAGAGACCTGAAAATAGCTGTGCAGCAACGCTGACAGAGCTCGAGAGGATCTGCAGAGAAGAATGGGCGAAACTCCACAAATACAAGTGTGTCAAGCTTGTAGCGTCATAGCCAAGAAGACTCAATGCTGTAATCGCTGCCAAAGGTACTTCAACAAAGTTGAGTAAAGGGTCTGAATACTTATGTAAATGTGATATCAGTTTAGTTAGCAAACATTTCTAAAAACCTGTTTTTGCTTTGTCATAATGGGGTACTGTGTGTAGATGAGGGATGAGGGAAAAAACAATTTAATGAATTTTAGAATAAGGCTAACGTAACAAAATGTGTAAAAGGTCAAGGGGTCTGAATACTTTTCGCAGGCACTGTAGCTGTCATACTACTGCAGAAAACATCACTATAGCAGAGAACAAATAACCTCAGTGACAGTTCTTGGAAATATGCTGCAGGCTCATTAAAGAAAAGGTGCCTTTATATTTGGCCCTCAGCGAACAACAGTACTGACTGTTTATAGCGATCCACTCCAGTGCATTGGACAAGCACCCAGAGACTTTATCGAAGAAACTAGGCAAGAAATCCTCAGAACATGATGGAGGATTGTGGGGGATGGAATTCAATTGGATTCACTTTCACACCAGTGTAGCCTGTTAGCGTACTGTAATGGTCTCTGCTGAGCCTTGTTCTGTTCTTTTCCCATCACTGACATCACATTTTACTGACATGCGGTTGTCCTCTCGTCTAGAGTATAAACTAGGATTGTTGCTCGAGGTACAGCAAGACTAGCTAGCAGTAGCCGTAGGCAACGTTGTTTCCATTCGATATTTCTTCCCCAGAAGGATCAGGGTCTTGTTAGAACAGAAGCGGCTGGGTCAAGTAGGGCTACCCAGGTAACAACAAAAGGTGAAATTTTGTTTTGAGGACACGCATGAATGCACACACGCACAGTAATAATGTTGTAGTGAAAAACACCCAGTTGATGGACCATTAGCTATTACCAGAGAGTGTCTCGGCAATTAGCCTAGCATTGAGAGTATCTACAGCAGGACTACAGCCCAGTGGAGCTGGCTGATAATGACCACGTGCTGAGCTCCCAACATCCGCCACGGACCCCTGGGATCAGCCTCTCCATTTAGTCAGAAAGCAGGAACATGGCTAGCGAAGCCTGTAATTCAGCCCTCAACTTTCTGCCTCTGCCTCTGCATCTCTCTCTCTCTCTCTCTCTCTCTCTCTCTCTCTCTCTCTCTCTCGCTCTCTTTCAGGGGGTTGTTCATCGAGGCATTACATGGTGAATAGGGTGTCATTTTAGCCTTCGAGTCGCTGCCATGCAACAGGATTGAATTTTGAAAAATGTCTATGATTTGACCGTAGTCCACAGTTTGGCTTTGTTACTATTGTAAGTGTTGCTATAGCTACATAGCTTCATAGGTACATGGATCCTGAATTAATTTCTGATTCATGTAATCCCCATGTTTTTAATTGGCAAAGCAGGTGCTGAGATAAAGTGTTAAGGGTGATGACACCGGTGGCATGCAAAAGTAATTTTATGTAATTATGCGCACAGCTCCTGTGGTTTGCATGGTGAATTATTCAGTCAGGTTGATAAAGATAAACACGTAAGCACACACGCAAGCATACAAATGAAGGTACACACAAACACACCTAACTAAGTACTTCAGCAACCCGAGTCAGTCTTTTCACTCTGCTACCATCTAGCAGGCAGAGACGGTACAAGTGCATCAAAGCCGGGACCGAAAGACTGAAAAACAGCTTTAATCTCCAGGCCATTAGACTGTTTAACAGCCATCAATAGCTAGCTACCTGCCTGGTACTCTGCCCTGCACCTTGATACTATTTCTATTCTGTTTGTATACTGTTTACCCACTGTGTATGAATATACTGTATCGTGTATCGACATAGCTCATCCTAATATACCTACTACTGTACACACCATTTCCTTCAAAACTATATAATGTCTATACACACCACATTTACATTTGAGTCATTTAGCAGACACTTATCCAGAGCAATTTACAGTTAGTGCATTCATCTTAAGATAGCTGTGTGGGGGGGGGGGGGGGGTTGGGGGTGTCAAGTGTAAGTGCTGGTTAATTGTTTTATTTTATAATTCAAGGTGATTTAAGAGACTGTTTGAAGAGGTAGGGTTTCAGAGATTTTCGGAGGATGGGCAGGGACTCTGCTGTCCTAGCTTCAGGGAGAAGCTGGTTCTAGCATTGGAGTGCCAAGACAGAGAAGAGCTTGGACTGGACTTAGGGGTGGGAGGGCCAAGAGACCTGAGGGGCAGAAGGGAGTGATCGGGTTGGGGTGTAGGGTTTGCGCATAGCCTGAAGGTAGGGAGGGTTTCTCTTGATGTTCCGTAGGTAAGCGCCATAGTCTTGTAGTGGATGCGAGCTTCGACATGAGAGAACTTGGGAAGGTTGAAAACCAGGCGGGCTGCAGTGTTCTGGATAATTTGCAGGGATTTGATGGCACAAGTGTGGAGCCCAGCCAACAGTGAGTTGCAGTAGTCCAGACGGGAGAGGACAAGTGCCTGGATTAGAACCTGGGCTGCTTCCTGTGGCAGCACTTTAGAGAGCTCCTAATACCCGCATGTAAATACTGAAATTCAACGGCATATACTTTAATTTTTGTCTTAATATATTGACTTGAAGTACAGTTTAATATAAAGATAATTAACATTTTGAAACCTTTCGCTAAAGTGGCATTATTGGAATGTCAACACATGCTAAAAACTTCTTAAAGTCTAACACGTGGTATTCACTGAAGGTTACATCGACTGGCAAACAAACAGCAAGTCCTCCAGAATCCCCCCACCAAGACATTGATAAACATGTAAACCCAGAGAAATCGGTCAACCTGAAGGATCTATTTGAGCAAATGGGAAAGATGAACACGATTTTGTTGGATGTTGCATCCGATGTCCCCACGATAAAAACAACAACTACCGAGCTAAAGGAAAAAGTTGATGTGATACAAGAGAGGATGGTGGGGGCAGAGGGACGGATTTCAAAAGTGGAGGATGCCATCTCCCGTCTGGAGAAGGGTAATGAGAATCACGAGAAAAAGCTGGATATATTGTGGAATCGTGTCAAAGGACTTGAGAACAGAAGTAGGAGAAATGCTGTGATATTGGTTCATCTAAAAGAGGGGCATGAGGCTGGGGGTGGACTAATCTTGTATGTGCAGAAAATCATTGCAGAAGGATTTGGATAAGATGACAGGCACAAATTCGAAATTGAACAAACCCATCGCAGTTTAACCATGCCTGACGAGAATACGGTGAAAGAAAAGGGTGGTGTTCAATGGGAAGACCGTCGGCTGTCTTTTTTCCCGGACATGTCCAAGGAACTGGCAATGAAGAAGAAGTTTGCAATGGCGAAGAAACAATTACACGAGAAGAACGTCAGGCACATACTGGCATTCCCAGCGACCCTTCTCTTTCCATGGAAGGGAAAAAAAAATATTTTGGTAGAACAACGTGGAGGCAGGGAGATTCTTGCTAGAAGACGAGACAAAGTAAAATACAAGTTGAATTGTATACTATACAAATTAAGGTAGCGTATGTGTTTGCGGGACTCTGGGGAGTGTTGCTTATTTAGCCTTTCAAGTGCCTCACGGACCAGACCATAAGGAATTTTGTTGAGTTGAGACTGCAGGTTATCTTCTGCAGCATCAAAGACAGTTCTGTGATGATTGACTCATCGAGAAACAATGTTACATTCCTAGTTGCTTTGTTTTATTTTAGGATTGGTTTTCTATGTTTATTTACACTTTTATTGTACAGCTAGAGCATATATTGTGAAATGTTATATAAAGATGTTCATTAGAGTTGTCACGTGTGTTAAATGGGACACTTCACGCTCACAGGCCACTACTCAGCGCAAATATGGCTAGTTACAGCGGGTGAAATAAGTATTTTTCTCAGTAAATATTTTTCCAAAGGTGCTATTGACATGAAATTTTCACCAGATGTTGGTAACAACCATAACAAATAAGTTCAGAAATTAAGTTAAGCCTTTGTTGGTAATGACAGCTTCAAGACGCCTCCAGTATGGAGAAACTAGTCGCATGCATTGCTCTGGTGTGATTTTGGCCCATTCTTCCACACAAACAGTCTTCAAATCTTGAAGGTTCCGTGGGCCTCTTCTATGAATCTTGATCTTCAGTTCTTTCCATAGATTGTCAATGGGATTTAAGTCAGGTGATTGGCTGGGCCATTCTAGCAGCTTTATTTTCTTTCTTTGAAACAAATTGAGAGTTTCCTTGGCTGTGTGTTTGGGATCATTGTCTTGCTGAAATGTCCACCCTCGTTTCATCTTCATCATCCTGGTAGATGGCAGCAGATTTTTGTCAAGAATGTCTCGGTAAATTTGCCCATTCATCCTTCCTTCAATTATGTGAAGTTTGCCAGTACCATTTGCTGAAAAGCAGCCCCACACCATGATGTTCCCACCTCCAAACTTCACTGTTGGTATGGTGTTTTTAGGGTGATGTGCAGTGCCATTTCTCCTCCAAACATGGTGTGTATTATGACATCCAAACAGTTCAATTTTGCTCACATCTGACCACACTATATTCTCCCAGTATTTCACTGGCTTTTCCAAATGTTGTGAAGCAAACTTTAAACGAGCTTCAACATGCTTTTTTTTCAGCAATGGAGTCTTGCGTGGTGAGCGTGCATACAGGCCATGGCGGTGCATTACTTACTGTTTTCTTTGAGACAACAGTACCTGCTAATTGCAGGTCTTTTTTAAGCTCTCCACAAGTGGTCCTTGGCTCTTGGACAACTCTTCTGATTATTCTTTTCACTCCTCTGTCAGAAATCTTGCGAGGAGCGCCTGGTCGAGGCAAATTTATGGTGAAATGATTGTCTTTCCACTTCCGTATTATGGCCCCAACAGTGCTCACTGGAACATTCAGAAGCTTAGAAATGCGCCTATAATCAATGCCATCATTATGTTTTGCAACAATTAGGTTGCGAAGGTCTTGAGACAGCTCTTTGCTTTTATCCATCATGAGATGTGTCTTGTGTGACACCTTGGCAATGAGACCTTTTTGTAGGCCATCAGTTGGTACTGAACCAGCTGATATTAATTTGCACTGACAGGGGGCTGGATTGCTTTTTAATTACTGATAGTTTTCAGCTGTTGTCTTGGCTTTCCATGCCTTTTTGCACCTCCCTTTCTTCATGTGTTCAATACTTTTTCCCTGTGTCATTTCACATTATTACACACAACTTAATTTCTGAACTTATTTGTTTTGGTTTCTTTGTATATATGGATTACTTGGGTTGTTACCAACATCTGGTGAAAATTATTGTCAATTTTTGTCAATAGCACCTTTGGAAATATATTTACTGAGAAAAATGGTGACGTGTTCAATACTTATTTCACCCGCTGTATATGTAGCATTTTGCGGGATATACTTCAATATTTCGGCCAATTGTGGGTCCTTCTTAATTGTGTAGTCTAGTAGTGAGAGGAAAAGGCCACTGCCTTGCTATTATGCTATTACATCAATCAGGGAGGAAACATAACTGTTTTTCTTTGTTGGTCTGCGTTGACAAGTGTTGAGATTTATTTGCCTTGCCTCTCACGCGTCTCTCGATCATACCACAATGCCTGGCAGGTGATATGCTCTTTGGAGTTTGCACGTCTATGAAAACCCTTATCCTTTTCAACTGCATGTTTCCAATCATTGTAGCCCCGGACCAGGAAAGCAGAGTCTACTGCTCCCCGCGCAGTATTACCGAAATGGCGGCAAGGAAAGCAGTAAGCTGCGTCTGCCTTGACACTGTATTCCAACCAATCTCGGTTGATACCATCCACTTACAAATGACCGCTTTTTACCCTGGTACATACGGTTTGGGTATTGCTGTTTGGTTTTATTTATCCCAAGATCATCTGGGGCCCGGGGTATCTGTTCCAGGACAGGATCAACCGTAGTAGCGCTAGCTGGTGCTGAGCTAGCTACAGCTTCATGGTTAGCAGGTGCCCCTCCTCTTTTGTCGTCCAGGCTCAGCGATGTCGGTGATTTCAAAGAATGTCCTACCTCATCTTCTCCCACTCTTTCGATGGGAGACTTTCGGTTGGCTTTGTGGCAGAAAGCCACTTTTGGATGTCCATATTTTATTGTCTATAAATCCACTCCGAGTGGAGCCGACCCTGCACTCAATTAGTATTAAGCCATTTTGCCTCAACTTTGGAAGTATGCTTGGGATCATTGTCCACTTCCTGACTGATGTCTTGAGATGTTGCTTCAATATATCCACATAATTGTCCTTCCTCATGATGCCATCTATTTTGTAAAGTGCACCAGTCCCTGCTGCAGAAAAGCACCCCCACAACATGATGCTGCCACCCCGTGCTTCACGGTTGGGATGGTGTTCTTTGGCTTGCAAGCCCCCTTTTGCCTCCAAACATAATGATGGTCATTATGGCAAAATAGTTATATTTTATTTTTATCAGACCAGAGGACATTTCTCCAAAAAAACTCTTTGTCCCCAATTGCAGTTGCAAACCGTAGTCTGGCTTTTTTATGGCGGTTTTGGAGCAGTGGCTTCTTCCTTACTGAGCGGCCTTTCAGGTTATGTCGATATAGGACTTGTTTTACTGTGGATATAGATACTTTTGTACCTGTTTCCTCCAGCATCTTCACAAGGTCCTTTGCTGTTGTTCCGGGATTGATTTGCACTTTTCACACCAAAGTACGTTAATCTCTAGGAGACCGAACTTGTCTCCTTCCTGAGCGGTATGACGGCTGCGTGGTCCCGGTGTTTATACTTGCGTACTATTGTTTGTACAAATTAACAAGGTACCTTCAGGCGTTTGGAAACTTCTCCCAAGGATGAACCAGACTTGTGGAGGTCTACACTTTTTTTCTGAGGTCTTGGCTGATTTCTTTTGATTTTCCCATGATGTCGAGCAAAGAGACACTGAGTTTGAAGGTAGGCCTTGAAATACATCCACAGGTACATCTCCAAATGACTCAAATGAAGTCAATTAGCCTATCAGAAGCTTCTAAAGCCATGACATTGTTTTCTGGAATTTTCCAAGCTGTTTGAAGGCACAGTCAACTTAGTGTATGTAAACTTATGACCCCCTGGAATTGTGATTAAGTGAAATAATCTGTCTGTAAACAATTGTTGGTAGAATTACTTGTGTCATTGTCACAGTTGTGTGTGTGGAGAGACCAAGGCGCAGCGCAGGTATAGTTCGACATTTTATTATACTATGTATAACTTCACACAATGACGAACTACAAACAAAACAATGAACTGGAACACACTTACTTGCCTGTGACATCAAACGTACAACGACCCACACCAGAGTGAAGGACAGACCAAATTATATAGGATCCCTAATTAGAGACAATGCGGTGCAGCTGCCTCTAATTAGGGATCCAACCCAACACACACACAGAAACAGAAAAGAAAGACACTGCCAGACTCTGACCATAGCTACATAGAGAAGCAAATAGGCTTCTCTATGGCCAGAGCCTGACAGTCATGCACAAAGTAGATGTCCTAACCGACTTGCCAAAACTATAGTTTGTTAACATGAAATCTGTGGAGTGGTTGAAAAATGAGTTTTAATGACTTCAACCTAAGTGTGTGTAACCTTCCAACTTCAACTCTATATAAGATAAGTTTTGTACACATGGATATTTATAACAAATATGAATATAGAATCATGCATAGATCTTTTACTCAGACCTAATAAATTGAGGATTGAATTGTTTGGTCTTGCATGAGCCAGATGACAGAACTTATACCTTTTGTTGATAAGTATATTGAGAATCTGATTGGGTTCAGTGATAGAAATGGAGAGGGGAGTAGTTTCTCTGTCATGTGGAAAATGAAACTCAAATCATATATGTATACCACTTGGAGAATCTATTTGTATTTTGGAAACGATGTTTAATATGAAGGTTTAGGTAAAGTTGTTATAACTAGTATAATATACTTACATCAATAGAAAAATGGTAAATGTATTGATATACGGCATTTCTCTATGATATGGTGTATCTATGGAAATGTGTTTGCTAAGTTGTTACTAGGAGTGCAAGCTATTCTGGCTGTGACCTTTTCCATAGAAGTGGTTCCCAAGCATTTTGTGTCATTGGAGAGACAGGCCAGCATGGCTCAACTAAAGTATGGGAAACCTCTAAAGCATATATTAGAGGGAAAATAATAGCACATGCTTCCAAAAAGAAGAGAGAAGGGGCTGAAGCAGTAAAAAGATTAGAAACGGAGATGTCTTAGAAAGGGATTTGGCAAAACATTTCACATATAGCACATTTCAAACTGCCTGCAAATTTAAATTTCAGTTGCACGAAATGTATAACAAAAAGGCAGAATATGCACTGTTTAGAACCAGTTTTTATGAGGAAGGTGAGAAGACAGGCAGGCTACTAGTAAGACAACTACAAATGCAGAACCTCTAATGTAATTGCAGCAATTAAGAAGGGCAATAAGATGGTGACTTCATCCAAAAAGATAAACAGTGTGTTTCAAGGTTTTTATGAAGATTTATATACATCCTCCTGTTCAGCGAGCCCAATAGATATTGATACTTTTTTGTTTGGTATAGAATGACCTAGATGATCAGATAGCCAGGTAGAGGACTGTACTATAACAGAAGAGGAGGTTAGAGCCGTCATTTTATCTATGAAAGCAGGGAAATCACCTGGTCTGGATGGCCTTACTGTAGAATATTATAAAAAGTATATTGACATTCTTGAACCTGTATTGACAGTGGTTTACCAGGAGGCATTTAAAAATGGCTCCCTTCCAGACACGTTTAATGAGGCTTTGACATAGCTGATTCCTAAAAACGATAGAGATACTACAGAACCTGGGAATTTTGTCTTAGGAACACTAGAAAAATTTGGTTTTGGACCTGACTTTTGTAGATGGATAGGGGTCCTATATTCCAATCCTAAAGCAAGCTTTTTTTTGTCTTTCTAGAGGCACAAGGCAGGATTGCTCGCTCTCCCCTCTCCTGTTTGCCTCTTGTGACAATGATAAGAACAGATCCATAAATTAGGGGTGTACATGGAGGAGGAAAAGAACACAAGCTGCTTATGTATGCAGATTATATTCTACTACTCTGATCCTCTGTAACACAATTACTTACTTATATTGAATCATATTCTAGTTTGTCAGGCTACAAAAATTAATTGGTATAAATCGGAAGCAATTTCAATTAATGCCATATGATACTCTGGAACCGTTACCCTATTTAATTTCAAATGGGTTCCTACTGGGATAAAATATTTGGGTATTAAGTTGAGCTCAAATTTGGAGGAAGTGATGGGACTACATTTTGAGCCACTACTAGTCAAGATTAAAACTAATTTTGAAAAATTGGAAAAGATAAAACTTTCTTTATGGGGAAAGATCAACGTGATTCAAATGGTGGTGGTCCCACAATTTAATTATATCTCTGCAATGTTACCTATGAATATGCCAGACTGGTATTTTAAACAATATGACAAATTAACTCAATACTTTCTGTGGGATAGGAAACAACCCAGGATTAATATGAAGAAGATGTGCTCACCAAGGGATGTAGGAGGCTTGGCTTTACCAGATGTTAAATTGTACAATTTATCATTTGAAATGGCTAAATTGGAGAAGAATTGTGGAAAAGGGGATGCTGGCTTGGATTGGATAACAATATAAAGTGAACTAAGTTATCCTTTCACCCCTGTTGATACTACGTCATATAGTCTTACAGGGGAGAAGTCTGTTAAAACCCACAACCCAATTTTGTTACACTCAAAAGAGGTGTGGAAAACAGTGCACAAGATATGTGGAATATCACATCTAAAACAAGGATACTCATCGTTGTGGCAAAATCCTAGGCTATGGATAGGAAAGAAGTCTGTGTACTGGAAACAGTGGCTAATGAAAGGAAATTCTATTCTAAAACTATAGGTGATCTGTACAATGAAGATGTTTTAATGTTATACTCCGATTTGGTACAGAAATATGATGTGGAGACAATTTACAAAGAATGTTTGTTAACTGGCTATCAACAAAATCCAGGAAAGAACCTAATAGCTGAGTATTTGGAATTACACAAACATAAAGCAGCCATTTCTTACTCAATATTTAGTAATCTGCAGAGTAAAGACAGTAAAAACCTCAGAACAATATGGCAAATTGACCTTAAGTGTGAAATTGAGGATGATACCTGGTTGAAGATCTTGTCCAGCTCAGGGAGGAACATAAGGGAAGCCATGGGGAAACTTACTCAATATAAGATACTACATCTGGGGCATTTTTACACACAATATGGGAATGTACATTAGCGCTACCTTTCTGCAAGGATGTTTTTGTTGGGGTTAACAATTCCAGTTTCACAGAGAATGTGTCTCTTGGGCGATAGAACATAAATACCTAACGTAACAAAATTAGGAATTTGCACTGATCCTTGTTGGTATTATTACAGCAGCTAGAGTAATCCTTGGATTTTGGGTCATGCCACTCCTACTCTGAAACAGTGGATAGAACCAATGTTGGAGGTAGCATCTTATGAACAAATGCTTGCTAGGGTCACTGGTTGAATCAACAATTCTAGAAACTAGGCGCGTTTTCTTTGTCTTGTTTCTAAGACTGGGAGGTGATTACTCATGATTGTGAACCCATTTAATTCTTTATTGTAGCTTGTGAGACACTATTTGACTGGATATGTGTTCTATGTTGGAGGATATGTCTGGATGTCATGCTCAATGTTTTTATGCTGTACAATGTTTTTTGTTTTAGTTTTTTTTGGAAAAAATACAACTTTAATAAAAATAACTTTTAAAAATGATGCGTGTTGCCACCTGGGTGTCAGAAGGGGGGGAAGGAGAAAAGTAGTTGAGTGTCATCCACATAACAATGACAGGAGAGACCATGTGAGGATATGACGGAGCCGAGTGACTTGGTGTACAGAGAGAAGAGGAGAGGGCCTAGAACCGAGACCTGGGGGACACCAGTAGTGTGGTGCAGACACAGATCCTCTCCATTTCACCTGGTAGGAGTAGCCTTGATCAGAGACAGCACACTCAAGTGTTTTGGAAAGAAAAGAAAGAAGGGATACAGGTCTATAGTTTTTGACGTCAGATGAGTCGAGTGCTGGTTTCTTGAGGAGGGGAGCAACTCGGGCCATTCTGAAATCAGAGGTCAGGTATGAGTTGATGAGGGAAGTGGGGAATAGGATAAGGTCTTTAGAGATGGTCTGGAGAAAGGAGGAGGGGATGGGGTCAAGTGGGCAGATTGTCATGTGGCAAGACCTCACTAGTTGCAGGACCCCATCTGAAGAGAGAGGGTAGAAAGTCGTCAGGACGTAGGGTAGTTCTGTGTGAGTGAGACCAGTGAACTCAATAGTTTGAGTGAATGAGTTATATGTACAGTCTATTCTGGATACTTATGTTCTGGATTCTGACACATACTGACTCTAATATACACTATATGTACAAAGGTATGTGGACACCCCTTCAAATTAGTGGATTCGGCTATTTCAGCCACACCCGTTGCTGACAGGTGTATAGAATCGAGCACACCGCCATGCAATCTCCATAGACAAACATTTTCAGTAGAATGTTCTTACTAAAGAGCTCAGTGACTTTCAACGTACCACCTTTCCAACAAGTCAGTTTGTCAAATTTCTGCCCTAATAGAGCTGCCCCGGTCAACTGTAAGTGCTGTTATTGTGAAGTGGAAACGTCTAGGAGCAACACATAGTGTAAAAATCATCTGTCCTCGGTTGCAACACTCACTTCTGAGTTCCAAACTGCCTCTGAAGCAATGTCAGCACAAGAACTGTTCGACGGGAGCTTCATTAAATGGCTTTCCATGACCGAGCAGCCGCACACAAGCCTAAGATTACCATGCACAATGCCAACCATCGGCTGTAGTGGTGTAAAGCTTGTCACCATTGGACTCTGGAGCAGTGTTAACACATTCTCTGGAGTGATGAATCAAGCTTCACCATATGGCAGTCCGACAGACGAATCTGGGTTAGGAATAATGGTCTGGGGCTGTTTTTCATGGTTTGGGCTAGGCCCCTTAGTTCCAGTGAAGGGAAATCTTAACGTTACAGCATACAGTTGAAGTCGGAAGTTTACATGCACCTTAGCCAAATACATTAAAACTCAGTTTTTCACAATTCCTGACATTTAATCCTAGTAAAACTTCCCTGTCTTAGGTCAGTTAGGATCACCACTTTATTTTAAGAATGTGAAATGTCAGAATAATAGTAGATGAAAGATTTTATTTCTTTCATCACATTCCCAGTGGGTCAGAAGTTTACATACACTCAATAAGTATTTGGTAGCATTGCCTTTGAATTGTTTAACTTGGGTCAAACCTTTCGGGTAGCCTTCCACAAGCTTCCCACAATAAGTTGGGTGAATTTTGGCCCATTCCTCCTGACAGAACTGGTGTAAATGAGTCAGGTTTGTAGGCCTCCTTGCTCGCACATGCTTTTTCAATTCTGCCCACAAATGTTCTATAGAATTGAGGTCAGGGCTTTGTGATGGCCACTCCAATACCTTGACTTTGTTGTCCTTAAGCCATTTTGCAACAACTTTGGAAGTATGCTTGGGGTAATTGTCCATTTGGAAGACCCATTTGCGACCAAACTTCCTGACTGATGTCTTGAGATGTTGCTTCAATAAATCCACATAATTGTCCTTCCCCATGATGCCATCTATTTTGTGAAGTGCACCAGTTGCATCAGCTCAAGACTGACTATTTGCTTGGGTCAGCACATACACCACTCACAAATGATACAAGATTAATTGCATATAAACAGCTGCTTTGAAAAAGTATGGCCCGCTTTGCCACCTGTAGACAACCATTCATCTTGGCACAAGCTGGAAAGTTGCTTTTGTTTCCTGGGTTTTTAATCAGAGGCTCAACCACACACAAACAGGTACAACCATGGAATGGATGTAACTCTCACCCCCACCGAGCTACAACGGGTTCTGGAATGGAGAGAGCAGGAGGCCAAGAAGACAGAGAGTTGACGGGACGGGAAAAGGAATAGAAGGGAGAAAGTTAAGAGACGCCGCAGCCAACAGAAGAAGACTGAGACGGGGTTGGGGATTACCCAATTCCAGTAAGTGGGTTGGGGGGAGGAGTGTCTAAGGGAGGCTTGACAGTGTATAAGTAATTGTTTGTAAGTTAGGAGGGTTCGTTCATTCAATTCACTTTTGCTTTTTTTGCAGAGAGCCTGTTTCTAAAACTCCTCTCTCTTTTGGGGCATTTTTGCTATACCTTTTATTGCTGTTTTTAGCTGTTGGGATTGGAGCCTGTTAACTTTTTCTGAATTCTTCTAAAACATCAGATAGAGGTAAGCCTCTGCTTTTAAGCCACACGGGCAGGGTCATGTAATTTTTCTTTTTCTTTAGGAGGAACATGATTGGGTTTCCTCGAGGTCAGGAGCTAGAGTATTCATCGGATAAGTAGACTCATTGTAAAGGGCTAAATACAGATAGTGTAATACCTCTAGAGCGGGCACTGACCGAAATAGACCAGAGAGTTTCCTCTCTTTGTTAACGGTTTGGGTCCATGCTTGGGGTTTGTATGAGAAATGTCTAAGAATGTTAGGCTAAGGCATGACACAGTGACTATGCCTCTTTTGGGGACACTAGGTCCCATTACGGTGAGTAACTCCAAGTCCACAGTGACACGCACCCGTAGGTGTCAAACTAAGGTATTTATTTAATAATAACCATTTACGAGTGGAGAAAGTATACTCACCACTCAAGTTCCCCTGGTTTTACAGCCCTAGGAGAGCCTGATGAACTACGGGTCGCCCTAACCACTCCAGCTGCGGCTGGGATCAGTGGGTTGCCTGGGATCGGGACTGGGCTGGAAGGGCAACACCCGTAGATAATAGGCCTGAAGCAGGGGTAACCTAGGCTAGCTCATTAATCTCAAGGGAGAGGCGTGATTCGGGCAAGACATTTTTGTCATCCCTGCGTAGGCTCGATAAAAAGAGCCTCGGGTGGGCAAGATTAAAGGGTTAGTCTTAGAAACCAAAAGAAACCATAGGCTGTGTAAGGAAACCCTTCTACAGTGGGGAGAACAAGTATTTGATACACTGCCGATTTTGCAGGTTTTCCTACTTACAAAGCATGTAGAGGTCTGTCATTTTTATCATAGGTACACTTAAAAAAAAATCCAAAAAATCACATTATGATTTTTAAATAATTAATTTGCATTTTATTGCATTTCATAAGTATTTGATCACCTACCAACCAGTAAGAATTCCGGCTCTCACAGACCTGTTAGTTTTTCTTTAAGAAGCCCTCCTGTTCTCCACTCATTACCTGTATTAAATGCACCTGTTTGAACTCGTTACCTGTAAAAGACACCTGTCCACACACTCAATCAAACAGACTCCAACCTCTACACAATGGCCAAGACCAGAGAGCTGTGTAAGGACATCAGGACAATAGGCAAGCAGCTTGGTGAGAAGGCAACAACTGTTGGCGCAATTATTAGAAAATGGAAGAAGTTCAAGATGACGGTCAATCTCCCTCGGTCTGGGGCACCATGCAAGATCTCACCTCGTGGGGCATCAATGATCATGAGAAAGGTGAGGGATCAGCCCAGAACTACACGGCAGGACCTGGTCAATGACCTGAAGAGAGCTGGGACCACAGTCTCAAAGAAAACCATTAGTAACACACTACGCCGTCATGGATTAAAATCCTGCAGCGCACGCAAGGTCCCCCTGCTCAAGCCAGCGCATGTCCAGGTCCGTCTGAAGTTTGCCAATGACCATCTGGATGATCCAGAGGAGGAATGGGAGAAGGTCATGTGGTCTGATGAGACAAAAATATAGCTTTTTGGTCTAAACTCCACTCGCCGTGTTTGGAGGAAGAAGAAGGATGAGTACAACCCCAAGAACACCATCCCAACTGTGAAGCATGGAGGTGGAAACATAATTCTTTGGGGATGCTTTTCTGCAAAGGGGACAGGACGACTGCACCGTATTGAGGGGAGGATGGATGGGGCCATGTATCGCGAGATCTTGGCCAACAACCTCCTTCCCTCAGTAAGACCATTGAAGATGGGTCGTGGCTGGGTCTTCCAGCATGACAAAAACACACAGCCAGGGCAACTAAGGAGTGGCTCCGTAAGAAGCATCTCAAGGTCCTGGAGTGGCCTAGCCAGTCTCCAGACCTGAACCCAATAGAAAATCTTTGGAGGGAGCTGAAAGTCTGTATTGCCCAGCGACAGCTCCGAAACCTGAAGGATCTGGAGAAGGTCTGTATGGAGGAGTGGGCCAAAATCCCTGCCGCAGTGTGTGCAAACCTGGTCAAGAACTACAGGAAACGTATGATCTCTGTAATTGGTTTCTGTACCAAATATTAAGCAAATTAATTACTTAAAAATCATACAATGTGATTTTATGGATTTTTGTTTTAGATTCCGTCACTCACAGTTGAAGAGTACCTATGATAAAAATTACAGACTTCTACATGCTTTGTAAGTGGGAAAACCTGCAAAATCGGCAGTGAATCAAATACTTGTTCTCCCCACTGTAAATAGAAGGAGGGTTACATTTGATAAGCCCATCAAAACTTGCTCATGAGAGAGTTGACATTCCACGGGTAAGAGAATATCCTGGAGGCCGAAAAGCATAGGATAAAGCTAGTGATAGTGATTACTGTGTGAGGGCACTAAAGGAGAATATGGGGATTTGGGAAGGTAATAGATAGGCTGATATGTTGGCCCAAATTAGAGGTTAATTGTTGTTGGGGGACAGAACTGGGAAAAGGGGGACAAAGGAATAAATGTCCCGGATAACTTTATGGAATAGTTGGTTACCGGGGTGCACAGAGAGATTGCGCATTCCGGTGTAAAAGGAACTTGTAAACGACTGGTAAAGATGGGGTACAGGGTTACCCATACTGTAGTGGCCCGGATTTTAAGGAAGTGTAATCTCTGCAATATGTACAATGCAGGGAGGGTAGTGAAAAGACAAGAGGGTCAGACCATTAAATTAAAGGTACCATGGGGTTCAATAACAACACTATCAACAAGGCAGGTCCTACAGGCCCTTGTTTTGTCGCACCTGGAAGGAGGGGGAGTGTGGAGGACGATAGTTCTAAACCGGTGTGCTTTCTGTTTGTAGGCCAGGAGGTCTAGGTGAAGACTCAAGGACACAGGCCAGCAGAAGGACCAATAAGAAAACGGTACCAGGATCAGGTGATAGAAGTCTTGGATGCAAATACCGTGAGGTGTAAAATAAATCTGGGATATAGTGTGTAAACCAGCTGAAACCAGTTCCAAGATAGCAAAAATCGCGTTAATACCTGTGAGGGCTTGGTTGTGGTAAGGCCTCTTACTCCCACCTAGGGGAGGAGAGAGGCACACAACCAAGCTCTCACACACTAACTAGGGAGATTATCATCCCCAATCAGAGACAGCTGTCTAGCGTTGTCTCTGATTGGGGATAGTATTTAATCCCCACACAAATCCACCTGTGTGTGGATCATTGTTCATTGTGTTTGTTCTGCACTGCCAGCAGCCACAGTAAGTCACTGTGTTTTTGTTTTGTAGTGTGTTTATAGTTAGTTTGTTTGTTTCACTCTCCTTTGTTATTTTGAATGCTTCGTGAATACAGCTCATTTAAAATAAAAAGGATGACACTTCACCAGCGCTCCGTTTACCGTCCCATTAATGCGCACCGTGACAGAATGATCCACCCTCCCGGGACGCAACGGGGGATTACATTAGGAGATATCCTCCTCGGTATGGGGAAAATTACCGAGGAGGAACACTCCTATTATCGCTCGGTGGAGGAAGGCTGGGGTCCGGAGCAGCCGAGGCGCCGGAGACGGAGGACACGTCACCGGGCTAGAGTTGAGGACCAGCCTGGAGCCCAGAAAACCCCTCAAACTGATTTTGGGGGGGGGCTATGGGGGTGGCGGGGATCGAGGGAGAAGAGCCCCGACCACTGCACTCGTGGGGGTTCCAGGAGGAGCCCCTACAGCCATGGGAGCAGGAGTACAGAGAGGAGTCGGAGGAAGACGACGACGATGTGCTTCTGTTCCCTCACTCGTGGGGGTTCCCGGAAGAACCCTCACAGGATGGGGATTGGCGGTGGAGTAGGCACGACAGGGACAGTCGTGCTCCAGCGCCAGTTCCCAGTCCGGTGCCTCCAGCGCCGGTCCAGAGTCGGAGGAGGAGGAGACCGACTCAGCGCACCAAACCATCGGTGTGCAACACTAGCCCGGTGCGACCCGTACCAGCTAAACGCACCCAGCCAACGGTGCGTTTCCCCAGCCCGGTACGGCCCGCGCCTGCTCCGCGCACCAGTCAAACGGTGCGTTTCCCCAGCCCGGCGCGACCCGTGCCAGCTAAACGCAACAACCCAACAGTGCGTTTCCCCAGCCCGGTACGACCTGTGCCAGCTAAACGCACTAGCCAAACGGTGCGTTTCCCCAGTCCTGTACGCCCCGTGCCTACTCCTCGCACGGAGGCTACAACGACGGTCGCCAGCACAGCTCTGTGGTTGGAGACCATCTCTGCGTCGGTGCCCAGAGTGGGCACGACGTTCAGTCCCGCTGTGGAGCTGGAGCTCCATAGCACGTCGGTGCCCAGTCTGGGGCCGACAGCCAGCCCAACCACAGGGCTGGAAACCATCTCTGCGTCGGTGCCCAGGGTGGGCACGACGTTCAGTCCCGCTGTGGAGCTGGAGCTCCATAGCGCGTCGGTGCCCAGCCTGGGGCCGACAGCCAGCCCAACCACAGGGCTGGAAACCCTCTCTGCGTCGGTGCCCAGGGTGGGCACGACGTTCAGCCCCGCTGTGGAGCAGGAGCTCCATAGCGTGTCGGTGCCCAGTCTGGGGCCGACAGCCAGCCCAACCACAGGGCTGGATACCATCTCTGCGTCGGTGCCCAGGGTGGGCACGACGTTCAGTCCCGCTGTGGAGCAGGAGCTCCATAGCGCGTCGGTGCCCAGTCTGGGGCCGACAGCCAGCCCCACCAGAGGGCTGGAAACCATCTCTGCGTCGGTGCCCAGGGTGGGCACGACGTTCAGCCCCGCTGTGGAGCAGGAGCTCCATAGCGTGTCGGTGCCCAGTCTGGGGCCGACAGCCAGCCCCACCAGAGGGCTGGAAACCATCTCTGCGTCGGTGCCCAGGGTGGGCACGACGTTCAGCCCCGCTGTGGAGCAGGAGCTCCATAGCGTGTCTGTGCCCAGTCTGGGGCCGACAGCCAGCCCCACCAGAGGGCTGGGAACCATCTCTGCGTCGGTGCCCAAGGTGGGCACGACGTTCAGTCCCGCTGTGGAGCAGGAGCTCCATAGCGTGTCGGTGCCCAGTCTGGGGCCGACAGCCAGACCAGCTGCAGGGCTGAAGACCACCTCTGCGCCGGTGCCCAGGGTGGGCACGGCATCCAGCCTGAGGTCTCCGGAGAAGGTCAGCAGCCCGAGGCCTCCTGTGACGGTCAGCAGCCTGAGGTCTCCTGTAAAGGTCAGCAGCCTGAGGCCTCCTGTGAAGGTCAGCAGCCCGAGACCTCCGGAGAAGGTCAGCAGCCCGAGACCTCCGGAGAAGGTCAGCAGCCCGAGACCCCCAGAGAAGGTCAACAGCCCGAGGCCTCCAGAGAAGGTCAGCAGCCCGAGGCCTCCAGAGAAGGTCAGCAGCCCGAGGCCTCCAGTGAAGGTCAGCAGCCCGAGGCCTCCAGTGAAGGTCAGCAGCCCGAGGCCTCCAGTGAAGGTCAGCAGCCCGAGGCCTCCAGTGAAGGTCAGCAGCCCGAGGCCTCCAGTGAAGGTCAGCAGCCCGAGGCCTCCAGTGAAGGTCAGCAGCCCGAGGCCTCCAGTGAAGGTCAGCAGCCCGAGGCCTCCAGTGAAGGTCAGCAGCCCGAGGCCTCCAGCGAAGGTCAGCGCCCCGCCACCTCCAGCGAAGGTCAGCGCCCCGCCACCTCCAGCGAAGGTCAGCGTTCCGCCACCTCCAGCGAAGGTCAGCGTTCAGCCACCTCCAACGAAGGTCAGCGTTCCGCCACCTCCAGCGAAGGTCAGCAGCCCGGAGCCTCCAGCCACAGCTCAAGGCCTGGAGCCTCCTCCACCGGTGCCCAGTCCGGGGCCGGTCATCGACGTCGCTCCAGTGAAGGAGCAGTCCGCTCCACCGGTGCCCAGTCCGGGGCCGGTCGTCTACGTCGCTCCAGTAACGGAGCAGTCCATTCCACCGGTGCCCAGTCCGGGGCCGGCCGTCTGTGTCGCTCCAGTGCCGGAGCAGTCCGCTCCACCGGTGCCCAGTCCGGGGCCGGTCGTCTACGTCGATCCAGTGACGGAGCAGTCCGCTCCACCGGTGCCCAGTCCGGGGCCGGTCGTCGGCGTCGCTCCAGTGCCGGAGCAGTCCGCTCCACCGGTGCCCAGTCCGGGGCCGGTCGTCTACGTCGCTCCAGGGAAGGAGCAGTCCGCTCCACCGGTGCCCAGTCCGGGGCCGGTTGTCAGCCCCTCTCCAGGGTCAAGGGCTCCCACACCAGGGTCCAGACAGGACTTGGTGGAAGGCGGGAGTACTGAGGGGGGAACCATCGCGCCGGGGTCCGGACCGGACCGGGCGTGCAACGGAGAGGTAGGAGAGAAGCTACTCTCACAGCCTGTGCCACGCCCGGAACCGGAACCGGAGCCCCCACCAGCAACCACCTCAGTACCCCGCCATGTCCCCCCTAGAGTTTTGGACATTTTTTCTTTCAGGAGAGGGGGGATTTTTTTTGTGTGCGATCGGGAGTCCGCACCTTAGGGGGGGGGGTACTGTGAGGGCTTGGTTGTGGTAAGGCCTCTTACTCCCACCTAGGGGAGGAGAGAGGCACACAACCAAGCTCTCACACACTAACTAGGGAGATTATCATCCCCAATCAGAGACAGCTGTCTAGCGTTGTCTCTGATTGGGGATAGTATTTAATCCCCACACAAATCCACCTGTGTGTGGATCATTGTTCATTGTGTTTGTTCTGCACTGCCAGCAGCCACAGTAAGTCACTGTGTTTTTGTTTTGTAGTGTGTTTATAGTTAGTTAGTTTGTTTCACTCTCCTTTGTTATTTTGAATGCTTCGTGAATACAGCTCATTTAAAATAAAAAGGATGACACTTCACCAGCGCTCCGTTTACCGTCCCATTAATGCGCACCGTGACAATACCCAAAAGGACATATGGCGGCGAAAGCTGTAGCACTACCTCCCTGGGCCAGGGTGGCCAATGTACAGGGAATTGTAGTGTTGAGACGAGGGTATACCCAAGCACAGATCGGTAGGGTATTGGTGCTTCTTAATATGGCTAAGAATGGCTTAATATCCAAAAGAAGGTTATCAAGTGGGTTCTTTTGAAAGACAGGGCATGTTCCGTTTGTCTGGGATATATCCTTTCCAAGGTATGGGAAGCACCCGGGAAAAAGAGGTCTCCAGTCGTGCCTGGTGTGGAGCGCAATGTGCCTATGGCTTAGATGGGGTCTCACAAGGTCCGGTAAAAGGGATGGATCATATATTCTGTCACTACTGCCATCTTAGGTTTGTGTAAACATGCAAGTATTCACTTATCTGTAAATATAACTGTATACCTAACTGTACAGCTAATTTAACCATGCAAAATTTTCACTTACCTGTTCATTTACCCAGTCTGTCTGTTAAGTAAACTATTATTACCCTCGCTCATATCATACGCATTTTTAGCTACTGAAGTATTTCTCTGCCATCGACCTGTAAAGTATAGTTAACCATCCAACATCCACCAACGTATAGTGTACATATTCAGCCAACCACTCATACTATGCAATGTCCTTTTATAGCTTTTTTTTTGCACTCCAGATATCTTGTATTTCTATACTTTTTCATACTGCCGCTCTATGTATCATGTACCGTGTATCTGTCTTTTGTGTACTTTTCGTTGTGGCATTTTGCACCTGCCCTGTGTTTTGTTGTAGCTGCTTGACAATGAAATTTCCCCCCCGGGGGAGCAATAAAGTACCTATCTATCTATCTATCTATCTATCTATCTATCTATCTATCTATCTATCTATCTATCTATCTATCTATCTATCTATCTATCTATCTATCTATCTATCTATCTATCTATCTATCTATCCCACAGCTTAGGGTATACACCCAGTGGGTAGGCCGGGGTGGCACCAAAGAGCCGGAGAACGGTCCCCAGGATTGCCACTGTCAGTGGGACGGGGCCCAACTGGTGGCACCAAGGTGCCGGAGAGAGGTCCCCAGGATTGCTCCTGTCAGTGGGACGGGGCCCAACTGTGGCGGTGTGAGGAGTGCAGTGATCTACAGAGGGAAGGCCTGCTAATCTTAGCCTGGGTGTTTGATGGTTACCAGGTTAGGAAATTTACTAGACCCCTTTTGAGCACTGGATGGGGCTTGAGGGAGATTCAATGGGAGGTGTACCTTAGCAGGATATGGATATAGCCAAAGGTTGGATGGGCCTATGGAAGCTATATAATTGGAATCCCATGGGAGGAAACGGGAATACAGATACCTGATGAGGAGGGGAAAAATAGTAGCAGGCTGTGCTATGTCCTGACCAGATTGGATGGCTGGGGAAGTAAGGAAACTCGAACAAGGTGTAAGGAAGCGATTGGGACGGCAGTTGCCGAGGAGACAATCAGACAGGGTGTGCTGCAGGTCCCTGGGGATCAGGCGGACAAGGCGTGAGTCGGGCAAGACAACACATACGCGCACACACACAAAGAGGCACACAAACATGTACACACACAGCGAGCGAGCGAGGAGGATATTTTTAACACTGCTGCCAGACTTCATTAAAATGCAGGTATCTTCTCCCTGCATCCTTCTCTGCAGACAGTCTACAGATTGCTTCCTTAGGTGGGTTTGACAGTGAGTGGATTTTAGTAGCTTATAACTGCGCTTCTCCTGCAAAAATAACAGCTACTGAGAGAATAGCGACAAAACATTTATTCTCAATGTGGAGGATATTATGTATATTTTAAGTGTGCGTCATGGTGGGATGATTTTCTATTTGCTTTGTGTTGGCATGGTTTCAGATGTTGTTCAGGCTTTATTTTACCCTCTCTGTCTCTCTGAGCACAAAAAGACGTGGTATAATAATACTCCCATTCATATTTCTGTGTTGCTATGTGGATGCAGGCAAAAAGCTCGCTATATTAAAGGATATAGTGAGGGAATAATGGTCGTGGATGGATATGTCCAGAGGGGGGAGAAAAATAAACCCCATTAGAATTGATATATTCAAGAGCATGGGGCTTGAACCACCACTTGGTGGACTTGAACCACCACTTGGTGGATCTGTCATCACTACCCATCAGCCTTGGCATACCTCTGACCCCACTCCACAGTGCTGACAATCTATACCAACTATTCACCCATCTCTGTGCCTTGGAATCTCTATTCCAAACACACTTCTGACTTCATTGAGTGAAGGGTGCGTGTGTGAGATAGGGAGGGAGAGAGGTATGTCACAGGAAACTCTTTCCTTCAACTCCCTCCAAATGGCTGCCATTTAGATGGAAACTGTCCCTATCCAATTGACTCAAGATAAGAAGCTCCAGTGAGACGCTGCTTTGTCATCTCAATGTGAAATCCCAAAGTAGAGAGAGAGACTGGTGTCTAAGCATGGGTGTGGCAATCCAGGAGCTAATGTTAGTTTGGGCAATATAGACTAACAATGGTGTGGCCAAACATGGGGCTAACGTTAGCTTGGGTAATTCCTCCTAAGAATGGTGTGGCAAAGGGCTAAAGTTAAGGCTTGGCTCCTTCATATTAGTCTGCATCACTTTATTACTGCAGTGAAACATTGCTGATGAATAATATCATAACCCTGATATATCCCAATCAATCAGTCTATGCAGGGGTGAAAGTATAAATAATTTCTTCCCGGTACGGGACCTCCTGTGTGTGAACGTGCGTGCACCAAAAAATAATGTATCACGTAATCACTCATTCACTCAGGACCTATTTATTCATGCAGGTCTGTATATATATATACATACTCATGTACAGTTGTGTTATCATATCACGTGCAATACTGCAAGTAATTCTTGGACCTAACTTACGTAGTCATTCACTCAGGAATGCATATTAGTATCCTGTCAGTTGCACCTTTTCTCATTGCTTTTAGTATATCGAATGTGCAATACGTGCAGTTATCTGTAATTAAACCCTGCGCACTAAAGACTGTATTTTAGGGGAATTACTATTATTACCCCAAATTATATCATACACACATTTAGCTATTTAAGTTTCTCTTCCTGTCACTTACCTGTACAGTTTATGTAACCATGCAAGTATTCACTTATCTGTAAATATAACTGTATATTTACCTGTACAGCTAATTTAAACAGGCAAAATATTCACTTACCTGTTCATTTGGCCAGTCTGTCTATTAAGTAAACTATTATTACCTTCCCTCAAATCATATGCATTTTTAGCTACTCAAGTATTTCTCTGCCATCGACCATATAGTATAGTTAACCATCCAACAATGTATAGTGTACATATTCAGCCAACCACCCATACTATGCAATGTCTTTTTATAGCTTTTTTTTGCACTCCAGATATCTTGTATTTCTATACTTTTCCATACTGCCGCTCTATGTATCGTGTATCTGTCTTTTGTGTACCTTCGTTGGCATTTTGGCATTTTGCACCTGCCCTGTGTTTTGTTGTAGCTGCTTGAAAAAGAAATGTCCCCCTCGGGGATCAATAAAGTATCTATCTATCTATCTATCTATCTATCTATCTATCTATCTATCTATCTATCTATCTATCTATCTATCTATCTATCTATCTATCTATCTATCTATCGGCACTGTATGTTATGCTGCCCTAGACGAGACAAAAATATGCCACCGCCCTCCTAGAATAGTGTACAGCATGGGTCGTGTCACGACCCTCCGAAGCTGCCTCCTTCCCTTGTTCGGGTGTGCTTCGGCGCTCATTGTCACCTGCTTCTAGCCACTGCCAATCCCCTTTTCCATTTGTCTTGTCTGGTCTTTTCTCACACCTGGTTCATATCCCATAATTACTCTATGTTATATATATCCTCTGTTTCCCCCATGTCGTTGTGAGTTATTGTTTATCTTTGAAAGGTAGTATGTGTGCATACTTTTGTTGCGCTCAGGGTATTTGTTTTATGCCCTTTTGTTTTCACCGGGTTCGGCCCGTGTTCTTTTTTTCCAGGTTCAATAAAAGTCACCTTTTCGTCACACTCATCTCCTGCGCCTGGTTCCACTGCATTCACATCACCACCACAGAATAACTCAGCGTTCAAATGGAGCCAGCAGGAGCAGCGAATCTATCCGGAGTAGTAGAGAGGGTCAGGGTGAGGCCATGGATGAGGTCATGGACCGAGTGTCCAGGCAGTCCAGCGCCTGGAGAACCGAGGAGTCAACGCGGGAGCCTCCTCCTCGGCGCGCCCGGTCCTGACCACTCCTTCACCAGCCACTAGTGGAATACACCTGTCCCTGCCCCGGGATTATTATGGAGCAGCTGCCCAATGCCAGGGCTTCCTTCTTCAACTGGACCTATACTTCAGCACCATCTCTCCCACATCCTCGGACCGTGAGAAAGTGTCCGCCCTCGTCTCCTGTCTGTCTGGAAAAGCCCAACGCGACCTGGGAAGAGGGAGGAAGCGCGTTGGACGACTTCAGGGAGTTCGTCCGCCGTTTCCGCACCGTCTTTGACTATCCACCCGAGGGAGCAGCGGCGGGTGAGCGCCTTTTCCATCTAAGGCATGGGACGAGGACAGCGCAGGACTTCGCTTTGGCGTTTGGGACCCTGGCGGCTGGGTCGGGGTGGAACGAGCGGGCCTTCATAGATTTCCGCTGCAGTCTGCGTGAGGACGTCCGGCGAGAGCTAGCATGCCGGGATAATACCCTTGGGTTTGACCAGCTAGTGGACATGGCCATTCGGTTGGACAATCTTCTGACATTTCGCGTACGTCCCGGAGAGGGTCAGCCCATTCCACCCTTGTCCACTCTGTCTCCCGTTCCCATGGAACTGTGTGGAACTGCCGTCCGGGAGCCCAGAAGAAGACAGACCCAGTGCTCTGGGTATGACCGCAGAGGACATTCTGTGGCTAGGTGTTTTCTGAATGCGGGGTCTAGAGGCAACAGGCAGGGCACTCTGGCGTAACCCCAGGTAGGCCAAACACACACTCACACCGAGCCCCCTGTTGCGCACCTATTCCTTCCTGTCTCGTTTCCCGACATTTTGGTAATTCCTCAGTGTAAGGCGCTAGTAGATTCAGGCGCAGTTTGGGATTTGTTTCGATAGAGCTGTAGCTATTAGGTTAGGGATCCTGTTGATTCCCCGTCCATCCCCATCCCTGTCAGAGCACTAGATAGTCGACCATTAGGGTCTGTGTATGTTAGGGAAGCTACCGGCTAGAAAATATGTTTTTTCCGTATTGATTCTCCTGCATTTCCGGTGGTATTAGGAATGACCTGGTTAGTCCTCCACAACCCTACCTTTTCGTGGCAGCAGAGGGCTCTGACGGGGGGGTCGCGAGAGTGCCCGGAAAGGTGTATAGGTGTTTTCGTTGGCGCTACCACGGGGGAAAGTCCAGACCAGGTCTCCACCCTGCGCATTCCCCCCGAGTACCTCAATTTAGCCCACGCCTTTTCCAAAAAGAGGGTGACCAAATTGCCACCCCACTGGCAGGGGGATTGTGCGATAAACCTCAGGGTAGACGCAGTACTTCCCAGGAGTCATGTGTATCCCCTGTCGCAGGCGGAGATGGAGGCTATGGAAATATACGTCTCCGAAACCCTGCGGAAGGGGTTCATACGGTCCTCCACTTCACCTGCCGCCTCAAGTTTCTTTTTCGTGAAGAAGAAAGATGGAGGTCTGCGCCCATGCATTGATTATCGGGCTATCAACCAAATCACTGTTAGGTACAGTTATCCTCTACCCCTTATTGCCACTGTGATTGAATCAATGCATGGGGTGCGCTTCTTCACGAAACTAGACCTCAGGAGTGCATACAACCTGGTGCTTATCAGGGAGGGAGATGAGTGGAAGACAGCATTTAGCACCACCTCAGGACATTATGAATATCTTGTCATGCCATACGGGTTAATGAATGCTCCATCAGTCTTCCAGGCCTTTGTGGACGATGTGTTTAGGGACCTGCTTGGGCGTGGCGTAGTGGTGTACATTGATGACATCCTGGTGTATTCTGCTACGCGCTCCGAGCATGTGTCCCTGGTGCGCAAGGTGCTTGGGCGACTGCTGGAGCATGACCTGTATGCCAAAGCTGAGAAATGTCTGTTCTTCCAACAGTCCGTCTCCTTCCTTGGAAATCGCATTTCCACCTCCGGGGTGGAGATGGAGAGCGACCGCATTTAAGCCGAGCGTAATTGGCCGACTCCAACCATGGTAAAGGAGGTACCGCGCTTTATTTGGTTTTCCAACTACTACCGGAGGTTTATCTGAGGCTTTGGCAAGGTAGCGGCTCCCATCACCTCACTGCTAAAGGGGGGTCCGTCACGTCTCTGCTGGTCGGCTGAGGCGGACAGAGCTTTCGGTCACCTGAAGGCTTTGTTCACCTCGGCCCCAGTGCTGGCCCATCCGGACCCCTCTTTGGAGTTCATAGTGGAGGTGGACGCGTCCGAGGTGGGGGTAGGCGCGGTACTGTCCCAACGCTCGGGCACACAACCCAAGCTACGCCCCTGTGCTTTCTTTTCGAGGAAGCTCAGCCCAGTGGAGCAGAACTATGACGTGGGTGATCGGGAGTTGTTAGCGGTTGTCAAGGCCTTGTAAATGTTGCTCTGAAAAAAGTATCAAAACAAAAAGTGAATAATGAAAATAGACGTTTCAGGGAAGAATGGAGAGGAGGCATTCTTGCCATATTTCTCCAATGTCAAACCAGTGTCTTGATTGCAACGAAATGGCTGCTGTTTGCAAATTAAATATTAGACATCCTTGTGAATCTAAGCATGGCACTTTCAAAAGTTACCTTTCCACCCAGACAGAGGCTTGAACGACGCAGAAAACGTTAAGCCAAAATAAATGTCAGTTGATCATAAGGGGGCCAGTTCAAATTAAGGATTTTGACTTCCCACAAAACGATGACAACGTCCCACGTTGTTTTACTGAAGAAAATGAAAAAATGAGAGAAAATACATTGGAAGTGGTTAGTTTATTCAGTGAGCAGTGATTCTGTGATTTGTTTTTGTTGCAAGCAATTTGAAAGAGGGACCAGATATGCTCTTAGCAGCGGTGGATATCGATCGTGGATAAATCTTTATAGCCACTAGAAATCGCATAATGCCAATATGCAGAGCTGGCGGGAATTAGATGAACAGCTAAAATCTGGCAAAACCATTGATATTGCCAGTCAGGAATTACAGGCCCTGGAGGGCTGTGTTAAGCAGAATAATTGCCATTGTTTGCCATTTAGCACAATGCAAACAGGCATTAAGGGGGCACTCAGAAAAACTTTTTGAGCCCCATAATGGCAACTTCCTTGGACAGATAAGGCCGATGGCACAGTTTGATCCCATAAAATTGACAAAAAGGAAGTCAAGGATCATTACTTCCGTTCACCTGTTCTCCCTGGCTCCTCCTCTACCAGGTGTTTCCTATGTTCCCTTATTCCTTGTGTATTTAATCTGTATCTGTTCATTGGTCTGGTTGCCAGTTCGTCTTGTGTGTTTCACCAGGTCATTCCCGCATTCCTAGTAATTCCTGCTGTCTGTTTAGTTCTCCTGTTACCGTACCCCTGCCTGTTTACACAACCTGATTCCTGCCTGCCGTCTCTGTACCTCTGAACGCCTGTGTACCAAATCCTTTGCCTGCCTACGACAACGAGATATAGCCTTCCGATTTTGTAAAGTAAATACTTACTTGACATTCTACCTGCCTCCTGCGTCTGCACTTGGGTCTCTGTCTGAGTTGTGATAGTACGAACTGGCCATGACAGACCCAGCAGATTCTGACAACCTCCGGAGCGCTCTCTCCCTTCAGGGAGCTGCTATTGGGAGACATGAAGACCTCCTACAACGTGTCATGGAGGGACTTCAAACTATTTCTGACCGCCATGATCAGACCTACAACTCGCTGATGGAGCAGCTTCGTGGATTGTCAGTGGGACAGCCTACTACAGCGGCGCCTGCCCCTGATACCAGTACTCTCGCGACTAACACTGTTTCACCTATAGCCCACTCAGCCTCTCGGGAACCCAGCTTACCTCCTCCTGAGCGGTACTCTGGAGATCCGGGAACCTGTCGTTCGTTCCTATCGCAGTGTTCATTGATCTTCAAGCTGCAACCCTCCTCGTTCCACTCGGATCGTGCCAAGGTAGCATACATCGTCGCTCTTATGTCCGGGAGGGCAGGAGCCTGGGCTACGGTGGTGTGGGAACGACAAACACCCATCTGTTCCAGCCTGGACTCCTTCGTGGCCGAAGTTAAAAAGGTTTTTGATTCACCGATTTCTGGGAGAGAGGCAGCCCGTAAACTCCTGCGACTGCGGCAGGGCTCTCGTAGCGTTTCGGATTACGCAGTGGACTTCCGCACTCTGGCCGCCGATAGCTCGTGGAATTCTGACGCTCTTTTTGACGCTTTTCTTAATGGGTTGTCGGACATTATTAAAGATGAGCTAGCAGCCCGGGAACTGCCCCCCGATCTCGACTCTCTCATAAACCTTTCTATGCGGATAGATAGCCGTATACGGGACAGGAACCGAGAGAGAAGATCAGCCCCCTCACATCCTTCGCAACCCGGAAGTTACCGGTCTTCTGGCCTCCGAGAGGTTAGGGGCGGGACGAACCGTTCCGGAAGTATCCGAAAGCGCCCGAGGTGGATACATCGGAGCCTATGGAACTAGGAAGGGCCAGAATAAGCCCGGCGGAAAGGGAGAGGAGAATCAACAGCCGTAGCTGTTTGTATTGTGGCACTTCAGTCCACAAGTCCGAAACGCTACGAGAGCCCTGCCGCAGTCGCAGGAGTTTACGGGCTGCCAGCTGGGCATTTCCACCCAAAACCTCTCCACTGCTATAGAGGCCAGAGCCTTGGACAGCCGGTCCATTGGCAAGGTGACACTTTGTACTGTTCCAGTGGTTCTACGCATCTCTGGTAACCATAGTGAATCCATCCGGTTTTTACTCATCAGTTCCCCTTACCGCTCTTACCTCCACCAATATCCGCTTTGTCTGGTCTCCTGAAGCTGCCCGTGCGTTCACTGACCTTAAACGACGTTTCACCTCGGCCCCGGTCCTAATCCAACCTGACACCTCTTGCCAGTTTGTAGTGGAAGTGGACGCCTCAGAGGTAGGGGTGGGAGCAGTTCTGTCCCAGCGCTCGACCATAGATCAGAAGCTGCATCCCTGCGCTTTCCTCTCCCACCGGCTCAGTCCAGCAGAGAGGAACTATGATGTCGGCAACCGGGAGTTGTTGGCTGTCAAGATGGCATTGGAGGAATGGAGGCACTGGCTGGAGGGCTCAGAGCTCCGTTTTTGGTCTGGACCGACCATAAGAACTTGGAGTACCTTCGCACCGCCAAGCGGCTCAACTCCAGACAGGCCAGGTGGGCTCTACTGTTCACACGGTTTAATTTCACCCTATCATACCGTCCCGGCTCTAAGAACGCTAAACCCGACGCCCTGTCTCGTGTTTTCACCCCCGTTACTGCCTCCCTGGACCCAGAGCCCATCCTTCCCGCCTCCTGCCTTACTACATCTATCATCTGGGGAATAGAAACTGTGGTCCGCAACGCACAGCGGTCTCAACAGGGACCTGGGAATGTTCCAACAGGCTGCCTGTTTGTTCCGGATTCTGTCCGGTCCCAAGTTCTGAAGTGGGGCCATTCCTCTAACCTTACCTGTCATCCAGGGTCGCGTCGGACCCTTGCATTCATCCGTAGACGGTTCTGGTGGCCCACCATGGGGCAGGACGTGCCCTCCTTTGTCTCTGCGTGCACGGTGTGTGCCCAAAACAAGACTCCGCGACAAGCTCCGTCTGGCCTCCTCCAACCTCTGCCTGTTCCGCGCCGCCCTTGGTCGCACATTTCGTTGGACTTTGTGACCGGCCTCCCTCCTTCCGACGGCCACACCGCCATTCTCACGGTAGTGGACCGGTTCTCCAATGCGGCTCACTTCATCCCCTTAGCCAAGCTACCCTCGGCCAAGGAGACGGCTCAACTCGTGATGCAGCACGTCTTCCGGATCCATGGTCTTCCCACTGACATGGTGTCAGATCGAGGACCCCAGTTTGCGTCCCAGTTCTGGAAGGCTTTCTGCGCCCTCATCGGGTCATCGGCCAGCCTCTCCTCCGGATTCCACCCTGAGTCTAACGGTCAGTCGGAGAGGGCCAACCAGGACCTGGAGACTACCCTGCGTTGCCTCGTGTCCTCTAACCCCACCACTTGGAGTCGGCAGTTAATCTGGGTGGAGTATGCCCGCAACACCCTTCCTTCGTCTGCTACGGGCCTCTCTCCCTTTGAGTGCTCCCTCGGCTACCAGCCTCCCCTTTTTCCGAACCAGGAGGCAGACCTGGGGATGCCTGCCGCACAGCTGTTTGTCCGCCGCTGTCGGCAGACTTGGAAGAAGGCTCGGGTTGCTCTACTCCGGACAGCGGCCAGATATCAGTGACAGGCGGATCGTCACCGGTCCCCTGCTCCACGTTACCGCATCGGGCAAAGAGTGTGGCTGTCCACTCGGGATCTGCCACTTCGAGTAGAGTCCCGGAAGCTGTCCTCCAGATTCATTGGGCCTTTTTCAATCTCCAGGGTACTCAGCCGCTCTGCTGTCCGTCTGACCCTCCCACGCACTCTTTGAGTACACCCCACCTTCCATGTCTCCCGTATTAAGCCTGTTTCCCATTGTCCTCTTGCCCCTGTTCAGAGACCTGCTCCATTGCCTCGTCTTGTTGATGGTGTTCCTGTCTTTACAGTTCGGCGCCTCCTGAGGGTCCGGCCTCGTGGCAGGGGTTTCCAGTACCTGGTTGACTGGGAGGGCTACGGTCCGGAGGAGCGCTGCTGGGTTCCTGCCAGGGACATCTTGGACCCATGCCTTATTGCAGATTTTCGCCGTCGCCACCCCAGTCAACCAGGTACGGCACCAGGTAGGCCGCCAGGTGGCGTCCCTAGGGGGGGGGGGGGTACTGTCATACCCTAATTCCGTTCACCTTATTCCTTGTGTATTTAATCTGTATCTGTTCATTGGTCTGGTTGCCAGTTCGTCGTGTGTGTCACCAGGTCGTTCCCGCATTCCTAGTAATTCCTGCTGTCTGTTTAGTTCTCCTGTTACCGTACCCCTGCCTGTTTACACAACCTGATTCCTGCCTGCCGTCTCTGTACCTCTGAACGCCTGTGTACCAAATCCTTTGCCTGCCTACGACAACGAGATATAGCCTTCCGATTTTGTAAAGTAAATACTTACTTGACATTCTACCTGCCTCCTGCGTCTGCACTTGGGTCTCTGTCTGAGTTGTGATAGTAACACCATCCAAAATGAGTTAATTGCATTAGTTGGACAAAAAATATGTCCTTGAAGTGAAGGCAGCTGTCATTGCTTTTCCAGGTCACATTTCTTCTCCAGCAGAAATGCTGGATTACATCTACAAGGAGAATCTGTTGGAGCTGTATGGCAATTTGAGCATTGCCCTGTGTTTATTCTTGACTTTGCCCGTCACTGTCGCCTCAGGTGAGAGGAGTTTCTCCTCCTTGAAGCTGATTAAAACATATTTGCGGTCAACCATGTCCCAGGAAAGACTGAATGGTTCAGCAATGATCTCTATTGAGCAGAGAGTCCGGAGATCATTGAATATGGAGGACATGATCAAAGCTTTTGCTGATGTCAAATCCAGGATGGTTAGATTCTGATTGCAGCAAGAGCTACTAGAAGGTAGTGTCTTTCAACACTTTAGTTCAAGTGCACTGTCGGTTCTGTAGCCCACCCTTATAATGACATAGGACTGTGGCAGACACGGATGTGTGTGGTAACACTAAAATGACAGGTAGAGAAGGAGGGGCCCCTAAACTGAGCCTTGATTGGGGCCACAAAATTGACAAACCCGCCTCTGTCCCCATATGCACAAGAGTCACTTCATTTGTGGGCATTTTAAAGCTTGTTTCTAGTATAAGGCATCAGGGAGTTAAGCATTGTTATAGAACGCAATAGGTATCCTTTTTGCCCTTTTCTTTAAGAAACTTCACTCAATTTGACTATACAGAGTGGATTATGACAGTATTGGGGCTCCCAAGTGTCTCTGTATCTCTGTGCTAGAGGCGTCAATACAGACAACCTGGTTCGAATCTAGACTATCACAACCAGCTGTGATTGGGAGTCCCATAGGGCAGCACAATTGGTCCAGCGTCGTCCCGAGTTTGGCCGGTGTAGGTCGCCATTTAAGATTTTGTTCTTAACTGACTTGCTAGTTAAATAAAGGTTAAATGCAATTTTTTTTGTATTTTTTTTTAAATACATTGGATTCGATTTGATTACACCGCAGCCGCTCCAAAGCTGCGGCGTTTGTAGTTTTAGATTAGGCTACTTTCTCCTGCACTCTCTCTCCTCATTAATAAGCTAATGATTTAAAAAGTGTCTGTCTCATGACATTGTAATACATTTGGTCTCCAGTCTATGGGCTCGTACTCTTTTTAGGCTAGATCATTTATGTTAATTTGATCGAGCGTTGGTGGAGCACCGCAGTGCTGCGTCCCTCCAACAGCACACTGGAGAGGCGCGCTGGGCATGGACAAGCTAAATATTTTGCTCCCCTGCCTTTGGCAAAGTGGGCACTGCTTATAATGCGGCGGCATCAGACTCACCTAGTATATAGCCACTGGGTGAAACAAGTTATCATTGTTTTGGGGCACAATAATGTAAGGTATGTGGAGGTGCGTCTTGGTCAATTTAGCTCGGAAAATGCCGCCCTCGTCAAACTGTTTTCTTGACGTTTTGTTTGTATTATTGTGATACTGTAGGCTCATAAATAGTGGGGGGCGCCGTAAATCTCCCCCCTGCCAGAATTCCCCCCTCCTAATTTCCTTAATTGTGTGGCTAGAGTCAAATACTTTCTCTGGCACACATTAGAGTCAAACAAGACATGGAAGAGATGCAGAGTTTTGGCAAATATATTTATTTATAGACTAATACACTCAGTAAAGGATTTACGTAGGTACGGGCGACATGGACAGCCGCCCAGGACATGCCGGCGCGGGCGGGCATGGCCACTGAAGGGGGGGTTCGCCCAGGGGCCATTAACAAGCTAGAACCGCCACTGAATAGGCTACACTTGAAACAAATAGCCAAATCGAAAAATACAGACAAAAACGCTTTTTGCTACTAAGATCAGTGAAATGTAGGCTAAACTGACAACTGAGTGAATAGCAGAAATCTCAACTAGCAAGCGTGTCGCAGCAATGAAGAACGCGATGGGAGGGAGGGGGGGTGGCACATTATTTCTCTCGACACCTTAGCCAAACAGCAGAACAGTACAGAGAGTCACTGTACTGTTCTGTCTGAGTTGTCGAGGAAAATAACATACCACTTGGTCTGATTCTTGTCCCTTTAATCACACTGCTAGCTAGCAAGATACAATGCTAACTGTGCATGGGGCTAGACGATAGATGATAAGTGGGTTCAGTTTCATACAGATCCTCTACCGTATGTCCCTTCATTATGGCTCGTTGGCTGAGGGTCTAATGAAAAGATGGCCAGGTCAACTATAACCATCTGCTGCCAGCCCTGGCCCCATTGTCACACCATATTCTTTATGCAATGCATAAATGACTATTATTCTCTTTTATTATCCTCTGGATCAGATTATTTAATTTAGCCTTCATTCAACCAGAATAGTCCCTTGAGTTTAAAAAAACATTTATTTTAGGGAGACCTGGTACAGCAGGAGAATTAGCCTCTCTTCTCATCACAGGCCATTTGGAGTGGAATATCGTATTCGGGCATTTCTCAGATTAAGGGCCAAATTGGGTTGCTGCAATTTTGAAAATTAAAATTCCAAATTTGACTAATTGGTATACATCAAATTATCAGTCCTTAAGTCAGCAGCGACGTTATGAGCTTGGTTGAGACCATAAGATAAGGGAATTTTATTTTTTTGCAATTTTCTTAACTATGTCAAGTAAATGTGTCATTACCATCACATCATCGAATATATGTAAAAAATACAACTTAAATGATAAATCAGTGCTTTTAAAACATTGTGGTTTCACATGGAATCTATTTTATCTTGAACTTAATGGGATTGTTGATTTTTACTTGCAAGATGAATTATAGTCATTTAAGTATCTACATTTCTGATTCATCAATCTACCCTGGCATGGAATATAAGCTTATTTTAAGTGAATGCCATATATCAAAACTTTTTAATACAGTGATCATTTAGACTGTCCAACATTGTCAGAAATATATAATTGTAGGATGTTTTTGTAATTTATACATAATTTATTGGCAAAAATATGTATGGTGATGGTGATGACATTGCAGTTCTGGTAATGACAGTTTGTTGCGGTGATGACAAATCACTGATCAGAGCCTAAGTGACTTCAGACCAACAAAAAAAAAACACCAGCTAGTAATCTGTTTAAACATCAAAACATAGTTTAATCTGATTATGGAAGACCAAACATGAACTGTGTTCCTTGTGAACAGGATTGGTTCAGTATAATTATAGTCTAAACAGACTATTTAATAATTTCATAGCCATGTTGAATAAAAAAAAAACATGAAACAGGAGGGCAGTTAAGAACAGGTAAAACGCTGAAATAACACATTAGTCATATTACGTATCCCAAATAACTAGAATCTAATCTGACAGTTTACTTAAACTTTTTGTTCAACAATTGCTTAAAAAATTAAACACCATAAACATGTCATTGATACCAAATCTTCCACAAAACAGACAAAAACTTGTCAAACTTCCATCCTCTCATCCATCATGGACGATACTTTATTCCAGACAGACACATCAAGCATCATATGCCTCTTGGTGACTGGTTTTGGCTCTGGCATGAGCCCCAGGAAATCTTCATGCCTGTACCACAGGATGTCGTCTTTCAGAGGCCAAAAAAAACGGTTAACCCCAATGATACACATTGTTTTCACCTGGACAGACTCTTCATCGACATCCTGGACCACACCTGGGTAGGCCTCCCCATCGTAACAGACCACACACCATTCTCCCACCAAAGACATGGTTATTTCAGGCGTTGTATTGAGCATCCCTTGGCATGGCTCTGTCGTCATAGTGGTTTTCTTTTTCTGTGCTTTGTTGAGGACCACAGACTCAGGGGCAAAGCAGAGGCAATCTTCAGGAGCTGAGCAGAAACAGCTTAGGATTCGCCAGTTGATGTGGCCGGACTTGGTGGTAAAAATCTACAAACAAAAAGCACAACAGTCATAATTTCACACAACACAAATATAAACTAAAAGAAAACCAACACTTTGGACTGTTGTACTGCTTGTGAGGTGTGGCTCAAGCTTACCTGGTGGATTTTCATTGTACCACATACAGTTTCAAGCTGGTCTGGTATAGATCTGTCATTTTCTTCTATCTCACTTTCTGTGATGTAGAAGAGCTTGATTTTTGACTTCTCTTCTATCAGCTTCTCAAAGAACATCCTCCCATCTGGAATGTCTGTTCCACCTGCAACAAGAACATCTGCCCTCCGTTTTAAGGCTGCGCCAACCCCATCAGCTGCACCCTTTCCATGGCCTGCCTCTAGGAAATTCCATGTGACCTTTTTAAATCCTAGCTGAAATGGAACAGAGCTGAGACAGAAGAAGTTCTTCTTTGAACGATACTGCGTCGTTGGTCCATCACTTATCATGTGCAGTGTGTTCAGAGATGGGATGAGCTCTTTGAAGTGAGAGAGTACAGGGCTCAGATGTGTCCATATGGCTGAGGCATCATGTCGCATTGAAGCGGAGACTGAACAGAAGGATTGAGCACCATCAACCGTATAAGCAACTCCTGTATGTAGGGATACTTGCTTATGAGAGTCTCCAAAATGTACAGCTTGTATTTCCAAAGAATACTTGCACTGATAATTTTCAGCAAAGTCCACATGGAGAATTAACTCATTTTCTTAAACATTTTCCTTCAGGGCTTTGAGGGTTGAGTACTGATGTGCAATGTTAAAATAATGTTTGCCAAACCTATTCTTTAGTGCTGCTGTGAAATTTTCCAACAGGTGTTGAATGGTTCCTTGGATTTGCTCCTTCGCTGTTAAGTGAGCAGTGAATGTCACCTTATCACCACCTTTCTTTTTCTCCCTGATTTCAGTTTTGCTCCGCCATTCCATCCACTGTGTTTGCTCACCAGGTTCAAATGCAGCAGTTTGTACTTCTTTGTCCTGGCAATGGACACACTCTCTATACATGCAGGCTTTAATTGGACTTTCACAACATACTGAGTGCATTACGTTTTCAATTCTGTTGGTACTAATTACTTTCAGATAAAGCAACTTATCGGCCATGAGTTGGATGTTTGCATGGGTCTTGCATAAACAGGTATCCCTGTCTTGAATGGAGGGTTTGACGATCCAGAAAGGACGGTTCTCACAGAATTTACTGTATGAGATTTTCACCTGGGGATATTCCTCCTTGAAACTGTGATACAGTCTGAAAAGAGAGTCATTGAGGTAACGCTTCTGCTTTTTGAATTTCTGTCTAGTTATGGTGTCTTTCTTTCCTGTAGTAGCTCGCGAATTGCTGTCACGTTCCAAGAATTCTTTAATCTTCTGTTTTGTAGTGTTGCTCACCACATTACTATGTTTTTTTCTGGAATACTGAAGACCAGGTGTCATTATGTTCTTTCTCATTGTTTTGTAGGATATTCCAAGTTCTTTGTGCGCCGCATACACTAACCGGTACTTCTTCAAAATGTTTCCAGCAATGACCTTTGCTATGATTTGTTTTCCTTTAATTGTCTTTAGATGGTAGGTTTGTCGCAGCTGTGAGACTAATGTGTTATGGAACACAAGAGTCTTCCTGAGATTACCATGTCCTCCCCTCATCTGTTTTCTTGCTTTAGTTCTTGGGGACTGCTCAGTGGTATGCTTCTTAGTCAGCCTATCTAACCTTTTCCTATACTTATCAACCTTTTGCAAAGCATTTTCCAGCTTTTTTTTTACTTTTGAAGATCATAGTAGAACTTTCTTCTGTTTCTATTGACTTTTTTGCGTCCTCTTTGCTTTGGGGTTTGGACGGAATCTCCCATACCTCCTCTTTCATTCCCTGCATTTGGCACATCCCTATTCTGATTCTCTTGTGTATGGACATCAGGAGATTCTGGAGGACTATTCATTGAAATATAATTTTCTATTTCACTTTTTTCTCTGTCCTTAGCTCTCTTCCTTTGTTGATTAACTTTCCATCTCTTTTTTTCATATCTGTGTTCTCGCGTGCTCAACAGGGAAACAGATTTCAATTTTCCTGTTTCTCTTCTTCTACGATATCTCTCTTTCTCACTCTGCAGATACTGTGCATATTTCTCAGGATTATCTTTTAGACATTTTCTGTATGATTTGGACCTTTGAGCAGCTGCTTTTGGAGCCATGTCACACCTAAACACAACAATTATAATGAATTAATTTAGTATTTTAAAAACAAATGCATTACTTCATTTAAAATATAGTGACTTTTGATTGGTAAATGTATATTAATTCATTTAAGATAACGTATTCAACATAAATTATTTAAAGAACAGTATGTTTAATGTATCTGCCGTAATCACCACCACAACCTGTCATTACCAGCACAAGCTGTAATGTGCTGGTAATGACTGTGCTGGTAATGACATTTTTGTCAAAAAACTAGCCTTACTAGCAAAGATGATGACTAAGCAAGAGTAGCTAGCTTTCTACATGTAATGTATACCATTTTAACTATTAAAGTGATAAAAATAATCCCAAAATGTTTAAAAATACAGAAATACAACACATATGGTAATGACGCATAATAAGTGTACATTCCCAACACAAAGAATAAAGAGTAGATTTACTTACTTTTCTGGACATCAAGGCATCAGTCTTGCAGCTTGAAATCCATGTGCTCCACTATGCTATTAGGTTACCATGGCTACCAAATAAACTTTTGATGAAAAAACACTAGGAAAGTGCCTTTATGCAGAGCGTGTTGGTAATGACGGCTAAACCATGGGACAGGTAGAAATTAATCAAAATAAAGTACAAAATGCATATATATGCTTAATCTGTGCATGTAGTTTATTAGTTCAGGTAACATTTAATTCATATGCATATTTTTTTGTATTAATTTGTGATAAATAATGTTTGAGATATGGCACCACATGTGAAAACTCTGGTGGCGGACAACACCAAAACACAGATATTGTACCACAAAACACCAATAAAATGTGTTAAAATCATTAGTAAGAGCAGCCATAAAAATAATCTAGGCTTGTTTTTGTTTATACTAATTAGTGGTGCTAAAATGCATTAGATTTAATTAGTTTTTAATAGAATTACACCCTGTGGACAGAAATAGGCCCGAATTCTGGGAAATACCCATCACATGCTGTAAAACAGGTCTGTAATACAGTACATAACATTTTCCAGAGATGCTGTTATCCTGAGCAGTTAGGGTTAAGTGCCTTCCTCAAGTGCACGTCGACAGAGTTTTCACCTAGTTAGCTCAGGGATTCAAACCAGCAACCTTTCGGTTACTGGCTCAACACTCTTAACCGCTAGGCTGCCTGCCGTCAGTGTCAAGCATCTCTCACCCCACTGATCTGCCTTGTGAACGAGTATAGGCAATGCACCACGCCTACCACGCCAACCCATCCACTCCAATTAAGGCTGTTTTTTTTTTATCCTATGTTAGAAAACAGCTCCCTGCAGAGATGCTGGCAAGGCTTCCTGATACACAACCACCTCAAGATGTGCCAGGCCCTTGACATCCCCCTTTTCCAGCTCACCTAGGCCTTGGGCATTGCTGGCTGGCACGGCTGGCACACCTTGCACCACATAGATCTGCCTGCAAGGCATGGGGGCTCAGCTCGCCTCGCCATGGTGGAGAGGTGGGCATACTGCTTTTATTTTCATTTAATTTGCCACCACCTAATGGCGAGCTTACTCAACATCCCACCAGGCAGTGGGAAGAAGCTGGTAGTTAATGAAGTTAATGTATGTGTGTGCCTGTACGTGTGTGTACGAATGCGTTTGCGGGCAATCAGTGAATTTCTGCTCATGATGGCCTTTCTGTGTCTCTGTGTTAAAGGGAGAGGGGGAAGCAGAACCTTCCAATTATATTGTAGACAGTCGGTCAGGCATGAGGAAGGCATGATATACGTTGCGTTCCCACAATGACCGGAGCGGTTCTGTACCTAACAATTCAGTCATGCTGTGTACTGAGCCACGCCTCAGGAAATTCCGTACATTAGTTGGCACTACTGACATAGACTGACAGATTTCACGGCACAGGACTAGAATGGACACAATTGATAAGATAAACACTCACTAACACACACAAGCAACTATTAACACCCGCGCCACCTGTCGACACCCAGCGGCCGCCAATCAGAGTGCACTGCACAATGTTAATAACACACCTGAGTGCACAGCGTAAAATAACCTCCCTGGTCCACATAGAATTAATCAAATGCCTCAGCACACATGGTCCTCCCTGTCTGACGTGATGGTGGCCCCACAGACTCCATCATTTAGCTGACTGTTCAGGGTCAGAACTTTATTGTCCTCGCAGTGTTCTGCTATCTGTCGAGCAGATTACACTCAGCGAGACCCAGGGAGAAAGCCCTGAATAACCACGCTCAGTTTTCACTCACCTGTGTCCTCCTGTCCCTGTACCGCTATTCATCCTCCTTGTTGTCAACACGCCACACTCCGGCTTCAAGGGTATCACCAGCTTTCCTATTAAATAGGCAATTTGTGGTCAGGGTCAGCCACTTCGAGCTGCTTTGTCTCCCAACGCACCACTAGTTGGTTTGTTCCAATCCGCACATCTGCAGTCTGTGACACCAGACAACATGAATTCGAAAGGTTAAGCCAATGGGGCTCTAAATGTACTTGTATATTGTTAGCCCTGCTATGCTGCCAAATCACAATGACTCCACTCGAGGACACACAGCTACAGTACAGCAGCCCACGCCATTTCCATTCCTAACCTGATCATTTGCTGAGAGGTGGATAACCGGGGAGCAGCGGAGAACAGCCTCCTGGGCCCAGTCACCTGGATCAGAGACACGGAGAATCCAGCTCTAATGTTGCTCCTCCATTGTTACTCCTCCCGCCTGCAGACGGCAGGCCCTGTGAGGCGGGCCGTGAAGGATGAGTCACAAGCAACTGCCGCAGCCGCGAAGCTTGCCCTGGCTTTATTAGGGCCCTGCAGGAGAAGAGGCTCCAAGTGATGAGCACTTAGCCGTCAAGAGAGGAGGATCACCTTCCTCTATTGTCTCACTCCCTCTCTATGGAGCTATCCACAGGCACTAGTCTGGTGGCAACCTCCCAAACACACTGGGCAAGCATCTCTTTCTCTCTCTCTGAGCAGTGTTAACACTGCTCAGTGTTAACACTGAGCAGCAGGTAGCCCAGTGGCGGCAGGTAGCCCAGTGGTTAGAGTGTTGGGCCCATAACTGAAAGGTTGCTGGATCGAATCCCCGAGCTGACAACGTAAAAATCTGTCGTTCTGCCCCTGAACAAGGCAGTTAACCCACTGTTCCTAGGCCGTCATTGAAAATAAGAATTTGTTCTTAACTGACTTGCCTAGTAAAATAAAGGTGGTAAAAAAAAAACAGTGGCAAAAATATTACAACACACTTCAACCTGTGGCTCGTAAACTCAACTTAAAAATGAGCGTATCATCTCTCACTGAGAAACAAAAGAGATAAGATGCATATAGACACTCACTTAGCATTCTACACGTTGTCTCATGTGGACACCCCTTCAAATTAGTGGATTTGGCTATTTCAGCCACACCTGTTGTTGACAGGTGTATAGAATCGAGCACACAGCCATGCAATCTCCACAGAAAAACATTGGCAGTAGAATGGCCCGTACTGAAGAGCTCAGTGACTTTCAATGTGGCACCATCATAGGATTCCCTGTGTCGCTCAGTTGGTAGAGCATGGCACTTGCAATGCCAGTGTTGTGGGTTTGATTCCCACGGAGGACCAGCATGAAACATTTATGGACTCACTACTGTAAGTTGCTCTGGATAAGAGTATCAGCTAAATGACAAAAATGTAAAATGATGCCACCTTTCCAACAAGTCAGTTTGTCAAATTGCTGCCCTGGTCATTGTGAAGTGGGAACGTCTAGGAGCAACATTGGCTCAGCTGTGAAGTGGTAGGCTGTCCTCTGTTGCAACACTTACTACTGAGTTCCAAGCTGCCTCTGGAAGCAACATCAGCACAAGAACTGTGCGTCTGGAGCTTCATGAAATGGGTTTCCATGGCTGGGACTAAGATCACCATGTGAAATGCCAATCGTTGGCTGGAGTGCTGTAAAGCTTGCTGCCATTGGACACTGGAGCAGTGGAAGCACGTTCTCTTGAGTAATGAATCACACTTTACCATCTGGCAGTCCGATGAATCTGGGTTTGGCGGAAGCCATGTGAACGCTAACTGCCCCAATGCATTGCGCCAACTGTAAAGTTTGGTAGAGGAGGAATAATAGTCTGGGGCTGTTTTTGATGGTTCGGGCTAGGCCACTCAGTTCCAGTGAAGGGAAATCTTAACGCTACAGCATACAATGACATTGTATACGAATCTGTGCTTCCAACATTGTGGCAACAGTTTGGGGAAGGCCTTTTCCTATTTCAGCATGACAATGCCCCCATTCACAAACTGGCCAAGCCTAATCGCCCAACATCAGTGCCCGACCTCACAAATGTTCCTGTGGCTGAATGGAAGCAAGTCCCCACAACAATGTTCCAACATCGAGTGGAAAGCCTTCCCAGAAGTGTGGAGGCTGTTATAGCAGCAAAGGGGGGACAAACTCCATATTAATATACAGTTGAAGTCAGAAGTTTGCATACACCTTAGCCAAATACATTTAAACTCAGTTTTTCACAATTCCTGACATTTAATCTTAGTAAAACGTCCATGTCTTAGGTCAGTTAGGATCACCACTTTATTTTAAGAATGTGAAATGTCAGAATAATAGTAGAGAGAATTATTTATTTCAGCTTTTATTTCTTTCATCACATTCCCATTGGGTCAGAAGTTTACATACACTCAATTAGTATTTGGTAGCATTGCCTTTAAATTGTTTAACTTGGGTCAAAAGTTTCGGGTAGCCTTCCACAAGCTTCCCACAATAAGTTGGGTGAATATTGGCCCATTCCTCCTGACAGAACTGATGTGTAGGCCTCCTTGCTCACACACACTTTTTCAGTTCTGCCCACAAATTTTATATAGGATTGAGGTCAGGGCTTTGTGATTGCCACTCCAATACCTTGACTTTGTTGTCCTTAAGCCATTTTGCCACAACTTTGGAAGTATGCTTAGGGTCATTGTTCATTTGGAAGACCCATTTGCGACCCAGCTTTAACTTCCTGACTGATATCTTGAGATGTTGCTTCAATATATCCACATCATTGTCCTTCCTCATGATGCCATCTATTTTGTGAAGTGCACCAGTCCCTCCTGCCGCAAAGCACCCCCACAACATGATGCTGCCACCTCCGTGCTTCACGGTTGGGATGGTGTTCTTCGGCTTGCAAGCCTTCCATCCTTCTCTTTATTCTTAAAATAAAGTGGTGATCCTAACTGACCTAAGACAGGGACTTTTTACTAGGATTAAATGTCAGGAATTGTGAAAAACTGAGTTTAAATGTATTTGGCTAAGGTGTATGTAAACTTCTGACAACTGTACATACGTTTGGTCATTTAGTGTACGTTTACTGTAATTGGCACCCAATTACTATACATCACAAAAGTAGAGAAATTGTGGTGGTATCAAATTACTTCAAGCATTAGTAAGAATAGTTGATAATTGTATCGTAAATATTTGATATACCGTCACATAACACATGGGGTCAGTGACTATTTGGCTAAAAGACATGGCAAAGGTTTGTCGTTTTTATTCACAACGAAGTGCCCAGGTTAAAGATACAGTATGATATATTTGGTCTGTGAAAAGCAGAAGCCATTGCTCATCAGTGGTCGAGTTGACAGAGGACCTTTTCTGTTGTCCCTCTACGTGATGGATACTGCCTGAGGCGGCGACTTTGGTCAAGCGTGTCCCCGTTGCACTCTTGGAAGAGTGATAAAAAGTTGATATTTCACAAGGGGAGCCATCACTCTCTCCTTGTGCTCATGAATGGAGGTGACTAATGGGTGTGGATTATGGACCTAACCTGGGCTGAAATAAGCCTGAACCTCAGGCAGCCAGATTCATGACTGGCACTCAATTTCCAGACTGTCACTTCAATGGTGTCACAAACCCAGAGTCATATGTGCAAGCTCTGGGAGAATACTATATCAGAGGAAAATAACCGGAGATTGCCTGTGGTTCCCTTTTTAATATTTTGAATGGTTAAAGTGCATCCTGTGTTGTTCGCAAACATTTAGTTCTCTTGACTAATATTCACAATGACACTCGTGCCAATCTAATTCAGGTGAGCAAAATATTTTCTTTGTGCATAAATAAATGTAAAGTATGATTCTTCTGTCAGTGCACGTGTGCATTAACACTAGCAGTAAAATATAATGCACAAACATTAATAGTGTACTTTATATCCTAAACTTTTTAAACAAACAATCATAATTCTACGTGTTGCACAAAATGAATGTTAACCATTTCAAGCATTTCCTTGAACTATTGATTGTGTCTCTTACTCGCTCTGCACCAGTGAACATCTATAGCAGTTCTTGGATCAGCTCATAGGACAAAATCACCGCCCCTCTGCCCCAATAGGACTTACAGTGGTCTATAATTGACTGATATTTCGAATAGACCAATGTAATTTTCTCTCCTCCACCAGACCCCTTTCTGGAAGGCTTGGGGTGAACTTGACCTCAGTGACATGATCACACCACTCACTACTCATAGACATGCGGCAGAACAACCGCTTTCAGTACCTTGGATTAAACCTTTGTGAAGCATGATACTACTCTATCCACGTTTATTCCCTATTCCCTTTCCCGCATCCCAAATGGCACCCTATTTCCCTCAAGAGTGCACTACTTTTGACCAAGGCCAATGGGGACATATAGGGCTCTTGTCAAAAGGTGAGATATTTTCTTGAATGATGAAAGTAGATTTACCACCTGTCAAGAAGTGTAGGCACTCTCTCAGAGCATGACTGGGTCAAAATGAAAACCAGCCTGCAGAACGTTCCATTTTGACAACAAGCTAAGCTATGCTCACAAGCGCGTCTGCCTGTCCGTGAGGATGGCATTTAGCACAAAGGAGAAAATCAACATACCAATTCACATTCCTATTGAGAGATATAAACAAAAATCCATTCTGTTTAGTCTAAGTTTTAAAATACAATGCACATGTATGGCTTTGTATTTCCCCTTTGAGTATAAGTAGTTTTCCAGTGCCGTACTATTCCGTTGTTCCCTTTCCTCTTCCATCCGAGAGCCTGTTTGTCAGCCCCACCACCAATGTCTATCTGCCTTCTCAGTTAGCCTGAATGACAGGTAATGACACCCGCTGAGAGATTGCCTCTCCCTCAGGGCGGAATACCGTCCACCGGAGAATTGCTGCATCATTGCGGTGCCACGGAAAAGACAGACATCTCTCTCTCTTTCACTCGGTCTTTCTTTCATTTAGCCTCAGCCGCCTCCTCATCTCCATCCCCTTGGTCTATCTAGCCTATTGCTTTGACCGCCCTGTCCCCCTCCATGTCTCCCATCCCCCTCTCCTAGTCTGCGGAGAATAGAGTGGTTTTGTAAGAAAAAAGAATCAGTTGACCACGAGGGAACCTGCTTGGCGGTGTCAGGATCAATCGAGCCGAGCGTCCTGTGATGCGATGAGAATTTAGACCACAGGCTGTGTACCAGCTGCTACCATTTGCTTCCCAAACAGGTTGAGTTTAAAAGCTACTGTGTCATCATCACCTGCAGACTGCAGAGCCACTGTAGAACATTTACTTTATTTGTACCTGTGTGGTTGTATGTATCACACCGCTATAGCGCTGATTGTAATGCTTTAAGGGGACAAGTAAAGTGTATGGAATTTAATAGAATGTTCCACAACAACATATTGAAGACACATTTCTCTTAACCGACACAACATTAGTTATTCAATAGAACCTCTACTCCACTTTATTTAGATATGTGGCTAGAAACTGCCCAATGTGAGAGTGATAGAATGATTATCTTTGCTTCCTGGATGGATGTAATCAACAACTATTTCCACACTGTCTATAGTATTCCAGTAAGAGACAGGCTTTTACAAAATGGCATCAGGATAATGAGTCAGTGATTTAATTTACAGGAACGAAGGTTATTGGGATCCCATGTGTTTCAATACAGCATGCAGAATAAAAATACTATCAGTTTTGAAACCCAACAGATGACTAGCGGCTACATTATCTGTGGTAGGAGTTTAATTCCAAAAACCTAAAGCAGCATGTCTCGAGACTTCGCAAGTACTTGAAATGATTGTTGAAGGCGCAATCTGGGATTGGTACAGTTCTGGTCAACATTATTTGCACCCTTGGATTTTTTGTATATCATGTACAATATCTTCAGAAATAAAATGGAAATGTAACAACTTTGTATCATCAGAATATTTTAATAGGATGCCCAAAGTTATTCAACAAAACAAGATGCCTTTTCAACTTACATCGGATTGAGATCAGGACTCATTGCTGGCCCTTTTCAACCATTCTGTTGTGCTTCTGGATGTGTGCCTTATCCTGCTGGAGGACCCATGATCTTCGACCTAAACCTAGTTCTTACACTGGGTAACACATTTCACTCTAAAATGCCTGGGTAATCCTCTGATTTCATGATTCCTTTAATACGTTCAAGGCCTCCAGTACCAGAGGCAGCAAAGCAGCCCCACAACATTATGGATCCTCCACCATGTTAAAGTGTAGGTAGGGTGTTATTTTCCTTATAAGCTTAATTTCGCAGCCTATAAACAAATCACTGTCATCTGTCCATGGAACATTTTCCCAGAAGGATTGTGGTTTGCCTAGGTAGGTTTTGGCAATTTTATGTCTTTCTTTCAGCAGTGGGGTCCTCCTTGGCCTTCGCCCATAAAGCCCTTCTTGGTTTAGTGTGCAGCGTATGGTACGGGTTGAAACCATCACTCCAGATTGCTCCAGGTCAGCCTTAAGCTCTTTGGATGTTTTACGTGGTGTTTTTTCCACAGTTCGCACCAACCTTCGAAGACTCCTCTCATCGATTTTCCTCTTTCCACCACGTCCCGGGAGGTTGACAGTTCCATGAGTAGCAAACTTCTTAATAACATTGTGAACTGTTGAAACAGGGATGCCAAGGTCTTTGGAGATGGCCTTGTACCCTTTAGAATTCTTGTGTTTGGTGATAATAGTATTTCTGATGCTTTTAGACAGCTCTCTTGTCTTCACCATTGTGAAAAGGGAACAGGGAATAAAAGTAGCCTTTTTAAGCATGAAAGCCATCATTATTTGGTTAATTCAAGTCATTTGAGCACTGACAATTAATCACAGGTGAGTCTAATTTCTAACTTACCACAGGTGAGTCTAATCTAGCTCTTTCTTTCAAAAGGGTGTCAATAATTGTCATGGCAATGTTTCCGTTTTTATAGTTATAGATCAATAGGTACTTCATTGATCCCGGTGGGGAAATTACTTTATCAAGCAGCTACGAAAAACACAGCGCAGGTGCAAAATGCCAGAACGAAATACACAAAAGACAGATACACGATACATGATACATAGTGCGGCAGTATGAAAAAGTATAAAAATACATGAAGTCTGGAGTGCAAAAAGCTATAGAAACACATTGCATAGTATGAGTGAATGACTGAATATGTACACTATACATTGTTTTAGTGTTAGGTGAAAAAATGATACAATTATTGCACGTTAATATAAATAAAACTATACTGGTCGACGGCAGAGAAAGATACTTAAATAGCTAAATGCGCATATGATATAAGTAAAGGGTAATAGTTTACTTAAAAAACAGTCTGGTTAAATGTACAGGTAAATTAATATTTGCATGGTTAACTTAACTGTACAGGTAAATGACAGGAAGAGATACTTAAATAGCTAAATGTGCGTATGATATAATTTAGGGTAATAATATTAATTCCTTAAAATACAGTCCTTAGAACAGGGTTATTACAGATAAATGCACGTATTGCACATTCGATATACTAAATGCAATGAAAAAAAAGGATACTACCGACAGGATACTAGTATACAGTCTTGAGTGAATGACTATGCAAGTTCAGTCCAAGAATTACTTACAATATTGCACGTGATATGATATAACAACTGTACATGAATATGTGCATACAGTACAGTCCTGAATGAATGAGTGCTGAGTGAATAAGTCCTGAGTGGATGAGTGATTACAGACCAGAGAGTTACTCACGGAGGGATGGATGCCTAATTGTTAAACTAGGTCCTAACACCAACAGTTCCAGGTCTATGTTGCCTGGCACCCCGGTGAGGCATTAAATAGTCTAAAAGCCGCCGGCAGGAAGGACCTCCTGTAGCGCTCTCTGGCACACCGTGGTGGGATCAGTCTGTGACTGAAGGTGCTCCTCTGCATCATAACCATGGCATGCAGAGGGTGGGTGACGTTGTCCACGAAGGCCAGCAGTTTGGCCAGGATCCTTCTCTCCACCCTCTGAGAGTGTCATGGTTAATCCCCAGAACAGAGCTAGCCTTCCTGATCACTGGCCTTTATGTTGGCGCCCCAGCACACCACTGCAAAAAAGATGGCACTGGCCACCACAGACTGGTAGAAAGTATGCAGTAGTTTACTGCACACATTGAAGGACCTGAGCCTCCTCAGAAAGTAGAGTCGGCTCTGGCCCTTTTTGTACAGAGCCCCGGTGTTACCAGCCCATTCCAGTCTGTTGTCTATATGGACTCCCAGGAACTTGTATAACCCAACCATTTCCACATCCATCCCCTGTATAGGGACTGCAATCGGTTGGTTCTTGGTTCTCCTGAAGTCCACAACCATCTCCTTTGTTTTGCTGATGTTGAGCTGAAGGTGGTTTTGTTCACACCACACCACAAAGTCATTGATTGTGCTCCTGTACTCCTCCTCCTGATGCACCCTACAATTGCAGAGTCATCCGAGAACTTCTGTAGGTGGCATGTTTCAGAGGTCTGAAGTCCGAGGTGTAGAGGGTGAACAGGAAGGGGGACAGGACCGTTCCCTGGGGGGCCCTTGTGTTGCTCACTGCCCGTTCTGAGACACAGCTCTGTAGCCGCACAAATTGTGGCCTACCGGTAAGGTAGTACATAACCCAGGAGACTAAGGGTGCTTCCATGTTCATCCTACTCATCTTCTCACCCAGTAGCAGGGTCTGAATGGTGTTGAAGGCACTGGAGAAGTAAAAAAACATAGCCCTCAGTGCAACCTGCGTTGTCCAGGTGAGAGTAGGACCTCTGCAGAAGGTAGATGATTGCATCATCCACCCCGATGTTACGCTAGTATGCGAACTGCAGGGGGTCCAGTGATGTACACACCAGGGGTCTGAAGTGAGTGAGGACTAACCTTTTCAGGGTCTTCATGATGTGGGATGTTAGAGCTACAGGTCTGAAGTCATTCAGGACAGTGGGGTGCGCCTTCTTGGGCACTGGGACCAGGCAGAATGTTTTCCACAGCACAGGGACCCTTTCCAGGCTCAGGCTAAGGTTGAAGCTGCTAAGGTTGAAGAGGCGCGGGAATATTCCACACAGTTGGTCAGCACAGACCATAAGCACCCTCCAGCTCTCTCTTCACTTGGTTGGTGGTGAAAGCCAGCCCAGGTGGGGAGGTGGGGGGAAGAGAGGTGTTGCAGAACAGTCCAGAGGGAGGGGGTCGCTGATTGTCTCAACGGTGTCATGTGAAAAGGGGTGGTGGGACAACCCTGAGGGTGTGTGGCCTGGAGAGCTGAAGGGCAGGTGGACAGAGCTAATATCGTACCTGTAGAAAAATTGGTTCAGCTCATTGGCTCTGTCCTGGGTCCCCTCCGTCTGCCCACAGTTTGACTTTTTGAAGCCAGTGATATCTCATACCCTTCCACACCTCTCTCACCTGGCTCTGCCTCAGCTTGTCCTCCAACTTCTCCTTATACACACTCTTCCTTTCAGCAATCCGCAACTTCAGCTCCCTCTGGACGCATTTCGATTTGTCCTTGTCCCCCTCCTTGAAGGCCCTCTTCTTCTCATTCAGCAGGGCCTTCAGGTCGCTGGTGACCCAGGGTTTATTATTTGGAAAACAGCGTACCCTCCTGGTGGGTACGGCTTTGTCTACACAAAAATGTATATAGTCCGTTATGCAGTCTGTAAGTCCATTGATGCCCTCCCCATGAGCCTCACAGAGCACATCCCAGTCTGTTGTTTCAAAGCAGTCCTGTAGGGCCTCATTCGCCTCCGGGGACCATCTCCTAATGGTCACTGGCTGCTGTTGGACCATAGGCCTGTAGAGTGGGGTGATGTGGACAAGGTTGTGATCCGATCTACCGAGGGGAGGGAGTGCAGTGGTATGCAGTATGCATCCTTCACATTAGCATATAACAAGCCCAGAGATGTATTATTCCTAGTTGGGCACCTCACAAACTGTTTGAATGTGGGCAGCGTTAAGAGAGAGATGCATGGTTAAAATCCCCAGAAATGGCAAAAAAGGCACTGGGATGCACTGTCTGTAACCTCGCAATAACAGAGTGGATGACGGCTAACAGCTCAATGTCCGGGCTACAAAACTGTTCCTTAAGAGTAATATGGCTTGGATTACACAATCTGTTGTTAACTAACAAAGCCAGCCCCCCTCCCTTACTCTTACCGGAAGACGCGCTATCCCTATCCGCTCTGATTGTCTAGAAACCGCCGATAGTGACGTTCCCTGTGGGGATGTTATCATTCAGCCATGTCTCAGTTAAAAACACTAGACCAACTTCTCTGACCTCCCTTTGTCCACGGACAAGACCCTCTAGTTCCTCCATCTTGTTATGCAGCGATCTCACGTTGCCCATAATGATAGATGGTATAGTCGGCTTGTATTTCCTAAGCTTTGCTTTACACTTCAATCCCGCCCTGCGTCCACGCTGTCGCCTTTTCAACTCGTCCCGGAATAACGATCTTTTCCCTGGGGTGCAGCAACGCTGAGTGTGCTAAATCCAAACGCATATGACAGGCATTAACTTGCAATAGCCTAAAAAGTTTGTTAGATTGGCTTTTATAACACATACAGTAAGCTAATAACCATCTATTACACATTAAATGCAGTGCTACAACTTTTTATTAAAAACAAGTCATAATTTATTACAATGAAACACTGAAGGCATACTAATTGCTAAATAATCCTCTGTTTATTTGCGTCTTTTTAGCCATCGAATGGGTCTCAGTTTGCAGTAACGAGTGACTTTGGTGTTGTATTACATTACATAGCCACTGCCACTGGAGGCTGGAAAGTCCCGCCTATTTCATTCACTGAAAGGCCTGTCACTTCTTGGTGGTACTGTCAAATGAAGAACAATGCTGGAAATCTATCCACATAAACTAGTCCCGGCATCGTTCTATGAAAAACAAAAAAAGGTTTAATATTGAGTTTAATAGAAGAAAACAGAGCAAGAGGGAGAGGTTTCACCTGTCTTTGTGATTGTCTCCATCCCCCTCCAGGTGTCACACATCTTCCCCATTATCCTCAGTGTATTTATACCTGCGTTCTCTGTTTGTCTGTTGCTAGTTTGTTTTGTTTCGTCAAGCCTACCAGCGTTTTGCCCCTGTCTTTTTCTAAAGTTCCTGTTTTCTAGTTTTCCCTGTTTTGACCGTTCTTCCTGCCCTGACCCTGAGCCTGCCCACCTTTCTGTACCTTGTCACATCATCCTGGATTATTGACCTCTGCCTGCCCCGACATGCCTACCGTTCTGTACCTTGTCACACCATCCTGGATTATTGACCTCTGCCTGCCCCGACCTGCCTGCCGTTCTGTACCTTTCGGACTCTGATCTGTGTTACGGACCTCTGCCTGCCCTTTTTGCCTGCCCCTGTTTTTGTAGTAGACTTTTTTCCCACATTAATAAACCATTTACTAATTTTTTTTGCAGTCCTTAATATAAAGTGAGTGCTATTTATACTTTATAAATACTTTATAAAATTGATTGGTTGATAGCAGGGAGTTATATCACCACAATCCCTGCATTACACGGGTAATGCCTGTTAACAGTTCCATTATATTTAACTACGGTCCCACAGCCCAGCCTCCACTGGCCCACAGCACAGTCAGTCAATTTAAGTGGGGAGAAAAGTGTCAAGACAATATTTCCCCATGCTACTAGTCTAAGAAATGTCAATGACAACTACACTACATGACCAAAAATATGTGGACACCTGCTCTTCGAGCATTTCATTCCAAAACCATGGGCCTTACTAGCTGTTGTTGCACCTAGACGTTTCCACTTCACAATAACATCACTTACAGTTGACCGGGGCAGCTCAAGCAGGGCAGAAATTTGTCAAACTGACTTGTTGGAAAGGTGGCATCCTATGACGGTGCCACGTTGAAAGTCACCGAGCTCTTCAGTAAAGCCATTCTACTGCCAATGTTGAGCTATGGTGATTGCATGGCTGTGTGCTCGATTCTACACACCTGTCAGCAACGGGTGTGGCTGAAATAGCCCAATCCACTAATTTAAAGAGGTGTCCACATACTTTTGTGTATGAAGTTTATTACTAATCTTGGGGAGTAAACCTGTCAAAAGAACACACTTTGCATGTTTTTTTTGTGTATAGTGTGACACTATCTTCAGTATGTCTGACCTTGTTTCCCTTAACAACATGAGAATGGATGTATCCTACACGCCACCAAGACATTCATATGCGGAAGACCTGTGCCGCCAAAAACATTATGCAACAGATATAGGAGACAGTTAGGGCACTCTGCTTTGATGTTCTCCTTGGAGAAATAAAATTCAGAGGGGCCGAGCAATGTGAATAGCTGTCAAGTGTGTGCGTGAGGAGCGGGTTGTTCATTTAGACACATCCGTAATGGAACGTGTTAATGACAAACGGTTCGCTTGGCTTATTTGTGAATGGCTGTTGTCTTTTCCCTTTGTTCCACTTATCACCAGAGCTTCACCTCTTTACCGAGAGCAGGTACTTTATTTTATGGTTCATGGATATAATGTGAAACATATCCAGCATGCCCTGACAATAACACGTCAACAAGCCTAACTGGTTTGTTAAAAGCCATATTTCGTGACAGAGAAATATGTCCTCCTCTCTTTTATCCAGATGACTTTCTTTCCCATCCACATTCAGACAATGAGGATTATATTTTCATGTTCAAGAATATGTCCCAGTTCCGCCATTCAACAGCTTCTTATAGTTAAAAGTATGAAGCTTAAATACTCAAAATACCACTATTATGACTATTGTCATTGATTTTATGACTAAATAACTAAAGCACAAAAAAACTGGAACCTTAATATACAGTGTTTTTGGTCGGCAGCCAAATACATATTGTAACCAAGGCCATGGACAATAGTCTAATAACAATTCAGAATGTGGAATTCTGTGGTTGGACTGATTGACTGTGTCCTATTAAACATTTATTTTAAGTTATTACTGGACAGGACCCAATGAAAAAAGGACAAAAACCAATAGAGGTATAAACACTGGATATAAAGACAACAAGAACTACATGGAATGATGTCAAGAAAAGGTTTTAAGAACAGGTTTCGCTTAGCCTAGTTTAGATCTGTTTGTGCCATCTTGCCAATTCCCATGGTTATTGCAGACAGCCCAGACAGATTTGGGACCAGGCTACTGTACTGTAGAGTAGTGATGCTCAAATGTTGACCCCAGACCAAAACCTCCCTACCATCATTTACTGTGATCCTTGATTTATTGATGAGTGAGGGTACAATTTGATTACTTTGAGTTCATTTGTTGTATGATACATGATATGTAGCGATACAGGGATGTTAGCATGATACATATGTATCATTTCCATCTGTGAATCGAGATATTGAGACCCACCTGTGGTGATACAGGCCTAATAACCAAGATCATTAATTTTTAACCAGACCAGAACCCTGAGGAGTATAGCCAGCAGTGCAACATCAGCACCAACATGATTTATCAAAGCAATAAACTGTTGTTTTCGTTCTCATGACCAAAGGCTGGAGTTGCTACTACAGTATTCCTCTCCTCCCTCCACCCTCGTTTCTACTCACCTCCTCTTTTCTGGGTGAGTCTACCTGGCAGTTGTCCCTGCAGGGTGACTACAGTACATCCCATCCGCTCGAACGGGCACAAATTTCCCCCTCTGTCACAACTGCTGCCTGTGCATGTCTTGAAATGAGACCATGTAGGCTAACGTCGCCCGTCATTATATAAAACACATGCATCTGTTTGGCCGCCACCGTAAGCCGCCGCAGCACAACACATTAAAGCAGGGAACCGTCAGTGTGGTATGGTGGTAGGCCACCTCCAGCGTTCCTCTTTATACCGGTTAGATCTAGCTAGTTCCCCACGGATCGGCTACATGTGGTGTGACGGGCAAATTGATATGAAGTGTTGATGAGTGAGTCGCTGCCTGTCATTCATCCTGCACTGAGTCTGTCACTCATACATGCATAGATCTCTAATAAACACTGCAGGGGTGTGTGTTTGTGTGCTCATGTGTGTGTGCGCTGGTTGTTGTCAAATGGTGCGTTTTGTGTTTGTTTGCGCTCGTGCATGTGTGTAGTAACTTCATGCATATATTTCTAGTTTGGCTTCCCTTCGTGTGTAGATAGAAAATAATCATACAAATACTAATTTTGTGTAGTGTTTACTCACTGTGTTGCTGAAGATTATTGCTGTAAGTGAACATTAGGGGAGGTATGAGGTAACAACTAAATGTTTACACAATAAAATAACAATAATGAGGCTATATACAGGGGATACCGGTATATATGCCATACCAAGTGGTGATGCAACCAGTCAGGATAGTCTCTATAGTGTAGCAGTAGAACTTGCCAAATCTTTTCAGTCTCCACTTGAGAGGGAATAGGTATTGTAATGTCCTCTTCACGACTGTCTTGTTAGTGATGTGAACGCCAAGGAACTTGAAGATCTCAACCCGCTCACACTGTCGGTGATCAGGCCTACCACCGTTGTGTTGTCTGCAAACTTAATGGTGGTGTTGGAGTCGTGCGTGTCTACGCAGTCGTGGGTGAACAGGGAGTACAAGACTAAGCACGCACCACTGAGGGGCTCCTGTGTTGAGGATCAGCGTGGTTATTGCCTACCCTTACCACCTGGGGGCAGACTGTCAGGAACTTCTTCTGCGGAACTGAAAATAACTCCTTGGAAACACAGTCAATGAATGTAACACAGCAAAGCTGAGGCAAATTCAAACAGTGAGCTTTTAAAAAATATAATGCTGTTTTGGAATCACATAGAAACATTGTTCTAACAACTTAAGATTGATCTGCTAGGGAAATCAAGGAGGTTGGATGACACCCGTTCTAACAGATACAGTATATTCGTGAACATTTTACCTTTCCATCTTTCATGACATCATTAGCTGGATCTCTGGATGGACTCATCTCATCTACATGTGCTGTGTCCCGATTCTCCACCCTTCTCCCAACATGTACACTAGTACACTTTCTCACAGAATTTAACAATGAGTGGAAACTCACCCCAGCCAAAGCTTACACCAATCACATGCTTTATACTAAACTCCATGACAGGGAGTGTGCAAGAAAAGGGTGGAGAATTAAGACTCAACCAAAGAAAACATCCTTGTCTCCTTATTTCACCTGTGCTCCCCTCCCAAACTATTGGCTGGCAGTGGGGTGTAATGCTAGTGTACCAATGATATTTATGCCTGTTGTAATGTATTCATTCCGTATGAAGGCCAGACAGTGACATTCCGGCAGTCAGGCAGGACTCGAGGGGGCTAGCGTTGTTAAATATCACCTCCTGGAGCGCGGCGGTTGGCGGCAGGCAAAGACGTCCGGGAGTGAAATAACAGCCCCGATGCTAATGCCGGCGCCGCGACATGGTACTGACAGGCTGCAACGGCGGCTAGCTCCCGCTGCCTGACATCAGAGAGGGAGGAAAACACAGGCCCGACCACCTAATTAACTATCAACTTAAACAAGATGGGAATAAACATTAGCCCCTCTTTGGAGGTGCCTTTGTAGAGAGATGTGAGGTGGCGGAGGGAGGGAAGGTGGGAGGGTAGGAGAAAACAGAGGAGGAGGTATAATACAGCATTCACTAATTATCCAACAGAATTCTGGGACCCAGCTAGCACATAACGTTCTAAGAACCATATGTTTCTTAGAGCTTGGTGAGAATGTGGTTGTCATATGGTTAATTTGCATACAACCTTCCCACAACGTTCTGGGAAGGGTGCAAGATACCCAGCTAGCACATAACATTCTAAGAACCATATGTTTCTTAGATGGGAATGTCAGTATTTCAGCATATCGTTTACTACAGGTTTCCTCATGGTTCTATTTAAAGTCATGTTCTCAGAACGTTACAAAACAATGTTCTTCTTTGGGAATTTCAGTACTTCAGCATAACGTTTTCTGCAGGTTTCCTCATGGTTCTATTTAAAGTCATGATCTCAGAACTTCAGAGAACGTTAAAAACAACATTCTTATGTGTGAATTTCAGTTCTTCAGCATAACGTTTTCTGCAGGTTTCCTCATGGTTCTATTTAAAGTCATGTTCTCAGAATGTTAAGAAAGCTTTCCATAAAAACAACAAGAAAACATTAGTAACATTCAAAGAACGTTCTAAGAATGTTATTTAAAAACATTAATTCCTTTCTCAGTGTCAACGAAACTCTATCCTCTATCTTGTTAAGTGTGTTCAGGTATGTAGGCCACACCTTATCTTAATGAGTGCTTGTTTCCTTTGAAATGGGGTCTGTTTGAATAGACAAAAATTAACAACTTAAAAAAATGGCATGCTAGCTTCATCCTGGTGGCGCAGTAGAGTAATTCCATGGATGGAGAACAGAAGATCATAGATTTGAATATCACTAATGCTGTGCCACAATAAAAAACAAATGCGTTCGCATGATTAATGCCTAAGCAAATTCATGTCCAATCTGTGTTTGGAGTTCAAAACAGTTAACCCAAAGCCTCCAAATAACCTATCATTTCCATTCTCAGAACATAAAAAAAAAATTCAGTCTTACCGGTCAGGAAACTTATGGCTTCATTCCCAAAACCAATGGGAAATCAAAAACGTACGTTCCCACAACTTCCAAGGAACCAAGTGTGCTAGCTGAGGAGCTGTGTGTTTGTTGTTCCCTGTCTTGATCGCATGGAGAAGTTTCGCTGTGAGCATATTGGGCGCTTTAATAATTGATCGGCAAGGCACATTCACAGTGCCAGACCTTTCTCCGATCCCTGCACGGCTTGCTACCCAATATACATGTTGGTTTTAAAGATAGGCCAGTGTAGGAATCAATATAGACTGCTGTTATGCTGCTGTTAGTCTGTCTTTCTGTCTGTCCTCCTTTCGCTGTCACTGTGATTGTTGGGAGGAATCAGCCCATGTTGAGGTGGCCTCTGCTGCTGCTGCTGTGAGAGAAAGATGTCCTGGTCACTGCTCCTCCAGACCTAGCTCTATTGCTGGCGAATAGCCGGCTACGGATTAATTAAAGTAATGAAAGGAGAACCCGTCCTCACTTTGTACCCACCATCTCCTCCCTCTCATCTCTGTGTGAAAATGAGTACCGGCCTGTAAACACCACACACTAAAATGTGTCCAAACAGCAACGCAAAGCACTCTGGTAACTGGTTTTCCCAGCTGACACTCACTTTGTTTTTTTCACTGCAGCTCAGGAAATGGTAGCAGAAAATGTGACTATCTAGCCGTTTGGTTAAGGTACACTGTTGAACAGAAGAAAGTACTCTCTGTACCTTTCTACTGTATCAGAAATAACAGACAGAATATAACATTCAGAAAATAGCGCATCTTCTTGTTACAGCACAATTGGAGTGATACCGACCTCTCGTCAAAGTGCTGCTGAAATGCACTGAAGAAGCAATCAGTTGTCAGAGCAAGTCAACACTCTCAACCAGGCCTAGAATAACATGTAGAGGAGCTCTTGTGATGGCGTCTTTTGAATAGGGAGTGAGGAGAGGTGAGTTGTGCCCTCCAGCCATTCTGGGTCCAGGGTCAGAGGTCAGACTACTTACCTATTCTGAAGGAGAGCGGCCCAGCGGCGGTACATTTCACCCACATGGCTAAAAGGAGCAGAGGCGCCCAGGCTGCGAGCATCTTCTATGACTCCTCATGGGTCCTGCCCCGGGGGTCCCCCTGTCACAGCCACCTGGAGAACAAAACCCACGGATATATGGATTAAATAGAAGCCTGGATCATAGATACAGTTGAAGTCGGAAGTTTACATACACCTTAGCCAAATACATTTAAACTCAGTTTTTCACAATTCTTGACATTTAATCCTAACAAACATTCCCTGTCTTAGGTCAGTTAGGATCACCACTTTATTTAAGAATGTGAAATGTCAGAATAACAGTAGAGAGAATTATTTATTTCAGCTTTTATTTCTATCATCACATTCCCAGTGGGTCAGAAGTTTAAATACACTCAATTAGTATTTGGTAGTATTGCCTTTGAATTGTTTAACTAGGGTCAAATGTTTCGGGTAGCCTTCCACAAGCTTCCCACAATAAGTTGGGTGAATTTTGGCCCATTCCTCCTGACAGAACTGGTGTAACTGAGTCAGGTTTGTAGGTCTCCTTGCTCGCACTCGCTTTTTCAGTTCTGCCCACACATTTTCTATAGGATTGAGGTCAGGGCTTTGTGAAGGCCACTCCAATACCTTGACTTTGTTGTCCTTAAGCCATTTTGCCACAACTTTGGAAGTATGCTTGGGGTCATTGTTCATTTGGAAGACCCATTTGCGACCAAGCTTTAACTTCCTGACTGATGTCTTGAGATGTTGCTTCAATATATCCACATAATTTTCCTTCCTCATGATGCCATCTATTTTGTGAAGTGCACCAGTCCTCCTGCAGCAAAGCACCCCCACAACATGATGCTGCCACCTCCGTGCTTCACGGTTGGGATGTTGTTCTTCAGCTTGCAAGCCTCCCCCTTTTTCCTCCAAACATAACGATGGTCATTATGGCCAAACAGTTCTATTTTTGTTTCATCAGACCAGAGGACATTTCTTCAAAAAGTATGATATTTGTCCCCATGTGCAGCTGCAAACCGTAGTCTGGCTTTTTTTATGACGGTTTTGGAGCAGTGGTTTCTTCCTTGCTGAGCGGCCTTTCAGGTTATGTCGATATAGGACTCGTTTTACTGTGGAAATAGATTATTTTGTACCTGTTTCCTCCTGCATTTTTACAAGGTCCTTTGTTATGGGATTGATTTGCCAAAGTACATTTGTCTCTAGGAGACAGTAGGAGTGGGGGGGAGAAGCATCACACATTCTATTTATTTAATTGGCCTTTTTGCATTGTCCTTATCCCTAGGTTGTGTCCCAAATGGCATCATGTTCTTTACTATGGGACATAACCCTAGACTCTTGTCCATTGTTCCTTGCTCTCTGTTAGCTTATGTATAGTTTTGAAAAACAATGTGTCAAACATCAGGAAACATCAGTAAGCCAGATCGCATTTAAGCCCCAGAGTTCATTGCAGGCCATGCTCCCTCTATCATGCTCCGTAATTCCTTGATCGCAGCAGGAAAATTACAATTAGAAAAACATACACAAAGTTGAATCAATTTGCCTAAATGCAATTATAGCCAATCAACTTGGGTAACTTGTCATGGGTCGTGCACAGTGGCCTGCCCGGCCGAATATCGAATGAGAGGAGAGGGGGGCCTCGGTGAGTTGCCGTGGAGCAGTTGATGGAATCAGCCACAGTAATGGGCCGTCGATGAGAATGTCACAAGTCTCTCCGGTCTAGTGCACACTGTGGAAACAACACAAACCTGCACTTTCCACAAACAGATAACTTGTGCTGATGGTGAGGTGAAATCATGTGTTTACATCCATACAGCGGGTGAAATAAGTATTGAACACGTCACCATTTTTCTCAGTAGATATATTTCCAAAGGTGCTATTGACATGAAAGTTTCACCAGATGTTGGTAACAACCCAAGTAATCCATACATACAAAGAAACCAAAACAAATAAGTTCAGAAATTAAGTTATGTGTAATAATGTGAAATGACACAGGGAAAAAGTATTGAACACATGAAGAAAGGGAGGTTCCAAAAGGCATGGAAAGCCAAGACAACAGCTGAAAACTATCAGTAATTAAAAAGCAATCCAGCCCCCTGTCAGTGCAAATTAATAGCAGCTGGTTCAGTCCCAAATGATGGCATACAAAAAGGTCTCATTGCCAAGGTGTCACACAAGACACATCTCATGATGGGTAAAAGCAAAGAGCTGTCTCAAGACATTCGCAACCTAATTGTTGCAAAACATAATGATCGCATTGGTTATAGGCACATTTCTAAGCTTCTGAATGTTCCAGTGAGCACTGTTGGGGCCATAATACGGAAGTGGAAAGACAATCATTTCACCATAAATTTGCCTGTATAAGTACAATACAAGAGAAAAAAAACAACATATGGTGACAGTGTGACACATGTTGCTCTCAATATGACTGCGTAAAAGACGTACAATATAACTCTCCTGAAGTCCCACTCTACAGCTGTGGTAATTGGCGCGGATGGAAACAATAGCCAGATTACCAAGTGTCGAGTGCTCCCACGAAAACCCAGACAAGCAATTAAAAAGTGTTGTAGCCACATTCTCAACAGGGGGGTCATTTATTGTTGAAATGTTCCTTTATGTTTTCTACACTATTCTCTGGGATAAAGGATGAATTGTCATTATTCTCTCGGATAAAAAGGATGAAAAGTCTTTATTCTCTAGGATAAAGGATGAAAAGTCATTATTCTCTAGGATAAAAGGATGAAAAGTCATTATTCTCTAGGATAAAAGGATGAAAAGTCTTTATTCTCTAGGATAAAGGATGAAAAGTCATTATTCTCTAGGATAAAAGGATAAAAAGTCATTATTCTCTAGGATGAAAGGATTAAAAGTCATTATTCTGTAGGATAAAAGGATGAAAAGTCATTATTCTGTAGGATAAAAGGATGACAAGTCATTATTCTGTAGGATAAAAGGATGAAAAGTCATTATTCTGTAGGATAAAAGGATGAAAAGTCATTATTCTCTAGGATAAAAGGATGAAAAATCATTATTCTCTAGGATGAGAAGGAGTTCAAACTGCCAGTGTGATGTCATAACAGATCTGCAGTGCATAATTACACAGTGCGACATGAAACTGTCATCAGAACAAGCTGCTAGTACTGACTTGACTACCCAAATGGTATAACTGGTTAACTGGTGCCTCACACACATCCACTGATCCACAAGCATGCACTGGGCGCATGCACGCTGACACGGTCGCCAGGTGTACAGTGTTTCCTCCGACACATTGATGCGACTGGCTTCTGGGTTAAGCGAGCAGTGTGTCAAGAAGCAGTGCGGCTTGGCGGAGTCACGTTTCGGAGGACGCATGGCTCTCAACCTTCGCCACTCCCGAGTCCGTAAGGGAGTTGCAGCAATGGGACAAGACTGTAACTACCAATTGGATATCATGAAAAAGTTTAAAAAATAAATAATTTTACAATGGTGAACAGGTTTCCGACCTATTAGTTATATTGTTGTGAGGTAAAGTAGCCTGACATCTGACAGGCAGATCAGGAAGAAGCCTTGTACAAATATTGAATATCAGAGCGTTTTGATGGTAATCAAGTTTGTAAGAGCTGTTAGGAGAAGGATATATACAAACCTAAATATCAAATTAGTCAGTCATGGAAGCTCACTCTGAATCAATTCAACCAAACATGTCAAGGAGATGGTGTTTATTTGCATGCCACTGTACAATTGACATGTGTTCAGAATGTTGTACGTAACAATTGGCAAAAAAATAACTGGGGTGTTTGAGAGGATATGCATCTTCATTTGTGGTGCCTTACTATGCAGATGGGTCACATGGTGTTGAGTTGAATATTTGTAGTAGTTTGAGTCCAAACTAGAGACCATTGGTTCTCAACCTGGGATACTAGTACCCCTGGGGATACTTTTTATTTAACTAGGCAAGACAGTTAAGAACACATTCTTATTTACAATGATGGCCTACCTACAGGGTCAGCCCCTGGAGCAAATTAGGGTTAAGTGCATTGCTCAAGGACACATCAACAGGTTTTTCACCTTGTCGGCTCGGGTGTTCGAACCAGCGACCTTTCAGTTACTGGCCCAACGCTCTAACCGCTAGGCTACCTGCCGCCTATCCACAGGAGTGGAGGCTGCTAAGGGGAAAACGGCTCATAATAATGGCTGGAACGGAGCCAATGGAATGGCATCAAACCATGTATTTGATGTATTTGATGCCATCTCATTAATTCCACTCCAGCCATTACCACCAGCCCGTCCTCCCCAATTAAGGTACCACCAACCTCCTGTGATCCACAGGGAGTAGATGGGAAGAGTCATGAGAACATTGGCCTAATGACCAGTTACACCTGAGGGTGTACTTTAGGCAGAGCAAAATGTGATTGGTGGTTTAGTAACCACAGAACACTGAGAACCACTGCTTTGGACAAATATGGCTAGACAAATGAAACGGGCCAGCCAACCATTGATCCATGAATTGGTGTGCTGTTTAGGACTGATAAGAGAGTGCCCACTACATATTGATCCAGCATGCCAGCAAGGGAGAGTCACTCTGCATCACCATACAATAACAGTTGTGGGCTTTTAAAAAGTTAGGTTGCACAGCGATATTGACAAAACAATTGCTGCAATACATGGTACAGGTTGTTGTTTTTTTACCACTTTTTTAATGGCTGCAACTGTACCACTGTATGCTTTTTCTTTCTGAAAAAGTGAGAAAACAATGAAAAAGAACTCAGAGGCATAAATGCCAGTGAAAAGAGCAACAAGAAATGACTGACTTGTCTTGACATAACACAACTACAATACCAGGTGTTGGTGGTACAGATAACATTACTATCATACTTCCATCCATACCCTGACAACATTGACTGTTGAGACGCTTCGGGGAATTGACTCCATACCAAACAAAATGTTCTGCCTCAGAATGCCTGGAGTCCCATCCTGAAATACAGCAGATATCTTCAGTGTTGCAAACAGATGCATTATTAAAACACATCGCTATTCAGAGAGTTAGAGGGCTTTTGCTGTTTCCATTTGAAAGCCGTAGCAGTAGCTCCCATAAAAGAGAATGGCCAGTGAATCAGATTGCTCATGTAAACTGAATCACCGTGCCGCTATAGTTGCTAGCGCCGGCCCGGACCTGGGTCACCCTTGGGTCTGTCTTTAACGCGCGGAGACTCAGCGATCTCGGCTGATGTCTTTGCCCTGCCAACGTTTCTACCCTGAGCAACAACTCTGCTCTAACTGAATTAGCATTGTCCCACATTGAACACACACCTGAAAGCTCTGCTGTGAGGAAACTGAGGAGATGTGTTTGGAAGTTTTAATATAGGCTCTTCTGTCTAGCTTTCCTCACTACTCCGTTAGATACCTGCAGCTGAGGCCTGGTGTGGCCTAGTGCATTGGTCCTCAAACGTCTTCTCTGGGACCCCCAGCTGTTCCATGTATTTAATGTCTGGGGGTCCCAGAGGAGAGGTTTGATGACCACACCAGGCCTCAGCTGCAGGTATTTAAATGGAGTAGTTAGAGAAGCTAGACAGAAGAGCCTATAGTAAAACTCCCAAACACTCCTCAGTTTCCCCGGACACACCACTTAGTCATAAACCTTTTCCTCACTTTCATCCTTCTACACTGTCCTGTCTGATCAAATAAAAAATGTCTGAAAGACCACAAAACATACAGTATATTAAAATAAAACGGCAGCTCTAGTGAATTGAGAGGTGTAGCGGGTTGACACTGGTCAGAAGAAACCAAGGAGAATCCAGATCTTCCATATTAAATGGGACTTTGACAGCTGGCATGAAAGTGAATCCAACACCATGCTGTTAGATGTCAGAGGGAATTCAGTCCTAGGCATGGGGCCTACTACAGAGTTATAACAAACACTAGGCTCGCCCTACAGAAAGATCTAAACCAACTATGTTCTCCACACATTTAAATATCCATGAGTTAAATCAACCACCAGGCTCGCCCTACAGAAATATCTACACACCATCTTCTCCACACATTTAAACAAATCAGTATTGTTATTCTTGTCAATGGCAAATTGAAAACCTCCCTTTTCGGTCATAATATAATATAATATAATTTAGAAGACGTTATTCCCGTCAGGCCAATACTATGGAAGCTCTTTATTCACTCTCTAATAGGACAGCCTATTGCAATGTAGTACAACATTATAATAAGTGCTATTACAGTTTTTCTCAATCGCGTACAAGCATTTGAAGTCTACAAGACACATAACTCTGTTGCTTTTTGCAGAACAGTAAGTGCCTTTTCAAAAGATTGTTCATTAAAAAAACACGATTGCCTGCAAAAAGTTTAACACAACCATACTTATCTCTTGAGTCCAAGCAGACGAAACAGAAAGTTATTCTGTGTTTTAAAAATACAGACTAGATCAATAGAATATAATTGTATTTCCAGGCGCAAAATCATGATGATCAAAATTGGAAGTACAACTATTTAAAGGTGCAGAATTATGGGTAATTACTCTCCTTTTATGCAACTTCATACACATCAAATAGAATTTTATAGCATATTGTGTGCAGGATTCATTCATTGTTATCATCACAATCCAATTCCATGTATTCAGTACAAAGGTTGGTTTGCTCATAGTTTTGTAGACTTTCCATTGGCGCACAGAAACACAATTGACAATAGAAATAAGGAAAAGTGAATACAATGGAGAAATACAACACATATGAATGTATAGGCCTCAATCCACACCAAAGCAATGCTTTAAAATGGAAGGCTCCAATGATGGAGATGACTTAGGAGTAACCCAAAGTTAGAAGTAACATACACTACCGTTCAAACGTTTGGGGTCACTTAGAAATGTCCTTGTTTTTGAAAGAAAATCACATTTTTTTGTCCATTAAAATAACATCAAATTGATCAGAAACACAGTGTAGACATTGTTCATGTTTTAAATGACTATTGTAGCTGGAAACGGCAGATTTGTTATGGAATATCTACATAGGCGTACAGAGGCCCATTATCAGCAATCATCACTCCTGTGTTACATTATGTTAGCTAATCCAAGTTCATAATTTTAAAAGGCTAATTGAGTCAGATCCTGACTGTAGAGAGGCCTCTAGGCTTCTCTATGGTCGGATGAGGACAACGAGGTGCTCCTGTTCCCCAACTAGCGGGGGCTCGTGGATGAGCCCATGCAAAGGTGGGATCGGCTGAGGGAGACTGCGACCTCCAACGGTGGAGGACCAGAGGCCTCCAGAGGGTTTTTTCAACATGCCCCTGGAGGAACAGGGGAGGTGGTGGAGGGCTTGGCTGGAGCTGAGAACCAGCCAGAGGGAGGACGAGGACAGTTTTGAGGACCGCAGGAGGATGTGGGGGGGGGGGGTACTGTCAGATCCTGACTGTAGAGAGGCCTCTAGGCTTCTCTTTGGTTGTCACGGTCAGGGCTTGACTATGTTTGTTTTTTGTTTTTCATTTGGTCCCCAATTAGAGGCAGCTGCAATATGTTGTCTCTAATTGGGGATCCTATTTAAGTTCCTGCATTGTGGATCATTGTTTTGTGCACGGTCCCATCGGTTCATTGTTGCTTTCTCTCCTTTGTTATTTTGTAATCTAAAATAAAAGGAATGTCTACCGACTATAGCTCTGCGCCTCGTGTCCTGCCTTCGCGACGTGACAAATTGATCATTAGAAAACCCTTTTGTAATTATGTTAGCACAGCTGAAAACTGTTGTGCTGATAAAAGCAATAAAACATTTTTTAGACTATATAAAAGGCCTTTTTTAGACTAGTTGAGTATCTGGAGCATCAGCATTTGTGGTTTCGATTACAGGCTCAAAATGTCCAGAAACAAAGAACTTTCTTCTGAAACTCGTCAGTCTTTTCTTGTTCTGAGAAATGAAAGTTATTCCATGTAGGAAATTGCCAAGAAACTGAAGATCTCGTACAACGCTGTGTACTACTCTCTTCACAGAACAGTGCAAACAGGCTCTAACCAGAATAGAAAGAAGAGTTGACGTTCAGATTGTTGTTTTGCAGGTACTATTTAATGAAGCTGCCAGTTGAGGTCTTGTGAGGCGTCTGTTTCTCAAACTAGACACTAATGTACTTGACCTCTTGCTCAGTTGTGCACCGGGGCCTCCCACTCCTCTTTCTATTCTGGTTAGAGCCAGTTTGTGCTGTTCTGTGAAGGGAGTAGTTCACAGCGTTGTACGATTCCCACAGGGGACCAGTATGAATATGTATGCATTAACTAACTGTAAGTTGCTCTGGATAAGAGTGTCTGCTAAATGACTGAAATGTGAATGAGAACAGGGGATGAATGGGAGGATGGAGGGGAGACAGATGTTGAATAGAGCTGGGCTGCTCATTGTCTCTATTGCTTTGCCATTAACAGCCTTTCGGGGACTAGCAAGGAGTGGCGGGTAACAAATGGCTAATCGATAGCCATCTCCTGGGGGGAGAGATACATGGGCAAACCACCCTGCGCTTGCCCGGCACCCTCTCTCTCTAATCCCCCATCCCTCCCTCTCTTTCTCTCCCCCACATAGGCAAAGCTCAGGCCCTTGCATTGAGCACAAAGCCTAGATTTAAAGCTGGCAAGCCTCCAACAGGGCCTGTATTAACTTGGGTTTTTAACAGAAGCTGCCACATCGTGTAGACTATAGAAGACAGACAGACAGGCTCAATATTTCTATACAAGGATATGTTCATTTTTGGGGATGAAACTTGTCACACTTGACTGAAAATATATAACTCACTATAGACTACAAAACATTTAGACAGAGCTAGATGAACAAATTTGGTGTTTGCATTTGATTCCAACTAGTGGAGGATTCAATAAATCCAGTGTGAAATTCATTGAATGTCCGATGAAAAGGAAATCAATATAATGGGGAAAATGATTAAGAAATGTGAATGAACATATTGGCATGTGAAGCTAGATGCCAATAAGCACCTGGTTCGTGATATACTGTATACAGACAGACAGCATTATAGTAAAGACAATGAATTTATCACCGCATGACTTTCATAGGCTAATCTCCGTAACCACATGACTCTGATCATAGCAGCCATTGCCGTTTTATCCTATTAGTAAATTAAGTAAATAAATAACAGAGTAAGGACATTGATCCTAATTACTCCAGTGGCTGCTTGCTACTAATTATGAGCAAAGTTTCTGTATAATTTGTCTACATTATAAATTCAGAGATAAATGATCTATATTCAGCAGCTACGCGAACACATTCACAGTCACCATAATACATTTGTTTCAGATTTACAATTATCCCCTGATTGCTGTACTGTTTTGAACTCTGCCGGTGCCTTCGGGGGAAAGTGAAGACGGCGTCACCTCGAAGGAGGCCTAAATATCACTCTGGAGTGGAGAAAATCAGAGTAATTTTCATGTGGCTCTTATTGTATTCAAGAGTGCCCAATGGCTGTGATCTAGAAAATGTAACTCTATAACCTAGCAGACAGAACTGGTTGCCGGCTGCTGTTTTTTGTGACGTTATGTTCAGGTCTTATACAGAGTGTAATCTGGATGTCTGACGTCTCTTCGACCAGAAAACCGGTATACAACCAGAAAATGAAACATACTGGATGTCTATATTACTGTATTTTTTTACTTTATTTTACTAGGCAAGTCAGTTAAGAACAAATCCTTATTTACAATGACAGCCTAGGAACAGTGGGTTAACTGCCTTGTTCAGGGAAAGAACAACAGATTTTTTACCTTGTCAGCTCGGGGATTCGATCCAGCAACCTTTCAGCTACGGGCCCAACACTCGGCTACCTGCCGCCCGATAAACTGGTATAAACTGGGTGGTTTGAGCCCTGAATGCTGATTGGGTTTCTGATAACCTCTTGGGTTTCTGATATGGCCAATTACCACGGCTAAGGGCTGTGTCCAGGCACTCTGCGCTGTGTTGTGCTTAAGAACAACCCTTAGCCGTGGTATATATGCCATATACCACACCCCCTCGGGCCTTATTGCTTAAGTATAGCATTGAGCAACATCAAGCTGTGATACACTGAATACAGTAAAGAGCGGCTACAGTTGGTCATTAATCAATCAACAATCGGGGACTAGAACAGTCTGTTTTCAGATGAAACTGTTGGCACAGTTACAGCCATTAAATAATACACTGTATGAGTCTGTCTGCACAGTATAGCCTATTGCAGTTCCTGCACTTATCTGGCAGTCATCTCATCCATACAAAACAGAGTATCTTCTACTGTAGAAATCCTCACATCATCTCTGGCTTTATGGCACTAACCTGCATTAGAGAGCTCTGGCTCTACAGTCGTGGCCAAAAGTTTTGAAAATGACACAAGTATGATGATGGCAATTTGCATATTCTCCAGAATGTCATGAAGAGTGATCAGATGAATTGCAATTAATTGCAAAGTCCCTCTTTGCCATGAAAATGAACTTAATCCCCCAAAAACATTTCCACTGCAATTCAGCCCTGCCACAGAAGGACCAGCTGCCATCATGTCAGTGATTGTCTCGTTAACACAGGTGAGAGGGTTGATGAGGACAAGGCTGGAGATGTCATGCTGTCATGCTGATTGAGTCAGTATAACAGACTGGAAGCTTTAAAAGGAGTGTGGTTCTTGAAATCATTGTTCTTCCTCTGTCAACCATGGTTACGTGCAAGGAAACACGTGCCGTCATCATTGCTTTGCACAAAAAGGGCTTCACAGGCAAGGATATTGCTGCTGGTAAGATTGCACCTAAATCAACCATTTATCGGATCATCAAGAACTTCAAGGAGAGAGGTTCAATTGTTGTGAAGAAGGCGTCAGGGCGCCCAAGAAAGTCCAGCAAGCGCCAGGACCGATTCCTAAAGTTGATTCAGCTGCGGACTCGGGGCACCACCAGTGCAGAGCTTGCTCAGGAATGGCAGCAGGAAGGTGTGAGTGCATCTGCAAGCACAGTGAGGCGAAGACTTTTGGAGGATGGCCTGGTGTCAAGAAGGGCAGCAAAGAAGCCACTTCTCTCCAGGAAAAACATCAGGGACAGACTGATTTTCTGCAAAAGGTACAGGGATTGGACTGCTGAGGACTGGGGTAGAGTCATTTTCTCTGATGAATCCCCTTTCCGATTGTTTGGGCCATCCGGAAAACACCTTGTCCAGAGAAGACAAGGTGAGCGCTACCATCAGTCCTGTGTCATGCCAACAGTAAAGCATCCTCAGACCATTCATGTGTGGGGTTGCTTCTCAGCCAAGGGAGTTGGCTCACTCACAATTTTGCCTAAGAACACAGCCATAAATAAAGAATGGTACCAACACATCCTCCGAGAGCAACTTCTCCCAACCATCCAAGAACAGTTTGGTGACGACCAATGCCTTTTCCAGCATGATGGAGCACCTTGCCATGAGGCAAAAGTGATAACTAAGTGGCTCGGGGAACAAAACATCGATATTTTGGGTCCATGGTCAGGAAACTCCCCAGACCTTAATCCCATTGAGAACTTGTGGTCCATCCTCAAGAGGCGGGTGGACAAACAAAAACCCACAACATCTGACAAACTCCAAGCATTGATTATGCAAGAATGGCCTGCCATCAGTCAGGATGTGGCCCAGAAGTTCATTGACAGCATGCCAGGGCGGATTGCAGAGGTCTTGAAAAAGAAGGGTCAACACTGCAAATATTGACTCTTTGCATAAACTGAATGTCATTGTCAATGAAGGCCTTTGACACTTATGGAATACTTGTAATTATACTTCAGTGTACCATAGTAACTACTGACATAAAGATCTAAGAACACTGAAGCAGAAAACTTTGTGGAGACAAATACTCAACATTTTTGGCCACGACTGTACTAGTATAGATCTTGTATATGAATCACAGTCCTCTCTCCTCATCCTCCTCATTTCAGCTCTACCTTTACTACCAGCATTAGACAGAGCGCTGTAGCTCTGACTGTTGCCCTGTGCCCAGACCAAAGTGATGCATCTCCTGAGACAAATCACAGCCCCCTCTGCCTTAACATTCAGTGGGGAAGAGATGATGCCCTTCATGCCTCACGCTTAATTGACTGGGAGGATTAGAACAGCGCCCTGAGGGATCCAATCTCTCTGCCATGCAGCCAGATCCACAGCACAGCACCAAGGAAAAACACAGGTAGACAGAGGGCTTCCAGGTGCAATGGAACGTACATAATGTTTAGCATGAGTTCTGTTCTGTTTTGGTTGTTGAGTGGAGATGCTCCTTGAATGCTTCTTTGCGGCTCTGCTGTTAGTGAAGGCTTACCGTCATTATCAGAGTACATAACCACTAGCATTTAATTAAAGCTGTTTCTAGGAATTGAATCCTAAAAGGGACACCAAAAACAACCTCAAGTCCTATGACTTTTTCATCACCTCTAACTCCTCAGTGAGATATTCGATTTAGCCATTAATCAGCTGAGCGTGTGTGCATGTGTGTGTATTTTCTCGTGACTGTATTTGTGAAGTTGAATAGCGCCATGCTCCTGTCTCTAGTGTTAATGAGCAGCTTGTGATGTTTTAACTGCCATCTGATTTCCTGCAACAACGTGGGCCACATTGTTCCGCCATCCGCCATTTTTCACCTACATCTGTAGCGCTGGCGGTGGCTGGCTGGGGCTCCGCCGATCTGGTCTGTGAGCATCCACACACACAAAGCTGTCTCTACTCCTCCCCCAGGCCCCTCAGCTGTCTCCGTACTATGGCTAATGAGGCACCAGCCTGACCGCCTTCTAATGCCACAATTATAGGCGTGCCCGGCGGCCCCGAGGCTGTTTGCTTGTGCTGAGCAAAGCCTAGGCCATAAAAGCAACTCCTCTTATACCCCGGTGCTCTCCCATGACGCACACATCCAAATTGCACTCATTAATATCAGGTGGCAGACAAGGCAACTCCTAACCCTTTGTCACTGAGAGGCAGTGTGTGTATGTGTCTTTCCCTCTCTTTGGAGGCTAAGCCGAGCATCTGTAGTGGGTTGTAGTTGTGAAAAGGATATAGCAACATCATCAAGTCATGAAAAGAAAAGGATGATACATTCTTGCATGAAAGTAACAAAAGTAGCACTTCATTAATGCAATTGGCTTGTTTAAAAGGATCAAGGACGCTCACAGTATTTGTTGTTCATAAATGTATTTAATGTGTCTAAATGATGCCGGTGAGGTCAAGCATCAAACTTAAATCATACAAAAACAGGTAGAGCTTGGCACTTGAACCTGTAACTACTGATGGATGCAGCAATGCTGTGCTACAGCGATCAAAATAACATGTCAGCAAAAAGGATCACACTGATGATGCATTAAAAAGTATCCAACAACTTCCATGACAGAATTAAAAAGCATTTTTTGGACTGACCAAGGTAGACATTTTCAAATATCAGAGAAATTATGAGGGAATCCTATTTGAGTCAGAAAAATATATGATAGGTAAGATAAAAAGATCCAAGACTTAAAAATAACTGCTTTTGGCTCAAGATGGAGGGAATGTTGGAACATAACGAATGAAATGACAGTTAACAAAAATGTACACTTAATACAGTATAAACTAATGTATAGAATTTATTATGCTGTAAAAGAGAAAATCCACAGATTCTACAGCAAAATGATAAGTCATGCCTTCTGGGAGTGTTATAAAGTCCAAAAGCTATGGGCAGAGTTTGAAATCTGGCTGATATTATATTAAATTAAATTAAGTGACAAAAATAATATTGTCCAACCCATTGGCTATCTCAACGCACCCCCATATGCCATGTCTTGAAATATTCAGATACTGTAGATGGATTAAAAGTCAACTTACATTGTTCAAGAAGCTATTACTTAAATACTGGAAGTCAAATGATATTTCAACGTTAAAAGAATAATCAAATGCTGTATTATTTAAATATTGAAGAAAATATGTCTACAGTCAGAAACAACATAACACAATTTGAAGTCATATGGTGGATACGGTGGGAACGTGTGGGTCTGAGAAAGTGTGTTGTCATTAATGTTTGTGGAAATGCATGTAAATGTTCAGTTATTTATTGTTTAAAGTAAAATAAAATATGTGTAAAAAAAGTATACAACTTTTTTTATAGTTGTGTTTCATCGTCATGAATTGTACTGTCTGCCAAAGTCTTCTATGTGAGTCTACTGTGGTTTGGCTTAAGTTAGCAGAAATGACACACTGCTTCAGAGTCTGAATGGACTCTTAATTGGCTAAATTAATCAATTTGGATGAGAGCTAGGAGCAACAATCAAAGACAGAGCCGGCCAACATGTCCTACCGCTTGCAGAACGGAACAAACAATGGCAGAGAACACCAATAAACAAACAGGAAATGCCATAGTACGCTTCTGAAGCCAAAACAGTTGAAACCGAGGGCAAAATGATTAAGTGGTCTGTATAGCGCCCCATGCAATACATACAGTAATTGTCTTCCATTCGTAATTTGATTAGCAGTGCTTGTAAGAAAATCAGTGAAACTAAGTGGGCTTAGAGACCCATTAGCGAAATTATACAATTGTCAACTTTACCTTTTAAAAGCCTGAATTTATGAAATGACATGTTATTTATACTTTGAGGGTCAGGGTGTAATCACTAGGAGTGTAAGGAACCGTTTGGTATGGGGACCTCGGTTCGGTCCGCACTGTGAACCCGAATGAATACATCAAATATTTGTTTTACAAATAAAAACACTAGGCCTACGGCAAAGCCTATAGGCCTAGTGTTTTTATTTGTAAAATAAATATTTGATGAATTCATTCGGGTTCACAGTGCGGACCGAACCGAGGCTTCTTGAGTAAATCTGAGCTGAAAAAACATTTAGTTAAAACAGCTAGAGCCTATGTGCATGTTGTAATCAAAACACATACACATGTAAATAGGGCCACGTTACGAACTTCCCTTTTGAACCCAACAGTGTCATGGTGCGTTCGTAACCAAGTGGGAAGTGGGAATTTGAACGGCCCTCAAACTAGTAATTACTAGTGGAAAACTATCATCCTGAGCACACACTTCTCCCAAATGGTGACCTCTGACCTCCCCAACTAAGGAAATGACCTCTATAACAGCATTTTTGGCAGTTAAATGCAACAATAAAACATTATAAAACAAAAAAGCTATCTATTAAATGTTGTTTACAAGCATGATATCTGTACTTTTGGTTTATAGATGACACAGCTTGTTGGCCATTAGCCAATCAGCGTTTCTCAATGAGTTCAAATCCCATGAATGCATCAACTGGTATTTACGACTTCACAACTGGTAAATTCCCATGTCCCACATGGTTACAAATGCAGGATCAGAGTGGAAACTTGAGAGGCCTAACGTAACAATCTGGAATATCAGCTGACTTGCAATCACTTCAATTCCACTTAGAAGTTCAGCCCCACCTCAACCAATTAGTACTTAGTTGTAATTAGTCATTAATTACTTTAAATGCTTGGAAAATGTTTGAGACATATTTTTGTGTATAACACCTGCATCTCTAGTACCAACTTTACATGCCAACAGAGGTTTCCAATCATGTCATCTGAATTGTCTTTATAGCAAAATACTATATATAAATCCTATAGAAATACTTTACTTCCCCCATGAACCACAATTCATCCTGTTAACAAGCTTCACTTCCCTAAAATGTGCCTGCAGACTCATGAATAAATATGCTGAACCTGGATCTTGACAGTCAGATAAATGCATAATTCCACAGGCCTTTATATGGGGACAGATGGGGTAAACAAATGTCACATGCAAGTTCCAGAGAAGTCTTTAATCAGCAGGGTAAACTGGGAAAGCAGGAAGACATTAATCTGAAAACAGCATAGGCTGGCTGGGCCTGGGATACAGGGCATGTGTCCCAAATGGTACCCTATTCTCTTTATAGAGTACGACTACATTTGAAAAGGGCTCAAAAATAGTGCACTATATAGGGAATATGGTGCCAATTGTGACGCGTCCCGGGTAATGTTAGAGATAGGTTTGGGGGGAGAGTTTTTACATGCTGATGGCTGTTATAATGGAGAAGGAATCTATTTGAAAATAAGTGAGCGGCAGACAAAGCTGGGTCATATCAAACCCTTTTATCAGACTTTTCCGGACTAATACTAACGCAAATGTTTACTGAATACCGACATGTGATTGGTATATCCTCTTTGATTAGAGACTCTTCCAACACCTCTATGGGACTAGTGATGTATTGTGTTTGCAATAGGAACTGTACCTGGTCCCACAGACGCAAGCTTTGATAAAGTTTACAGTCAAAAGAGTGCAGTCCATTCTTGGGTGAAGGTTAATGCCTTCTTCTCTCTTCTTTGGGAGATTTCTAGTAGCTGCTTGGTCCCCTATGGAGTAATCCAAACTATGTCATCTCAATCGACCACTGCTATGATTTCACATGGATTTGTTCAGCCATAGGGCAGGTGCTGACCGCCAATTGGATTAGAGCAAGATCCAATTCAATCTACCACAGAGGTTAACAAACTACACCACCACACCTGGAAGGAGAAGAGGCCTCACACAGGACACCAATACGGAGGTATAGTCATTCATCACTGCTCCTCTTTGAAAAACAGTCATTGTTTTAACAGACGCTAGAAGGCCAAGAACAAATGGTCTCCGCCTGCACATAGTGTATGATCGAACTCACATAAACATGACCTTCCCACATGAAATAATACTATAGTATACTGTGGTATACATACTGTAATATTACTATATTTATTTACTATGATATTTATGGTAGTGTTTTTGAGGACATTACTGTGTATAATGCAGTATTTACTGTAGTGTTTTTGCTGACATGACGGTAGTATTTACTATAGTTTAAAAAAAATATTATATTTGACATAAAGTGGGTCTTTCTCCTTGAGTAAACCTACTCGAGAAATACTAAAAGAGCACCTTTCAATAAACTGTAGGTAGGTCAGATTGGAGTCTTAACAGATAGTACAGAGCTTCTGCACTTCTCTATAACCTGTAGGGTACAGAATATTTGGTCTGTACTTGGCATGTAGGTTTCTCTCTCATAGGTAGAACAAATTGGGTTATTGGGGAGGAGAATGGGAGGGGTATATGCAAATGAAATATTGTAGTATTACTATAGTTAAAAAAACGGTAGTGTTTTTGTGGACACGTGTTTTTGCGGACATTACTGTAGTATTTACTAGTGTGTAGGATTTACAATAGTATTCAACAGTATACTACAACATTCTATAGTATGTACAACACATGATCGAGGGATACTATAGTGTATTCTACTGTGTACTACAAAATTCTATATTAAACACTACATGATCGAGGGATACTACAGTGTGTAGTATAGTATTCTACAGTATACTGCAGAATTCAATAGAATTCTATAGTAAGTACTATAGTATTCTATAGTAAAACTGTTATTTTTTGTGGGTTTAAGTAATTTTTAGAATGTCCGTGGTCCCGGTTGGTATACAAAATGGCACATGTACTTATACATGTTGTGACGCCTGTTGACGACAATGTTTGTACACGCATTTCTACACAAACAGATACACTTGAGGGCAAGCAATCAATGTTTTAACATACAAAGCCAACTTGTCCTTGAAGGCAATCATCCTGCTGGAATTCTCTAAGCGGAGAAGTAGACTGAATATTAACCCCATCTAAAAATTTTAATACTTTTTTCTCCAAAAGCAGCGCAAGCGTCCTGTCTGCAGTAAAATGTAATTTCACAGGTATTGTGATGCTTTTCTCAATGCAGGGTTCTCGGCATACTAATTACACAGTAATGCTTCCATACGGGAAATGAGCATGGAGATTAAGCCTGCTGGGTTTAGTGGGAGGTTTTCATGTTCTTTCCGTGGTAATCCAAATATGATTCCCAATCCATCTGTAAAAAAGCCTTTACAAAGAAGTGTTAATATGCTGTTCCTCTCTTTACATTGTAAATTAGAATGTGTAATTGGCCCAGCAAAAACATTCCTATAATGTTTCTGAAGTGCGTTTGCACAAGTCCTCCATGGAAGGATATTCATTCCTGAGCCTTGTATGACTGTGTTGTCTCATTGTATTGTCCTTTCCCACAGTTGTAATGGTGCTGTACTTATCCATGGTTGCTCAATTTAATAGCACAACTAGCATGACAGGAAATGTCTTAAACAACTCATGGGCTATTTCACTCTCTGGGTTAACTGGTGAACAGAGCATAACAAACTAATGAGAATGCTGGGAGAACAGAGACAATTTGATTCACTGACCCTATGTCAAAAGATGTTTCCTTACCCTGCCAGCACCCATGAACAGTCACACATGCTCACACACACATTCACACGCAGACACACATGCACACTCCAATGTGCACATACACATGTTAGCACACACACACGTTCAAACACACACACACTACAACATGAGCACGTACAGTCATGTACATATTTGGACAGACGGATATGTAATCTTCACTTTAACACTATTGACAGATAAAGGTTACCTAATTTAACAAACATTGAAGATGTTATGCAATTAAAATAAACAAAAAAGCCTTTTCCTGTCACGTTCGGGTGTGTAGAGAGACCAAGGCGCAGCGTAGCGATAGTTCGACATCGTTTATTAAATAAATAAACTATACTGGACATCGAACTATACAAAATAACAAATATGCAATATAATATAAAACACACGTAGCACGAACACGGGACAACATACAACATAACAATGAACCACGCCAAGGGAGTGGAACATAGACATATAAGTAGGATCCCTAATTAGAGGTAATGCATAGCAGCTGCCTCTAATTAGGGATCCCACACACAACACCACCCAGAAGTAGAAATACTAGATCTGCCAGACTCTGACCATAGAACTATAGAGAAGCAAAGCTTGGAGCGGGGCAAATAACCGGGCCAGGACTGGGCACCGGTGTGGCAGGCGACTCCGGCCTTTCAATCATCACGGGAGGCTCCGGGCTGTCGAGCGTCACGGGAGGCTCCGGGCTGTCGAGCGTCACGGGAGGCTCCGGGCTGTCGAGCGTCACGGGAGGCTCCGGGCTGTCGACCGTCACGGGAGGCTCCGGGCTGTCGACCATCACGGGAGGCTCCGGGCTTTCGACCATCACGGGAGGCTCCGGGCTTTCGACCATCACGGGAGGCTCCGGGCTGTCGATCATCACGGGAGGCTCCGGGCTTTCGACCATCACGGGAGGCTCCGGGCTTTCGACCATCACGGGAGGCTCCGGGCTGTCGATCATCACGGGAGGCTCCGGGCTGTCGACCATCACGGGAGGCTCCGGGCTGTCGACCATCACGGGAGGCTCCGGGCTGTCGACCATCACGGGAGGCTCCGGGCTGTCGACCATCACGGGAGGCTCCGGGCTGTCGACCATCACGGGAGGCTCCGGGCTGGTGAGGCGCACCGACGGTCTGATGCGTGGAGCCGGCACTGGAGGCACCTGGCTGGGCACACTTACTGGAGGTCGAGTGCGGGGAGTCGGCACGGGACGTACCGGACTGGAGACGCGCACTTGAAGCCTGGTGCGTGGAGTCGGCACTGGTGGCACCGAACTAATAACACGCACCTCAGGGCTAGTGCGGGGAGCAGGCACAGGACGTACCTGACTGGAGACGCGCACTGGAAGCCTGGTGCGTGGAGTCGGCACTGATGGCACCGGACTGATGACACGCACTTTAGGGCGAGTGCGGGGTGCCGGTACTGAGCTTACCGGACTGGAGAGACGCACTGGAGTGTAGCAGACGGCCGGACCCGGACTGGGCACCGGTGGAGCGGACTGCTCTGGCACTGGAGTGTAGCAGACGGCCGGACCCGGACTGGGCACCGGTGGAGCGGACTGCTCTGGCACTGGAGTGTAGCAGACGGCCGGACCCGGACTGGGCACCGGTGGAACGGACTGCTCTGGCACTGGAGTGTAGCAGACGGCCGGACCCGGACTGGGCACCGATGGAGCGGACTGCTCTGGCACTGGAGTGTAGCAGACGGCCTGACCCAGACTGGGCACCGGTGGAGCGGACTGCTCTGACACTGGAGTGTAGCAGACGGCCGGACCCAGACTGGGTACCGATGGAACGGACTGCTCTGGCACTGGAGTTCTGACACGTGAAACCGGCGTAGGTTGCACCGGACTGGTGACGCGCACTTCAGAGCGCATACCGGAAGCCGGTATGGAACATACCGGAGTGGGGAGGCGCACTGGAGACTCGGCGCGGGATGTGGGCATCGAACGACCCGGACTGGGAATGCACACCGTGGGCACCTTTAGCTCCAGCTCCTTCCGCTCGTTCTCACACTCCTCCCAATTTCGCCTACACAGCTCCATAATGCTATTATATACCCCCTTCAGGTATTCCTCTTCCTCCTTCTCCACCGTATTCCACATGGAGAGTGGTACTGGCGCGTCCTCTTCGTAGCCAGACCATCCCCATAGCCCCCCCCCCGAAATTTTCGTGGGGTTGACTACGGGCTCCGTTACCTCCGTTTCCTCGATTACGCCGCTGTCCTCTCTTCTCCTTTGCTCCCGTATTACGCTGCTTGGTCGGGTGGTGGTTCATTCTGTCACGTTCGGGTGTGTAGAGAGACCAAGGCGCAGCGTAGCGATAGTTCGACATCGTTTATTAAATAAATAAACTATACTGGACATCGAACTATACAAAATAACAAATATGCAATATAATATAAAACACACGTAGCACGAACACGGGACAACATACAACATAACAATGAACCACGCCAAGGGAGTGGAACATAGACATATAAGTAGGATCCCTAATTAGAGGTAATGCATAGCAGCTGCCTCTAATTAGGGATCCCACACACAACACCACCCAGAAGTAGAAATACTAGATCTGCCAGACTCTGACCATAGAACTATAGAGAAGCAAAGCTTCTCTATGGCCAGAGCCTGACATTTCCTTATGGGGAAAAAGTTAGTTAACCCCTACCTTTACCATCACATAAAATGGCTAAAATTAGAATTAGGTACAAAAACAAATGCAAATGATTAGAAAACATTAGAGAGAAACTTACGAGGGTCCAGCCTTCCATAAAGATATAAAATTGGTCTGGTTTGGTCTTAATCATATGGGTGTGTGGTAACACATCATTCAAATATCAAAAGACCTACCCGAGGCCCTCAGAAGAAAGATTATTGATGCCCATGAGTCTGGGAGGGGTTAAAAATCAATTTCCAAGCAATTCGAAGTGTATCATTCCATTTTCAAGCAATTCGAAGTACATCATTCCACTGTCCGTTGAAAATTCCAGACCACTGGCAAACTACCTAGGACAGGTCGTCCCACCAAAGTCAGCCCAAGAGATGACCAAAAGATGCTCATAGAAGTCTCTACGAACCCCAGGGTAACATCAAAGGGAACTACAGGCCTCTCTTGCCACAATCAATGTCGAATTGCATGGATACACCATCAGAAAGAGACTGCACAAACCTGGTCTACATGGTAGGTCAGGAAGGAAGAAGCCTCAGCTCTGTACCCATGCAATTCAACATTGATTGTGGCAAGAGAGGCCTGTAGAAAAAGAGTACTTACTTTTTCACATGACATAGACATACATAGACACGCGTACATACACCAAGACATGTGCACTCGCGCGCACACACGTTTCTCTCCACCAGTTAGTCCTAGAATGTTTTATGGAGGGAGGGGAGGGGTTTTGATCTATAACTGCTGTAATTTATTGTCACGACAATATGGTTGAAAGTCTTAATAACTGTTTGTGTTCCACATATGCCGCAGTCAACGACGCTGAAAGCCAGCTGTTGTATTTGCTGCCTGGCAAAGGCAAAAGAGCCAAAGTACTTCAAGGTACTGAATATCAAGCTATTTCCCAGCCTCATCCAGAGCACAGAGTTCTGAGAATCGAGCAGAGAACAAGAAGTTCTTGACTGACTACTGGCTATTGTGCCCCTCCCTGCCCTCCCAGGACATTTATTTACCCAATGGTCATGTATTTATTCATCACTGCTACCGTTATGATGTGTTTTATTACGTATGTACTGTATATAGTGCTATTTCTATTGCTGTTTTTTTTATTACCATTTCATTATTTTATTGAACTTAGTCCTGCATGTTGGATTTCAGGAGCCTAACATTTTCACTGTAACATGCAATCACACCTGCAACCCTGTACATGTGACTATTAAACTGAATCAATCCTTTATAAGCAATGTTTTATTCACCTACCGTGTACAAACTACATTCAAATGCCAAGTGCCTAAACACAGCTATGGAACATCATTCTATTACCAATACACAACCCCTTATTGTATACTTATGAATCATTTAATTATATATTTTTTTAGTATTCTTTGCAACACAACAGACATACTGGCATAAGAGAAGGTCAATGCATATATCTTTCTGATTTAGGGAAGAGTGGGTTAACTTCCCAGAATGCAACTCCTACTCCTCCACACCACTCCTGAGATGCCTATACACTGTTCTGGAGAGGATCCAATGTTAATAATACTGCTAGCCTATGAGAAAAGGTCAGTTTGTAAAACGTTGGGTTTTGGGTAAGAATGGGTAAGAGTCTAAGCCCTGTCTAAGCCGGGGGAGGGGGTGGGGGTTCTACTAAGCTATATGGAATTGTTTTAAGAAGGTCATACCAAGGATAATTTAGCTATTTGATTTGGAATTTTAAGACTCCTTGAAGCATCCAAAAAATATCCCCCAAAAACTTTTGATGAAATAATATTTTTGACCTTACTGCCATTAGCCCATACAAATGCATTGAATAACAGATTCACTACAGATAGTCCCCAAGTTTGTTCTAAAGTGTCTGTCCTATATCTGAGAGATATTGTGTTTATATAAAAATATAAACACAACATGCAACAAGATTTTACTGAGTTGCAGTTCATATAAGGAAATCAGTAAATTGAAATAAATTAATTAGGCCCTAATCTATGGATTTCACATGACTGGGAATACAGATATGCATCTGTGGGTCACAGATACCTTACAGAAAAAGGTAGGGGCATGTATCAGAAAACCAGTCAGTATCTGGTATGACTACCATTTGCCTCATGCAACGCAACACATCTCGTTCACATAGAGTTGATCAGACTGTTGATTGTGGCCTGTGGAATGTTGTCCCACTCCTCTTCAATGGCTGTTGCTGGATATTGGTGGGAACTAGAACATGCTGTCGTACAAGTCGATCCAGAGCATCCCAAACATTCTCTGGTGAGCAGGTCATGCAGGTCATGGAAGAACTGTGAAATGTCAATCTTCCAGCCCATCATCTACTTTGTAAAACAATATTTGGAAGTTGATCAAATATTTTGATAGCCTACAGTCGGGAGCGCGCAGCAAATACGTCAGTGAAAAGCATGCAGCCAGGGAATGGTGAGTAAGAACACATGATGTATTATAGAGCACCGCGTCCTAACTCTTCCTGCGTTGTTCCAACTGGAGTCTACACCACTCTGTCCTCACCTGTTGTTTTATGGCCGATATACAAACATGGCGCTAAACCTTACCAGGCGTCCTCAATCAAATAATTGTTCTGCTATAGAATGGAAGTACAACTCCCTGTGGTCTTTTCACTGCCAACTCTGGCGCTGCCTGTTTTTGTTGCTTTGTATCACATTTACTAAAGGTAGCTGTTTTCCTCTGGAGAGGATGGGTCAGCTCCAATGGACGCTGTGGGTTTTGGATAGTCAACCACTTTTTGAATGGGCACAATGGATGCTACTTTACTATGCTAAATGTAGTAGTAGTAGTAAGTAGCTTTGTCTGAACCAGATAGGTTACTGCCCTATGGTCCAATCTCCTGTTTCTGTAGTTCGAGGCAGCTTCATGTACAAGTAGAGCCCCTGGACGCTAGTCTATCGCAGGAACTGTGCCAAATGTCCTAGAGATTAATCACTAACTAACTGTAAGTCGTTCTGGATAAGAGCATCTGCTGAATGACTAAAATGTAAACTACTCTGTAGTTAAACACCCTGTAGCTGAAATCTGGTCAAGTTCTAGCCAAGTACTTTGCCTACGCTCATGCCAGTTTTAAAGGTGAATTGATGTAGCAGCTCAAAAAGATGAAAGCAGCATTTGTAATGGACCTTGGAGACTTTGTTCTAACATGGGTCTTGCATGCATTCATGAAAAATGATACACTGCCTAAAAGTAAATTAGTGTAGCAACCCTCTCTTTTTCAGCCTTTGGTTTATTGAATTTTAGAGATCATCGTAATCTGGGGGAGTTCATTAATGAACGCATGTTAATTACACAAGGGTTCTCTGCTGCTCCTCATTCTGCAGACTGAGGCCATGTGTGTGTGTGTGTGTGTGTGTGTGTGTGGGGGGGGGGTGTGTGTCTGTGGTGTTTGTGTGTGTGTGCACACCTGAGTATCATCACTCCAGCTCCTCTGAGCAGCCTCATTCCAATGTAAAGGGAGGGTGAGACTACCAACTACCAGAATGTTGTGACCGTGTCTCACAGTCTGAGAGACAATGGTTCGCAAGCAGGTGATGTGGAGGACAGAGGCCAGCAGAGGTTAGAGTGTAATTTGTGGTTCTGTGTGTGAGGGAAGGAGACGAGCAGGTAGATCAGAGAGCCGGGGAAAGCCAGGCCTGTCATGGAGGAGTGGGGATGTTTTCATGGCAGGAGAAGGAGAGCTGGTTGTTCTAGAAAGGCTTAAGGGTCGTCTTCCAGGTCCGGACCTCTGTAATGAGGGCTGTCTTTGAATCCCCTCTGGCCTCTCCCCTGTAGGTTCCTCTCTTCCAGGCCTTTGAGGGGATGTACAGGGATAACACAAGACATCCCTGCCATGTCCTTGACTGTGTTCATGATTGGACCACTTCCTTCCTTTGATTCTCTCTACGGGTGTGTCTCAAATGGCACCCTATTCCCTATATAGTGCACTACTTTTGACTAGGGCCCATAGGGCTCTGGTCAAAAGTAATTTTGTGATTATGTGGATGTGTTCTAGGCACTGTTGTTTCAGGATAAAAAATAATAAAATTTACACAATATCCATATAAGTTTCTGTGAAGTGATAAACAAATAAAGCAAACCGAGGACCATTTTTTTTTATAGATGCAGAAAAAACTATCGCTGCAGCAAAACACAACACATACAGCCTAAAGGCGAAGATTCATTAGCAGAGCGCTAGTCCACACCATATCGAGCAGCAATGTGCTCTTTGTCAAAGAAAAGGTGATAATGAGGCAGTCGTTTTACAATGAGAGCCACGTCTTCTACACCGCAATAATTTTGAGTCCCAAATGACACCCTATTCCATATCTAGTGCACTACTTTTGACCAAGAACTGAGATTTTCCATAAGGGCCCTGGACAAAAGTAGTGCACTACATACGGAATAGAGTGCCATTTGGGATGCAAACTACTGTAAATGTGCCGCATGTATATTCCGCCTGCAGTTGAATGCTTTAATTGCACACCAGAGCACTACATCAGGGGCACCATGACCTCACAACGCACAGAGTGGATATTAATTGAGTCCATGCCTGGTGCCAGCACAGCTCTTTCCATATGTTGCTGTCTCCATAGAAAAAAAGGTGGATGCATCTATTTCTATACAAATGTGAAATCAATGGGGAGAGGAATCAAAGAACAATCTGCCCCATTACATCAATGCTAGCCATTTACTAGAGCGCTTTTATGGAGCCACAACAATATGCCAGGCATGACAATAGTGTGTGTGTGTGTGTGTGTGTGTACATGCATATGTTCCTTGGCCTATCCCAGGAATGGTATGAAATCCCAATAACTAAAACAATCATAAATTCTCCAGATTAAAAAAATATACAGTGGGGAGAACAAGTATTTGATACACTGCCGATTTTGCAGGTTTTCCCACTTACAAAGCATGTAGAAGTCTGTAATTTTTATCATAGGTACTCTTCAACTGTGAGTGACGGAATCTAAAACAAAAATCCAGAAAATCACATTGTATGATTTGTAATTAATTAATTTGCATTTTATTGCATGACATAAGTATTTGATACATCAGAAAAGCAGAACTTAATATTTGGTACAGAAACCTTTTTTTGCAATTACAGAGATCATACGTTTCTTGTAGTTCTTGACCAGGTTTGCACACACTGCAGCAGGGATTTTGGCCCACTCCTCCATACAGACCTTCTCCAGATCCTTCAGGTTTCGGGGCTGTCGCTGGGCAATACGGATTTCAGCTCCCTCCAAAGATTTTCTATTGGGTTCAGGTCTGGAGACAGGCTAGGCCACTCCAGGACCTTGAGATGCTTCTTACGGAGCCACTCCTTAGTTGCCCTGGCTGTGTGTTTCGGGTCATTGTCATGCTGGAAGACCCAGCCACGACCCATCTTCAATGCTCTTACTGAGGGAAGGAGGTTGTTGGCCAAGATCTCGCGATACATGGCCCCATCCATCCTCCCCTCAATACGGTGCAGTCGTCCTTTCCCCTTTGCAGAAAAGCATCCCCAAAGAATGATGTTTCCACCTCCATGCTTCACGGTTGGGATGGTGTTCTTGGGGTTGTACTCATCCTTCTTCTTCCTACAAAAAAGGCGAGTGGAGTTTAGACCAAAAAGCTCTATTTTTGTCTCATCAGACCACATGACCTTCTCCCATTCCTCCTCTGGATCATCCAGATGGTCATTGGCAAACTTCAGACGGGCCTGGACATGCGCTGGCTTGAGCAGGGGGACCTTGCGTGTTCTGCAGGATTTTAATCCATGACAGCGTAGTGTGTTACTAATGGTTTTCTTTGAGAATATGGTCCCAGCTCTCTTCAGGTCATTGACCAGGTCCTGCCGTGTAGTTCTGGGCTGATCCCTCACCTTCCTCATGATCATTGATGCCCCACGAGGTGAGATCTTGCATGGTGCCCCAGACCGAGGGAGATTGACCGTCATCTTGAACTTCTTCCATTTTCTAATAATTGCGCCAATAGTTGTTGCCTTCTCACCAAGCTGCTTGCCTATTGTCCTGTAGCCCATCCCAGCCTTGTGCAGGTCTACAATTTTATCCCTGATGTCCTTACACAGCTCTCTGGTCTTGGCCATTGTGGAGAGGTTGGAGTCTGTTTGATTGAGTGTGTGGACAGGTGTCTTTTATACAGGTAACGAGTTCAAACAGGTGCAGTTAATACAGGTAATGAGTGGAGAACAGGAGGGCTTCTTAAAGAAAAACTAACAGGTCTGTGAGAGCCTGAATTCTTACTGGTTGGTAGGTGATCAAATACTTTTGTCATGCAATAAAATGCAAATTAATTATAAAAAAATCATACAATGTGATTTTCTGGATTTTTGTTTTAGATTCCGTCTCTCACAGTTGAAGTGTACCTATGATAAAAATTACAGACCTCTACATGCTTTGTAAGTAGGAAAACCTGCAAAATCGGCAGTGTATCAAATACTTGTTCTCCCCACTGTATATATATCAGAGAGGAAACTTCCTTAATCCTTGACCTGTTCGATGTAAGGCATTGTCTGCGTCCCATATGGCACCTTATTCCCTGTGGTCGAAAGTAGTAGGGAGTATGGTGCCATTTGGGACGCAGCCATTGTTACAGCCTGAACTATTACCAGTGGAAATCCCACTGCTATTAATTTGGGGGTCCACAAATAACTAAGTCGCTTTGAATAAAAGCTAAATGGTATATCATCATAATAATAATAACATTTTCTTGGTAAAAGTAATGATTGTCCTATTAAATTTAATGTGGAACACATAACTTATTCGCTGGTTGTCAATGTCCCGCTTGACTGAGATTTTGCACCACAGGTGACCACTGTCAATCAGCAATAACCAGATGATTTTTACACCTCACAATAGGGCGACTGCAAAGAATAAAGCCTGATGGAAAGGATAGTAATGTCATGGGGATGTGTTAACCCTTTAGCAGTAAAGCTAGGGTTATTTAGTTCCACATTGTTGGCTATGGCTTGTGAATATATCATTTTTCATAATATTATGCGCATGAGTGAGCATGCATGTACAGTAGATGTGCACGCACACACACACACATGCAGACACACACACACACACTAAGACTTATTATAACATTTCACAGCTCGGCTGTGTAGAAATTCCTCTGATTATATTTCATTTACTGCAACTCCAGTTTCATCATCCAGTAAATGGCAGGCAAGCTGGAGCGCTGATACGTGTTTGCTTTGGCCAGGAGCCAGGGGTATATTAAAACATGGCAGTCAGCAACCACCGGTTCCCCCTCCCCTCCCCAGCACCAGGCTGGTGTCATGTCATCCCCCACCGACAGGCAGCCTGAAGATAACCCAACATCTGCACTGCACTATAATGACACCGAAAATACTCCTCAGTCCACTGCATCCCAAAAGCTAAATATGCCAAGGAATTTAGGGTGACCACTGGTCCCAACCAAACAGACTACACAGTAGACATATTAAAAATGCTACGTTATTTTTTTTAATATGTTTTTTTCATTTTCTATGTTAAAATTGGATAGATGAAAGAGTGTGAAAGATAGATATACACTTTCATTAGACCAGAGGACATTTCTCCAAAAAGTACAATCTTTGTCCCCATGTGAAGTTGCAAACCGTAGTCTGGCTTTTTTATGCCGGTTTTGGAGCAATGGCTTCTTCCTTGCTGAGCGGCCTTTCAGATTATGTCGATATAGGACTCGTTTTACTGTGGATATAGATACTTTTGTACCGGTTTCCTCCAGCATCTTCACAAGGTCCTTTGCTGTTGTTCTGGGATTGATTTGCACTTTTCGCACCAAAGTACGTTAATCTCTAGGAGACAGAACACGTCTCCTTCCTGAGCGGTATGGCGGCTGCGTGGTCCCATGGTGTTTATACTTGCGTACTATTGTTTGTAGAGATGAACGTGGTACCTTCAGGCATTTGGAAATTTCTCCCAAGGATGAACCAGACTTGTGGAGGTCCACAAATTTCTTTCTGAGGTCTTAGCTGATTTCTTTAGATTTTCCCATGATGTCGAGCAAAGAGGCACTGAGTTTGAACTTAGGCCTTGAAATACATACACAGGTACTCCACCAATTGACTCAAATGATGCCAATTAGCCTATCAGAAGCTTCTAAAGCCATGACTTTATTTCTGTAATTTTCCAAGCTGTTTAAAGGCACGGTCAACTTAGTGTATGTAAACTTCTGACCCACTGGAATTGTGATATAGTGAATTATAAGTGAAATAATCTGTCTGTAAACAATTGTTGGAAGAATTACTTGTGTCATGCACAAAGTAGATGTCCTAACCGACTTGCCAAAACTATAGTTTGTTAACAAGAAATCTGTGGAGTGGTTGAAAAATGAGTTTTAATGACTTCAACCTAAGTGCATGTAAACTTCTGACTTCAACTGTATATATCCTAAGAGTTATAGTATTTCACAGAGGTATTTAAACAAACTCTGAAAATCGTGAATATGAGATAAGAAAAAATGGTGGTCATTAAAGTGTTTGTCTTTGATCGCTCTGGCATTTAATTGAACATTGCTCTGGTTCTTCGCCTGGTCAGCAGTAGGCTAGTAGCACAACCACTATGGTATAGGTTTTTCAAAGATTGGACCGGTGGCTAATATCTCTAGAGTTTACAGTTCAACAAAAGGTTTATCACACTGTCGGTTAAAATAATAAACTCTGCATGGACAAAGAGATAAACCGGAGAAAATATATTGGAAATTAAACCAATTCCACATTGACTCAGTCGAAACAGCATCCATAACAGTGTCTCATGCAGCAGTGTATCCGCATTGAGATGCATTATTTATAGAGCTGGTTATCACACCTATTTTCCTACAGGACCTTGAATACCTACCTACGTCCCAAATGGCACCCTATTCCCTTCACAGTGCACTACTTTGACCAGGGCCCATAAGGCTCTAGTCAAAAGTAGTGTATTGGCTCTACCGCCCTGGTCAAAAGTAGGGCAATTTATAGTAAATAGGGTTCCATTTGGGATTCACACCTCACCTCTCCTCTCCAGCAGTCTCCACAGGACACCTACGAAGCTGCAGCCTAGTAGTATGTCATTGATGTCAGCCAGTGTGACAGCCCCAGTTTAACAAGCATTGCTGTTTCTGCATAGCCCTGAGAAGACAGGATAGGAAAGAATGGGGTGTTCCAAATGATTGGTGGCATTTTAAACTGCCTGGAAATATGTTTATGACATTTTGAAAGCAGCTCGATTTCCCGTAATGAGTGGCAGAAAAAGGTTTTAGTACTTTTGCATCACTAGGGTGAATATTTTTTCCCATATCTGTACGATACGATAATACAGCTGCAACACTATATACAGTATCATCACATTTGCATTTACACCAAGTCTGCAAAATAATCCAGTGGGGGCGATCAGAGAATTCATGCAACCCGCCTTGAAACTTCCTCTAGAGACTGTAAACAAGGTGGCTTTCCACCGAGTACACAGTCTTGAAGCTCAGAGCGACAAGGATCCCCGACCTATTATCGCAAAATTTGAACACTACCAACAAAAGGATCTGATCAAAAGCAGGTGAAGGGAGCTTAAAGGGAACAAATTCGGTCTTAATGACCAATTTCCACAGGAGATAATCGAACGTCGCAACAGAGGGAGAGGGGTAAGCGTGCCTTTCTCATTGTGGACAAACTCTTTATAGATGGACAGCTCTTCCGAGACAGCTCCATAACACCATGGTTGTACTAAATTCTAGGTTACGGGAAAAAAAAGTATGGGAACTGTAAAAATATCTGAACACTATGAAGTTGATACGAACACACGCACTCAATTACATGCTCGCTTACACATACAGACTTATACAGTGGGGAGAACAATAAGTTTCATCAATAAGTGCATCGACGACGTCGTCCCCACAGTGACCGTACGTACATTCAGTGGGGAGAACAAGTATTTGATACACAGCCGATTTTGCAGGTTTTCCCACTTACAAAGCATGTAGAAGTCTGTAATTTTTATCATAGGTACTCTTCAACTGTGAGTGACGGAATCTAAAACAAAAATCCAGAAAATCACATTGTATGATTTTTAAGTAATTAATTTGCATTTTATTGCATGACATAAGTATTTGATACATCAGAAAAGCAGAACTTAATATTTGGTACAGAAACCTTTGTTTGCAATTACAGAGATCATACGTTTCCTGTAGTTCTTGACCAGGTTTGCACACACTGCAGCAGGGATTTTGGCCCACTCCTCCATACAGATCCTTCAGGTTTCGGGACTGTCGCTGGGCAATACGGACTTTCAGCTCCCTCCAAAGATTTTCTATTGGGTTCAGGTCTGGACACTGGCTAGGCCACTCCAGGATCTTGAGATGCTTCTTAGGGAGCCACTCCTTAGTTGCCCTGGCTGTGTGTTTCGGGTCATTGTCATGCTGGAAGACCCAGCCACGACCCATCTTCAATGCTCTTACTGAGGGAAGGAGGTTGTTGGCCAAGATCTCGCGATACATGGCCCCATCCATCCTCCCCTCAATACGGTGCAGTCGTCCTGTCCCCTTTGCAGAAAAGCATCCCCAAAGAATGATGTTTCCACCTCCATGCTTCACGGTTGGGATGGTGTTCTTGGGGTTGTACTCATCCTTCTTCTTCCTCCAAACACGGCGAGTGGAGTTTAGACCAAAAAGCTCTACTTTTGTCTCATCAGACCACATGACCTTCTCCCATTCCTCCTCTGGATCATCCAGATGGTCATTGGCAAACTTCAGACGGGCCTGGACATGCGCTGGCTTGAGCAGGGGGACCTTGCAAGCGCTGCAGGATTTTAATCCATGACGGCGTAGTGTGTTACTAATGGTTTTCTTTGAGACTGTGGTCCCAGCTCTCTTCAGGTCATTGACCAGGTCCTGCCGTGTAGTTCTGGGCTGATCCCTCACCTTCTTCATGATCATTGATGCCCCACGAGGTGAGATCTTGCATGGTGCCCCAGACCGAGGGAGATTGACCGTCATCTTGAACTTCTTCCATTTTCTAATAATTGCGCCAACAGTTGTTGCCTTCTCACCAAGCTGCTTGCCTATTGTCCTGTAGCCCATCCCAGCCTTGTGCGGGTCTACAATTTTATCCCTGATGTCCTTACACAGCTCTCTGGTCTTGGTCATTGTGGAGAGGTTGGAGTCTGTTTGATTGAGTGTGTGGACAGGTGTTTTTTATACAGGTAACGAGTTCAAACAGGTGCAGTTAATACAGGTAATGAGTGCAGAACAGGAGGGCTTCTTAAAGAAAAACTAACAGGTCTGTGAGAGCCGGAATTCTTACTGGTTGGTAGGTGATCAAATACTTATGTCATGCAATAAAATGCAAATTAATTATTTATAAATTATACAATTGAGTGATTTTCTGGATTTTTGTTTTAGATTCCGTCTCTCACAGTTGAAGTGTACCTATAATAAAAATTACAGACCTCTACATGCTTTGTAAGTAGGAAAACATGCAATTGGGGAATAATAACATATTGTACGGGATACATTTGTACTGTAGTGAAGCTGTCTATGTAATACAAGGTCTCTTTCATGATCATGTGAAACGTCCATTGCTATGGACATTCTGGGATGTGTTTTGCTATGAAAAATATGTTAATGGTAATAATGGTAATAATGGTGCAACTATGATGGTGATACGATATGGATTACAATTATCATCCTGAATTTTAAGGCCGTACCAAATGTTCTGGGTTATTATTTATTTAGACGACATCACATATTATAGTCTTACTCTTATCCAGACATCATACACACTATCACTAATTCACATCCAATATCATAAACATCAACCTACTTAGATCTACTACACACATAATATCTTGACAAAATTTTCTAACATCTGTAGCATTGGCTCACAGGCAAACAGGCAAGGGAATAAAACAAATATGGCTAGAACCAGTTTCTTGAATTCTAAATATCAGACATTTGAAATCTCTCATTTTGACCGTCATAATACCTCTTATGACAGTAACTGTACAAGCACTAATTATGGTCAATTTACACTGAGATTAGTATCTAGTTATGGTAAGGAAAAATAAGTATAGCCAGTTATAATTGTAACGGTTTAGCAGATAAAAAAATAAGAAGTCTTTACGTGGCTAAAAGAAAAGGAATATAACATGTACTGTTTACAGGAAACTCACTCTACATCCTTAGATGAAGTGGGGTGAGGAAATAATTTTCTGTCATGGACAAAGGAACTCAAAAGGTGTGATGATATTAATTAACAAATGTTTATCTGAATGTGCAAATAGTCAAGTATGATTCGCAAGGAAGGTGGATCTTTTTGAATATGAAAATGGATGAAAAATAGATTTGGCTCATTAATCTACTGTATATGGTCCAAATCAGGGTGATCCATACTTCTTCGAAAATATTTATACCAATTTATTGAACCTACCGGCAACAAATGATCAAATCATTATGGTTGGAGACTAAAACACAGTGTTAAGTATCGTAAAGGAAAGCACTCTACAAACTATCATCACCATGCCCTTAAGGAAATCACAAATATTATGGACACATTAGAAATAGTGGCTCTTTAGAGACTAAAAAACCCTGACCTAGTGAGATATACACGGAGGAGACTTAATCAGGCTTGTCGTCTTGACTACTTTCTTGTCTCTTTCTCTCTTGCATCAAAGGTTTAAAAAGTTTTAATAGGGAGACAGAATGCGATCGGATCATCATCTAATTGGCCTTCACATAACTCTTATAGAATTTCCACATGGACGGGGATATTGGAAATTTGATCAAAGTTTATTGGAGGACAATTTATTTTTAACCAAGACAAAATCATTTATAACTGAATTCTTCGAAAATAATATAGGTTCAGCAAATCCCCTTATTGTTTGGGATACCATTAAATGTACCTTCAGAGGTCATTCAATTCAATATACAAGGCTAACAAGGGAAATACATTAACTAATTGTACAGGTAGATAGCAATAAAAACGATACTACAGAGATACAAAATAAGTTGGAGTAACTTATTCAAGAACGATCTAATATAATCTATTACAAAAATAAAGCAAACTGGATGGAATATGGAGAAAAATGCATCAAATTCTTCCTGACTATCCAACACAGGAACGCTAACAAAAATAATATGCAGAAACTCGTTACTGAAGACGGAGTCATCTATGAAGCTAAATATTTTAAGCAGATGTTCTCTTTTCCGTCTCATCCTCACCCACTGAATGACGATCGCTGTAAGGAACTCTTTCCAAATAATAAAAAAAAAGGGAAATTAACAAATGTACAGAAAGATCATTGCGAAGGCCAAACTACAGAGGAATAACTTTTTGAGGCTATTAAATCCTTTCAGTCTGGAAAACCCCCAGGGCTTGATGGCATACCGGTAGAGGTATATCAAGCCTTTTTATATACTCAAAGCTCCATTGTTAGCTTGTTTTAACTACTCCTATAGAAATGGTAGTCTGTCAGGTACTCAGCAGGAAGGTCTGATTTCCCTATAATTAAAACAAGACCCAGATGGCAAATATAAAGATCCAGTCTATCTTAAAAACTGGAGGCCTCTTACACTTCAATGCTGTGATGCAAAAATACTAGCGAAATGCATAGCACTCAGAATTAAAAAGGTTTTACCAGGTATTATTCATCCTGATCAGACAAGTTTTTTACATGGACGATACATTGGAGATAATATACGACAACTACTAGAAATAATAGAACATCATGAAACATCTAAGAAGCCAGGCTTGGTATTTATAGCAGATTTTGAAAAAGTAGGACTGGATTTTATTTATAAATGGCCAGATTCTTCACTATTTTTGGTGATTCTCTTATAAAATGGGTAAAAGTAATGTATAGCAACCCCAGGTGTAAAATAGTAAATAGCGGCTACTTCTCAGAGAGTTTTGAATTGTCAAGAGGAGTTAAACAAGGGTGTCCGCTGTCACAATATCTATTCGTTATGGCCATCGAAATGCTAGCTATTAACGTCGTATCAAATAACATTTGAGGATTAGAAATCCAACGCTTAAAAACGAAGGTGTCCATGTATGCTGATAACTCAAGTTTTATATTAAGTCCACAACAGAGATCACTGCAATGTCTCATTGAAGATCTAGATAACTTTTCTGGACTCTCTGGACTAGAGATGAAACGGTATGAAAATTTAATATCACGATTATAGTGACCAAAATTATCAAGGTTATCAGTATTATCGAGGTATTGTTAAAATGTGCTGGAATTGTTCAAAAAGTACTATTTTCACCAAGTTTTATATTGAAAACCAACAAACAAATAAAAGTAGCAGCACTATGCACTTTTTGTGTGCATAAACATTAAAATAATAACATTAACATTAAAGATGTGGCCTTGAGAGGTAAAGGTTTCCCTAGTGCAGGTTAATGAACACAAGTAAGCCAATCAAATGTGCATATAAAAGCAACACAAGTAAAGCAATGTGCATGTAAGAACAAAAAAATATGTAAACAAATCAAATGAACAGCATTGATTGTATGTCCGTTCTTTCCTTCATAAAGAAATAAGGTGCTGCTGGCCTAACATCCTGTATGTAGCATTTTTGTTCACTTCAGATTAAAATGTAAAAATGTCAGCATATTTACTTTGTCCGGTTTAAGTAGTGATCTGCGAGGGAAGACAATGTGCCTGCTGGCACTGAACACTCTCTCTGATGGCACACTGGTAGCTGGGATGCACAAAAGCTCCCCGGCAACCTTGACAAGGTGAGGCAGCTCTGATACATGGACCCTCCACCACACCAGTGGAACCTCCTCTACTGGAATGGGTGGCAGAGACAGGTAGACCTTGATCTCTTTCACTCTGTCCTCTGGGGTGGTCGGAATCTGCCCCTCTTCACCTCTCTGCTGCCTTGTTGAGGTAAACTTTATCAGCAACCCAGCCAGGCCTTTCCCCTCCGATGCTGCTGTGGGGGTGAAGGTGCTTTGTGGTTCTTCACTGGCTGCCAGCTTCAAAGCCTCCTGGACACAGCTGTCAGTGTCAACTTTTGCAGCCTCAGGCTCATCTAAAAAGCTCCTTTTGAAGCGGGGGTCCAATGAAACAAGCAATGTGCATAACCCTCTTTGCCTTCTCTGTGTATCTGTTGTTAATGTCTTCTCGCAATGTCTTCTCTCATTTTCATCTCCTTGGTCAGGGATGCCTCCGTATCCTTTTCCAACAGAACATCACGGGTGATGTGGTCCAGGACAGGCTTGATGGCTGACAGTGTCAGCCGTGTCTCTGAGGCAAGTGCATCTGTAAACTTGCTCAGAGGTTCAAGGAGCTGGCATCCTTGGGCATCAGACGCCATGTTCCTCTTTCTCCAGCCAGTGTCGCACAGACTGGTTGCTGTTGACTGAGGAAATGCTCAAGCATCTTGTGTGTAGATCCCCATCAGGTCACCGGATCAGAGCTTGCTTTTCCATCATTTCTCTCCTTATTTTCCAGCTCGGTAAGAAGCCTTGGACCAGATGACAGCAGGCCTTGACCTTTGAGATGGCCAGGTTCAAATGATGGCCAAAGCACCCAAGCCACAGATCTGGGAACTCTTCAAAAACCTTGATCATGTTTGTTGCGTTGTCTGTGGTTATGCAGACCAGGTCTTTCTTGTTGATCCCCCAGTCTTCCAGCATATTCTCAAAGTGATCTTCTGGGAAGAACTGTTTCCAGGCAGTTTGATTCCAGTTGCTGCAGGTTTGGGGTGAGGTAATGGATAGTGAAGCTGATGTAGGGTTGACCACCCCCGCTTTCACTGGTCCAGAGGTCAGTAGTTGCAGCAAACCATGTGCCTTGGGCCAAACTTTTTCCAACATCAGCTTTAACCTGGTTGTACAGGTTTGAGATTTCAGTCTTGGAAAATAATGTTCGTGATGGCACTTTGTAGTGAGGCACGGTAACCTTCATCAGCCGCAGAAAGCCAGGCCTCTCAACAATTTGAAATGGCATCATGTCCTTTGCAATGTAATATGAAAGGGCTGCAGTGAGGTCTTGAGCATTTTTTGATATGGGTGCATAAGCAGCCTGCCTTTTAAATGCTTGCTCGAGTGTCTGTGTCACAACTGTAGATGAGGATGGACCAGTAGCATCACTGGCTTTGCCTGCTGCACTCCCACTCTGTAAACAAGGGAATAGCAAATCATATTTATTATTATTACATTATAATTATTATAACTCTCACACACACACACACACACACACACAGTTGCATTTGAGTATATACAATGACCCCATGAACAATTTCCATAAATACAAATGAGTCTTAAGAAGACAGTGATAGTAATTGCAATGAGCCCAAGAAATGACATACTGTAAATAGGAGTCTTGTATATAGGAGTCTATAGTGTTTCTCCTGTTGGAACACTTTTACAACCAAGTCGACGACTGCTGGATTTTAAATGAACAAAATGCAGTATGTTGGTTGGACTAAATTACATAACGTGTTATCGTGTGCAATGGGCGAATAGAGTCTGCAGACACAAAACGCATACAGCAGCAGAACAACATGTAGTGTTTTTACAAGAGTAGATAACACTGAAAGCTTCAGTTTACATTATTGACAAGCTATTAGCAAGTTAGACAGACAAACTATGACATTTTCCCCCATTCCGAAGTCCCCACATCATGCATTGAGCCAAAACTTAACTTACCTTGCATTCCCTATAAAGTAGTGGGTGGTGGTCACGAAGATGACAAGAGATTTTAAGTGTTGCCCCCTTTCGCAGCGATTTGTTTTCTGCATGTTCTGCAGACAGGGTGACCATCTTCGATTAAGTTTCCCTCAGCACTCTTGTAAAACCCAAAATACGACCACACTTCAGATTTGGTCCTCTTAGAAAGCTGAAAAATCTCCTGAGCGCTGTCACTGCCTTCTGCCATATTTTCACACAAAACAAAACCCAAAACAAGACACGGTTTCAATTATAATTTAAATTTGAAACGGTAATACTATCCGTCTGGAATTTTACCGTGGTTTATCGTGAAACCGGTAACCGTTTCATCCCTACTCTGGACTAAAACCTAATTATGATTAAGTGTACAATTTTACGTATTGGATCTTTAAAAAATATAAAACTTTTACATTACCCTGCAAAATGGGAAGACGGTGAAGTAGACATACTTGGTATTCATATAACAAAATATATAAAGTCGAAAATGTACATACACCTTAGCCAAATACATTACACAACTCAGTTTTTCACAATTTCTGACATTTATTCCTAGTAAAAATTCCCTGTTTTAGGTCAGGTAGGATCACCACTTTATTTTAAGAATGTGAAATGTCAGAATAATAGTAGAGAGAATTATTTATTTCAGCTTTTATTTCTTTCATCACATTCCCAGTGGGTCAGAAGTTTACATACACTCAATTAGTATTTGGTAGCATTGCCTTTAAATTGTTTAACTTGGGTCTGTCACGTTCGGGTGTGTAGAGAGACCAAGGCGCAGCGTATCGATAGTTCGACATGTTTATTAAACTAAATGACGAACCATACAAAATAATAAATACAATATATATTGAAAGGAACACACGTAGCACGACACGAGACAATATACAACAATGAACCACGCCAACGGAGTGGAACATAGACATATAAGTAAGATCCCTAATTAGAGGTAATGCATAGCAGCTGCCTCTAATTAGGGATCCCACACACACACAACACCAGACAGAAATAGAAATGATAGATCTGCCAGACTCTGACCATAGAAATATAGAGAAGCAAAGCTTCTCTATGGCCAGAGCCTGACAGTACCCCCCCCCAAAGGCGCGGACTCCCGGCCGCAAGAAAAATAAACACAAAAACATGAGGGAAGGGTCAGGGAGGGAAAAACATCAAACATAACCCATCGCCGGTGGCGGTTCCGGCCCCGGCGAAGTGGATGTCTTCCTCCTCATTTCTACTTGGCCCGGACTGGGCACTGGTGTGGTAGGCGACTCAGGCCATTTAAAGGGGCAACCCACCGGTCCTGGAAATGACCATGGTGGGGCAAAAGGCTCAGGCCATGGAGCGGGGCAAATAACCGGGCCAGGACTGGGCACCGGTGTGGCAGGCGACTCCGGCCATATAAAGGGGCAACTCACCGGTCCTGGTAACAACAATGGTGGGGAAAAAATCTCAGGCCATGGAGCGGGGCAAATAACCGGGCCAGGACTGAGCACCGGTGTGGCAGGCGACTCCGGCCATATAAAGGGGCAACCCACCGGTCCTTTAAATAACAATGGTGGGGAAAAAAGTTCAGGCCATGGAGCGGGGCAAATAACCGGGCCAGGACTGAGCACCGGTGTGGCAGGCGACTCCGGCCATATAATTGTCACGGGAGGCTCCGGGCTGTCGACCATCACGGGAGTCTCCGGGCTGTCGACTATCACGGGAGTCTCCGGGCTGATGAGGCGCACCGACGGTCTGGTGCGTGTAGCCGGCACTGGAGGTACCTGGCTGGGCACACGCACTGGAGGTCGAGTGCGGGGAGTCGGCACGGGACGTACCAGACTGGAGAGGCGCACTGGAGGCTTGGTGCGTGGAGCCGGTACTGGAGGAACCTGGCTGGGCACACGCACTGGAGGTCGAGTACGGGGAGTCGGCACGGGACGTACCGGACTGGAGAAGCGCACTGGAGGCCTGGTGCGTGGAGCTGGCACTGGAGGAACCTGGCTGGACACACACACTGGAGGTCGAGTGCGGGGAGTCGGCACGGGACGTACCAGACTGGAGAGGCGCACTGGAGGCCTGGTGCGTGGAGCCGGTACTGGAGGAACCTGGCTGGGCACACGCACTGGAGGTCGAGTGCGGGGAGTCGGCACGGGACGTACCGGACTAGAGACGCGCACTGGAAGCCTGATGCGTGGAGTCGGCACATGTGGCACAGGACTAATAACACGCACCTCAGGGCTAGTGCGGGGAACAGGCACAGGACGTACCTGACTGGAGACGCGCACTGGTAGCCTGGTGCGTGGAGTCGGCTCATGTGGCACAGGACTAATAACACGCACCTCAGGGCTAGTGCGGGGAACAGGCACAGGACGTACCTGACTGGAGACGCGCACTGGAAGCCTGGTGCGTGGAGTCGGCACATGTGGCACAGGACTAATAACACGCACCTCAGGGCTAGTGCGAGGAGCAGGCACATGACGTACCGTACTGGAGAGGCGCACTGGAGGCCTGGTGCGTGGAGTCGGCACTGATGGCACCGGACTGGTGACACGCACCTCAGGGCTAGTGCGAGGAGCAGGCACATGACGCACCGTACTGGAGAGGCGCACTGGAGGCCTGGTGCATGGAGTCGGCACTGATGGCACCGGACTGGTGACACGCACCTCAGGGCGAGTGCGAGGAGCAGGCACACAACGTACCGTACTGGAGAGGCGCACTGGAGTGTAGCAGACGGCCGGACCCAGACTGGGCACCGGTGGAACGGATTGTTCTGGCACTGGAGTAGAGCAGACGGCCGGACCCAGACTGGGCACCGGTGGAGCGGACTGCTCTGGCACTGGAGTGTAGCAGACGGCCGGACCCAGACTGGGCACCGGTGGAGCGAACTGTTCTGGCACTGAAGTAGAGCAGACGGCCGGACCCCGACTGGGCACCGGTAAAGCGGACTGCTCTGTCACGGGAGTGGAGTAGGTGACTGGACACGGACTATTCCATTCCGACATTTCCTCTTCAACCTCCTCTGCTATCTCCCACATTTCCTCCAGAACTTCTCCAAAATATTTCTCCAAATATTCCTCCTTTTGCTTCATCTCCTCTAATATGCCTCCATAATATGCCTCTAAATCCTTCTCTTCCATCTTACTTTGCGCCCCCCACTTGTATTTCGGCATCGTCATATTCCACATGGAAAGTGGTACTGGCGCGTCCTCTTCTTTGCCAGACCACCCCCATAGCCCCCCCCCGAAATTTCCCTGGGGTTGACTACGGGCTCCGTTTCCACGATTACGCCGATGTCTTCCATTCTTCTCCTTTTCTCCAGAATATCGCTGCTTGGTCGGGTGGTGGTTCATTCTGTCACGTTCGGGTGTGTAGAGAGACCAAGGCGCAGCGTATCGATAGTTCGACATGTTTATTAAACTAAATGACGAACCATACAAAATAATAAATACAATATATATTGAAAGGAACACACGTAGCACGACACGAGACAATATACAACTATGAACCACGCCAACGGAGTGGAACATAGACATATAAGTAAGATCCCTAATTAGAGGTAATGCATAGCAGCTGCCTCTAATTAGGGATCCCACACACACACAACACCAGACAGAAATAGAAATGATAGATCTGCCAGACTCTGACCATAGAAATATAGAGAAGCAAAGCTTCTCTATGGCCAGAGCCTGACAGGGTCAAACATTTCGGGTAGCCTTCCACAAGCTTCCCACAATAAGTTGGGTGAATTTTGGACCATTCCTCCTGACAGAACTGGTGTAACTGAGTCAGGTTTTTTAGGCCTCCTTGCTCGCACATGCTTTTTCAGTTCTGCCCACAAATGTTCTATAGGATTGAGGTCAGGGCTTTGTGATGGCCACTCCAATACCTTGACTTTGATGCCATTTTGCCACAACTTTGAAAGTATGCTTGGGGTCATTGTTCATTTGGAAGACCCATTTGCGACCAAGCTTTAACTTCCTGACTGATGTCTTGAGATGTTGCTTCAATATATCCACATCATTTTCCTTCCTCATGATGCCATCTATTTTGTGAAGTGCACCAGTCCCTCCTGCAGCAAAGCACCCCCACAACATGGACATTTGGAAATTGCTCCCAAGGATGAACCAGACTTGTGGTCTTGGCTGATTTCTTTTGATTTTCCCATGATGTCGAGCAACGAGGCACTGAGTTTGAAGGTAGGCCTTGAAATACATCCACAAGTACACCTCCAATTGACTCAAATTATGTACATTTCTGACTTCAACTGTAGTTGTTGAGTGGCTTCACTGCAAGTATATTGTATGTTTTCAATATTGAATAAAATAAAATAAAATAAAATAAAAAGTCTGCAAAACCTTAGGAACTGTTTTCACCATGACCTAGACTGACCAGGTGAATCCAGGTGAAAGCTATTAGGCGCACCAGTTTGAGTCAAGAACTGCAACACTGCTGGGCTTTTCCCGTGTGTATCAAGAATGATCCACCACCCAAAGGACATCCAGCCAACTTGACACAACCGTGAGAAGCATTGGAGTTAACATGGGTCAGAATCATTTTGAACGCTTTCGCACCTTGTAGAGTCCATGCCGTTACGAACTGAGGCTGTTCTGAGGGCAAAAGGGGGTGCAACTCAATATTAGTAAGGTGATCCTAATGTTTTGTGCACTCAGTGTATGTTCTCATAGCAATCAAAGGTCTTCTTTTGTCCATTTTCTCAGCAGCCAAATGCATTTGTTGCTAGCAAATCTAGAAAAACTGCTGCAGTGGATTACATTCATTAAAGTAATTGGAAGGCAGACTATTTTGTCGAAGAGTAAGTAGCAAAAAGCAAAAGTAGTTGCTAAGCAACACCCAAAGCCAACTCATATCCCTATATTGTCTGGTAAAATAAATGTTTGTGTTTAGAGCAAAAAAATAAATAAATGAAATGAGGATCTGTCAATCGTGCTAAGCTGTCTGCATAAAATCCAAAGTATTTTTTTCAGAACTCGTTCAAGCTTAGAAGCTTCTGTGTAAATCCATACAAAACAATAAGGGAGATTATCTACAGTTACTGTGATAATGGACATGGGAATGTTCATATATAGCTGTGATGATGTACAAGTAATAAATCATAGTAGGAGGAAATGTGAAAAATCTGTTGTTGATCTCATCAGACAAGTTATATGCATGCTTGTTTAAAATGTAATCTGTATGAGCATGCTATCTCTAGGGGCTTTGTCTAGTATAGTGGAATAGGTTTAGTATGCTATATCACTTACAGCATTAACAATCAGTGACCATATCTGTGGTTCCTGGCTCAGTGGGTTAGAGCATGGTGCTGGCAACACTAGGGTTGTGGTTTCATTCTTGCATGGGCCATGTCATTTTGACTATACCAGGAGTAGGCAACACTGTTCCTGAAGTGCAGCAGATACGGAATAATTTGTTCCTAACTAGGCACCAGACCAACTGAGCTAAATGGTACAGTAGATGCTAAGTGGAATCCTTGGAATGCCCCTTACCTTAACATTTTAACTTTGATTTGGGTGATGTTAGAGTTGGATTCCACTTAGACTTTTCCCTGAGCTAATTGATCAGTTCAGTGTTTTAGTCAATTAAAACACACCTGGTTTTACAGTTTGGTTAAATCAAAAACATGAAGCGCCTGCAGTAATTCAGGACCAGGGTTACTTACCCCTGGACTACTGTACACATTACTTCATAATAATTTGGGGTTTGCTTATATTTGTCCTGTTACACACTTGTGGATGTGTTATTGAAATGTGTTTATTGCATATCCCAACTCCCCCTGAAACACTCAGTCCCTGGGGTCGCAATTGCGGTTAATTGCTTTGCTCAAGGGCACAGCAACAGATTTTTTACCTTGTCTGCCCTGGAATTCGAACCAGCAACCTTTAGTTCACTGTTAATGATGACAGTTCTGTAAACCTGGCTTTCTCTGTAAATATTACATTTCTGTAAATATTGAAAAGTAACTAATTAGACAATTGACCTAAAATTCTCCAAAATAGTATTTTCTGAGAATTCTGTGAAAGTGTTGATAGGAAGTTAACACCCCTTTGTTAAGTCAATTTGGCTCACTAGCTTAAAAAAAGAAAGAGAAAAAAATAGTACAATTGCTTCACAGCATATAACTGTTTAGAATATAACATCTTATGTATAAATGCTTTCACAGGTTCCGACCAAGTAAAATGTGTACGTTATTTGGTTTTGCTTTGCAACCATAAGCACTTGTTTCATAATCTAAACACAGCTCACAGAAATCCTGCCCAGAAAGCTTTTCCTAGTGTTGCAGTCACCATGAAATTTATAAAATCCCCTCTCAAGAATAAGGGAAAGATGTGTCCTATTTCCCCAACAACAGTCAATTGTTATCTGCATCAATTGTATTTGATGTTCACTAATTATATATGACAAATCGACTATACGAGACCCCTGTAGGGTCATTTGAGCGGCGAGATATTGCGCGACTGCGAGGGCTCACTCCATACAGGTCCCACATTACACAGAGACTGATTAAATAGATGGACAGGAAGCGAGATGAAGAGAGAAAATATTCATCACGTTCATTTTACATATTGGCCACCAATGTTTGTCAGTGGTTTGGAGTAAATGACAAGGACGCAGCTCGCTGTGAGGCGGACAGAGGATGCATGCAGAATGGGCCCACCACGTCATGCTGACACTGATGGAAACGTGTGGTGCACTCAGACAAAGCTGCCCCCACCCTGCCTGTCCAGAAGTCACTGTCCACAATCAATAACAGTCAAAACTTCAGCCATCCCACCTGACATTCAGCAGATGCTATATGTGACTCGTTTCAGGAAACTAGGCGTATGTCGCGGGACACTACTTCACAGGAGTGCCATTTGAACGGAAACTTTATCCAAATGCGTTTTTTGGCAGAAATGCCTTCTGGAACATGTGAACATTCAGGTACCTTAACATATTTGTATGCCATTTGTAAATAAGAATACAATTGTTAAATTATGAGCCTAGTTTGTTAAGCCACAGAAAAAGACAGCAACCCTCCCACTAGCCATGAGTGGGCAGGACATGCAGAGAGAGGAGTTCAGATTGGTCTGCCATATAGCAAGCTTCTGTCTGTTTGAGCTGGTCAGTATGGGTAGGTAATCCTGTCTAACACAGCTTTTTAAAAAATGTATCGGGTAGTGTAGCTGCATAGGTGTTGCTCTCCACTTTCTGGAGGCTTGAGTTTTGAAATCATTTGATTTAGAGTATGATAGCTAAAGAGACGGTTGCCATCTTCAAATGAAGGGCAACCATGGCATCTGTGACAGGGACGCGTCCATCATGCATGATGTATACGGGTAAAATAGTCTGGATAGCTACATTTTCAGATATTACACGTTTCTAATTTTCACAGAAAGTGGCTTCATTTCAAGTTAAAATGTACTGTTAGCTAGCTGGCTTGCTAGCTAACGTTACGTGTATGATCTTATTATTCGTATCTCAGAGCCATTTGCTAGCTAACATTGAACCTGGTTGGTTAGCTACCAGCAGATTCATGCAGGGTAGTAACGTCATGAGTTGGGATTATGGTTAGTTGTTTACCTAGCTAGCTAGCTACATGTAAAAACAAAAGACTCCACTATACAAGTAACCATTTCAGGTGCGTTCATAAATTCAGTCTGAGTATGCCAGAGCACAGAATAACTGATGAATTTACGAACGCACAACACCCGTTGAAATGGCCGATGTCAGTAAACGTTGGCAAAAAAGTGGGTGCAGTGCGTTCCAATTCCCTATGCTACATTTGACCTAATAGGACTCGGGTCAATAGTGGTGCACTATATAGGCCCTGATCAAAAGTAGCCAACTATATGGAATAGGGTGCCATATACATAGGTTTAGGTCAAAAGTAGGGCACTATACAGTATAGGGAATAAGGTGCCATTTGGGACGCAGCCATATAGGCACAGAGCATTAAGTTACACAATTAAGCAGATTCATAACGACAAACAGAAGAAACAAACAAGCAAATAAAATAAAGGAATGTGGAATGCACAGCGACATTGTTTGTACAGATGATGCAATAAGAAATTACCATGGGGGGAAGAAGTGACAATATCTTGTCTCGCTTCCGTCTCCCGTCATCTATTTTTCTTAATTTCCTGGGAGATCAAAGAGCCAATCAGAGATGACACACGGAGAGACACACGGCTGTCATGTTAGGAAGACCACCAAAGGCAGGATATGATGGCATGACACTAATACAGTATATGCGCCATATCAAGACTTATCAAGCAGCCGCAATAAAAAGCTAGGCGACATCAGCAGGCACAGCAGAGGGAAAAAAAAGCCTAACAACATGCAAAATGCACTATACCCTACACACTACAAAATTCCTTAGCGTTATTGTATAGCATACTGTCCTGGAGGCATGTGTGGACTTTTCAAACTACTCAAATGCTGCATCAGCAATGAAGACAGGAAGGGGTTTAATGCAGGCAGGCCTCTGCTGCAGCAAGAGAGAAAGTAGGGATAGAAATCAATAGAAGCTGAGGGGGCCAGCGTGCACTCCTTCAGAGAATGCGTGAGCTGTCATATGGCCCCTGCCCTGCCTTTGATCAGTCCCTTCCTAAGAGACCTCAGACAAACATCATTGCCCAGCACACAGAGGCAGAACAGGCAGGCTGAGGCAGCTGTGCTGTCCGCCACCTACACTGAGCAGCTATACGCAAGCCTGCCTGCTAGCTTTACTCCCAGCATCCTTATTGTTTGACACTGCACAATGCCAGTACTAATCGCTCGCTCTCTCCCTCGATCGCTCCCTCCATGTATGACCAACACATCCCATAATCCCACATTGAATCATGTGAAGAAGGCAAGAGGTGGCTGACTTAAGCAGTGAGAGGCTGGCCTTTTAAATCTCACATAGCAGTGTTATGATGATCAGCGTAGTGTTGGTAGAATGGAACCCCTCCAGAGATTGAGATGGTTCATCCGTTACACTGGAATCATGTTTTTTTTATTTATTTTTTATTTCACCTTTATTTAAACAGGTAGGCCAGTTGAGAACAAGTTCTCATTAAAACTGCGACCTGGCCAAGACAAAGCAAAGCAGTGCGACAAAAAACAACACAGAGTTACACATGAGAATAAACAAATAGAGAAAATAGAGAATCTATATACAGAGTGTGCAAATGTAGTGCAAAATGCAGTAAGGTTAGGAAGGTAGGACAATAAATAGGCCATAGTGGCGAAATAGTTTAGAATTAACACTGGAGTGATAGATGTGCAAATGATGATGTGCAAATAGAGATACTGGAGTGCAAAATGAGCGAAAATAATAAATATAGTAGGGGTAGTAGGGTGGGCTATTTACAGAAGGGCTATATACAGGTGCAGTGATCGATAAGCAGCTCTGACAGAAGAAGTGTTGTATGGCATTGAATCTTGTTTGAAGGTTAGTTAACACAGTGTCCAAAGAGGGGACAGATGTATAGAGAATGGTGTCGTCTGCGTAGAGATGGATCAGAGAGTCACCAGCAGCGAGAGCAACATCGTTGATGTATATAGAGAATAGGGTTGGCCCAAGAATTGAACCCTGTGGCACCCCCATAGAGACTGCCAGAGGACCGGACAACAGGCCCTCCGATTTGACACACTGAACTCTGTCTGAGAAGTAGTTGGAGAACCAGGCAAGGCAGTCACTTGCGAAACCAAGGCTGTTGAGTCTGCCAAGATTGCAGATTGCATAGCAGAGAAGGTACGGTGGGTCTAGTTTGGGTCTAGAGTGTCTCCCCCTTTGAAGAGGGGGATGACCACGACAGCTTTCCAATCTCTAGGGATCTGACGATACGAAAGAGAGGTTGAACAGGCTAGTAATAGGTGTTGCAACAATTTTAGCGGATAATTTTAGAAAGAAAGGGTCCAGATTGTCTAGCCCAGCAGATTTGTAGGGGTCCAGATTTAGCAGCTCTTTCAGAACATCAGCTGTCTGGATTTGGGTGAAGGAGAAGTGGGGGGGGGCTTGGGCAGGTTGCTGCGGGGGGTACAGAACTGTTGGCCGGGGTAGAGGTAGCCAGGTGGAAAGCATGGCCAGCTGTAGCAAAATGATTATTGACATTTTCTATTATTATTTATCAGTGGTGACAGTGTTTCCTAGCCTCAATGCAGTGGGCAACTGGGAGGAGAAGCTCTTATTCTCCATGGACTTTACAGTGTCCCAGAACTTTTTGGAATTGGTACTACAGGATGCAAATTTCTGTTTGAAAAAGCTGGCCTCTGCTTTTCTAACAGACTGTGTACATTTGTTCCTGACTTCCCTGAAAAGTTGCATATCGTGGGGGCTATTCGATGCTAATGCAGTGCGCCACAGGATGTTTTTGTGTAGGTCGAGTGCAGTCAAGTCTGGGGTGTCACGAGTGGGTGTAGAGAGAGACCAAGGCGAAGCGCAGCGATAGTTCGACATGTTTATTTTAACTAATAAACTTTAAATGTCACAAACTATACAAAACAAAACAACGTAGCAATGAAACTGAAACACTCACTTGGCTGTGACATGAGACGTACAAACATCTAACAATGATCCACACAACAGGTCTGGGGCAAGGCAACTTAAATAGAATCCCCAATCAGAGACAACGTCTCGCAGCTGTCTCTAATTGGGGATTCAGCACAAAAAGAAAACATAGATCTAGATCTACTAGATCTGTCAGGCTCTGACCCTGGCTATCTAGAGGAGCCAAAGAGCTGACATGGGGTGAACCAAGGGCTACAGTCATATGAAAAAGTTTGGGCACCCCTCTGAGGCTGCATAATAATTTACTCTGTCGTCACAGAAAATGATCACAGTGGCATGCCATTCATTTTCTAATAAATGCTGAGTACTGGGGTACTGTCCAGACAAAGATCTTTAGTGTATCAATATTAAGTTGTATGAAATTAAATCATACAACTTAATATTGTACCCCTGTCATTCTGTTGATTTGAATACCTGTAACTATTTAGCACTGATTAATTGGAACACACAATCGGTTTGGTGAGCTCATTAAGCCTTGAACTTCATAGACAAGTGCATCCAATCATGAGAAAAGGTATTTAAGGTGGCTAATTGCAAGTTGTTGTTCTCTTTGACTCTCCTCTGAAGAGTGGCAACATGGGGGCCTCAAAACAACTCTCAAATGATCTGAAAACAAAGATTGTTCAACATTATGGTTTAGGGGAAGGCTACAAAAAGCTATCACAGAGATGTAAGCTGTCAGTGTCCACTGTGAGGAACATAGTGAGGAAATGGAAGAACACAGGCACAGTTCTTGTTAAGGCCAGAAGTGGCAGGCCAAGTAAAATATCGGAGAGGCAAAGGCGAAGGATGGTGAGAACGGTCAAAAACAGCCCACAGACCACCTCCAAAGACCTACAACATCATCTTGCTGCAGATGGTGTCACTGTGCATCATTCAACAATTCAGCGCACTTTGCACAAGGAGAAGCTGTACGGGAGAGTGATGCGGAAGAAGCCTTTTCTGCACACACGCCACAAACAGTCGCTTGAGGTATGCAAACGCACATTTGGACAAGCCAGCTTCATTTTGGAATAAGGTGCTGTGGACTGATGAAACAAAGATTGCGTTATTTGGTCATAACAAGGGGCGTTATGCATGGCGGCAAAAGAACACAGCGTTACAAGAAAAACACTTGCTGCCCACAGTCAAATTTGGTGGGGGTTCCATCATGCTGTGGGGTTGTGTGGCCAGTGCTGGTACTGGGAATCTTGTTAAAGTTGAGGGTTGCATGGATTCCACTCAATATCAGCAGATTCTTGGGAAAAATGTTGAAGAATCAGTCACAAAGTTGAAGTTACGCCAGGGCTGGATATTTCAACAAGACAAAAACACTGCTCAAAATCTACCCAGGCATTTATGCAGAGGAACAAGTACAATGTTATGGAATGGCCATCTCAGTCCCCAGACCTGAATATCATTGAGAATCTGTGGGATGATTTGAAGCGGGCTGTCCATGCTCGGCAACCATCAAACCTAACTGAACTGGAGATGTTTTGTAAGGAGGAATGGTCCAAAATACCTTCATCCAGAATCCAGACACTCATTAGAGGCTATAGGAAACGTCTAGAGGCTGTTATTTTAGCAAAAGGAGGCTCTACTAAATATTGATGTGATGTTTCTGTTGGGGTGCCCAAATTTATGCACCTGTCTAATTTCGTTTTGATGCATATTGCACATTTTCTGTTAATCCAATAAACCTCATTTCACTACTGAAATATTACTGTGTCCATCAGTTATTTGATAGATCAAAATGAAATTGCTTATCCAAACACCCAATTATTTATAAATGGAAATCATGGAAATTTTTTAATACGACTGTATATCTGTTCTTAGTTCTAAGTTTTTTGAAAGGGGCATGCGTATTTAGGATGGTGAGGAAAGCACTTTTAAAGAACAACCAGGCATCCTCTACTGACGGGATGACGTCAATTTCCTTCCAGGATACCCAGGCCAGATCGATTAGAAAGGCCTGCTCGCAGGGGACATGAGACGGGACAAACAAATAAACACGTCCGCACTGTTAAACCATCTGGGATTACACTGATGGTGTAATCGCATCTCAATGTATCTTGTATGAATCTATTTAGTCACAATAGTAGGTCACAGACAGTCAGAGGACACTCAAAAGTGATTAAACAGACTGTAATAAATAATAACATTGTAATTTCATTTGCTGGCTGCAGATCTCGGGAGGAGCTCTAGGCCTAGGGCATCTTGGTTTACATGTAATTGAGTGCAGGGAGGAATATCAAACATTTGGAATCAGTGGGCAAAGGAAGGAATTTTGAATCCAGGCACATGTTGCTAATAAGCAATGCTGATGATATAACACGACAGCCATTGATTCAACGTGAATGTCTGACAAGGAACCATGGGGATTAAAACAGTCATTCTAAAACATTTACCAGCTACTACCAGCATTTTTCACATCTAATCCTTGGGTGGGCGTAGTGTGTGCAGGCTTTTGTTCAAGTCCAACACAAAACCTACCTGAGTCAGCTAATGAAGGTCTTGATAATAGGTTGATTAGTTTAGGGGCTGTGGCACTAGTCAGCACACACTACAGCCTTCCAAGACAAGGAGAGAAGGACACTGAACTAATGCTTATTCTGTGAAGTGAAATGAATAATGTACTGAAGAGGAGAGGAGAGAGGAAAAGAGAAGAGGAGAAAGAAAGAGGGGAGGGGGTAAAGAAGAGGAGAATAAGTATAGAGAGAAGAAGATGGAGTGATAAAGAAGGTGTGAGTAAGTGAAGGAGGAAGACATCGTTTTTTTAGCTTCATTTACCCATAATTCACTGTGCCTTATTAACAGCCTTTACATATTAATTGAGAGCAAGTGGAGCCACTGATTTAAATCGCACTGGTCTCCCACCAAAAGGCACCCATGTGCAAACCACTTCCATCACTTCCACTTTAACATTCTGATTATGGGTTTTCTACTGTGTCTGAGTAAATGTTGGGATCCCTTCCCCACGCCTTCCCTGGAGGCATTCCCTTTGTCTTAGACTAGGAGCTCCCAGGAGGGGACTATACGCAAGAGGTGCGCCCGGGGAACGCTACTGCTCGGCAGCATTTGAGAATTATTCTCTTGTAGCTCACGCAGGAGAAAAAGGAGGTATAGCTTGACATGGCAATTCCCTGCCGACGGTTTCCTGCCTCAAAGTAGAAAAAGGTTTTATCATCACTGTTAGGGACTGAGTTGGACAATCTTATATAGATTCTGACAGTGGTACTTTCCCTGGGTGATATTTTCCCTCTACACAGGCTTGATGTGAATATCACATCCATAAGATAGCACACATACTGTATAATAGCATATCAGAGCATATGCAACTACTATGGCAACAAAAACAGCAGATATGTCAGATAGCCCTGACAATGTACTGTTATATGAATGAGAGAGCTGTGATACAGGATAATTTGTGGCCATACAGTACAACACTGGCAAACGGAATTCGACTGCAGACATATACTTAGGGGACGTGGCTATTTTGCTGGATATCTTTGGTAACGTTCTCAATGTGTATTACATTTGTCAGTTACTTTGACAAACTGAAAAGAAGCGTGCTGTTCTGCCAATGGAGGACAGAGCCAAGTCAAGAGTAATGAAATGTGTAAGATTGCTGTTGAGCTCTTCAGAAGAGCCCACTGATAGGCGGCCCTGTGGTCCTTGGAGAACTTCAATGTTTGGGAAATTATCAATTTAAAGTATGGTTTGAGAGGCAGAATACAGAGACAGCCAGAGAGAAAAGAAATGCACATTCCCCACACTCACAATCTCTGCTCAGTAACTCAGAATTGAGTCAATATGAAAATCAGTGGGCTGTTGGGGAAAAGGCGGCTGCTTCCCTCTGAATATTTTTTCATATTTTTTCATTCTGTCCAAATGGGAAAAAAATTGCAGCTGCGGCACTTTCTGGGTTATATTGGGGTTTATTCTTTTTATTTTTTTCATGGAATCAGCACATTCAAAAGATACTAAGATAAAAGGATGCCTTCACATATCTTTAATAACAGCTATGATAACACAGTGAATAAATATGAATAAATAATATGCTGTCATTTCAAAAGAACCGTGTGGGGGCACACAATCTAACAGATTCTGATTATGAGGTCATCTGCAATTCATTCAATTGGGGAAAGAAAATGGACAATCGCTTTGGAAGTGTTACTAAAAGTTGAATATTGTGACCAAATGTTGTAATCTTATAGAAATATAGTCTAGAGAAACAGAGGGGGACACAGCCCTGAGATTATCTCTATGTTGCACAGTTACAAGTGAGAGCTGGATGGATTTCAGATGAATTTCTGAAATCTACCTGTACTGTAAACCGACTACTATTCACTGACGTTGGTTGCTAATTTCAGCACAATATACACTCAGTGGTCAGTTTTTTAGGTACACCCATCTAGTACTGGGTCATACCCCCCTTTGCCTTGGCTTGGATTCTACAAGGTGTGGCGTTCAAACGTTGCTCAACTGGTATCAAGGGACCTAACGTGTGCCAAGAAAACATTCCCCACACCATTACCAGCCTGTACTGTTGACACAAGGTAGCATGGGGGCCTTGGACTCATGCTGCTGGCACCGACAATCATACCACGCTCAAAGTTGCTTTGGTCACTCCTTTTTGCCCATTTTAACATTCAATTGAACAGTAACTGAGTCCCGAGTGTGAGCACGGACGGGCGTGGAGAGGGAGCTGGTCCACCCGGTCGGGCGCCTGCGCTAGAAGAGAGACTCCGAGCCATGGAGGAGCAAGTCGCCAGGTTGGTGACCGTGCTCGGGATATGATGTCACTCATGGCACCACGAACGGGTGGGGATTGCCCGGTGGGTCCAGCTGGAGCCACAGCGTCACCAGCACCTGATCGTGTCGAGTCTCGACGCGTCCCGAGGGGAGAACTCCGTAGAGCTGTTACAGATAAGTACGACGGTAATCCGGAGGGATGTCGTGGATTTCTTCTCCAGTGCGAGTTGTATTTGGGCGATCAGCCGGTGCCGGACTCGGAGAAGGTATCCACGATGATCACTCTCCTCACAGGGGGTGCTTTTAAATGGGCAACGGCACTGTGGGAGACGAGCGGAGGCGAGCGGCTTATGTGCCTGACTCAGGGTCGGGGCACGGCTTCGGAGTATGCTCTGTCGTTCCGGACGTTGACGGCGTCCAGTGGGTGGAATGAGCCGGCTCTAGTGCCGCTTTCCGCAGGGGTCTGCGGACTGAGGTCCAAATGGAGCTGGCATGTTTAAGCCAATCTATGACGCTGGACGCCTACATTGCCCGGGCTATTGCCATCGACGGCGGAGTCGTAAAGGCCTGTGTATGTACTGTGGGGAGAGGGGGCATTTCTGGAAGGGGTATCCCTCGGCCCAGGCGAGACACAGGAAATGGGTAAGTGGCCAGAGGGCGCAGGTGGGCACGTCTTCCACCAAATGGCCGTTTCCTTCCTTGGGTACCGCATCGCTCCGGAGGGGGTTAAGATGGAGGAGCTGAAGGTGGAGGTGGTGAGGTCATGGCCGGTCCCGAAGATCATTAAGGCACTACAAAGCTTTCTCGGGTTTGCCAACTTTTACTGCTGATTCATCAAGGGTTTCAGCTCCATTACAGCTCCACTTACATCGTTGTTGAAAGGACACCCTCAACATCTCAACTGGACCTCTGATGCCGAGAGGGCGTTCCTCGACCTGAAGGGCCGATTCACCTGGACCCGCTCAAGCCCTTCAAAGTTGAGGTCGACGTGGTCCTCTCCAAGCTACAGGGGAACCCGCCGCGGCTGTACCCCTGTGACTACTACTCTAAGAAGCTGAGTACTGCAGAGAGGAACTACGACGTGGGTGACCGGGAGCTACTGGCGGTAAAGTTGGCATTGGAGGAGTGGAGACATTGGCTGGAGGGTGCTCATGAGCCGTTCACTGTCCTGACGGATCATCGGAACCATGAGTACATCAGGGCAGCCCGGCGCCTTAGTCCATCTGGCCTGACGGGGGTTCTCTTTTTTTTTGCGCTTCCGGTTCACCTTGAACTATCGCCCGGGAGCAAAAAATGGCAGGGCTGACGCATTCTCTCGTATCCAATACCGCGGATCTGGCTAGGGACACGCCCATCCTACACTAATCTCTCTCCATCTTTTCATGTCTCTCTCCTCAGACCGGTGGTTCCTGGTCCGCTGGGGGGATACGGCCCTGTAGTGGCGCTTCCACCCCCAACGGAGGTAGCTGGGGGTCTGGCTTACCGGGTGGAGAAAGTGCTGGAATCGCTGCTATTTTTATTTAGCTATTTCTCGCCTCCTTTTTCGTCATCACTACTCGCAACATCACAGAAAATACAAAAAAAACTGTCCAATGTTGGATCCAAAGAAGAAAGAGACAGAACTGACATAAATTCAACTAGGAAACTGTTTTCTGTGAATGAGTTTTTCTTCAGTTCTTCAATGAACGTTCCAAAGCTTATTTTCTAAATTACTACAATTGGCAGTGTATGGCTCTACATTAGGCTACTACTAGGTTCAGAGAATTATAGCATAAGGGAACATTCCTGAATTTAAATAAGTCTTAATTGGATTTCTTTCATTATTATTAATTCATTCATTATTATAAATGTGTATCTCTTTACTTCAAGATAGCTGGGAGTATGATTGACCTTTGCTGCAAGCATATGAAATCTAAACATATTTAATGAATATTAAACAAATAAAAATAGTATTAATAATAATATTCCAACATTTAGTTCTACTCAGTGCATCAATCCCTTGAGGTCACTAATATCCAGGATCTCCGATACTGGACGCACTTTAAGCGTTGGCTAATGACTTTTAGTACTTTTTTTTTAAGCATTTGGCAGCATACATTTTAAGCATTAAGTCATTTATTTTTAAACAATCAGATTTATCTTTTCCATTAAATTCCTTGATCTGTATCTGCTAAAGGAATGTGGCTGTATATCCATGGCTAAACGAGCAGGCATAGCTAGCCACACCCGCAGTGTAGTGTGAAGGCCACATATTAAAAAAGATGGAAAGAGTCCAGCGAACGAGAAGTCATGTTGCCCAGAGAGTAAAAACCTGGTTGGCACCGACACACGGCCTGGCGGTACACCAAACATAACCAAGTGATCTTCCCTCAAAGGGAGCTACACTTCAGTAATAGCCTTTACTGTTGGTGTGTGGCATACAATACCATTCACAAATTTCTCAGGAAATTAAATCACCTGGTTATATCATTATACTGTTGGATCCTTTTTGCATTGATTTAATTAATGGTGAGTTAATTAAAAACAACAACTCTAGCATGTCAGATGGAACCTTAGTTGCTATAGTAAATGTCAACTATGGTCAAACGGATTTCCACAATACCCCCTTTCCTCAAAAAGCAATCATCTATCATTTACAAGTGTGTGCGTGTTGGGGTTCTACACCCCTCTAGTCTCCAACATCTAATTTCTCCTCAGTTAAAAAAAAGCGAAGACGATATGTGATATGTGTAAAGGTTTGAATCACCTTTGTATGATTTCTGCAATGATTCTGGACAGAGAAAAAAGCTATCCATCCATGTCTTTCATGGTCTCTCAGTATTGAGTCCTTTTTCTGGGATTTCTCCGGAACATTTTTATGCTGTATACAGCATGGGTTCTGCATTCAATTATGAATACCTGAACAGCCAAACATTTCCTGAAATTATCCATGAAGGCCTGGGGTCTAAGCCTTGCAGACAGATTTATTGAAGCCTTGCAATGAAAGGTGTTATCTACATTCTCCATGTGTTTATTTAAGGTCCGTGTTCCTTTGACTTTATTTGTAATTCTACATTTTATGGCATTGCAAAATTGTGGGTGGGAAATGCATTTTAAATTCCTTTATATGAAACTGTTGGTATTATTCAACCTTGTATGTGTCTATTAACTTAGTACATTTGATTTCTATAGAGAGAATCAAGCAATTTGATTTCTTTGCGCTGGCACAATTACCGTATAACCGTATAACCAACAGTTATGGATGAAGACCATCATTAAAATAAAATAACCGTCACAGCTGACTGAGGACAGGACGGCAGGGCATTCGTGCGGTTGAGTCGGTTTCTGCGGTAACATGGACTCTTAAAAGAGTAGTTTTCACTATTTTACAACTTGGTGTTAGATGGTTTCTCACCATGAAAGTAGTCTATGGGCCAGGAGAAGCTGTAATCCATGGTTCAGATCTCTTTAAACAGCCACTACTAACTTCAGCTAACTTTAGCCACCACAAGCTAACAATCAATGGAAGTGATGGGGGAATGCATTTGCTTAGCTAGCTAGCTACAAAATAATTTGTGCTCAAACAACTGCTATTGCTGATGACAGCAATTTTAGAAAATACATGTTTCACAAATTACATATAACCCCAATGTTTTGGCTTTGTCCTTCAGAGTGCACTTAATCTACAATTTTTTTTATATTGTTTGCATTTAATGGCTGTGCAGTCTGAAAAAAAAATAGCTGAGGTATGTTCCATGTTTGAGAGGTAGTTATAAGCAGAAAGCTTTTTCAGAACATCACAATGTGATGCACATAGAAAATATCAAAAGAAAACAAAATCAGGCTTACATTCCCTTCAAATCAATTGGGTTAATACATTATATATATATAATATATAACCATTGGTACAGTCCCCAGCAAGACCAAATAATGTCGCTCAAACAGAAGGGGGAACTAACAAAGAGTCACAGACAACAATCAAAATGGAACCGGTTGGGGTTTTAGGAGGGGTTCTGAAAGACACTCATGGGGGTGTCCACTGAAAGTTGACAAGCAACAACAACTGGAATCTAAAAGACACCCACCAAGAGGCCAACAAAAGAAAAGCCCTCCCGAAACTTAAAGACGGGAAGCATAACAAAAAGTAGAGTAAATGAAAACAGTGAAGATCAGATAAAAGGTGGACGGTCAACACCCTCAGTTGGCGCTCCCTATTAAAATAAGGAGCGCCAACTGAGGGTGTTGACCGTCCACCTCTCTCAAGACCAACTGGAGCACTGGGCCAGCCACTCTTAAATAGCACATGAGCCAGCACAGGGGGAACACCTTCCCACTAACAAAATGGCAAACCAGCACAAGTGGAACACATACTGACTAACAAGGTGACACCAATCGGTGCGCCCAACGTGCTATACGTGCTAAAGTCCAACCTCAAAACATAAATGGAAGAAACATAATCTGTAACACCATGGAAAAACATATTTTCCTTTCCTTATATAGGATTATCCTTATGTAAACCTAGGATGCATTTACAGTATACATTACAAAAAGCAAAAACCAAGGGATTATATAAACATTTAGCCTTCTGCACATTCACAAACGATCACTAATATTTCATAAGGTGGAAAACTACAGTAAATGTCAACGCAGGCAAGCTAGAACTAAAAATCATACTTGCACCTTTGCACAGATATCAGAGTGTATTTGCATTCCCCTTTTTGCATTCCTTCCAAGCCGACCCACTTGGGAAAACAATTGAATCCTGATCTGAGAGAGAAACCAACGTGATGTGTGGGAAACCATGTTGAGCGCAGTTCGGGTGGCCAATTGAAGTGCTGCTTCAAACAATGTGCTACCACATTATGTGGGAGTGTTTGCACACTCCTCTGCGTGTAAGCAATTGGTTTGCCCATTTTACACGCCTTTTATCTTAACAAAGAAAAGGGTGCAAGAGCGAAACAAGGCAGTGTTTTTATGTGATACAGTGTGACTCAAGAAAAGGTAGCTCCAACTGGTAAACAATCCTTGACCTGACTTCATCTGAAACAGAGAGACTACTGTAGGCTACAATCAGCTACATCAGGGGTGATACTGTGAAGGATACTGTCTTGATACTGTGAGAGACACTGTGCCAAGGCTGCAGTGTTTTCTCTATCTGAATATTAGCTCTAGCCATTAGCAGCTGTATTTTAGGGTTGATCATTAAAAACCAGTGCCTGTCTCCATCTCTCAGAGCCAACAGACTGCCATGGTATTTTGCCCGAGTCAACAGACTCCGCTATGACATTAGAAGTGGAAGTGCATCTCCCTTTGCTGCCCTTCTCCCTCTTCTCTATTAATAACAACCATGGGGTTAAATGGTCTTGCATCATGACGGCGATCTAATTAATTGTTGACCTTTTTAACTTTGTAGCTCATCTCTTTAATGACTAGCGGTGGTGGACCTGTTTGAGCCAGTCCCTAGAAAATCATGATTCATGTTCATATTTCAAAATGCACAAGTCCTCTCCTCAGCACAGGCCAGTACATAAGGTAGGATTATACAAGGTCACGGTTAATATTTTACTTGGAGCCGAGACAAGCAATCTTACACAGCCACATACATTATTGCCCGTTTGCTATACTATATGAAACATGTTAGCATTAGCATCAACCGCTTGGGATAAGGGTTTAAAGGTGTGAAAATAATGTTATCATATTTCAAATATGAAGAGTATACATTGTGAAACATTGCCTAGCGTTAAATTGTCACTATTGTACATTCCAGATGTCATACATGCTACAAACAGGATTTATTTCTGAATCTAAATACATTCAAACTGGGCTTCTACTAGGCAAATAAGACCAAGGGGGTATTGGTAAATTGTTGACATGGGTGATACGATATGTCACTATTTCGTTCAGCAGCTGACGTGTTAGTGAGCAAGAGATCTGCATCTAAACTGACAGTCTAAATGACGTGTAAATGAGTAAATACCATAATCTCCATTCCTCAGTCTCAAAGTAGAGCAATGTTGTGCATCTAGATATTATGCTAAGTAGCCACATCCACTTAAACTGCCACACATGGAGCCTCTCTTCACTGTTTAGTACTTCAATGCATTCCCACTGAGATGGAGACTAAAATTAGAGTCATCTCAGATTAGGTGAAAACTCAAATATCCCCCTGGTACAAACCACTATTTTGTACTCAGTTTCATTGTAGACTCCTCAAATTCCAATCTGGACCTCAAAGATTTAGACCTGGGACACCATATGTATGCAATTAATTATCAGGTAGAAACCAGCAACACTCCAGACCTCTATGGTAGGATTTGAATACCCCTGTTGTAGACTATCAAAGTCTGATTGTAAAGCCTCTGATTATTTATCACCATCTGTTCATGATGTTGATGTTCAAATGTACAGTGTATGTTGTTTTCCTGTTGACATTTTCTATCCAAATATTATCAACTGACTAGATGACTACATAGATAAAACGTGCTGTTCACTGGTTTCTACAGTATGGCTGGGGCATATGACGTAAGTTAAACCAAGTATGAGCTAACTGGACTGAGACCTTTTGGACTGTCCAACTGAGGTCTTCTATATGGTTAGTAAAAATTGAAGCTCTAGAAACACAAAAAAGTTCTAAATTAAATGTTTTTAAATGTATTATAGTAAGATACACGGAAATAGCTGTGTAAAAGTACATATAGACAAGTAACTGTACAACACCAAACAGCATTCTATGCGGACACTATAAAGTTGCATTTCATATTTAAGAGGACTAGAAAGTGCTGAGCTGTTAAGATGCCGCTGGACTCTGGCTGCCAGACGAACCAACTCATAAAAAGTGGCACCTCTTTGCGATGTGATATCCTTTAGTTTCTGTCACACCCTGATCTGTTTCACCTGTCCTTGTGCTTGACTCCACCCCCTCCAGGTGTCGCTCATCACCCCCTGTGTATTTCTACCTGTGTTTTCTGTCTCTGTGTGACAGTTCGTCTTGTCTTGCTAAGTCAACCAGCGTGATTTCCTAGTGTCTATCATTCTAGTCCTCCCGGTTCTGACCCTTTGCCTGCCTTGACACCGAACCCGCCTGTCTGACCATTCTGCCAGCCCTGACCTCGAGCCTGCCTGCCGCCTTGTACCGTTTTGGACTCAGCCCTGGTTATTGGACCCCTGCCTACCCTGACCACGAGACTGCCTGTTCCACTGTACTGTTCGGACTATCTGGTTGATGAACTATTGCCTGTCCCTGACCTGCCCTTTGCCTATTCCCGTCATTATAATAAATATCGGAGCTCTAACCATCTGCGTCTCCCCTTGTGTCGTTATAGTTTGTGAGGCTGTTAGGGTAGGAGCTTTTATGTCGTTGCCAAGGGGGTAAATTTCTGGTCGGAACAGTCATTCAAAATGCAGCGCACTACCTTAAGAAATAAGACAGAGGGGACAACACCGTGACCATCTAGCTGCATCAAAGTCTGGGAGGAGGATCATAAATCATGTCACACTCATTCCATTGAACCACTAATACGGTAGCTAGCCCTAAAGTGATTCTGTCAGGTGTCAGACTGGTGTCACACAGGTGTTTTGTTTTCCCGCTAATTACAACTAATGGTCAATCAAGTTATGCCAAGGAAGACTCACATCATGAGTATTGACAGAGGAATATCAGTGTCCAATGAAACAATCACCATGGTAGAATTTGCATTATTTGAATGAGCCCATCAACTGTTAATGAACTGCAGAAGTATGATTGAAAAGTAATGTTTGAACAGACACGGCGGACTTACTTGGAAATGGGTGTGTGTTCGTGTGTGTGGGGGTATACACTGTAGTGTGAACACCTTCCTTCGTTGACCCAAAAATGATGCCATAATGGACATTATGGGACGTGGCTGATCAGAACAACATTGCAGGGAATAGGGACCAGAACATGTCACTTTGTTCTAATTGTCAGTCCCACCATGACACATGCTCTTTGAAATGTTTTCAAAACAACATTGTGAGAATGGAAATTGAAATATCAAAAAAAAAAAGAAAACTCTGCTAGCCTGGCACGCATTCAAAAAGAGTTGAGAAATGAATTGGCAGTCACACCATTCATCATGAAGATGGGGAGGGGTCACACTCTCTTGTGCATCCAAAGCCCTGCCTGGGGAACAAAGTGGCCTTCGCTAAATGCACTCAGGACCAGTAAAATAACTTTCCATTTGCCCTGGCACTGGCAGATGTCTGATAGCATCTAAAGTCAATACTCTCATTATGCATTTGTGTTTGTTTATTTTTTTCTTGACCTGCTAAAACCCAAAATGACACTGAAACTACTGTTACTCCAAATTACAGTGAAACTACTGTTACCTCAAACGACTGAAGGCTTAGTGAATGATGGTTGTGTACTGAATCATAGCCTCATGTCTCCTTATCGGACACCTAAAAAGTCAACTGTTGTCTTGTAGCATGTGTTCAATACCAGTTTTTCTTTTACAATAATCATGGTTAAATCAATAACAATTTATACATTGGATTGTAATAACAAATAAACTACTACAGCTACTAACATATTTCCTATAAAGTGCCTTTTTCCACATTTTGTTATGTTACAGCCTGAATTTAAAATTAATTATATTTGAGATTGTGTCACTGGCCTACACACAATACCCCATAATGTCAAAGTGGAGTTGTGTTTTTAATCTTTTTTACAAATTAATTATAAAGGAAAAGCTGAAATGTCTTGAGTCAAGTATTCAACCCCCTTTCTTATGGCAAGCCTAAATAAGTTTAAGAGTATAGATAAGTTGGATGGACTCACTCTATGTGCAATAATACTGCTTAACATAATTTTTTTATGAGTACCTAATTTCTGTACCCCACACATACAATCCCTCAGTCGAGCAGGAATTTCAAACACAGGGAAGCCCTCAGCTGCGCCAGTGCCGGCGCAGTCCGCTCCACCGGTGCCCAGTCCGGGCCCGGTCGTCTGCCCCGCTAGAGTGCCAGAGCAGTCCGCTCCACCGGTGCCCAGTCTGGGACCGGTCGTCTGCCCAGTTCCACTGACTGTCCACTGTCCACTGCCACCGACGCCATTTTCCCTCCCTAACCCTCCCCTCATTCTGTTTGTTTTAGTGTCTTGCGGTCGGGAGTCTGCGACTTTTGGGGGGGGGCAGCTGCTTTGCATTGTCTCTAATTGGGGGCCATATTTAGTTCATGTGTTTCCACCTGTCTGTTGTGGATCATTGTGTTAGGTTTAGTGCTGTTAAGCCTACCGTGTGTTATGTTCGTGTTTCTCGTTTTGTTATTTTGTGCAAGTTGATTTAATAAATAATCATGTCGCACTACTTCAGCGCTGCGTCTTGGTCTGCCATTCACCACGTTCATGACACCTATAGAGTGAAAAGAAGGAAGCCTGTACAGAATACAAACGTTCCAAAACATGCATCCTGTATGCAATAAGGCACTAAAGTAAAACTGCAAAAAATTTGGCTAAGAAATTAACTCTGTCCTGAATACTTAATGTGTACATAGACTAGTGTGCAAATATTGTACAATACAGGTGTGTAAAGCTACTTAAAAAAACTAACTTAACTAGGCAAGTCAGTTAAGAGCAAATTCTTATTTACAATGATGGCCTACACTCTTGGACTTAAACAAAAAAGAAGTTCACTTTATCATTATGGGGTATTCTGTGTAGATGGGAAAAAATTTGAATCCATTTTGAATTCAGGCTGCAACAACGTGGAAGAAGTCGAGGGGTATGAATACTTACTGAAGGCACTGTAGATCAAGGGATACGATGGTCTTTGACGCTGTGGGTAAGCTGCATCGTTATCTCTGCCCCTCAGAGAATTATAGTGACACAGCTGTTCTTTGACAGTAAAGGTTCTGTTTGTAGTGTGTCTGCTTGCTAGCGCCGCATAGCCAGAGTGCCCAGGCATGACTCTTCCGTTGCGATGTCATATTCCCCCCCATTTCCCTAAACTAATCAACAGCAGTAGAGTAAACAAATGCACTGCGGGCCCCAGCACCGCGGGCCCCAGCCCCTGCTTCCCTTTCCCTCCCACTTCACTTCCATCTCATGTCCTGTTAACTCTCTGACTCCCCGTTGCTACTGCTGCAGCCCTGGTCCCTCTCCCCCTATCACAACTCCCTCCAATCTTCTCCTCTCCCCCCAAAATGCGGAGCAGAACAGATCGACTCTCCAGCCCCCACTGTGATTAATGCAGGTGCCACTTTGTGCGGCATGGGTAATGTGGAGATGCGATAGTTTCCCCCGCAGTCGACTCTTGCTCAGACATGACCATATGGATAGGACAGGAGGGGGGAGGGAAGGTGCCATTTTCTGGCAATGCCATTTCCGCAAGACTTACGGACGGGATAAATCTTGCAGGCCTGTATAGGAGGCATGAGTGCAATAACAGGGGGGATGGCAGTTTGTTCACCCCGGCTTTGACGGCCATCACTCAGTGAGGTTTGGGAATGGGTATCGGTTTCCTTCCTCTCTGGTGTCATAGTGACCTCATCACATAGGGCCATATCTTCCCTGAGCTAATGGCAAGGCTACTGTACACTCTCTGTCACTGTCTGAAGGTCAAAAGCGAGTCAGAAACAGAAACCAAAATAGAGGATTAATTTCTATAAATAGCCCAAGTAATTTGACGGAAGGCGAAATAAATTGTAACCCTCTCAAACAAATGATAATGTGGAAGACAACTAATTTTAAAGAGTACAGGCCAAGTTTGAATATTCTTAAATTAATAATTTTAGGGCTAGTCACATCCACAGCGGTATAGAAATTATTAATGTGCAAGACAACACCACTGCCTAATACAATTTGAGAAATATCTCAGAGTAGTCTAAAAATCGCAACAATAAAAAAAGGATTGCAATGCTAAATGAATCAAAAAGATCCAACACGTTTTACTTTTGTTCTCAATTGAGATACTACACGCTCAAGGACACGGCGGCCATGTTGTCTGGCAGGGCCCACATTTAAGACGATGGAGAGGTCCCTTTAGAGTTGCATTACCTGGGGCCCCCAGAACGATTCCACACAAAACGATGTTAGATTCCCTATTTGCAGAGCCTGCTGCCAGTGCTCTGATCTGATTGTGGTGTCAACACGCAGCCTATTAGATTGACTTATTCAACCTCTACAGAAGTCATAAGGAAGTGATCACTCCTGGTACGGAGTGCGGCGAGGGACACATCACCAGTGGCAGCTGGCAAATTGGGCATCCTCAAAGAGCATGTACGTTTATTAATTCACTCTGAACCCCAACTCTTTCTAATACCTTATTGCTGAAGCGTAAATGGTGAATGTAGAATGTCGTTTTAGTAGCTTGTTTGCTGTTAACGTTGTTATTCTAAATGATCACAAAGAATGATACAGTTGAGGTCATAGGAAGGCTGCTGTATCACTGTATCTTGATGTCTTATCAACTATCCAATGCAGATAAGAACGATTTCAATGTTTCTTACAACGTTGATTTATGCCGATACGGGGAAAAGATAAGAGTTGATAAATTCACGCATTTACATTCCAAACGAAGGGGGCTCAGCGCTACTCATTAGCTATTAAAAGATAAGGTGGCTGTTGTAGGCTGAGCGTTAAGAGATGAAAGGCCTAATAGTGTGCTTAAAACGTGAAACAAAAACGATGAGCGTCAGAAATTGCTTTATGGAAGGCAATACATCAAACCCTGAGCAGGGACTGCCCTCAAAGCAGCCTTTTTTGGAGGCCTGTTTCTGAAAACTAAAAGTGTGGGGCTGGAGACGCATGCTAAGTGGACTGACCGACTGTCCAAGGCAGGGAGGGAGGGCAGTAACATCAGGGCCCCCAGTAAATTAATTAATGGTGCCTTATTCTGTGTCTGTTTGGAGGAGGAACACTACTTTCATCTTCAGACATCATGGATGTCCGGTTTGAGATATTACACCTGCTGTTGCTCACCTCCCCAGGATCAGGGCGAAGCCAGGAGGCGACCAACCCAGCCCAGATTAATACTTCTCACAGACCGCCGGTGTGCCACACCAAGTAAATGAGTCATTCCATGATCAGACTTGCTGCTTCCAAACTCCCCTCACCATGCTTGTTATTAAGTTATCAGCATACTAAATTAAGAAGAAATACTAAAACGTACCGAGCATCTTATGCACAGTCTAAATTCCCTGAATCCCAGATAATAGGCTCCCTTAATCAGTTGTAAACAGGGTCTTAGGCAATGGAGATAAGAGACGGGTTGATATCTGCCAGGTCACCAGGGTAATTGACGTGTGCCTACGCTTTGGGTCAATAGGTTGAGATTTTAAGTTGAAGAGCCTCTGCATCGATTTCTTTTGTCACTAAAAGCGTGGGAAGCATGGAATGGTTTTCGTGACATCATGGGTCATCTGGGTTAAGAGGGAATGACTTGTCTCTAAGCAGCAAGGCCGGATGCTGACGCTTCTTCTCTGGGCCATGGAGATTGCCTTCATCAATCTAAGCCTTTTCTCTCTGAGGTAATCATCTAACAAAGCTGGAACATGGCTACATTTCATTAAGCACATTTACCTGCGGTGTCAATCTAGACAACGTTCTCCATCTACACTGATTTACAATTCTATATTACGCAGCCCCAATCACAAAGATTAGAAGGGTTAAGCAATTTTGACATATCAAAAACATTCCATTGGGGTTGAAGAACGCTCCCAAAAATGGTGAACTACCCATTGGTGGATTTACATAAGGCGCTCATGCACATCTCGAGTTCTGGGCTCATTGTGTATTCAACACTGGGGGTTGTCTTGTTCTGCAAGCACAGCAGATGACAATGGAGATGAGACCTTTTTTTTTTTTTTCATGGCTCAGCATCCATCATTCATCATGTACAGTACAGTTTAGTCAATAGCATGTGCTTGTTTTGGGAAGTGTCACTGGGTGTAAAATGTCTTTCCCCCAGAGGAGAGTACTATAGCCAAGGGGACAGCCAGGCAGATCTAGTAAGGGTGACCTTTTTCACACCCCACTGCTGCCTTTCCATCACCGCCAGCTCCTCTCAAGTAGCCTGTGAAAACAGCCATTTGGAAAAGGCCTTGACACAGCACACAGGGATAGAAGATAGACAGAAACATGGGAATAGTCTAGATTTAGCTCGTATTAGAGCCCCCCAGAACAGTTTTTTTTTAAACGAGATGAGGGAGAAGATGAAAAAACATGAAGACAGTTGAATGTTCCTGCTATCTGATGCTGTTGAACTTGGAAGTAATACTCAGACCCCCTTTTATTCCATGGCCCGTATCTCCATCTGAAGCTGCATGAGAAGATAAATGAAGCGCCGCTTCGCGTGTAACCCGGACATTTTAATTAGCTGCTCTTAAATTCTGCCTGACCCTGTTTCAACTTTGATCAGCCGGCAGTAGCAGTGATAAGGAGCTGTCACTCAGTGTCGGGCCCATGCACAGGGTTATTCAGAGCAAATTGTCTCATCTTCACCCATTCCACATCTCCACAATGCACTGTCTGCCAGTGGGAGAAATGTTCATGCCTTGGTACAGGCTTAAAAGGTACAATGGAGAAAGGAAACTTAGTGAGCTGTGTAAAATGTCACAACGTAGACCTATATGAAACCTTGCTCTGTTAATTTTAAGGCTCTGACTGGTAGCTAGGTTACAGCCCAGATAGTAGATGACTGTGGGCCAGATATGGCCACCTCACCTAGTATATGTGGGCTGGATTTGGGCCATAATAATTTTGCTATCTGGGAACTGCTTGCTCACTTAAATGTTACACAGCAAAAGACAAAGAATAGATATGGGCATTAAAACCCCCTTGCCCTCCTCTCCTTCACACCCTCCACAGCCCCCATCCCATCAGACTGCAATAATAGAAATACAGAACAAAGTGGTTCGATCAATCAGACAACAGGACATCGGCAGGAACAAAAATATTTTTCCCCCCTCCTCCATCCTAAATGGTATTTACCAAGCTCTAGCAATACCCCCCTTCACCTCACTCCACTGGAGCCAGATGCCACTGTAGCCTGGGCCGGCCAGGCCGGGACTCTTCCCTCCACTCCACTCTGACTAGATCATTAAGACTGGCATGGTCTCTCTCCCCCTCCATTTCTCTCTCTCTGTGTCATTGTCTGTCTTCGTCCCTCCCAACCCCATCCCATCCCATCTCTTCTGTGTATGAATCTCGAGACGATTCATTTAAACTCTCTCTCTCCCTCTCTTGTTCTCACTCTCTAAACAAACACAAGTTGCTGGAAAACTCATTTACAGTCAGCAACAAGCAGATCTTCAGGAGAACCAAGGCACAACTGACTGCAGTCCCTATACAGTGGATAGATGTGGAAATGGTTGGGTCATACAAGTTCCTGGGAGTCCATATGGACAACAGGCTGGAATGGGCTGGTAATACCGGGGCCCTGTACAAAAAGGGCCAGAGCCGACTCTACTTTCTGAGGAGGCTCAGGTCCTTCAACGTGTGCAGTAAACTACTGCATACCTTCTACCTGTCTGTGGTCTTTTTTGCAGTGGTGTGCTGGGGAGCCAAAATAAAAGCCGGTGATGCTTCTCGGGTAAATAAGCTGATCAGGAAGGCTAGCTCTGTCCTGGGGATGAGCCTTGACACTCTAGAGGAGGTGGCGGAGAGACGGATCCTGGCCAAACTGCTGGCCATCATGGACAACGTCACCCACCCTCTGCATGCCATGGTTATGACGCAGAGGAGCACCTTCAGTCACAGAATGATCCCACCACGGTGTGCCAAAGAGCGCTACAGGAGGTCCTTCCTGCCGGCGGCTATTAGACTATTTAATGCCTCACCGGGGTGCCGTGCCGTCGGCAACACAGACCTGGAACTGATGGGGTGTTAGGACCTAGCTTAACAATTGTGCATCCATCCGTGAGTAACTCTGGTCCGTAATCACTCATTCACTCAGGACTTATTTATTCATTCAGGTCTGTATATACTTACTCATGTACAGTTGTTATATCATATCACAAGTAATTATTGGACTTAACTTACGTAGTCATTCACTCAGGAATGCAGGAATGCATTTTAGTATCCTGTCAAGTGTATCTTTTTCACTCCAGACTTCTTGTATTTCTATACTTTTTCATACTGACGCTATATGTATCATGTATCGTGTATCTGTCTTTTGTGTATTTTCGTTCTGGCATTTTGCACCTGCCCTATGTTTTGTTTTAGCTGCTTGACAAAGAAATTTCCCCCCAGGGATCAATAAAGTATCTATCTATCTGCAGAGAGGCAGCACATGGCACTGGCTAAATTTTTTTAAACATGCGGCCGAGACATATGCTGCATATTTTGTACTTACAGTGTCATTGAAACAGAAGGAACTGCAGTGCGGCTTCACAAATATAAAAATATAGCAACAGTATAGAAGAGAAAAGTTGTGGACTCAAGTCACATGACTTGACCTCACGTCTGACTCGAGTCACAGATGTTATGAATGTTATGTTATGAATTAAACAACTTGAGACTTGACTTGAAATTATCTGTCCAGGTTTTGTAACTAATTTTGTGGTACAGAGTCGCCGTGGATTACTCTCCACACAGCTAGAGGCAGTAGCCACAGCATCCCCGTTGCAGAAAAAATGTGCAACAGATAGTGAAACGCGCCCTCTGATTGGACCATCAAACTGTCAATCAACACAGGTCGGGTGAGCTAGAGAACAGATTACCAATTTACTGTACAGCTACAGGATTGTGGTCACGCTAAGTTGTAGGAGAGAGGATTGTCGTTAATAAATATGCAACTCCAAAAATGGTTTGGTGATCAAGAATATGAATTGTTTACTTTGCATGCTCACCAGCAATTGGGCATCAAGCAACAAGTACTAGCATAGGCCTACTCGTCTTTTGGTATGTCAAAATTGTTTAAAATTAATACTTTACTTATGAAGCTTGCATTTGGAATTTGTTTTTAAAATGTATAATTAGCCTACTGTGGCGAAGACACACCATAGGCACATCTCTCCACTTGTGCTCACGAAACTCTAGACAGTAGAGAGTGCTTTGTTCTCTTGTTGAAATTTGTATTTGTATATATTAGGGATCACCACTAGCTTCTGCCAGGGCAGCAGCTACTCTTCCTGGGGTCCAAACATATTAAAGCACTTACATTACATATAAAACAAAAGATAAAACAGTACATCATATAACATTATTACACCACTACATATCAATCACAATACAAAATGTTTAATACCACCATACAACAATATCACAATGTATGCATGTGTCTGTACCTTTTGTGTGTGGCTCTTCACAACACCTCTTACAAAAACAAGTAGTGAAGAAGTCAATCTCTCTTCCACTTTAAGCCATGAGAGATTGACATGCATGTCCTTAACCTTTTCATATGTTTGTTCCAAATATCTCTAATATCTGTAATGGACACCATTGATGTGTGTAAAATACTTTTTTGAAGGCTATATTGCTTATGATGAGCTAAGCTATTTGCCAGTTATGTGTGGCACCATGTTTGTTGACATTATACAATGCATTATGGGTGTCATGTAGACGTCTGTCAGACCAAAGATGATATAATGAGGTGAAGGAATTTCGGGTAAACTTCCGGAAGTGTATGAAGGGAAGTGAATGATCGTAGACGACACACCCCCTTCAACATGCATAGTGCAAACAGACCAAACTCATCTTGTCTCCTCTTATTATCTTCGGTTGAGGCGAAAAACAAACATAGCAGTGCGCACAAACTACCCATCGTTGGATTACTTTCGATTTCTAGAAAGTGTTTTACTCAATTATTTTGATCAATGGTGTGCTCACCTGTGATATGATTAATTATAAATAGTAATTGCTATTAGCTAATTCATATTGTAGTTTCTGTCAGCCGAGAGTTATAAAAATATGATTGCTTGTGTTATATCAATCTTTCCTCCGTTAGCGCTAGGACAAATGTAGCCTACATTTTTCCGGTTTGGATGATTGTGATGCTGTAGCTACTTCTGTGGATGTCTGAACATTGCATCCAAAAATAAACTGCTCACATTCTGGACATAACTTTGTAAGGACTGTGTTTGTGCAAAATGTTTCTGAAAAAACAGTGTGGCCAGCTCAAATGCTGATTGTTGCGTCATTTCGAAACTGGCCGTTCTAAATAAGTGTTCTAATCCCACCGGTTTGATCGTACGCTACAGGGACCACTGTAGAATGATCACACCCATGTGTTGGTACTTGTGAAAAGGTTAGCTCTCCGTGTACTTTTAAGGGCCAGCCGTGCTGCCCTGTTCTGAGCCAACTGCAATTTTCCCAAGTCCCTCTTTGTGCCACCTGACAACACTACTGAACATAGTCTAGGTGCGACAAAACTAGGGCTTGTAGGACCTGCCTTGTTGATAATGTTGTTAAGAAGGCAAAGCAGCGCTTTATTATGGACATACTTCTCCCCATCTTAGCTACTGTTGTATCAATACGTTTTGACCATGACAGTTTACAATCCAGGGTTACTCTAAGCATCACCTCAACATGCTTGTCCCAAATACAATGCTTTTAGTTTTAGAACTAATTTATTCCTTACCACCCACTCTGAAACTAACTGCAGCTCTCTGCAAGTGTTGCAGTAATTTTTATTTATTTATTTTATTTCACCTTTATTTAACCAGGTAGGTCAGTTGAGAACAAGTTCTCATTTGCAACTGCGACCTGGCCAAGACAAAGCAAAGCAGTGCGACAAATAACAACACAGAGTTACACATTAAACAAACAGTCAAAAACACAATAGAAAAATCTATATACAGAGTGCAAAATGTATTGCAAAAATGCAGTAAGGTTAGGAGGTAGGACAATAAATAAGACTATAGTGGTGAAATAAATTACAGAATTATCATCATTAACACAGGAATGAAGGATGTGCAAATTATGATGTGCAAATAGAGATACTGGAGTGCAAGATTAGTGAAAATAAAAATAAATAAATATGGGGATGAGGTAGTAGTGTGGGCTATTTACAGAAGGGCTATATACAGGTGCAGTGATCGATAAGCAGCTTTGACAACTGATGCTTAAAGTTATTGAGGGAGATAGGAACCTCTAGCTTCAATGATTTTTGCAATTCGTTCCAGTCATTGGCAGCAGCGAACTGGAAGGAATGGCGACCAAAGGAGGTGTTGGCTTTGGGGGTGACCAGTGAGATATACCTGCTGGAGCGCATGCTACGGGTGGGTGTTGCTATAGTGATCAGTGAGCTGAGATAGGGCGGGGATTTACCTAATAAAGACTTATAGATGACCTGGAACCAGTGGGTTTGGCGACGAATATATAATGAAGGCCAGCCAACGAGAGCATACAGGTCGCAGTGGTGGGTAGTGTATGGGGCTTTGGTGACAAAACGGATGGCACTGTGATAGACTACATCCAATTTGCTAAGTAGAGTGTTGGAGGCTAGTTTGTAAATGACATCGCCGAAATCAAGGATCGGTAGGATAGTCAGTTTTACAAGGGCATGTTTGGCAGTATGAGTGAAGGAGGCTTTGTTGCGAAATAGGAAGCCAATTCTGGATTTAATTTTGGATTGGAGATGGTTGATGTGAGTCTGGAAGTTGAGTTTATAGTCTAACCAGATGCCTAGGTATTTGTAGGTGTCCACGTATTCTAATTCGGATCCATCGAGAGTAGTGATGATAGTCCGGTGGGCGGGTGCTGGCAGCGTTCGATAGAAAAGCATGCACTTAGTTTTACTAGCGTTTAAGAGCAGTTGGAGGCCACGGAAGGAGTGTTGTATGGCATTGAAGCTTGATTGAAGGTTAGTAAACACAGTATCCAAAGAGGGGCCAGATGTATACAGAATGGTGTCGTCTGCGTAGAGATGGATCAGAGAGTCACCAGCAGCGAGAGCGACATCGTTGATGTATATAGAGAAAAGGGTTGGCCCAAGAATTGAACCCTGTGGCACCCCCATAGAGACTGCCAGAGGATCGGACAATAGGCCCTCCGATTTGACACACTGAACTCTGTCTGCAAAGTAGTTAGCGAACCAGGCAAGGCAGTCACTTGAGAAACCAAGGCTGTTGAGTCTGCCAATAAGAATGCGGTGATTGACAGAGTCGAAAGCCTTGGCCAGGTCGATGAAAACGGCTGCACAGTACTGTCTTTTATCGATGGCGGTAATGATATCGTTCAGTACCTTGAGCGTAGCTGAGGTGCACCCATGACCAGCTCGGAAACCAGATAGCAGAGAAGGTACGGTGGGATTCGAAGTGGTCAGTTATCTGTTTGTTAACTTGGCTTTCGAAAACTTTAGAAAGGCAGGGCAGGATGGATATTGGTCTTTAACAGTTTGGGTCTAGAGTGTCTCCTCCTTTGAAGAGGGGGATGACCGCGGCAGCTTTCCAATCTCTAGGGATCTCAGACGATACGAAAGAGAGGTTGAACAGGCTAGTGATAGGTGTTGCAACAATTTCGGCTGATAATTTCAGAAAGAGAGGGTCCAGACTTCGCAGCTCTTTCAGAACATCAGCCGTCTGGATTTGGGTGAAGGAGAAGCGGGGGGGGCTTGGGCAAGTAGCTGCCGGGGGTACAGAGCTGTTGGCCGGGGTAGGGGTAGCCAGGTGGAAAGCATGGCCAGCTGTAGCAAAATGCTTATTGAAATTTTCGATAATCGTGGATTTATCGGTAGTAACAGTGTCTCCGAGCCTCAATGCAGTGGGCAACTGGGAGGAGGTGCTCTTATTCTCCATGGACTTTACAGTGTCCCAGAACTTTTTGGAGTTAGTACTACAGGAAGCAAATTTCTGTTTGAAAAAGCTGGCCTTTGCTTTTCTAACTGACTGTGTGTACTTGTTCCTGACTTCTCTGAATAGCTGCATATCGCGGGGGCTATTCGATGCTAATGCAGTGCGCCACAGGATGTTTTTGTGTTGGTCTAGTGCAGTCAAGTCTGGGGTGAACCAAGGGCTATATCTATTCTTAGTTCTACGTTTTTTGAAAGGGGCATGCTTATTTAGGATGGTGAGGAAAGCACTTTTAAAGAACAACCAGGCGTCCTCTATTGACGGGATGAGGTCAATATCCTTCCAGGATACCTGGGCCAGATCGAATAGAAAGGCCTGTTCGCAAAAGTGTTTTAGGGAGCGTTTGACAGTGATAAGGGGTGGTCGTTTGACCGCTGACCCATTGCGAACGCAGGCGATGAGGCAGTGATCGCTGAGATCCTGGTTGAAAACAGAGGAGGTGTATTTGGAGGGCAAGTTAGTCAGGATGATATCAATAATGGTACCCATGTTTACGGATTTTGGGTTGTACCTGGTGGGTTCCTTGATAATTTGTGTGAGATTGAGGGCGTCTATCTTAGATTGAAGGACAGCCGGGGTGTTAAGCATATCCCAGTTTAAGTCATCTAACAGTACAAACTCTGAAGATAGATGGGGGGCAATCAATTCACATATGGAGTCCAGGGCACAGCTGGGGGCTGAGGGGGGTCTGTAACAGGCGGCAACAGTGAGAGACTTATTTCTGGAAAGGTGGATTTTTAAGAGTAGAAGCTCAAACTGTTTGGGCACAGACCTGGACAGTATGACAGAACTCTGCAGGTTATCTCTGCAGTAGATTGCAACTCCGCCACCTTTGGCAGTTCTATCTTGACGGGAAATGTTGTAGTTGGGGATGGAAATTTCCGAATTTTTGGTGGCCTTCCTAAGCCAGGATTCAGACACAGCTAGGACATCCGGGTTGGCGGAGTGTGCTAGAGCAGTGAATAAATCAAACTTAGGGAGGAGGCTTCTAATGTTAACATGCATGAAACCAAGGCTTTTACGGTTACAGAAATCAACAAATGAGAGCGCCTGGGGAATAGGTGTAGTACTGGGGGCTACAGGACCTGGGTTTACCTCTACATCACCAGAGGAACAGAGGAGTAATAGAATCAGTATTCGGCTAATGGCTTTAATAACTGGACGTCTAGTACGTTGGCTACATAGAATAAAAGGAGCAGATTTCTGGGCATGGTGGAATAGGTTGAGGGCATAATGTATAGACAAGGGTATGGTAGGATGTGAGTTCAGTGGAGGAAAACCTAGGCGTTGGGTAATGAAGAGAGAGGTTGAATCTCTGGAGACACCAGTTAAGCCAGGTGAGGTCTCCGCATGTATGGGGGGAGGAAAAAAGGAGCTATCAGAGGCCAGTTGAGCAGGACTGGGGGTTCTACAGTGAAATAAAACAATAATAGCTAGCCTGAACAGCAAAAGACAAGGCATATTGAAATAAGAAAGGGGCAAAAAATAAAATAAAAAATAACAGTTAATTAAGAGAGCTAAGACAACGACGGGTAATGGCGATGAATGGACAAAGAGGGTCAGTTAGAAAAAGTGATGTACTACACACAGGACCTGAGGCCTGGTAGTTAAACAGAAATAAATACCATATAACCAAACAGTCCTGCAGGCATCAGCTGTGGAGCTGAGTAATCATAGGATCCGATGAGCAGCAAAGAGGCGTTCAGAGTGTTAGCAGGCCGGGGCTAGCAGGCCGGAGCTAGCAGATGGATCTTCGGCGACGTCGCAGAGGAGAACCCTGTTGAGACCACGTCGGACAAATTAAGTCGGCAGACCAGTCACGGTGGCTCGGTGGGGCTCCGTGTCGACAGTAGAAGGACCAGGTAGGTTGACAAGGTACTGGAGCCGCCCGGGAGAGTAGCTAGCACACTGTCCGGGAGATGAGCCTAGCTCACGCTAGCATTGGTAGCATGTAGACAATGGAGGTTAGCTATAAACGTCGGTCGTTCAAATGCAGCTAGCTAGCTGTGATGATCCGGTGTGGTGGTTCTGTAATTTCAGTGGAAATCCGGTGAAGTGGAAGGGAACGCAGTCCGATAAGCGCTGGGTTGGTAGCGCGCTGAGCAGACTGGCCAATATTGTCCGAACTAAAAGCTGTCTGAGCAGCCAGAGCGGTGGTGAGGACTGCTAGCAGTGGTTAGCGATGGAAGGTTAGCAAGCTAGCTAGAAGGCTAACTTTTGACTGCGGTTCAGTTAAATAGTGGAAAAGCACGAATATTTGATCCGATATTTGATCCGTTTCACGTTGGGTAAGGTGGCTTGCAGGGGGGGTAAATCGGGAACAAATAAAAATGTATGGAAAGACAAATTACAAACTACTACAAACTATTTACACGGGACGAACAAAAAATACGTCTGCACTGTTACGCCATCTTGGAGAAAGTTAGAATTTCAGTCGCTGTAGTAGCTGACGTGTATAGCGTTGAGTCATGCACATACATAGACACACTGGCTTTACTCAGAGCAAGTGGCATATCATTAGTAAAGATTGAAAAATTCCTGATTCTACCTGGATTATATTGGAGAGGTTTCCATTAAAGAACACCCTCTGTGTTCTGTTAGACAGGTAACTCTTTATCCGCAATATAGCAGGGGGTGTAAAACCATAACATGTTTTTCTAGCAGCAGACTATGATCGATAATGTCCAAAAGCCGCAGTGAAGTCTAACAAAACATCCCCCACAATCTTTTTATCATCAATTTCTCTCAGCCAATAATCAGTCATCACTTGTGTAAGGGCTGTGCTTGTTGAATGTCCTTCCCTATAAGTGTACTGAAAGTCTGACAATTTGTTTATTGTAAAATAGCATTGTATCTGGTCAAACACCATTTTTTCATAAAGTTTACTAAGGGTTGGTAACAGGCTGATTGGTCGGCTAGTTGAGCCAGTAAAGGGGCTTTACTAATCTTGGTTAGCGGAATGACTTTTTCTTCTCTCCAGGCCTGAGGGAACACACTTTTCTAGTAGGCTTAAATTGAAGGAGTGGCAATATCGTCCGCTATTATCCTCAGTAATTTTCCATCCAAATTGTCAGACCCCGAGGGCTTGTCAGTGTTGATAGAACTTACGGAATTCAAAAGTACAATTCTGGTCTTTCATAATTTGGCCTGGATGTGTAGTGTCAGCATTTGTTGCTGGCATGTCATACCTAAGTTTTCTTATCTACCAATGAAAAAGTCATTAAAGTATTTGGCAATATCAGTCGGTTGCCTTTTTTCCCCAAATTAAATTTAAGGTGCTCCAAAGCTTTTTACTATAATTCTTTGTATCAGACATTTTTGTTTCATAGTATAGTTTATTTTTATTTTGTTTAGTCACATGATTTCTTAATTTGCAGTTGGGCTGCCAGACTTATTTGCAATACCTTTTGCCTCATCCCTCTCAACCATACCATTTTTTAATTCCTCATCAATCCAAGGGGATTTAACAGTTTTTTGTTATTTTCTAAATGGGTGTGTGCTTATTAGTAACTGGAATAAGCAATTTCATAAATGTGTGAAGTACAGTGTCTGGTTGCTCCTCATTACACACCACAGACCAGCAAATATTCTTTACATCATCAACATATGAATCATTACAAAACGTATTGTATGACCTCTTATACACTATATTAGGCCCAGCCTTTGGAACTTTGGTTTTCCTAGATATGGCTACTATATTGTGATCACTAAATCCTATGGATTTGGAACCTGCTTTAAAGCAAATTTCTGTAGCATTAGTAAAGATGTGATCAATACATGTTGATGATTTAATTCCTGTGCTGTTTGTAAATACCCTGGTAGGTTGACTGACAACCTGAACCAGATTTCAGGCACTGGTTACAGTTTGAAGTATTTTCTTGAGTGGGCAGCTTGATGAGAGCTAGTCATGTTTGCTGTTACTTTCACACGTTTAAATGCATATGCAGCAAATCTATATTCTATCTCCTCCTACAATACTTGCTAGCGTTTCATCATTCCATTCCTGTACTGTTTAATTCAACACTTAGACATTTCTGTTTCATGTGTGACACGATACATTTTCATTTAACATTTCTTTCCCTCTGAGTAGGCGCGATGTTTATTGTGTACATGAACATTCACAAGAATTATGAGGTAGAAGTTCTGTTTATTTAATTAAATGTACAGTCATCCAACTACGAATTCCAAGTCGGAAACTCTAGAGCTCAGACTTTCCGACCTGAAGATCACTGATGTCATTATTTGACTTTGTTTTTTTTCAGTTCCCAGTTGTTTTGAAAGCACCATGTCTCCAATGTTTGTCCTTCTGGTTGTGTGTAAGAGGAGTGTGCATGCCTCAGTGCGGATAGAAATAGGCTACGTGGCCTACACGCTACGCTTTGGAGTTGAATAAGAGAAAAGGATTGTTCCATGTTTGGGGGTGGGCTAGCCTATTTTGCATGTTATTTTGGCAATAATAGGTGTCACATGTCAGTTGCAAACAATGTCAATAAATAAAATAATTAAGTTAATAAAGCTGCATACAAACATGGTCTCTTTTTTGCTTTCTTGAGTAAGGCAGCTCCAAAATGCAGGTTTTTCAGGCTAGCTCAGTGCTTTCTTTGGTAGTAGGGCAGCCAGTGGAAAATACGGAGCATAGGTGTTGGTAAAGTTCTCTAGTTGCTCAGTGTTCTGTCACTCATGGGGACACTACGTCACTGCCAAGTCTAAGGGTAGAGCTCGAAAATTCAGGCCCCTTGGGTGCTGCCATAGAGTTACATTAGAAGTGCCCATCTAAGAAGGCTCAAGGTCATTGGCCACAGATATAATTACGTCAAATCACGTTATCTACAGTAGCTTTGATTTGACTGACCATGTCAACATCATCCATTCAAAATGTTAGCTAGCAGTCATCATCATGAATCAAGTCGACAATCTACTGGCAAATCCTTTTTAATCCTTGTCATATGAAGAGAAATAATGAAAATAAATTATAGATCAAACGTATCAGTGCTCATCGGCCATTGGACATAAACATTACACAACAAGTTGGAAATCACAAATTCAACAATGAGTGGTTTGGAAGAAATCAGTGGCTAACAGCATTGTAAAGCAATCACTAGCCTGCTATTCAGTGGAGTGGCTGTGTTATCCCAAGTCTGGGATTAAGGGTCTCTTTTTCCAAGCTTAAAATGATAAACATTCAACATTGGCCATGCTGTCAATGATTTGTGCCGTGCTCAAAACAACTGTTAACTCGGAACTGTGAAATCTGACTTCAGTGAATTCAAGACAACTGGGAACTTGGGGAAAAACAAGCTCCGACCTGAAGATCACTGATGTGTTTTTTTCCCCTGTGTTCCCAGTAGTGAAAGCACCATAAATCCAGAGAATGCCAGACTTTGATGACAAAATGTGCCCACCAAGGACCGCCGCACGCACCACCTTCCTGTTCAAGTGAGCACAGCACAATAAGGTGAGTCCAAAAATGTATTGTATGCTGCTGCATAAATAATGTAATATGCCTGGGAGATATGTATAATGTAGCTAGGAAAGTAATACTAAGTGTATGGTGTGTAGTAAGCTGCTAGTAGTCCATGTGCCTCACCTTAATAATTTGGTCTATTTTCCCCTCTTAATTTTCCCTACTGTTCTGACTTGGTGGTGCACATGTAGCCTATAACCTGTTTTATAGAAATTGAATATTGTAAGAGCTTTCATTGTCTGCTTATATGCCCACTTTATTTATCTGTCATCGGAATTTCTATCTCAATGTTCTAAATTAACTCTTATAACTCTACCTGTATCCTGAAGGTTGTAATTTCTTCAGTTTGTTTAATAAGAGAGAGCTCCAGCTTTGCAATGGTCAGTCTTTATTCATGAGAATTCTACAGAAAGAAACAATACACAGCTTTTATACCACCCAGTCACAGCCAAGCCCCCACCCTGTTTTGTAGCCTGTAAGTACTCAGGGTCTACCTTCAAAGACACTGTCCTGTTATCTCAGGTCACTCCCCTCAAAGACATCCCTCAGTTGCTAATGTTTTCCCACACCTCAGAGGGACCAGACCCCACTCTGATAGATGGGGTTGTAAACTTTTATGGCTAATCTCCTGCCAGCCTAAGCCTTCACAAATGATCTCTTCTCCTTCATTATCTGTCTTAACCACACCCTGACTCATTTACCAAATGGTAACATTCTAACCTAGTCTAAACATTGTCTATGTTCCCACATTCTTAGAATCATAATCTTGTAATTCTGATACATCTCACACATTACTCAGTTTCAGGGTGAAACGTCTTAGTCATTAACATTAAACATACAAATTTCTCTATCATTATCATACGGTTCTGACTTGGTGTACAGGGAGAACACTGTAAGGCCCATGTTCTGAATTCTGTCGTTGTACATTTCAAAAGTGTTGAACAAATAGTTATATTGACTACGTCTTTCCTAGCTCGCTCATTAATGTCTTCATCGAATTATGGATTGCCTCTTATCCGCTCATCATGCCCTTATGCCATAGTTTGTACATCTCAATTGCCAGTACAAACTACATTTGTTTAAGCAAGTCAGCCATATCAGCTATGTTTCGCTGCCAGACAAGGCTCCGCTGATAGCCAGGTGTAGCAGTGGTAAGGTGTTGGTGCTGCTGTTGGGACAGATCTATGTAGGCCCTAACAGTTTGTGGGCACCATTTGTCACCGTCTTAGTGCAATTAATGTATTGTTTAGTGTTGTCTAGTGGCTTTGCTGGCATGCATTCAACATTTGCTTTTTTTTTTGCCCCACCAAGATTGACATGCTAAAATCGACACCGGTTAAGACAAATGTAACAATGGATGTGGAAAATGCCTTTTGCAGTGTAGAACCAGTTTATTGGTTGTAATTGTACTGTATGGTCTTGTGAGGGGCCAAGTGCTTATACAGTATGTACCTGTTTGAGCTCCTCATTCGATTTGGTTTCTCTAGGGGAGGCTGTACAGTCTTGCCTTCTACTTGTGTCCGTTTAGGTAGAACAGGTTAAGCCTGATACAGAGGCTATATCTTTTGGTCTATTGCCCGTGTATTTGGACAATCTAGTTGTATATTTTGTATGATATGGTACTTTTACCAAGACCTGTAAATAAATCTACACTCTGAGCACGTCAACTTGCCTTGCCTTCTGCTGATTTCATGCCCTTACGGCTGCTACAAGATCCCATTTTTACAATTGCATAATTAAAATATGTTGTAGACAAAATAATGAAAAGGGCTGTCTGGTAGACTCAATGAATAGACAAGTCATTGCACGTATAGATTTTATTTTACTTGACTTGAGACCAACTTTTGAATGGACTCGACTTGCTCTTAGAATGCATAACTTGGACTTGACTCGAGACTTGACCCGTTCAACTGGGCAATCGACTTGAGACTCGGAACTTGTGACTTGAGACTTGCTTGTGACTTGAATAATAGTGACTTGGTTCCACCTCTGTAGAAGAAACCTCTGCTATGGTTATGTTTGTAGGATTTCTGTTTCCAGTGATGCAGTGCTCCTCTATGAAGCTCTCGTACAATTTGTATTGCTAACAACAGGTCCCACTACTCTAGGCTTTACAGAGCATAACACTCTCATGTCCAGCCATCAAGGAATATATCATGGCCAGCTTGTGTAATGAGAGACCTGTAACGCTCATATGGGGAGACAGCTTCTTCGGGGCTTTGATGTGTTCTTTTAGAATCAAAACAGCCTGCAGCATGCCTACCTTTTTGACTGCTTTTAACAACTTCAAGTTATGTCATTCACATGGTTTGACTTAGTTTTTCACCTTTTAGCTTCTAGTGAAGCAAAGGACCTCAACAGTGCATCTCCAGTTCTGGGTACTTTACATTCACATTGCAGAGGGCGTACTCTTGTGAATGACATGGTGTATACATGAGAGACAGCAACAGCACAACTAACACAGGTCGTATTATTTAAGTGGTTTTCTAACGAGTTACTCAAAGTCAACATCCCTTGAGTTCGAAAACATTCAGTGTGTGCCCGTACGGTCATCGCATAACAATCGATTCCACTTCACCCTGTACTGTATATTTAATGTACAACACAGGCAGAACTTGGCTAGTTGGGAATCAAATAACTGCTACTCCTCTCCTAATTAGTGTGACAGGATCCGTCTACTACATGGGGAAAAAAGAGATCACTTTGCATTCCACTGATGGAATGTAAACCAGGCATCTTCACAATTGGGCCCACAAATATTGAGACAACTATTTAAACAACACTGATCAAACATAAGTGAATTTAACTGAATTTCAATGGGCAATAGGACAAACGCCGGGAACAGCTCTGATAGTTATGTGGCACAAGCCGCGCATCTGTCTGAAAATAGGATTTTTGCCTGATAAGAAAATTGACAGTGATATTTAGGGAAATGGCATGCTGGGTGGAAGCGAATCAGTGACACACTCAGTCCCCTTGACCCTCTCTGCTGCGCCCTTTCCCACTCGTTCTCTTGATGAAGTGAGAGAACTTGCACTCTCTGTGACCCCAAAAAACTCTGAAAGGTTTATAGCAGCAGTAAAAGCTGCTGATTACACAGCCTTACTCACAAGTCAATGACCATTCTGGGAGGACACCACACACACTCATGCACATGCACACGTCCACTGTTTCTCATTCAAATGGTATTCTGAGGTAAAAGTTTCTCTCTCTCAACACGCACAGTCACAGTGCTCCTTCTGGCCAGCCCAGACTTCCCCTCCAGTGATTCCTGGGTCCTTGATGCCCGTCACAAAGTAATCTGTTACATAGCAGCAGACAAAAATCAGTGTTGCTTATCTCCAGCTCTCAGGTGCATGGAGACCTCAGCAACAGACTGTACCTGATGAGTTCAGTGAACATATACTGCTGGAGAGATTCAACTCCACCAGTCTCTGTTTGCTGCATGGCTCACACAGTCGGAGGATGGAGCACCACAATGCTGTTTGGTTGTTGGAGCATCACTGAGAGTGGTAAACAATATGAAGTATGGCCATTTTAATGAAGATGATAAACTAGCTTGAGTAAAAATAAATCCACTCTGGTGATTTAGGATCCGGTATAAAAGTAGAGGTTTATGTACACTGGAGGGATATTTTGCAGTATCTGAAGCAGAGTGATATACCTTTCAAAAGTGTGGGGTCACTTAGAAATGTCCTTGTTTTTGAAAGAAAAGCACATTCTGTCCATCTTAAATTGATCAGAAATACGGTGTAGACATTGGCAATGTTGTAAATGACTATTGTAGCTGGAAACGGCAGATTTATTAATGGAATGTCTACGTAAAAGTTCTGGGTGAAAAGTTCATAGGTGAGGAAGCCAGCTCTAAATGACCTTTCACTGTGATCGACTCTACATAACCATTGTTTGCCATCTGGAAGAAATATACAGTATCTGCAGGTATGGAGAAATGCAGATCCTCTTTGTGTCAATCTAAGCTTCCCTTGAATGTGGCTGTTTTTCCCTGGCCCAGAACAGCAGGTGGATAATGGAGAAAGCCTCTGTATGATCCGCCGGCTGCATCATATTATTTACCCGTGAATAAAATTGGCTTGGCATAAAAGCTTGATCTCCTGCTACACTCAGCTATGTACTATATGTGATTTTGGACAGCCCCTTCCTCTAAAAAATACTTCAGATGCAATTTTGGATGTGTCTCTTTAGACTCAAAAGGGCTTTCACACTACTGAGCTGGTTACATTTACAGTTGTTTTTACAATTTACACCCATTTAGCAGGAGCAATTACAGTTAAGTGCCTTGCTCAAGGGCATATTGATAGATTTTTCACCTTGTCAGCGCAGGGATTTGAACCAGCAACATTTTGGTTACTGGCCCAACCCGCTTAACCGCTAGGCTACCTGCCGCCCACAGTGGCTGGAACCATGCTGAAAAGGAGAATGTGCAAATAAGATATGCGAGACAGTACAGTTTAGTTTAGGTCAGCACGAGAGTGTGAAAAGGGTAATGGCTTGTTTTGACTCCATGCTAAAACAACAAACACACGCAGGAAGATTCCAACAGAAACAAATAATGTGGAAAAGTCAAGAGGGAGAGTATCTCCAGCGCATACTGATGGTACACTACATCGCACCCATGTTTAAACTCTGTAAAAACTGTGCTTCACTAAAAACAAATAATTTCATTCCCTCCGGCACTTCAGAGGTGGTGCTACAGTATATTAGTCCTCCCATCCCTCCCATGCAGCTTTCTTGCAAGTCTCACATGAACAAGAGAGCTCCTTCCTAAAACATCTTCAAAGAGTTTCCTGTGACCAGATAAGGTCCTCTCTGCAGTCCTTTCTTTCTTAATTCCCCATCTTTGAAAAATGTGATGTCTGCAGCACAATTTACTGCTCAAAAGCAGACTGGCTCTTTCTCTCAGCCCCCTCTGACACATTCATATACTGTATATAGTGCATTCGGAAAGTATTCAGACCTCTTGACTTTTTCCACGTTTTGCTACGTTAGAGCCTTATTCTAAAGTTGACTAAATCGTTTTTTCCCCGCTGGTCATTATGGGGTATTGTGTATAGATTGATAAAGCAAAAACAGGTTTGTACAAATCTTTACAAATGTATAAAAAAACGGAAATATCACATTTACATAAGTATTCAGACCCTTTACTCAGTACTTTGTTGAAGCACCTTTGGCAGCGATTACAGCCTTGAGTCTTCTTGGGTATGACGCTACAAGCTTGGCACACCTGTATTTGGAGAGTTTCTTCCATTCTTCTCTGAATATCCTTTTCATCTCTGTCTCATTGGATGGGGAGCGTCGCTGCACAGCTATTTTCAGGTCTCTGGAGAGATGTTCAATCGGGTTCAAGTCCGGGCTCTAGCTGGGCCACTCAAGGACATTCAGATATTTATCCCGAAGGCACTCCTGCATTGTCTTGTGTGTGTGCTTAGGGTCATTGTCCTGTTGGAAGGTGAACCTTCACCCCAGTCTGAGGTCCTGAGTACTCTGGAGCAGGTTTTCATTAAGGATCTCTCATGACTGGCCTTCCAGTCCCAGCCGCTGTAAAACATCCCCACACATGATGCTGCCACAGCCATGCTTCACCGTAGGGATGGTGCCAGGTTTCTTTTAGACGTGATGCTTGGCATTCAGGCCAAAGAGTTCAATCTTGGTTTCATCAGACCAGAGAATTTTGTTTCTCATGGTCTGAGAGTCCTTTAGGTGCCTTTTGGCAAAATCCAAGTGGGCTGTCATGTGCCTTTTACTGAGGAGTGGCTTCCGTTCTCCCATCTCCATAGAGGAACTCTGGAGCTCTGTCAGAGTGACCATCGGGTTCTTTCTTGTTCACCTCCCTGACCAAGGCACTTTTCCCCTGATTGCTCAGTTTGGCCGGGCGGCCAGCTCTAGGAAGAATCTTGGTGGTTCCAAACTTCTTCCATTTAAGAATGATGGAGTCCACTGTGTTCTTGGGGACCTTCAATGCTGCAGAAATTGTTTGGTATGCTTCCCCAGATCTGTGCCTCGACACAATCCTGTCTCTGAGCTCTACGGACAATTAAGACCTAATGGCTTGGTTTTTGCTCTAACTTGCACTGTCAACTGTGGGATCTTATATAGAGAGGTGTGCACCTTTCCAAATCATGTCCAATCAATTGAATTTACCACAGGTGGATTCCAATCAAAATGTAGAAACATCAAGGATGATCAATGGAAACAGGATGCACCTGAGATCAATTTTGAGTCTCATAACAAAGGGTCTGAATAATTTTGTAAATAAGGTTTTTCTGTTTTTAACACATTTGCAAACATTTCTAAAAACCTGTTTTCACTTTGTCATTTTGGGGTATTGTGTGTAGATTGATGAGGAACATTTTAATTTGATCAATTTTAGAAATAAGGCTGGAATGTAACAAAATGTGGAAAAAGTGAAGGTATCTGAATACTTTATCAGTAATGTCTGGCTACAATGTAGCCCACTGTACTGCACTATACAAACAACAGTGGGACTTGACACTCCCTCTTTTGCTCCTCTACACTCCTCTACTCCCAGGCCAAAGCCTTATTGAGGAGAGCATGTGAGTAGAGGCTGATTACGAGACATCACGTACCTTTGATCTCCGGAGGCGTAAAGGCTCTAATCCATCTTGAAGCGGCACAGGAAGCAGACGGCGTTGAGGTGAGGTGCCCACTTAGCTCCTATATCGCTCTCCGCATCCCGAACACCACCCTCACCACTCTGCAGGCTGCTGGGTCTCACTGCTGCTGACACGCTGCAAGTCACAGGGGACAACCCAGGGATAAACAGTCTGGCTCTGACGAACCATTACTTTAGAAGCGGTAGTCCTCCATGTCACAATATCAACTGTATGTAAAGTCCTCATAATGTAATGTCCTCAAATTATACAACGGGTGGTTCTAATCCTGAAAAAAACTGCATTCCAGCCGGTGTCTATTCCACAAGTTACCACCGGCTAAATTTATGACGTTAAAATATCTATTTACTCTGTATCTATTTACTCAATCCACTGTCTCATCAGCCTGGCCAGGCAATCTGATCTCCACTATAAAAAGTATCTAGACATTATCTCACATTTCTTTTAGACTAACATTTAGTTTTCAACAGTAGATATTTGTATAAACCTTGCTGTTTGTCTCCAACATTTGCAACATTGTTTCAATATTCATGTTCGATTTCCTGCTGTCCCATAGTAATGAACGTGTCGGGGGTCAGGACGAGACAGACAGGCACGCAGCGTTTCTCAGCCAGTCGAAATCATGAATCAGCTGGCATCGTTTTTATGGATATATAAAAATAAATTTTAGTTGAAAAAAGGTCAAATTAAATGAAGTGCAGCTAGTTTGCAGTCTGTGCAGCTTCAGTTTGAAGTGATTGTGTTAGCTGTGTTGTTGGCTAGCTCCTCTGAACAAGTGTCCTGACGAGAAAGCAAAATCGCACCTCATGTATCCAAATAAATATCACTAGAAAACAGCTTAAACAAATGCAAATGCAGCTACTGTTGTTATTCTAGCTGCACTGTTGATGTGACTGTAAGTTAGCCATAGTTGGCTAGCTACCAAGTAAGGGATAAGAACGTTGCCAGCCAGTATGGCAATGGAACATTTAGAACGAACGACTGGGACACTAGAAAACAGCTTGACCGAACTAATAGAGCTAACGACCAGCCGGCTTGTGTAGCAACCCTAGATTTGTGTCTGGACTATATCTTGTGGAAGGATGAAATAGTATCAAAATAACGTTTTTAATGAATATGTTGGTAACCCTTGTATAAAAGTGATAATGGCGGAAGGAGGAATTATTGGCACGGTTGGCCAAATATATCATCCAAACACCCGTTTTTTTGCCATTATTACTTAAATACAGTATTATCATGATATGTCCTAATACAGTATTAGACACTTAAGAATGTATTAGATACATTATTAAGTGTATATTCCATTCTTCTCTGAATATCCTCTTAATCTCTGTCTCATTGGATGGGGAGCGTCGCTGCACAGCTATTTTCAGGTCTCTAGAGAGATGTTAAATCGGGTTCAAGTCCGGGCTCTAGCTGGGCCACTCAAGGACATTCAGATATTTATCCCAATGTTTCATACTGGTCTAGAATAGGCAATATATTTTTTTTAAGATTAGGCCTATGCCAGACCCAATAAGCTATGCAGGATAAAGGACAACCTTTTGCACTCTTAGTTCTGAGCAATTAGGCCTTTTTTCAGTTCCGTTTTTTTTTAAACATTAAAATGCACTATGAAATATGACCCTAATTATTTTGGAGCTTTTTAATTTAAATTCCAAAGCCTAATATTGAGAAGTCAATTGCCAAAATATTGAAAACAATTCCATTGTCTCTAACACAGAATAAAGCAATTAAAGGTGCAATATGCAGAAATTGATCTGCCATTTCCTGGTTAGAATTTTTTTTGAACAGTTTGCCTAATTTTAGTTGATGTGACAAAACAAGCAATGCATAGAGTAGAGAAATGTTGTCAATAACCAAAAATAAGAATGGGAAGCATAGAAATAGCACACATAGAACCGATCTACTGCTTCTTAGACTTGCTTTCAATGAGAATGACAGATCTATAACTCTGAATTTGGTCGGGTCACATGATGGTAGTGACTCCCCATTACTACTTATCACTTATTAACCATAACTTATTCACATTACTTTCAGTTGTGTATATTACAAAAAAAAAAAAAAGTATGGCTTTTATTTAATTTCTTAGTCATCATCTCTGCTCAGGCAGACAACTATCTATGTGCTCCCCAACGAGCCAAGCTCCCCGAGGCTAGTGAAAAGGGTATCCCGTGATTATTGAGTTGCCACAGCTGCCCATGCTGCAGAGCTTTCTGACGAAATCACTTTTTTAGTAGTAGTAGAGCTATACCTCCCGAACTGTCTATATCCCTCTCGTCGCTGTGTTGTGTACATTCCTCACTCACTTCATATGTGTACGATGCCAGGAAGAACAGGCGCAATGGATTCTGGTCATCATAGCACGTTTTCTGTGCTGAATTAGGTTGAATATTTGCCTATTGAAAACTACAACATCCCACAGTCCGTTCTTGATTTTTGGTCTCTCGTGCTTGATAGGATTTCTCTCTAGAGAAATGGCACGTTGAGTTCACAAAAAAATTTACTAAATGGAATTCAAGTAACTGAACTGATAACTTTGCATTTCCTGGGTAACTTTGAAACTCATCAGCATTCTAAAGAAAACTACACCACAATATTGCAAGATAATTTTACGGTAAATTAGAAAGTAAATGTAATTTACAAGATGAACATTAATCGAATGTCATTGCATTTGAATAATTGTCCTTTCTCTAAGGAAAATTATTGAAATTTGATAGAGAGCATCCTAATCACTTAGCACTGTGACAAAAACAAAATCACTTGTGGAACCTCGACACAGCAACACCTATGACTTCTTCCTTCATGCATCCTTGATTCCCTCTGGACTCTGAGAAATCACATTCCCTGGTTTACTGATTACCCTCTTCCATTAGAAACATCAAAGCATGATCAGAAGGAAAGCGTGCACAGTTGGCCTTCAGTAGGACTATAGGAAACATGTCAAATGGATGGATATTATATAGTTTAAGCCAGGACTCTCCATCCCTGTTCCTGGAGAGCTACATTTCCAGTAGGTTTTCGCTTCAAACCCATTGTAACTAACCAGATGAAGCTTATCAACCAGCTAATTATTAGAATCAGGTGATTATGGTTGGAGAGAGAACTTACAGGATGGTAGCTCTCCAGGAACAGGGTTGGAGAGCCCTCGTCTAAGCCAATGAAACAAAGGCAAAAAAGAAAGAAAACACTGCTACTTCAAAAGCCTTGGCATGTATCCAGATCCTAAATACAAATCAGAGAAAGCCTGCCATTTGACTGGTATCATTTAAGACAGAACATCCTAACTGGAGGTGTTTTCAATTCTCCTAGGGTTCTCTGGGTTGGATAGTGGAGAAAAAAAACTGAAAGATTGCCGCTTTCAAAGCTTTTTTTTCGGTCTGAAAGTGGTCCAATTTGTCTTTAAGTAAATGCTAAAAGATTAAAGGTATCTATCTATCAAGAGACTATGTACAGTAGGCATGGAGGAGATAGATCAAATTAATATTTGAAGCTCTTTAATACGGTTCCAGGGGATGTAAGTAATAATAGGGAGGAAAGTGACTAGCTAACTAATGATTTGCCTAAACACTCATATTTTTAGGTGAATACATTGCCGTCTTTTAATACCAACATGCTAGTCACTGTTCCATAGCATGTTAGCTAGCACAACAGCTAAGGTAGCAACAATATCGGCTGACTTGACATCAAAGCAAGACTTTTGCAGATGGATACCCTTCCCCTACCAGTGGTGTTGGAAGAGACTGTATTGGGAGGAGGATGCGTCAACACCCTGGAAAGATGTTTGTGGTGCACTCACTCATAACACTTCTTTTGGGTGATAAATTAGTCTTCAAGATTAAGGTAAGCAAATGCATGCATTGTTCTCATAAATGTAGCCCATACATTGTCTTTGTAATAATTAGATTGTTCATTGCTTTAAACTAGTAGCTAGCCCATCTTGATCATATGTTGTTCCTTCTCTCTTTCTAGAAGCAATCAGTTACAGAACTTACAGACAGATTGTTGCTTTCAATGAAACTGATGACAGAGAAATATGTGCACCAGGTCAAGACTTCTAGCATGCATGGGTCTGAGATGTACTGTAAGTTACCTATAATTCATTTTGGAAAAATAATATGAATTGCCACATTAAATATAACTCAAATTATGTTGCACCCAAGCCCTATACACCTGAGTCAGGAAGAAGAGACAACTAGTAGACAACTGGCTCTTGAATGAAGTCCCCAGTCTTCATTAAATGTCATAATTAGTTGATTAGTTTGAAGCAATTGTGTTGAGGCTTGGCTGGAGAAAAATATTGTATATTGTGGCTCTAGGAACAGTTGGCCACACATTTAAAGGTAGATTTAGTAAGTCCCTGTAACGTAACACACCGGGAGTCAGGAAGCAGGTGCAGAAGGAGATTTTAATAAATAAACAATACAGATGAACAAACATGAGGCATACAGAAAGTGAGAGTAAACAATACTACCTAATGACTGAGGGCTAAATAAAGGAGGAGTAATCACAGAGAAAATGATGGGGAGCAGGTTGCCAGGGTCGGTGGTTAGTAGTGAGGGAGGGAGCAGGTGTAGGCGGGACAGATGTGACCAAGGCCGCTGAAGCACAGGAAGGGGAAGTAGTTTCCCTGCTGGATCGTGCCGGGGAAATTTGGATTGGGTACATACGGTGCATGAGTTGACATAGTGGGCGACATCGTGCACCAAGGTGGACTACCAGTACGTATCAGAGAGCGATTGGAGAGTGCGGGTGATAACTGGGTGTCCAGTGGCGAGGGATGTGTGTGATCAGGTCAACAGCCAATCTCTCACCCCCGTGGAGACGTAGATGTGCTCTGGAGGGCAGGTAGCAGGAGTGGATTCCCTCTCCAGAGCCTGGTGGATGTCCACATCTACGTCCAACAACATGGAGCCAACAATACAGGAGGACAAATTGATGGTCAGGAGGGCACTGGTCCCCAGGATGACTTTGTGTGGTGATGAGAAAGGGAAGGCTTTCTTGGTACATGGGTCACACAGTGAGTGGTGTTGTGATGTGAGGAATTGTGTCGGATCCCAATGGTCACGTATCCAGGGCTTGGACAAGAAAAGTAGAAGAGAGCGGGTATGAAGTTATGTCCAGGGAGGAGGCGAGGGCCTGGTCAATGAAATTCCCAGCGGCACCGGAGTCCACTAGAGCTGTAGAGACAACACCTGAGGGACAACCAGCCAGTGAAATTGGAACCAGGAAGGGTTAGGCAGAAAACTATGATGGAATACTCACTCCAACCCTGGGAGACAGAAGATCACGGGGACGCCCCTCTGCTATAGTGGACGCCGGGTTGGGACGCACCAGACACAGATGAAGCTGGTGCCCCTCCTGACCGCAATAGGGACAGAGCCCCAAATGTTTTCGGCAACGCCGTGGAGAGGTGTGGCCCCTACCTCCATGGGTTCAGGCTCTGCCTCAGGACAGCTAAAGGAGGTAGTCGAGTGGCGAGGTGGGCACCGGCGCTCCCGAAGAAGGTTATCCAGATGGATGGCCATCGCGATGAGTGTGTCCACGGATAGATTGTCATCCCGACATGCCAACTCCGTCTTTACCTCTTCGCGCCGGCTCATTCCATCTGCTGGAGGCTGCCACAGTCTGAAAAGGTGAGGGCGTACTCCGCAGCAGTCTGGGTACCCAACTGGAGTTGGAAAAGTTGCTCACCTTCCCCTCTGCCCTCTGATCGAAGAGGATGGTCAAAGACCGCCCTGAACAGAACCTCTCATAGGAACCCAGCTCCTCCTCTCTCCCAGATGGCCATAGCCCACTCCAACGTCCGCCTGGTCAGCAGGGAAATGACCGTGGCAACCTTGGACCTCTCTGTGGAGGGGGCTCCAGTCTGATAGGTGAAATAGAGGGATTACTGGAGAAGGAGGCCACAGCATTTTGATGGAGTACCGTGATACAGTCGGGTATCGCTGACCTGGGTGGACGGCTGGGTAGGCTGGGAAACTGGCTCACTGTGATGACCCGTGGTAGGAGGCCCTCTGTTAGCGGTATGGAGAACCTCGCTGGTGATGTCAAGGCTGTGGAGGACACTGAGGACCTCCTCCATGGCCGTACCCAGTTACGCCAGCTTGTTGTGGTGTTGGTGGAGTAGATGAACCTGTTCCTTGACCGTCTGGAAGATGGTGTTATCCTCTGTTGCTTCCATTTTTCTGAGGTAGTATTCTGTAATGTAATTCGCCGGGAGTCAGGAAGCATGTGCAGAAGGTGAGTTTAATAAAGAAATAAAGGTAACTTTGTAACAGTTGACCCCGTTTTTCCAAAGCAAAACCCCATATTAGCTGCTTTCAGTTATGGTTTTCAGTTTGTTTTTGTTTTCTGATTGTTTCAGAGCATGCATTGGACGAAGGACTTCCACAGGGCCGCCTTCTCCAAAGATCACTCAAAAAGGCACTAGTTCTGAATTGGATTTGACTTTTTGTTGTTAAATTATAAAAAATGTTGTTCATTATCTTTTGAACTTCCATTTGTTATCACTTGGCTCTGGTAAATTCTGTAGTTGCCCCTTTAAACATCCTAAAGTCAACCCCCATTGTGTTTACATTTCTTTCATGTAAATGTTGTAGTTACATAAAAATATTAAATAAACAATTTGGGAAATATCCAGTCTTAGGTCTTTTCTTCATTAGCATACTGATGATTTCAAATTGTATTGGATTCATTTTAATCCTTTAAGACATTGAAAACTTGTTTAGTATATTTAGTAAATGTTTATATTTAGTTCTCTGTGAGAAGCAAGATCATTTAAAGTTGTATGTGATTTGGTTTATGTAGATACAACATTTCAATGTTGTTAACATACAGTAACCAGAAACACTTTGCATATTTGCAGCAAACAATAGAATGTTCACCACAAGTTGTTTGCCGCAACAGTTGGCCACAAAACTAATTTGCATGTGAAAATTATGAGTTTGCCAGAAGCTACAGAGACAAAGTTTAACCTTGTGTTTTTTGGCCCAACATTTACAGACACCCTTCAGCCTTGTATCACTCGGTCCGAAGGACCCCTTCAGTCCTTTATATATAGCTCACTCACCCATACTGTTGAAAAGTGTACTGTACAACATGCTTTGAGTTCTACCCCTGCTTAGTAAGCCAAGTACAGTATTACTAAAATCTACCATAGCAAAAAATGGGGATTACACTTAGCCTGCCAGTGGCTCAAAGCATAGTGTGACGAAACATCAAGAAATGGGACACAAAGGGCTGTAGATGTACAGGCCAAAAGCTTCAGGACTGTTACGTTGGTATTGAGTATCGGGAGACAGGCGCAGGAATGCGTAATAGGGTTTTTTATTTGACCCAAATAAACCATGTATACAAAACACAAAAGAGAGAACAGTACCTAACCTAGAATAAATACACGGGGCGAGTCCCGAAAACACAAGTGCACAATAATACAACACTGGACAAGACCCGTAATCATATGTACTCAATACAAGCGGCAGCGAAAGCCAAAATAACAACGCACAGGTACTCACACACGCGCAACGGACATTGTAGCAACGGACATGGGAACAATAATCGACAACCCAATGGTTAAACAAAGGGCACAATTATACAAATACTAATCAGTGGGGAATGGGTACCAGGTGTGCGTAATGACACAGTTCAGTGCCTAGAGGCCGGTGATGTAGACCTCCGAAACTGGTGCACGGAATGAGCAACAGTGCCGGAGGGATCCGTGACAAGGACGGGCTGAGTGGAGTACATTAAAGAGGTTAAACTTCTCTGCATTGCAACTCTACGTGACAAAATGGTGTGTAAGTACAGCACAAATTATAGGCAATGCAGTAATCTGGTTGGCATTGGGGGTTTAAAATGACATTGCACTCTAAAAATCTAAATTTGTCCAATGTTTCCAGACCTCCAAACCAGTCTAATATGAGTCCACATCATTGGATGTGGACTCATACAGTGGGGAGAACAAGTATTTGATACACTGCCGATTTTGCAGTTTTTCCTACTTACAAAGCATGTAGAGGTCTGTAATTTTTATCATAGGTACACTTCAACTGTGAGAGACGGAATCTAAAACAAAAATCCAGAAAATCACGTTGTATGATTTTAAAATAATTAATTTGCATTTTATTGCATGACATAAGTATTTGATCACCTACCAACCAGTAAGAATTCCGGCTCTCACAGACCTGTTAGTTTTTCTTTAAGAAGCCCTCCTGTTCTCCACTCATTACCTGTATCAACTGCACCTGTTTGAACTCGTTACCTGTATAAAAGACACCTGACCACACACTCAATCAAACAGACTCCAACCTCTCCACAATGACCAAGACCAGAGAGCTGTGTAAGGACATCAGGAATAAAATTGTAGACCTGCACAAGGCTGGGATGGGCTACAGGACAATAGGCAAGCAGCTTGGTGAGAAGGCAACAACTGTTGGCGCAATTATTAGAAAATGGAAGAAGTTCAAGCTGACGGTCAATCTCGCTCGGTCTGGGGCACCATGCAAGATCTCACCTCGTGTGGCATCAATGATCATGAGGAAGGTGAGGGATCAGTCCAGAACTACACAGCAGGACCTGGTCAATGACCTGAAGAGAGCTGAGACCACAGTCTCAAAGACTAGTGTGTTACCATTAGTAACACACTACGCCGTCATGGATTAAAATCCTGCAGCGCACGCAAGGACCCCCTGCTCAAGCCAGCGCATGTCCAGGCCCGTCTGAAGTTTGCCAATGACCATCTGGATGATCCAGAGGAGGAATGGGAGAAGGTCATGTGGTCTGATGAGACAAAAATAGAGCTTTTTGGTCTAAACTCCACTCGCCGTGTTTGGAGGAAGAAGAAGGATGAGTACAACCCCAAGAACACCATCCCAACCGTGAAGCATGGAGGTGGAAACATCATTCTTTGGGGATGCTTTTCTGCAAAGGGGACAGGACGACTGCACCGTATTGAGGGGAGGATGGATGGGGCCATGTATCGCGAGATCTTGACCAACAACCTCCTTCCCTCAGTAAGAGCATTGAAGATGGGTCGTGGCTGGGTCTTCCAGCATGACAATGACCCGAAACACACAGCCAGGGCAACTAAGGAGTGGCTCCGTAAGAAGCATCTCAAGGTCCTGGAGTGGCCTAGCCAGTCTCCAGACCTGAACCCAATAGAAAATCTTTGGAGGGAGCTGAAAGTCCGTATTGCCCAGCGACAGCCCCGAAACCTGAAGGATCTGTATGGAGGAGTGGGCCAAAATCCCTGCTGCAGTGTGTGCAAACCTGGTCAAGAACTACAGGAAACTTATGATCTCTGTAATTGCAATCAAAGGATTCTGTACCAAATATTAAGTTCTGCTTTTCTGATGTATCAAATACTTATGTCATGCAATAAAATGCAAATTAATTACTTAAAAATCATACAATGTCATTTTCTGGATTTTTGTTTTAGATTCCGTCACTCACATCTGAAGAGTACCTATGATAAAAATTACAGACTTCTACATGCTTTGTAAGTGGGAAAACCTGCAAAATCGGCAGTGTATCAAATACTTGTTCTCCCCACTGTATATGTAGAACCCCAAATTAATGGAAAATATAAGCACCGTAACATTACATGGGGCTTACGTTTTCCATTCATTTTACATTGTGGCATAAAGCTGGATATAAAAACAAACGGCCTGGGTCGTGAATACATAATGTTCTCTAGCCTAACCATAAAGGTATTTCATTGTGAGCAAATGGTTGAGCAAACTTTCCATTAGAAAAAGTTGTGATGTTTGATTACATTTTTATTAAGTAAGCTCCGTTTTGATTTGGTGGTAACATTTGGGGTGTTTGAAGAGATGAAATCAAACTTGTTTCCACACTTCTGCCAATACACCAAGACATATGCATAAAATTATGTTGTTGGGGAAATTCAGCAATTACTGATAAGATTAAATTGACTGCCATTTTCATTGACAAATATCTACTGTTGGTTTATTCATGATTTTCGTGAAGGCACCATTCCCTGGATGGCTACGGGGCATGTTTTAAAATACACAACTGGTGCTGTGCAAATGTTATATTAAAAGAGACCTTGCAAAATTGTGTTCATGCATTTTCGACCATATGCACAGAGAAACCACAGCCTCAAGGCTCAATGACTCTCGGTAAACTGATTTTAAAAATCATTCTCTGACTGAAAGTTAGGCTTTACACGACAGTATAACTATCAATTTATAGTGCATGTGAATCTCCTCTAACCAAGTAATTTAAGAGCCGTAGCGTACAGTCAAGGTCTTTCCCACCAAAATAACATTGACCCTTGGGACCAGGCGAAGCATGGACTCCCCAGAGTATACTTTACCACTAGTCAGCAAGACAAAAATGTCCTCTCTCTCTCTCTCTGCAATGTCAGAGAAAACACAATGGCAAAGCGGACTAGACTCCCAGTTTCCTCACGGACAAGTGGGAAGCAATGCACAGGGGAACAATTAAGAATTCCGTGACACAAAATTCCAACCTACTAGATATTCTTTTCCCTTCATCAAGTGAACTTTTTAATTTCCAGGATCACTTTATGACAGCAGATCAGAAAAAAAATATATCCATATTTACAGGCTGTGACAGCTAAAAACAAATTGACACGCATGACTTGACCCGTTCAAAGCTAATAAGGAATGCCTACAGAGGTTGATGTATTTTCGGAGATGTCGGAGATATTTGGGATATTTTGTTTTGCCATAGTTGCCTCCAACCACTCTGAGGAGCATTACAGGTCTACCCTCACCTCACTATTCGTAAAAGTGTGTGAGTACAGGGGGAATTAAAGGAGGTTCTTTTAATGTGTTTTTACTGCATGCCGTTGCGGGGATGATGGATTTTCATCAGACCTTCAGTCCTTAATGGCTTCGCATAAAACTAGTCTTTTCAGGGAGAAGAGTACAATGCTCCTATAAAAATAGCTTAGCATTTTTCTCAATATGTACAAATATGTATGCTATCATACTACAGTATATGCAGTGCCTTCATATACCTTGACTTATTCCACATTTTGTTGTGTTACAGCCTGAATTCTAAATGGATTTAAAAAACCATAATGACAAAGTGAAAACCATGTTTTTAAATACAGAAATATCAAATTGACATGAGTTTTCACACCCCTGAGTCAATACATGTTAGAATCACCTTTGGCAGTGATTACAGCTGAGTCTCTTTCTGGGTAAGTCTGTAAGAGCTTTGCACACCTGGATTGTACAATATTTGCACATTACTACTTTCAAAATTCTTCAAGCACTGTTAAGTTCATTCTTGATCACTGCTAGACAGCCATTTTCAAGTCTTGCTATAGATTTTCAAGCCGATTTTAAGTCTAAACTAAATAGGTCACTCAGAAATATTAAATGTCGTCTTGGTAAGCAGTGTATATATACTCCAGTGTATATTTGGCCTGGTGCTTTAGGTTGTCCTGCTGACTGAAACAGGTTTTGAATATAGGATTTTTCCTGTGCTTAGTTCTATTCCATTTGTTTTTATCCCCAAAAAACCTTCCTAGTCCTTGCCAATGACAGGCATGCCATAACATGATGGAGCCACCACCAAGCTTGAAAATATGAAGAATGGTACTCAGTGATGTGTTGTGTTGGATTTGCCCCAAACATAACGGTTTGTATTCAGGACATAAAGTTAATTTCTTAGCCAAATTGTTTGCACTTTTTGCATTTTTACTTTAGTGCCTTATTTCAAAGAGGATGCATGTTTTGGAATATTTGTATTCTGTATAGGCTTCTTTCTTTTCACTCTATTTAGGTTAGTATTGCGGAGTAACTACAATGTTGTTGATCCATCCTCAGTTATCTCCAATCACAGCCATTAAACTCTGTAACTGTTTTAAAGTCACCATTGTCCTCATGGGGAAATCCCTGAGCTGTTTTCTTCCACTCCGTTAACTGAGTTAGGAAGGACGCCTGTATCTTTGTAGTTCCTGGTTGTATTGATACACCATCCAAAGTGTAGTTAATAACTTCACCATGCTTAAAGGGATATTCAATGTCTGCTTTTTTTTTACCCATCTACCAATAGGTGCCCTTTGCGAGGCATTGGAAAATCTCCCTGGTCTTAGTCGTTGAATCTGTTTGATCAGGTTAAACACTATTATTATTGCACACAGAGTAAGTCCATGCAACGTATTACATGACTTGTTAAGCAACATTTTGACATTATGGGGTATTGTGTGTTGGCCAGTGACACAAAATCTCAATTTAATCCATTTTAAATTCAGGCTGTAACACAACAAAATGTGGAAAAGTCAAGGGGTGTGAACTTTCTGAAGTCAGTGGATATTTGGATGGATATTTCTTAACAAAATCAATGGCACATGAAAAGGGTAGGGTAACTCTGGTTCGGTTTAGGCAATTTCACCAATCTCCATTGTTAATCCATACATTGGGACAAATAAAGCAGGCTGCGGTAGGTTGCGAGCCGCTTTGAGACCGCTGAGACCGCCAGTCAATCTGGTCTGGTGGCCGCACGCCACTTTGCCCCTGGACTCCATAGCTCTACCCCTCCAGTCATGAAGGAATACAGTTTCCTATCAGTCTGAGCAGTGACCCCAAAGAGGCCTATTTAATGCAGTGCACAGGATGAAAACAGGCTTTGAGTCTAACCAAGCTGCGGGGGACCGATAAAGTTATTAGCATTCAACTCATCCCCCCCAACCCCTGATACATACTCCCCAAATGGAAGTAGTGACTGTATGAGTTACCATCTCATAAAATAATGTACACCACAAACAAACACAGAGGCATGGACACACAGACCCACACATTGACCCAGAATAAACAGACAAATAGACTCATACAGACACATACTAGGCTTGGGCCATATACCTTATAGCAGGGTATTTGGAAATAGCCACAGGATAGTTTTTCCAATACCGTTAACTATTTATTTAAATTTTTTTAAATATATTTGTAGCTACTTTAAGTAAATATCGTCAGTCAACTTTTGCAATAGGAGATGAAGCAGATTGCATTCTTTCACCTGTCACATTATTAAGTCAACAGTCACATGTTGTTTGTTTACAAGCACACAACTGCGAGAGTCCGGAGTCTTGTGAGTCACTCACTGTTGTGCAGCACCCGCCAGGTGATCTAGTTACAGTATGAAATTCATAACTAGATGTTTGCCAGCTAGACATCTTATAACTATTAAGTTAATTGCCTAAAATGTGCTAAATGATCTGTATCTGTATATAAGTGGTTAGCTTCTTACAAAATCAAGCTTCTCTTGGTAAAAGCAAAGAATCCCCTCCAGGATCAAGAGCCTTGCTGTCTATTATTTGTTTTGTGCATGCAGCAAACTGTGAGTAGCATTTTTTAGTTAATTGTATAACTTTATGAGCTGGGATTTCTGTCCTGCAAATAGTTTGTCAGAGACTATAAAATGTTCGCAAGATAGCATTCGCTATGGGATTTTACATGTACTTGTTAGCATTGCTAACCTTCAGATTACAGAGGCTCAGTGAAGTTTGAAAGTCTCGTGTAGCTCAGTTGGTAGAGCATGGCGCTTGCAACGCCACGGTTGTGGGTTTGATTCCCATGGGGGACCAGTATGCAAAAAAATATCCCAGGATGAAAGTGTACATATTCAGCCATACTATACTCTATCTATCTATTGTGGTAAGAAGATATGACAATCTGAAAGCCTAACCAGACCCAAACATAGAAACATAATACACAGAGAAATACACTCACGTAGACACAGACAAATTAGACTCACACCATGCACAAACGAAGATATGTGCAAACAAAACATTTGAGGAATTTATGTATGTCCCTAGCTTAGGAACAGCAGTACAGGGAGACTTATTTCTTCAACATTTGGGCTTATCAAAGTAACCTGGGTTGGCCACTACTATCCCCGAACCCCATAGCTAAGCATCCATTGGTTTAGAAGCCTATCACTTCTACAAATGGTACTATTAGACAACACATGGTTAGGTGGGCTCGTTTTGTAGTCACAACAGCCAAGAGATCAGAGATAATTTTTAACTCCGGGATCTGTCAACTCAGTGGAGGGATATCTGTCTCTGGTTGTTTACCTTACACGCTGCCCACACGTGTCGCGTGCGAGAGCGTTGCAAAATAAATTTACACATACATGTTATTCAATTATTGCACCCACACTGCTCACGCGCACCAATGAGCGTCTGCGTTGCCAGGCGCTAAAATAGAAGTTGGTTCTATTTGGTGTTTATAAGCATATACCCACGTGGGTGATTGAAAGAAATCTGAACAATTTGGATAGTAACTGAACAAAGGGGTCTTTGGGTTTTCAGGGCTTTTTAAATTGTATTATATAAATGTAACCTTTATTTAACAAGGCAAGTCAGTTAAGAACAAATTATTATTTATTTACAATGATGTCCTACACCGGCCAAACTCGGACGACACTAGGCCAGTTGTTCACCGCCCTATGGGACTCCCAATCACGGCCGGTTGTGATACAGCCTGGTTAAATCACGTCCAGTTGTCTTAAGGCTTGTAAAAGTGATTCTGTTAAAAACCAATAAAGCACAAAAAACATAGAGAGAGAGTATGAGTGAGTGAGAACCTAGAAGAAGAGGCATACAATGTCTTTGAGAGAAGGGAAGATTGGGTTACTGGGCTTTCTAAAATAAAAGGACAGTCATTTATCAAAGTTTAGTGGTGGGGCAGGAAGTGATTGCAATGAAGTGCCTCAGAAAAGGAAGTGTTGTGATCTGGGGAGTGAGAGGGAGTGAAAGAGGACCCATTGCCAGGGTCCGTTGCAGGACAGAACAGACTCATTTAGGCGTCTGCAGAGCTGAATGGCAGTAGTCCTTCCTCTAGCCGTGGCTGAGGGGACGTGCCTGGCGTGTTGAGCAGTCCCTTCCTGTGGCCTGGGTCCTTAAATCAGCAGAGCCTGGCCAGGTCCAGCCAGCAGCTGCCTCACTCGCTGTCTCTCTCCCTTGCTCTCTCCTCTCTGTCTCTCTCTTTATCCAATGTCCTCTCTCTCTCGCTCTAGGGGAGAGGCACCAGCAACACGATCAGCGCCAGCCCTCAGAGAGAGACCCCAGCCAGATACACTGACCCTGACCCTGGCTAGAGGATCTAAACTAAGTGTGTCCTTGTGCGAATCCCGAAGGTATCCTAGGAAGGTATATTAGGTAAGCAACATGACCCCATGACTTTGAATCCTCCTAGGCCAGTTAGAGAACACCACCAGGTGTTCATGTACTGTACTTGTTCATGTAATCGTGGTCCCAGGGGACATGAATGCATAAACCGTTTGAACCATGATGTGAATCGTAATTCAAATAATGGCAGTGGGTTTGGCGAACCACACCATCGCTGGTGGTTGGTTCTCAGCATTGGAAAACATTTACCATGGTAAAATTCCAACTTTTAAGAATTGCTTCCAAAGTATACTTCTGTAGCAACATACCCATTGGTTGCAGTTTGATAACCCACTGTCCAGTGGGCATATCCAAACATCCAAATCAAGCAACATATTTCAACATCAAATCAAATAAAAAACACACATATTTAGCTGATCTTATTGCAGGTGTAGCGAAATGCTTGTGTTCCTAGGTCCAACAGTGCAGTAGTATCGAATTAGTATTCAAAGCTAAAATCGCTTCATCCCATGAAGGGTGGAATGGAATTCTGATGTGCGCTTTTATCAACTCCATACAGTAAGCTAATTTCCACAAGTGCTCCCAAGTGGCACAGCGGTCTAAGAAACTGCCTCTCAGTGCTAGAGGCGTCACTACAGACAACCTGGTTTGAGTCCAGACTGTATCACAACCGGCCGTGATTGGGAGTCCCATAGGGCGACCCAGCGTCGTCCAAGTTTGGCTGGTGTAGGACGTCATTGTAAACAAGAATTTGTTCTTAACTGACTTGCCTAGTTAAATAAAGGTTAAGTAAAAAAAATAAAAAAAGTGCATCTAAAAAATCCAGACACAGTTACTGTACTATCTCTGTCCAACTCCCCCACCAAAGATAATTCAGTATTCAAAGAGAATAGATATACTGTAATTAAATGGATGAGCAAGTTCAATTCAGTTCCCCATTTGGGTCATAGTCGTACAATGGTACTTCTGAAAGTGGAGGCAGAAAGTAAATTAAACGCCCACCTGAGTAAGACATGACAGACATTAGCACTACATCTCACACATTTTCCAGTGTGGACAGGCAGAGATGAATGTATAAATTGTTGTACATTCCTCTTTCATCAATTGTCTGCGTACCATACCAATATATAGAAATACTGAATATCATGAAACTGCTGCCTTTTGATGTATATGACTTAAAAAATGTGATATTACAATTTTGAAATTCACGTAAAGTTCAAATGACTTCGTTGGCGGTTCTAGTGTTTAAAAAATGTCACCTCCAGAAAAAGATGGTCACAGAACAGGCCTTAGGAGTTAGTTTCCGAAGTCTCCTCAGGGAGGTGGCAAAAGGTAAGATAGAGAAGAGACCGATAATCACACTAAACTCAGTTTAGTTCCACCTTTGCCAGACAGAAATTCCAGGCTGTACCTTTAGCAGCCAAACCTTTTGGAACAATCCCTGGGGCAACAAGTTATAGTCTGTCAGGACATGAACCTCGGATGCAGTTCTCTTGCAATATTATGTTTCTAGATAAATGTCGAAGAAGAGTTTTCTTGACATTTATTTCCACATGGGAGTCAAATACATGGGGTATTTCCATAAAATAAAATAAAATGAATAACAAGAATAGGGACGATGAAACAAGATAACTCAGGGGAATGTCTCTCGAGGTTAATTGCTACAGAAGGATAGATACTGTATACTAATAGACAGTTTGAAATGGATAATTACAGGACTTTATGATCGATAGCTTGTCAAAACCACTCTAAAGGGAATATAATTCCAAATTCTGTGAAGTAGTAGTTCATACTGTGTGGAGGTTAGAAGCCAGATTCCTAAATTGTAGCTTAGTAGACTAATGTTCTCCAGCAAGGGAACCAATCCCGGTAGTGTCAAGAAGAGACATCATTAATAACTGCAGAGGACACACAAAATTACAGTCCTAAGATTAATATCGCAAGCTAGGGGTTGCCAACCGTGTGCCACCACCAAAGAGCTATGTGGATATCAAGTAGGCCCCGACAATAAATAGCGCTTCAATTAATATTGGAGTTAATTTTTATTGTTATGGGGGGAAGATATTTCATCTTCCCCTACTTCAGCTTCTGTCATAACCACTCTTTCATTAGAAGCTCTCTGCGTGCCATAAACTAATTTATACAGTTCCTGAACATTATGAGCCAAATGCACCAGGGGCTTCATAAAGCATTGACGTGTCTACTGATTCCAGCCTGTCTCCAGCTTTTTTTCACCCTTCCCGAAGCTCGATTTCAGGTTTTCACATTCAGTTCCCAAACCTGCTCTTCACCTCCTGGCTAATAAAATGTAGCCTGGCTAAAGGGTGACAGCGATTGAACCAGACGCTTGACCGTGAGACACATGACATCAAGGAGAGCCTTCGAGACCTCAGGTTGGCCCGTGCCACAGCCTGAATTTATGAATAAATAAAAATATTGCCAATGATGTTGGCAAACTCATTACAATGCACTGTGAAGATTCAAGAGCGGAACAGGAGAGAACGAGGAATCGGTCACAAACACACCATGTACATTGACATGTACACAAGCAGGGCAGCAGCTTTGTGGTCCAAATAAAAAATGTCCACTCCATCTCTGTCGTTATGGAAAAAAATTCTCTGGTCTGATGAAACCAAGATTAAACTCTTTGGCCTGAATGCCAAGCGTCACGTCTGGAGTAAACCTGGCACCATCCCTACGGTGAAGCATGGGGGTGGCAGCATCATGCTGTGGGGATGTCTTTCAGCGGCAGGGACTGGGATACTTGTCAGGATCGAGGCAAAGATTATAGAGAGTATCTATATATAAGAGTATAGAGAGATCCTTGATGAAAACCTGCTCCAGAGCGCTCAGGACCTCAGACTGGGGCGAAGGTTCACCTTCAAACAGTACAACGACCCTAAGCATACAGCCAAGACAACGCAGGATTTTTTTTCTTTTTTTACCATTTATAATTTAAAACAATCAAAGTAAGGTACTTAATTGTCAGATAAACACTCCAAACAGCCTACACAACCATTCAGAGGCGTCCGCATGGTCCTAAAGCACCGTTACCTCGTTTTGTATCACATTCCAATGACAAGTCTGGTGGGGGGGAATGCAATTTCAGAATGTGGGACATGTCCCCCGCCCCCGCCCCCAGTGAAAGTTGTGTCTCAGGTGATATTTTCCATAAAATCGAAGAATATATTATACACTACATGACCAAAAGTATGTGGGTGATTAGGCCTGGATCGCAGTCAGCATTCCAAGTCATTCCAAAGGCTTTTGATGGGGTTGAGGTCAGGGCTCTGTGCAGGCCAGTCAAGTTCTTTCACACCAATCAAAACAAACCATTTCTGTATGGACCTCGCTTTGTACACGGGGACATTGTCATGCTGGAACAGGAAAGAGCCTTCCCCAAACTTTTGCCACAAAATTGAAAGCACAGAATCGTCTAGAATGTAATTGTATCCTGTAGGGTTAAGATTTCCCTACACTGGAACTATAGGGCCTAGCCTGAACCATGAAAAACATCCCCAGACCCTTATTCTTCCTCCACCAAACTTTACACTTGGCACTATGCATTGGGGCAGGTAGCGTTCTCCAGGCATCCGCCAAACCCATATTCATCCATCGGACTGTCAGATGGTGAAGCGTGATTCATCACTCCAGAGAACGCGTTTCCACTGCTCCAGAGTACAATGGCGACAAGCTTTACACCCCTCTAGCCGACGCTTGGCATTGCGCATGGTGATCTTAGGCTTGTGTGCGGCTGCTCGGCCATGGGAATCTTATTTCATGAAGCTTCCGACGAACAGATCTTGTGCTGACGTTGCTTCCAGAAGCACTTTGGAACTCTGTAGTGAGTGTTGCAATCGAGGACAAGCATTTTTTATGCACTACCCGCTTTAGAACTCGGCGGTCCCATTCTGAGACCTTGTGTGGCCTACCAGTTCACTGCTGAGCTGTTGTTGCTCCTAGACCTTTCCACTTCACAATAACAGCACTGACCGGGGCAGGTCTAGCAGGGCAGAAATTTGACGAACTGACTTGTTGGAAAGGCGGCATCCTATGACGGTGCCACGTTGAAAGTCACTGAACTCTACAGTAAGCCCATTCTACTGACAATTTTTGTCTATGGAGATTGCATGGCTGTGTGCTCAATTTTATACACCTGTCAGCAACGAGGGTGGCTGAAATAGCCAAATCCACTAATTTGACGTGGTGTCCATATACTTTTTGTATATATGTGACTTGTTTCAGGAAACTAGGCATATGTTGCACGTCACTACTTCACAGGAGCAGCATTTGAACGTAAACATGTATTCTTTTATCAAAATGTAATTTTTGGGCAGAAATGCCTTCAGGAACGTGAACTTTCATGTGCCTTGTATTCCACCTATAAATACAAATAAAACTAGCCTTTTTTTATTTATTTTTATTTAACCTTTATTTAATTAGTTTAGCCATGGAAAAAGACAGGAACCTTCCCACTCATGATGTAGCATGCTTCTGTCTATAACGTGAACTGTTCAGTATGTGTTGACAGTCCTTCCTTCCTCACCGTTTTTGAAAGATATAATGTTATAAGAACTACAAAAGTTTTTGCTATTTTTCTCAACAACATTGATGCCCTGAATTTAGCAGGCGCTATCAACAGATCAGTAAGAAAAAGTGATGGGCTACTTTCTGCAGACGTCATGGTCAGTGTGAACTGCAGTGACTTAAATGGTTACAGTCTGCCGTGAAGATATACGTTTCAAATTTTGTCAAAGTCATTTTTATTGCAAGTTAATTAGCTATCAAACTGTTAGTTAGATAGCAAACGTTAGCTTGCTGGCTCGCTAGCTAACGTTACGTGTATGATCTGTGTAGTACTATTATTCTAATCAGAAATGAATTAGCATTGCTAGTTATAGCCTAATGTTATCTAGTTAACATTGAACCTACTTTGTTAGCTTTAGCTACCTGCAAATTCATACTACAGCATTGTGTTGTGACAAAACTGCACATTAAGTGCCCTTTTATTGTCCCCAGCACAAGGTGCTCCTGTGTAATGATCATGCTGTTTAATCACCTTCTTGGAATGCCACACCTGTCAGGTGGATGGATTATCTTAGCAAAGGAGAAATGCACATACACATTTTAAAGAAATAAGCTTTTTGTGCATTTGAAACATTTCTGGGATCTTTTATTTCAGCTCATGAAACATGGTAAAAACACTTTACATGTTGCGTTTATATTTTTGTTCAGTATACAGTGCCTTCGGAGGGTTTTCAGACCCCTTGACTTTTTCCATATTTTATAACGTTACAGCCTTATTCTAAAATGTATTAAATGAAACAATTTCATCAACAATTTACACACAATACCCCATAATGACAAAGAAAAAACAGTTTTTTTGAATTTTTTGCTAATTTATTAAAAACAGAAATACCTTATTTACATATGTATTCAGACCCTTTGCTATGAGACTCAATTGAGCTCCGGTGCATCCTGTTTCAATTGATCATCCTTGATGTTTCTACAACTTGATTGGAGTCCACCTGTGGTAAATTCAATTGATTGGACATGATTTGGAAAGGCACACACCTCTCTAAGGTCCCACAGTTGAAAGTGCAGTAAAATCCAAGCCATGAGGTCGAAGGAATTGTCCGTAGAGCTCCGAGACAGGATTGTGTTGAGGCACAGATCTGGGGAAGGGTACCAAAATCTGTCTGCAGCATTGAAGGTCCCCAAGAACACAATGGACTTCATCATTCTTAAATGGAAGAAGTTTGGAACCAGACTTTTCCCAGAGCTGGCCATTCGGCCAAACTGAGCAATCGGGGGAGAAGGGCCTTGGTCAGGGAGGTGACCAAAAACCCGATGCTCACTCTGACAGAGCTCTAGAGTTCCACTTTGGAGATGGGAGAACCTTCTAGAAAGACAACCATCTCTGTAGCACTCCACCAATCAGGCCTTTATGGTAGAGTGACTAGACGGAAGCCACTCTTCAGTAAAAGGCACATGACAGCCCGCTTGGAGTTTGCCAAAAGGCACCTAAAGACTCTCAGATCATGATAAATAAGATTCTCTGGTTTGACTCTATGGCCTGAATGCCAAGCTTCACGTCTGGAGGAAAACTGGCACCATCCCTACGGTGAATCATGGTGGTGGCAGCATCACGCTGTGGGGATGTTTTTCAGCGGCAGGGACTGGTAGCAAAGATGAGAGATCCTTGATGAAAACCTGCTCCAGAGCATCAGGACCCCAGACTGGGGCGAAGGTTCACCTTCCAACAGGACAGCGACCCTAAGCACACAGCCAAGACAACGCAGGAGTGGCTTCGAGACAAGTCTCTGAATATTCTTGAGTGGCCCAGCCAGAGCCCGGACTTGAACCCGATCGAACATCTCTGGAGAGACCTAAAAATAGCTGTGCAGCAACGCTCCCCATCCAACCTGACAGATCTTGAGAGAATCTGTAGAGAAGATTGAGAGAAACTCCCCAAATACAGGTGTGCCAAGCTTGTAGCATCATAACCAAGAAGACTCGAAGCTGTAATAGCTGCCAAAGGTGTTTCAACAAAGTACTGAGTAAAGGGTCTGAATACTTATGTAAATGTGATCTCAGTTTTTTTTTAATTATACATTTGCAAAAAAATCTAAATCTGTTTTTGTTTTGTCATAATGGGGTATTGGGTGTAGATTGATGAGGGAAAAAAATTATTTAATCAATTTTGGAGTAAGCCTGTAACGTTACAAAATATGGAAAATGTAATTCCCTCGTAGCCTTGCACATCGACTCGGTACTGGTACTCCTTGTGTATATATACTGATAAGCTGAATGTGCTTTGTACATTAAGTTATACCAGCTCCAGTAAAGGAAAATTCCAGAAAATGATGTCATGGCTTTAGAAGATTCTGATAGGCTAATTTACATAATTTGAGTCAATTGGAGGTGTACCTGTGGATGTATTTCAATGCCTACCTTCAAACTCAGTGCCTCTTTGCTCAACATCATTTGGAAAATCAAAAGAAATCAGCCAAGACCTCAACAAAAAAAAAAGGTAGATCTCCACAAGTCTGGTTCATCCTTGGGAGCAATTTCCAAACACCTGAAGGTACCACGTTCATCTGGAAAAACAATAGTACGCAAATATAAAGACCATGGGACCACGCAGCCGTCATACCGCTCAGGAAGGAGACTCGTTCTGTGTCCTAGAGATAAATTTACTTTGGTGCGAAAAGTGCAAATCAATCCCAGAACAACAGCAAAGGACCTTGTGAAGATGCTGGAGGAAAGAGGTACAAAAGTACCTATATCCACAGTAAAACAAGTCCTATATCGACATAACCTGAAAGGCCGCTCAGCAAGGAAGAAGCCACTGCTCCAAAACCGCCATAAAAAAAGCCAGGCTGCAGTGTGCAACTGCACATGGGGCCAAAGATTGTATTTTTTGGAGAAATGTCCTCTGGTTTGATGAAACAAAAATAGAACTGTTTGGCCATAATGACCATCGTTATGTTTGGAGGAAAAAGGGGGAGGCTTGCAAGCCGAAAAACACCATGCCAACCGTGAAGCACCTTATTTACTATTATGTATTGATTTATTTTTCAGTCTTTATGCGATGCGCACTGCAGACAACACCAGAAGAATTATCACTGAATTGCCACAGTGAATTATTGTAATGTTTGTTTGTGTCAATTAATCCCATAAGGGATGGATTGCCAATGACATTTTAAAAAGTACATTTCATTGTTATTTTTGATGAGTGGTAGGCCTATGTGTGGCATTTTGCTGACTTGTAAGAAATGAAATTGCTTGGAACCTCAACCTCTCAAAGTAATTTAGATAATCTCCATCACTTACTGTGATGAATTGTCCCGAAACAAATCATTCTTCACGGAATCTCCAATGTTTTATTTTCCTAAATTGCATAAACTTAAAGTTGATGGATACCAGTATTTAAATCACTTCATCACAACTGTCAACTATCAAAATAAAGGATGAGATTGAACAGCAACTTTTGTCATTATTCAACATACAGTATACTACTCAACACTCCAAACCCTTTCCATTTTCCCCAGCATTCTCTCCCCTTACAAGGACAAGACTGTACGAAGACTGATGGTCTTGTCTGCATTAGAACATGCATGGAGAAGCCATCTTTCTGAGGAGGACTGTGATTAGGGACTTGCGTTTTCAGTCTAAAACACTGAGGCAAAGTCAGTCCTGAGATGGAACTGCTGGGTCAAACTAGGAGCCTTAGTGTCAACCAAACATGTCCAGCTAATAAGTTTTAAATGAAAAATACAGGTAAAAAATAAAGAATATAATTTCTGATATCAGTAATACTATTTGAGACAATATCGCTTGTATCAAAATTTCATGACAGCTTGGAACGACATTTAAAATACGAGTAGTGGTAATAAGCAATAAAAAGTGACTGCAGAATATAGGAAAAAGAGAACTAAGTCTTCTTTGGGACATTCTTAGTAAAGGTCATTTGTATATCCTGACACATTCTCCATTTAATCCTTGCTCGGTGTAATATGTGTGCTTGTCTTAGCTTAATGGAATTTATAATGAAGAACAGTAACAGTCTTTTCAGAAACCTCTCAAAGTGAGACAAGATAATGAAGTAATGTCTGCTGTCTCTGTCTGCCATCTCACTGGAGGAAACGGGACTAGCGCTATCTTGGGGTGACTCAAGTACACTGCCTTCAGAAAGTATTCACACCCCTTGACTTTTTCCATCTTGCGTTATAGCCTTAATTTAAAATGGATTCAATTGATTTTGTGTCACTGACCTACACACAATACTCCATAATGTCAAAGTGTAATTATGTTTTTGTAAATGTTTACAAATTAATAAAAAATGCAAAGCTGAAATGTCTTGAGTCAATCATTATTCAACCCGTTTGTTATGGCAAGCCTAAATAAGTTTATTTAGATTCAACCACAAATTCAGAGATTTCACCATGAGACCAATGGGGATTTTAAAACAGTTAAAGTTTTTAATGGCTGTGAGGATGGATCAACAACATTGTAGTTACTCTACAATACTAACATAAATTACAGAGTGAAAAGAAGGAAGCCTGTACAGATTTTTTTTCTATTCCAAAACATGCATTCTGTTTTGTTATAAGGCAGTTAAGAAGTATTGCAAAACATGTGGCAAAGAAATTATTGTTTTGTCCTGATTACAAAGTGTTATGTACAACTCTTCATATTTTCAAGCATGGTCGTGCCTGTAGCATGTTATGGGTATGATTGTCATCTGCAAGGACTAGGGAGTTTTTTAGGATGAAAATAAATGCAATAGAGCTAAGCACAGGCAACATCCTAGGGAATTTAGTAGACACTGGTAGACAAATTCACCGTTCAGCAGGACAATTACCAAATATACACTGGAGTTGCTTACCAAAATGACATTGAACGTTCCTGAGTGGCCTAGTTACAGTTTTGACTTAAATTATGTTTAAAATCTATAGCAAGACTTGAAAATGGCTGTCTAGCAATGATCAACAACCAGCTTGACAGAGCTTGAAGAATTGTAAAAGAATAACGAGCAAATATGGTATAATTAAGATAAAAACTCACAGCTGTAATCACTGCCAAAGGTGATTCTAACATATTTATGGGGTTGAATACTTATCTAATCAAGATATTGTTTCATTTTCCATATTATTTAAAATATTTTGTAATTCTTCCAATTTGACAGTGTAGATCGTTGACAAAAAATTACAATTCAATCCATTTTAATTCCACTTTGTAACAAGAAAATGTTGGGAAAAACCCAGGGGTGTGAATTCCTTCTGAAGGCACTATCTACAGTATAGGTTCAAAGTTCTTGATCAATGCTGACTACTGAATAGGTCTACTGAGACTTCCTCCTCAGTCCAAAGCTACATATGATATATATGAGGAGAAATATCTCAGACCCCTTCTTCACTACCAGAGAAGCATATATATATATATATATATATATATACAGCGGGGAGAACAAGTATTTGATACACTGCCGATTTTGCAGGTTTTCCTTCTTACAAAGCATGTAGAGGTCTGTAATTTTTATCATAGGTACACTTCAACTGTGAGAGACGGAATCTAAAACAAAAATCCAGAAAATCACATTGTATGATTTTTAAATAATTAATTTGCATTTTATTGCATGACATAAGTATTTGATCACCTACCAACCAGTAAGAATTCCGGCTCTCACAGACCTGTTAGTTTTTCTTTAAGAAGCCCTCCTGTTCTCCACTCATTACCTGTATTAACTGCACCTGTTTGAACTCGTTACCTGTATAAAAGACACCTGTCCACACACTCAATCAAACAGACTCCAACCTCTCCACAATGGCCAAGACCAGAGAGCTGTGTAAGGACATCAGGGATAAAATTGTAGACCTGCACAAGGCTGGGATGGGCTACAGGACAATTGGCAAGCAGCTTGGTGAGAAGGCAACAACTGTTGGCGCAATTATTAGAAAATTGAAGAAGTTCAAGATGACGGTCAATCTCCCTCGGTCTGGGGCACCATGCAAGATCTCACCTCGTGGGGCATCAATGATCATGAGGAAGGCGAGGTATCAGCCCAGAACTACACGGCAGGACCTGGTCAATGACCTGAAGAGAGCTGGGACCACAGTCTCAAAGAAAACCATTAGTAACACACTACGCCGTCATGGATTAAAATCCTGCAGCGCACGCAAGGTCCCCCTGCTCAAGCCAGCGCATGTCCAGGCCCGTCTGAAGTTTGCCAATGACCATCTGGATGATCCAGAGGAGGAATGGGTGAAGGTCATGTGGTCTGATGAGACAAAAATATAGCTTTTTGGTCTAAACTCCACTCGCCGTGTTTGGAAGAAGAAGAAGGATGAGTACAACCCCAAGAACACCATCCCAACCGTGAAGCATGGAGGTGGAAACATCATTCTTTGGGGATGCTTTTCTGCAAAGGGGACAGGACGACTGTACCGTATTGAGGAGAGGATGGATGGTTCCATCTATCGCGAGATCTTGGCCAACAACCTCCTTCCCTCAGTAAGAGCATTGAAGATGGGTCGTGGCTGGGTCTTCCAGCATGACAACGACCCGAAACACACAGCCAGGGCAACTAAGGAGTGGCTCCGTAAGAAGCATCTCAAGGTCCTGGAGTGGCCTAGCCAGTCTCCAGAGCTGAACCCAATAGAAAATCTTTGGAGGGAGCTGAAAGTCCGTATTGCCCAGCGACAGCCCCGAAACCTGAAGGATCTGGATGGAGGAGTGGGCCAAAATCCCTGCTGCAGTGTGTGCAAACCTGGTCAAGAACTACAGGAAACGTATGATCTCTGTAATTGCAAACAAAGGTTTCTGTACCAAGTATTAAGTTCTGCTTTTCTGATATATCAAATACTTATGTCATGCAATAAAATGCAAATTAATTACTTAAAAATCATACAATGTGATTTTCTGGATTTTTGTTTTAGATTCCGTCACTCACAGTTGAAGAGTACCTATGATAAAAATTACAGACTTCTACATGCTTTGCAAGAAGGAAAACCTGCAAAATCGGCAGTGTATCAAATACTTTCTTTTCTCCCCACTGTATATATATATATATATATATATATATATATATATATATATATATATATATATATATATATATATATATATGATAGTGATAGATATATATATATATATATATATATATATATATACACACACACTCCCCTCAGTATTTATTTGGACAGTGCAGCTAAAATGTGTAAATTTGGCTTTATACTATAGCATTTTGGATTTGAGATCAAAAGTTTTATAGACAGTGCATATTGTCAGCTTGTATTTTAGAGTAACACTTATAAATGAAAGCACATTTTAACATTTATAAATGAAAGCACTTTATGTATCTAGTCCCCCCATTTGAAGGTGTTTTATTTTTTTCGGACAAATGTACTTATAGTGTATTAAAGTAGTCAAATGTAGTATTTGGTCCCACATTCCTAGCACGCATCGACTACAAGCTACAAACTTGTTGGATGCGACAGTTATTGATAGGTGTGAGGTTAGCTTTTTTTGGGAGGTATGATCTTTGTTCCTCTAACATTCATCGTTATTCACGATTATCCATGAACATGGTAGCATCCACATTAATGTACAGTCGTGGCCAAAAGTTTTGAGAATGACACTAGTATTGGTCTCCACAACGTTTGCTGCTTCAGTGTTCTTAGATCTTTGTCAGTAGTTACAATGATACACTGAAGTATAATTACAAGTATTCCATAAGTGTCAAAGGCTTTCATTTACAATGACATTCAGTTTATGCAAAGAGTCAATATTTGCAGTGTTGACCCTTCTTTTTCAAGACCTCTGCAATCCGCCCTGGCATGCTGTCAATGAACTTCTGGGCCACATCCTGACTGATGGCAGGCCATTCTTGCATAATCAATGCTTGGAGTTTGTCAGAGGTTGTGGGTTTTTGTTTGTCCACCCGCCTCTTGAGGATTGACCACATGCTGGAAAAGGCATTGGTCGTCACCAAACTGTTCTTGGATGGTTGGGAGAAGTTGCTCTCGGAGGATGTGTTGGACCATTCTTTATTTATGGCTGTGTTCTTAGGCAAAATTGTGAGTGAGCCAACTCCCTTGGCTGAGAAGCAACCCCACACATGAATGGTCTGAGGATGCTTTACTGTTGGCATGACACAGGACTGATGGTAGCGCTCACCTTGTCTTCTCCGGACAAGGTGTTTTCCGGATGGCCCAAACAATCGGAAAGGGGATTCATCAGAGAAAATGACTCTACCCCAGTCCTCAGCAGTCCAATCCCTGTACCTTTTGCAGAATATCAGTCTGTCCCTGATGTTTTTCCTGGTGAGAAGTGGCTTCTTTGCTGCCCTTCTTGACACCTGGCCATCCTCCAAAAGTCTTCGCCTCACTGTGCGTACAGATGCACTCACACCTGCCTGCTGCCATTCCTGAGCAAGCTCTGCACTGGTGGTGCCCCGATCCCGCACCTGAATCAACTTAAGGAGACGGTCCTGGCGCTTACTGGACTTTCTTGGGTGCCCTGACGCCTTCTTCACAACAATTGAACCTCTCTCCTTGAAGTTCTTGATGATCCGATAAATGGTTGATTTAGGTGCAATCTTACTAGCAGCAATATCCTTGCCTGTGAAGCCCTTTTTGTGCAAAGCAATGATGATGGCACGTGTGTCCTTGCAGGTAACCATGGTTGACAGAGGAAGAACTATTATTTCAAGCATCTCCAGCCTTGTCCTCAATACTCTCACCTGTGTTAACGAGACAATCCCTGACATAATGGCAGCTGGTCCTTTTGTGGCAGGGCTGAAATGCAGTGGAAATATTAATTTAATTAATTAAATAAAATATTATATTAATGATGATAGGTTAATCATTTAATATTGAAAAAAATGTATCTAATAATTTTTTAGGCCCCCCCATACGCCGCCCTTGGGGACAAGATGGTAACAGGGATACTCTACTCTGATGACCACCATGCCTTTGAAGATGTCATTCTAGCCGCTCCATTAATAATAGAAGTTGGACAACATCCAATCCTCTGTACGACCATTGGATTGGATTGAAGTGGATAAAGCTGCTCATATTTCAGGGCACAATGTCAGGTTTAAATCACACAATTACTTTCTCAGTGTCATCTACAGATTAAAAGTTATAGCGTCTGTTCTATCCCTATTTTAATCAATAATACTTTTTTAAACTAGCCTATATTGCCAAACATACTGTATGTGATCATTATCATAGCCCTTGACACCAATTCATCCCATGCCAATCCATCTCTGGGAAATTCCCAAAATATGTCAAGTCAGGAGAGTGCTAATGAGCAAATGACCACGTCTGATAAGATATAACGCAGAAGACGGATGATGATGATGACGGTATAGAAACAGACATTAATGAAAAAGAGAGAGTGACAAGTTGATTTAAGGGGTGGGTAAGTGAGTAGTATCTGTCACTGAGATGACACTACCTCCAAACAAACACCTGCAAATGTGCAAGTACTCACACAATGAGTGTACAAAACATTAGGAACACCTGCTCTTTCCATGACTCTGACTGACCAAGTGAATCCAGGTGAATGATGATGATCCCTTATTGATGTCACTTGTTAAATCCACTTCAATCAGTGTAGATGAAGGGGAGGAGACATATTTTTAAGCCTTGAGACAATTGAGACTGTCAGGCTCTGACCATAAGGAAGCCTCTGGCTTTGTTTATGGTAGTCATGGTCAGGGCCTGACAGGAGAACTCTATGTATTTCTATGGTGGTTTTGTGTTGGTCCCCAATTAGAGGCAGCTGCTAGGCATTGTCTCTAATTGGGGGCCATATTTAAGTTGTATTGTTTCCCACTGTTTTTGTGGATTATTGTAGTGTTCTGTTCTGGTTGAGCGGCACTTACGTTACGGTAGTGTTTAGCATTGTTTTTGCTAAAGTTCGCATTCTGAAGTAAATTATGATGTCGAACTTCAGTAACGACCGTGACACAGACATGGATTGTGTATGTGTGCCCTTCAGAGGGTGAATGGGCAAGACAAAAGTTTGAAGTGCCTTTGAACGGGGTATGGTAGTAGGTGCCAGGCGCACTGGTTTGAGTGTGTCAAGAACTGCAACGCTGCGGGGGTTTTCACGCTCAACAGTTTCCCGTGTGTATCACGAATGGTCCACCACCCAAAGGACATCCAGACAACTTGACAACTGTGGGAAGCGTTGGAGTCCACATGGGCCAGCATCTCTGTGGGACGCCTTGTAGAGTCCATGCCCCGACAAATTGAGGCTGTTCTGAGGGCAAAAGGGAGTGCAACTCAATATTAGGAAGGTGTTCCTAATGTTTTGTACTCAGTGTATGCGCGTCCAGTACTGTACATGCACACGCATGCACACACACACCTTGTAGACAGACAGCTCAGCACACCCTCCGCCTACAACTAGCTTATGCCACTAGTCGACCACGCCCCACCGCCTCCAAACACAAAATAAAAGGGCAAAAACTCCCAACTTGTCGATGTCCAACCTATTCACATTTTAAATGCTGTTTTAGCAAATAAACTCCATGGAGACCAATCGATGACATCAGAGTACAAAAAAACAAGAGACACACAAACTGCTCAATGATTGAATGTTATGTTATGTTTTACACACCAAGGCAGGTAGGTAGCATCTTTGAGTGTGTGTGTGTGTGTGTGTGTGTGTGTGTGTGTGTGTGTGTGTGTGTGTGTGTGTGAAAGTGAGTGGAGCATTGTGACGCTCTATACATCAGTGTGACACTGGAGAAACAGGGAGGAGGAGAATGTTCAACAGGAAGCACTAGATATAATGGACGGTTGGAGGAAATGGAGTGTTTCTCTGATGCATTATGATACCAGCATAAACCTTGATAGACAAGCAAATGGATTCACTGATGGGGGGCCACTGGACAGCGACAAATGGGTAAGATAACATTTATTTATTGTAATTTAAATTAGATACTTGTTTAGCTACATTACATATCTACCTCAATCGCTATTTCATATAAGATACGGTGCCTTGCAAAATGATTCAGACCCCTTGATTTTTATACATTTTATTGTGTTACAAAGTGACCACCGATTGCTCAGTTTGGCCAGGCGGCCAGCTCTATTTAAGAATTATGGAGGTCACTGTGTTCTTGGGGACCTTCAATGCTGCAGACATTTTTGGGTATCCCCAGATCTGTCCCTCGACACAATCTTGTCTCGGAGCTCTACAGAGAATTCCTTCGACCTCATGGCTTGTTTTTTGCTCTGACATGCACTGTCAACTATGGGACCTTATATAGACCGGTGTGTGCCTTTCCAAATCCTGTCCAATCAATTGAATTTACCACAGGTGGACTCTAATCAAGCTGTAGAAACATCAAGGATGATCAATTGAAACAGGATGCACCTGAGCTCAATTTCGAGTCTCATAGCAAAGGTCTGAATACTTATGTAAATTATGTATTTCTGTTTATTATTTTGTATAGATGTGCAACATTTTCAAAAAACCTGTTTTCGCTTCGTCATTATGGGGTATTGTGTGTAGATTGATCCATTGTAAAATATGGCTGTAACATAACAAAATGTGGAAAAAGGGAAGGGGTGTGAATACTTTCCGAAAGCACTGTATATGAGAACTTTTTTCACTTTATTTGGAATATCAAGCCAGACAAAATTAAAGGGGCCTGTTTATATAATGAATATGAATTCGGAGGGCAGAAATGATTTTATATTAAAGCATTGTACCTCTCACTAAAGGCTTCAGTCAGACAAAAACTATACTCAAATCTGAACTGGCCACACCTGTCAGGTGGGTGAATTATCTTGGCAAAGAATAAATGCTCACCAACATGGATGTAAACAAACTTGTGCACAAAATGAGAGAAATAACCTTTTTGTGCATATGGAAAATTTTTGGAAAATTATTTTCTTTCAGCTCATAAAACATGGGACCAACACTAAGCATTACAACCTGCCTGCCTGCACTAAACCTGGGTCATGTTCAGTAGGCAAACTGTAGAAAAATGTTTGGCAACGGAAAATTCAGGAAGCAACTCCCCGTTTAACTTTCTCCCTACTGAACACCACCTAGTTGTGATGGTGTTGGGCAGGTATGTGGAAACTGTTAGGACCCTCAGACAACTCTGCCACCGGTCACATAGCATTAAAGTGATTTACAGCTGTGCCAGACTGGCCCGGTAGTAACACAAGATTTGATTCTACCCCCATTACCGCCCACTCCCCATAGCCAGAGACTAGCCAGAGATAGATGGGTACACCTTCAATAAGGCTACACCTTGTCATTTCTGTGTATTTTAGTCCCAGGGGGGAGAATATAGCAAAGAAAACTGTGAGGATATGGTTAGAAAAAAGACTTACTTTAGCACACTGGGATCTCTCCCAAGGTCGGCATGTTTTTTACTCTTTCAGAGGTGATATGATGTGCTTTACTGTCATCTCTTCCTCCTCAAGAGTCTTTCCTCTCTTTCAAAAGGCAAGCATTGTTGCCTTTCAACAGAGATCGAGAAAAATGCAAGCTAGGCAAGGACGTTGTGAAAGAGCACACACACGACTCGAATAGAAATTAGTTTAGAGTGGTTGGCAGTCAAGATGGAGAACTAGGAAAAAAGGGATGGTTCTTATTAGGCTTTTATTGTAAGATTATGCTATAGACTTGATTAATGACTTCCCAACCATAATAGCATTGATTATACCTCACTAAAAACAAATGGGCTAAGAATAACCCAACCAGTAACCCAACCATGGGTCATTATAGCACCTACCTCGCATTGGGTATTTTAACCCAACGCATTGTGTTGATTTTGTTTTACCCAACGCATTGGGTTATCTATACTGAACAAAAATGTAAAACGCAACAACTTCAAAGATTTGACTGAGTTACAGTTCATATAAGGAAATCAGTCAATTGAAATATGTTCATTAGACCTATCTATGGATTTCACATGACTTGGTAGGGGCGTGGATCAGAACCAGTCAGTCTCTGGTGTGACCACCATTTTCCTCATGCAGCGCCTCATGCATCTCCTTCGCATAGAGTTGATAAGGCTGTTGATTGTGGCCTGTGGAATGTTGTACTACTCCTTTTCAATAGCTGTGCAAAGTTGCTGGATATTGGCGGGACCTGGAACACCTTACCTTCTCTCACTTCCACTTGCCTCCTCCATTTTTGCGGTAAGGCTGCAATCAGTCGGTTGTAATTTTGGATAGAACAGACATTTCCATATATTTTTGTTAACTGCATGTGTGACCAGTCCTATTTATGATATCATTTACAAAGATTAACCCCTTTTTTTTTTATCAATTAGAGTAGGTCTCATTTCAGGAAACTAGGCATATGTCGCGCGTCACTACTTCACAGGAGAGCCATTTGAGCGTAAACTTAAAAAAAAAATCAAATGGCAGAAATGCCTTGTGGGAAATGTGAACATTGATGTGCCTTAATAACAAACTTGTATGCCATTTGTAAATACTAATAAAATTGTATAAATAAAATGTAGCACGCTTTTAGATAGATAGATAGATGGGTACTTTATTTATCCCCGAGGGGGAAATTTCTTTGTCAAGCAGCTACAACAACAAAACACAGGGCAGGTGCAAAATGCCACAACGAAAGTACACAAAAGACAGATGCACGGTACATGATACAAAAAGCGGCAGTATGAAAAAGTATAGAAATACAAGATATCTGGAGTGCAAAAAAAAAGCTATAATGTACTATGCATAGTATGGGTGGTTGGCTGAATACGTACACTATACATTGGTGGATGTTGGATGGTTAACTATACTTTACAGGTCAATGGCAGAGAAATACTTCAGTAGCTAAAAATGCATATGATATGAGCGAGGGTAATAATAGTTTACTTAAGACAGACTGGCTAAATGAACAGGTAAGTGAATATTTTGCATGGTTAAATTAGCTGTACAGGTAAATATACAGTTATATTTACAGATAAGTGAATACTTGCATGGTTACACAAACTGTACAGGTAAATGACAGGAAGAGATACTTAAATAGCTAAATGTGTGTATGATATAATTTGGGGTAATAATAGTAATTCCCTTAAAATACAGTCCTTAGTGCGCAGGGTTTAATTACAGACAACTGCACGTATTGCACATTCGATATACTAAAAGCAATGAGAAAAGGTGCAACTGACAGGATACTAATATGCATTCCTGAGTGAATGACTATGTAAGTAAGGTCCAAGAATTACTAGCAATATTGCACGTCTATAACATGAGCTGGTCAAGTATCTGTAGGTAATGCTATCTAACACATTTTTTATTTTAAGATATCATGTAGTAGAACCAAAGATTTTTTAAATTGTTATTCTATCTGTGGTAGAACTGCAAAAGTGTTGCTCTCCACTTTCTGGAGGACCAAGTTTGTAAATCAGTGGTATGTCCGGTGGAATTAGAATATGATAGCTAAGGAGATGGAGACAATTGTTGTTGAATTTGTCAGAAAGTAGTTTATTTCAAGTTAAAGCATACTGTTAGCTGCTTTAAACTATTGTTTGTACAAGCTGGCTGGCTGGCTGGCTCGCTAGCTAACATTACGTGTATGATCTGTGTAGTAATATTATTTGTATCTCAGAACAATTTGCATTGCTAGTTATTGCCTAATGTTAGCTAGCTAGCTAACATTGAACCTGGTTGGTTAGCTACCTGCAGATTCATGCAAGGTAGTAACATTATGAGTTGGGATTATGGTTAATTTTTTTAATTTTTACATGTCTAAACAAAAGACTTCACTGTGCAAGTAACCATTTCACTACACCTTCTGTATCCTGTGCATGTGACAAATTAACTTGGATTTTATTTGATATGGTATGTGTTTACCAGAGAGCGTAATGTGAAGAAGTTCTAAAATTCTCCGGTAGAATGCCTTGCTTTTATTTCGTCACACAACCGTAAGCTATTTTCTGTAATTAGATCGCCATTAACTTGTGAATAATTATCTTGTTGTGAGTTTATATTCCTATAATAACTAAGAAAAATTTGGTAAAGTGAAGATCATTATTTGAACTGGCTAGCCAACTAAATTAACATAAGCTAGCTAGCTAGCTAACAAGCTAGAAACAAACCAAAACATTGTTTAGAAAGTTGCTTTTAGTTGCCTGGTTTTATAGATTGACAAATTCAGATGGGTTTATTGGTGTTAAAATACACTAGTTATGCTATTTTTGACCACCAGGCTGCTGATGTCATGCAGCCTGTAGTTTTTGTGTTTATACTTTTTCATAACGACAATGACAAGTTTGATGTCGGACGACAATAGAATGTTCAGGATGTCACTGTGACAACTGTCAATAGACATAGTATAAACCAGCCTTTAGTCTTGAAATCTTTGGTTGTTTAGTAAATGGCCTCACGTGTGAATTCTTAATCATTGTGGGGAAAAACTAATTCTGATTGGCTGGGCCTGGCTCCCCAGTGGGTGGGCCAATGCCCTCCTAGGCCCACCCATGGCTGCACCCCTACCCAGTCATGTGAAATCCATAGATTAGGGCCTAATTTATTTATTTCAATTGACGGATTTTCTTCTATGAACTGTAACTCAGTAAAATCTTAGAAATTGTTGCATCCTGCGTTTTTTATATTTTTGTTTTTAATAAGACTAGTCTGGTTCAACACTAATAGGAGAGTCTAGAAGCCTGGCATGCCAGGCAAACAGAAGACTTAAAGTAGATAAGGCTGAGGTCGAGACTCTGACGCTGAGCAAGTTGGTTTCCTGCAGATTAATCGGAATCTACAAATCTGAGAGGATTGACTGTGAGAGCAGAAATCCATGTTGGGAGATTCACACATTATATAATATGAAAACCATTCTCACCTCCAGAGTGGAAGAATTAAATCACTACTTTTCTTATGCCCCTACTGCTAGAATTGATCAAAGTCAATAAATGCTTTCATCAACTTGCTCTGCTTTCCACCCCAAAGCAGACGGTGTGTGAAGAGAAAAAAAGTGTATAAAATATTACAGCCAAGCAGGTGGGCACAGCATTGCAAAGTAATTATAGACAACTATGCCTTCAAATACTCATGCTCTGGTTTGTTTTTTTGCTGTTGCCTACCAAGTATCCGTAATATGTTTTTGTTTTCACACTGTTGTATTTATTATTAATTTACCAAACACAGGCGCCAATGAAGTGTGAAGGACTTAGGATATCATACTATTATGTTCCCCTCAGAGTAAACAACAAAGTCATTCCACTGACCATGTTTATCCATTCAAATTTTTCTAATGAATAAATTAATACAGAGGGTGCTATTCAATCAAGTCTGATAAGCCAAGTTTCCAGAACCAGTTAGAACAACATTGTTCTTGCACTGCAATAATGTATGTTTGAAGTTATGTTCAGTAGGCAACTTAACATAGTAATAATTAGCTGCGTGGTCCCATGGTGGTTATACAATGCGTACTATTGTTTGTACAGATGAACGTGGTACCTTCAGGCGTTTGGAAATTCGACCCAAGGATGAACCAGACTTGTGGAAGTCTACAATGCTTTGTCTGAGGTCTTGGCTGATTTCTTTTGATTTTCCCATGATGTCGAGAAAAGAGGCACTGAGTTTGAAGGTAGGCCTTGAAATACATCCACAGGTACACCTCCAATTGACTCAAGTTATGTCAATTAGCCTATCAGAAGCTTCTAAAGCCATGACATAATTTTCTGGAATTTCCCAAGCTGTTTAAAGGCACAGTCAACTTAATATATGTAAACCTCTGACCCACTGGAATTGTGATATAGTGAATTATAAGTGAAATAATCTGTCTGCACAAAGTAGATGTCCTAACTGACTTGCCAAAACTATAGTTTGTTAACATGAAATCTGTGGAGTGGTTGAAAAATTAGTTTTAATGACTTCAACCTAAGTGTATGTAAACTTCCGACAGAAATATGAATGCAACATGCAACAATTTCAAAGATTTTACTGAGTTACAGTTCATATAAGGACATCAGTCAACTGAAATAAATTAATTTGGCCCTAATCTATGGATTTCACATGACTGGGAATACAGATATGCATCTGTTGGTCATAGATACCTTAGAAAAAAGATAGGGGCGTGGATCAGAAAACTAGTCAGTATCTGGTGTGTCCACTATTTGCCTCATGCAGTGTGACATCTCCTTCGCATAGAGTTGATCAGGCTGTTGATTGTGGCCTGTGAATGTTGTCCCTCTCAATGGCTGTGCAAAGTTGCTGGATATTGGTGGGAACTGGAACAGGCTGTCGTACAAGTCGATACAGAGCATCCCAAATATGCTCAATGGGTGACATGTCTTGTTAGTATGCAGGCCATGGAAGAACTGGGACATTTTCAGTTTCTAGGAATTGTATACAGATCCTTGCAACATAGGGCCGTGCATGACCCTGCTGAAACATGAGGTGATGGCGGCAGATGAATGGCACGACAATGGGTGTCAGGATCTCGTCACGGAATGTCTGTGTATTCAATAAAATGCAATTGTGTTCGAATTCCAAGAGTGTGCAAAGCTGTCATCAGGGTGGCTACTTTGAAGAATCTCAAATACACATATGGAATCATGGTTACTACATGATTCCATATGTGTTATGTCATAGTTTTGATGTCTTCACTTTTATTCTACAATGTAAAAAATAGTGCAAATAAAGAAAAACCCTTGAATGAGTAATTTCAAAACTGTATGTTTTCCGATACATAATTCACGCCAGCTCTGCAGTGAAGTGGCTTCTATTAAGAAATGTGAAATAATGTCTCAATGATAGCATTACTTACTGTGCAAAAATACCACAGAACTTAAAATGATCCAAAACAAATTAACAATAATTACTGATGCCTTAACTCTTAACTCTGTAATTATGGAAGTATTGAAATTGAATGTAACAAACACTCAACTCCCTACCATGTTGTCACCAGCCTGACAGATGTATAAAGTTTTTACTTGACATTCATGTAATTTGCCATTTTGATTGGCATTAACAGGAGTAGATTGGGGAAAACTTACATGGAGCATACTGAATGAAAAAATTTATAAAACAACTGTTGCGTATGCACACTTAAGAAACTAATAACTAGCCTACACATATTTTTGCACTCGCTTTGTCTAGGGGTCCTAGGCCTGGTTGCATGGTCTGTAAACTGAATTAATATGTGCATTTATTTGAGAAATCAGCATTTGAAGGGAGGGAGACTGCAACCTTACCATGGTCCAAGGCCAGCTCTATCTCTCCCAGGGAGACTGCAACCTTACCACGGTCCAAGGCCAGCTCTATCTCTCCCAGGGAGACTGCAACCTTACCATGGCCCAAGGCCAGCTCTATCTCTCCCAGGGAGACTGCAACCTTACCATGGTCCAAGGCCAGCTCTATCTCTCCCAGGGAGACTGCAACCTTACCATGGTCCAAGGCCAGCTCTATCTATCTTGACCCCTACGTCGGCCAGTCCAAGTGGATTATTATCTGTTCAGTTGTTGACAAAACATAAATAAGTACATACAGGAAAAAAATACCAAAGGATTGCCAAGACATAAGCAAACAAAAGGCCTAATGGCCACCAAACAAAAAGCCATCTACACGGCTAGGCCCGGTTGCTGCCACCTGGGGGATTGAGTATATAATTGATAGTTTGTTTGTCTATGTCCCAACACTAACCTTCCCACCATATCATAACACACATTCAATACAAAAATTTGCAACACCTGTTTTGGAAATATAAAGAAGCAGTGCTAGCCTCAGTCAATGAAAATCCACCCTTGGTCCTCCAACCCATTCAGTTGACCTGATAATTTCAATAGCATGTGAAATATATTGTGTGAATAGTTATCTTGGATGTGATAATGTGAAGACTGTGTTGGCACAGTGATTTCTGCAAAAAGACTGGGTCACATCCTGTTTTATTTTTGAGATTCTTCAAAGTAGCCACCCTTTTCCTTAATGACAGCTTGGCACACTTGGCATTCTCTCAACCAGCTTCATGAGGTAGTCACCTGGAATGCATTTAAATTAACAGGTGTGCCTTGTTAAAAGATCCTTTGTGGAATGTATTTCCTTCTTGAGCCAATCAGTTGTGTTGTGACAAGTTAGGAGTGGTATACAGAAGATAGCCCTATTTGGTAAAATACGACAGTCCATCATTACTTTAAGACATGAAGGTCAGTTGTTGTGGAAATCTAATTAATAATGAGGAGAGACGAGGTCAATCACCAATCAGGATATGACTTTATTCAAAACCAATAAGGGAGCATAGAGTAATCACTCTGTAATAATGAGGCTGGTCAACTCAACACCCTTATTTTATAGTAAAGATACACCCACTTAGATATTTTATAGCAAAGATCTTTCATAGCAAAGATGCCCCCTCTTAGTCTACATGACAAACAACAAATGTATGGAATGGGTCACAAGGTGAGACTTGGTATATGAGAAAGGAGTATCCCCCAGCCAGATAGCATTTGTTATGAAGACTGTTCTTATTGTACAGAGTTTCGCCCCTAAGACGAGGCTCTGATCTCGTCCCTGGTACTTCACAGTACAGAAACACCAACTCATTCTATGGCATAAATCAATTGTAAAGTCCAGATACCCCTGTCTCAAGTTAAACCCATGTCCTTGACCAAACGCTTAGACTAGCTGCAGGGAGCTGGAGTAGAACCCATCCCTTTGCAAAAACCCAGCCTTAGTAGAACAGAAACGTTTTACTATTTGTTAAGTACATATATAATTTCTAACCATTAATATTAAACAAATCAAGTAAATACATGATCTTTCTATCACAGAGCTCACTGAGGGGAGGGAGCCTCTAGTCTAGGTCATACACTATCCCAGGATAGGTGCAATATCAGAGATGACGTACAATGGTTCCAGACACTACCCCACACATCTTGTCTCAGAACATATCTCCCCCAAGGCCAAAGGAGGGAGTTACTGGCACACAGATATTGTGGAGACAAGTAATTGGTTCCCCATTAAGCATGCCATCCCTTCACATGGTTTAAAATACACTGGGGGCCAAAAGTTTATTACTGGGAAAAAATGTGTCTAATGACAATGAAAACAATGACGATACGACAGAAACAACCAATGAGGAGCAAAGCTACCAATAACAGACAATAGGCAACACCTCCATACAATGATGGAGCTGCTATATGACTAACACCATGAAGTCACGCACCAAATTGGATATGAACTGCCTCATACTAACTACTGTACATCTACTGTATGTGGTTACTGCAGAAACAATTGTGTACCTGTGTTTCTCTCACCCGAGCTCCAGCCTCAATGATCCAGTAACAAGCCATCTGTCACTGTCAATGTAATTAATCTGCTGGTATTTAGTGGATAATGAGATGCTGTGTCGTATTTTGTGTGGCTAGCTCAATTTCTCAACTCTTTTTTCTCTTTTCCCTGTGTGAATTTAAGGTGCCTGAGGATAAGTCAGTAGAAGCCTCTAGACAAGCCTGACCAGATGGGCTTCTTAACCTATTTCCTTGACAGTATTTCCCTGTTAGTCATTCTCATGTTGCTCTCTCCTACCAGCCTTTTCTACAACAGCTGAGCATATTGGAAATCGAGAAGCTAGCGTCATGCCAAAAACGGGGGGACATGTCAGAAGTTGTCTCAGATTATATGACAAAAGCCTTTGTGTTTCTGCATCTGCCGAGCGATAGTGTGATCATATGAACTGTTCCATATTTACCAGATTGCTGGGAAGAGGTGCCAATTTCACTAAGCTAATCTGACAGCAATGGCCCTGCCTGCTGCACACAGAGAAATCTTTTTCAATCATGAGTGAAAATTAAATGCCGGACTGGATGAGTGCTCTCGGCTCTGAGATGGAAATTGACTGCCACATGTAATATCTCACACTGCGCTATTGATCATTTGCCCTCCTTCACTCTTAAAGGACCCCCCCAGAGGAAGTTGTTGCCATTATTTAAATGTAATTTCCTGTCCTAGAGAGGAAATGGCCATTTTTGTTCCACCTCAGTGGAGGATCCTCAGAGGAGGAATGGTAGGACCATCCTCAGTGAATTAAAAAAAAATACAATAGAATAGTGAAACATTAAAAAAGTTATCCTTTTTAGATAAAACTATACTAAATATATTCACATCACCAGATAATTATTTAAAACACACTGTTTTGCGATGAAGGTCTACAGTAGACTCAACAGCACTCTCTCAGAGGACAGCTAGTTTCCGTCTTCCTTTTTGTACTTTGACATCAATACAAAACCTAGGAGGCTCATGGTTCTCACCCCCTTTCATAGACTATTTACCTGTATATGGAATTGCAAATACAATTCCATATACAGATAAATAGTTAAGCAGTTAGATTAAACAACTCCTTTGTAAAATAAATGTTTTAAAATTAAACATGTATGGAAACAGGTGAATTAACACTCCTCAGTTAGCAGGCTCAAGCAAGCTAAAACCCACATGGTAGCAAACACTAACTAGCAGAAATCGTTAACAAGTTAGAAATTATTTAAACACACTTTGCTGTAGGCTACTATTTACTAGTTAATACAAATATAAAATATATTCACCCCACCCAGTACTGTAATCAAAACTTACCAGGGAGCATGTAGTCCTTGGCTCAGACAGCGTAGTAGTGTGGGCTATATAGCATCTCATTAGTGTGCAAGATCTTGAGAATCAGCTGTACATGTGATAGAAGAATGCACTGTGCATGCAGAGGGTTGAAATTCCATTGAATTGGGGATAGTTTAACCAAAATGTCACAAGACCTAGAATTTCCTTATGTGTATCCCACAAAAAAGTTCACTGTTATAAGCTAACTTTTTTTGATGAATTTATGCAAAATTCCCCAAATTCCCGGGCTTAACTTCCATTGAAAATTTACCGGAAAGTTTCCGACCCTTTGCAACCCTATTGAAAAGCATGCTAGCCTGTCTACTTCGTTCAGATGTTGAAATCAAGTGGCCTACCTTATTTACCTTATTTCTCAGAATGAGTTGCTAATTCCTTATATAATAGTTTTATGATTATTGCACATTTATAAAACACAGTCATCCAAACAGCTAGTATAACAATCTTTATTTGACTAAAATGCTGCTAGCGATACGTGATACCGTAATGCGCGGGCAACAAAAATCAGTTTCAGTAGTGTCTGCTCTGCTCCAAATTTGAGGGGTTGAAACAAAGGTTATGGTTCGACAGGTTAACTTCTATTGCAGTAAAATAATGTATCCATGTGTTTCGGTGTCCATATGACCGATTCTGTTGGACCAAACCTCAAATGCAAATAGCAAGTTGAAACCGTTTGTCAGAAAGAAGAAGTGATCTCTCATCTTTGTTGTTGTGAGTGGTAGGGGGAGGGGCTTGGCAGAAAGAGGCGAATCAAGAGGTTTCGCTCTCGCCAAAATCTGTCCAAAATAAGCCCAATGCATTTCTATGCGCTTATTTTGAACCTTAGCTTGTTGCCTGCCTTCCCGCCTTTGGGACAATGACTCCCATTGTTAGGGCGGAGACATGAGCATCTCGTCATTATATACAGATCTCTGGTGTAAATGGGAAGGTGCACAGCAAAGAAGGAGGAAACAAGACGACACCAAAAATACAACATGAGCGGATATAAACACTAATAAAAACGAAAAAATACAAAAAACCTAGATTCTGCGATACAGGCATTTAGAATATCGCACAAAAACATAAACACAAATTAATTTGATATCACCCAGCCCTAATGTCAGGTACACAGTAAATACGTGACCTACCTCCTCTCCTTTTAATGGGAGGGGTCACAGAGTGAAGTACCTAGCGATAATAGCTGGCCCGCACATTCGTTTGCCTCCTTTTCAACTCCCACACGGACCACCACCTGCATCTTAATGGCCTCTATCTGGCTGACCATCTCAGGCCAAATGCAGGATTCAATTTGTACGGAAATTGCCTGATTACACAACTAAGCAGAATCTCAGTAGGCCAGGGATAAATGATGTTTGTGATGCTGTTTACTTCCCTTCATTATCCTCCTTATTTGCCGTCAAGGGCTTTCATTATCAGTTGCTAAGCCCATTCCAGTTGATAGATTCCCCTCAGCTTATCAATGAAGAGGTGAGCAAACGGGCAAATCACGACTCTCTCGAGTCAACAAGCAGTATGCAACAAGGTTATGGGGGCGGGGAAAGGGAAAATATATATTTTTTTAAGTGGCTGACTAATACTCTATAATGAGTGAAGCAGTACTTGGTGGTGCGTTCATGAGGGCTAGCTATCTGTGGATGGGTCTCATTTGAGAGATGGGTGTTTAGCGGTGAGTGCTGAGGGTGGCGCAGTCAAGCATAATTTGGCTGACCATGCTTCCTAGGTACACTGTTAATGGCTGTTTTAGTGCAGTGTGAATCGGTGTGAGGCACTCAATGAGGCTATACCGCCAAAATAAATGTGCATAGTCAGCCAGCCAGTCAGACATCAACCAATGCCAATGGTGGTAAATCTAAACCATTCAAAGGGGGTGAATAATGCTTGAGAGACACTAGCACAAGGGTGAGTAATGCTTGAGAGACACTAGGACAAGGGTGAGTAATGCTTGAGAGACACTAGCACAAGAGTGAGTAATGCTTGAGAGACACTAGGACAAGGGTGAGTAATGCTTGAGAGACACTAGGACAAGGGTGAGTAATGCTTGAGAGACACTAGGACAAGGGTGAGTAATGCTTGAGACACTAGCACAAGGGTGAGTAATGCTTGAGAGACACTAGCACAAGGGTGAGTAATGCTTGAGAGACACTAGGACAAGGGTGAGTAATGCTTGAGAGACACTAGGACAGTTCCAATCACCCTGCCAGCTGGGGTGTGTAGAGCAACCCAACATACCCGGAGAGGGACACGCGCATGCATGCACATACGCATGCACACAAGTAAACACACGTGCACACAAACACACAACTCAAATCAAAGTTTATTGGTCGCATACACATATTAACAGATGTTACAGCTGGTGCAGCGACATGCTTGTGTTTCTAGCTCCTACAGTGCAGTAATACAATACCAATATGTAAATAATCCATAAATCCAGAACAAGAAAAAAATGCATACCCCAGTAAACATGTATAAAAAATTAACACATACATGCATAGGCACTAACACGCGCACACAAACGTGTCAGAGGAAGGCCTTAAAAAATGTAAAAGAATCCAGACACCAAAGTCATAGACTGTTCTTTCTGCTACCATACGGCAAGCGGTACCAGAGTGCCAAGTCTGGGACCAAAAAGCTAATTAACTCTACCCCCAAGCCATTAGACTGCTGAACAGTTAGTCAAATGGCTACCCGGACTATTTGCATTGACCCCTTTTTGTTTTGCACTGATTCTCTTGCATTGGCTCTATGCACACTCACTGGACTCTACCCACACACTCACACATATTACACTGACACTCCAACACACACACACACAAACACACACACACACACACACCCTATATACACTCAAGGAGGTGACCAAGAACCCGATGATCACTCTGACAGAGCTCCAGAGTTCCTCTGTGGAGATGGGAGAACATTCCAAAAGGACAACCATCTCTGTAGCACTCCACCGATGAGGCCTTTATGGTAGAGTGGCCAAACGGAAGCCACTCCTCAGTAAAATACACATGACCGGCCGCTTAGAGTTTGCCGAAAGGCACCTAAACAACTTAGACCATGAGCAACAAGATTCTCTGGTATGCTGAAACCAAGATTGAACTCTTTGGCCTGAATGCCAAGCGTCACGTCTGGAGGAAACGTGGCACCATCCCTACGGTGAAGCATGGTGGTGGCAGCATCATGCTGTGGGGATGTTTTTCAGCGGCAGGGACTGGGATATTAGACAGGATTGAGGGAAAGATGAACGGAGCAAAGTAAAGAGATCCTTAATGAAAACCTGCTCTAGAGCGCTCACAACCTCAGACTGGGGCGAAGGTTCACCTTCCAACAGGACAACGACCCTAAGCACACAGCCGAGACAACGCAGGAGTGGCTTTGGTACAAGTCTCTGAATGTCCCTGAGTGGTCCAGCCAGAGTTCGGACTTGAACCAGATCGAACATCTCTTGAGAGGCCTGAAAATAACTGTGCAGGGACGCTCCACATCCAACCTAACAGAGCTTGAGTGGATCTGCAGAGAAGAATGGGAGAAACTCCCAAAATAAAGATGTGCCAAGCTTGTAGCATCATACCCAAGAAGACCTGAGGCTGTAATTGCTGCCAAAGGTGCTTCAACAAAGTACTGAGTAAAGCAGTGGTCACCAACCGGTTTTTCTCGGGCTGTTGGCGGTAGGTACACATGATTCAGCTGCCCTGCGTGCATGATAGGCGAACTGTTGCCATTTTGAACCATTTCATGTGTCTGAAGGTACAAACTCTGCCTTCCCGGCAGGCCTGTAGAGAAAATCAGGTGCACTATAGGCCACCGCTGGCCGATCAGATGGCTCAGATGACCGTGTCTGCAGTAACGTTGCAGGCATAAAAGAAAGCTGCAGCAAAGTTGATACTGTGAGATTTCAAAACCAGGACTAGAGAGAGACTGTCAACGAATACAGCAAATAGCTGCTGTTTGTATTAGAGTTCATGTTTGAATTCTTACTCAGCACTGTCAACACCTTGTATTCAACACTTTTATAAGCCTTAAAATGCGTGTTCTTCCTATTTCCACTTAGCGCCACAAGAAGCACTAAGGACAAGCTGCTAATAATAACAACAACACAAGCCAATCGGTAATTGGCTTGTGTTGTTGTTATTATTAGCAGCTTGTGTCGTTTTTAATATCAAGGAATATTTCACTTTCTCTGTTCATAGGAGTAACAACATGAATTTATGCATGAGGCAGAAATAATGCAGTACGACTCTAGTTTTGCCATCAGCTGGAAGACGGTGTCCCTTTTTGGTCAGTGACAGTGGAGGCTGAGACTGACCATCAGATGCAGGCACCATCAGCCCAGTAAAATAAAAATAAATAGCAAATTATTTAAATGTATGCTCACTTAGCTGTGCCTTGGCAAATAATACAACAACGGATCTATTACCAAATTTGAAAATATATATATTTTTTAAATGGCCCAAACAACAATTCAAGCAAAGCCAATATGAGGCGATAATGTATTGGGTCTATAGCTTACTTCACAAACCTCAAACCTCAAAACGGTAGATCTCAGTTATCTTTTCTACATACTTTATATCTGGTTTTAGTCATTTATGTACACTGAAAGCATTGTTCCAGATCAAAAATGTATAAAATAAAATATTTTACCATTTTACTAAATGACAGAAAAATCCCTGGTCTACCTATTTAGAATACATCAACATAAAGAGAATTACATTCATATAAATAATTATGCCTTTCTGTGCAGTTCAGTTTAGGGACCCATGATGAAATTCTATTACTGCAATTCCGTTACAGGGTCTAAATCCACTTCACTTACTGTAGTTCAATAACCAAAATAGATTTTTTGGGGGTCATTTCATAGCTGGAGCAGATATTTAACAAAGAAAACGTGGAAACATAAAAAGCTGAGGTAGATTTTTACGAAACTCTGTTTTCAAACGTTGCACCTGCACAGTTCTTCCAGTAAACTTGTTTTTGTAAAATGTTCAGTGTAAATTGTTAAAAGCAGTCATTGTGCGTAGAGTTTGTTGAACTTTGAAATCAATGTTTTTTGTTTGGCATACATTATAATAAAAAAATCTCAGCCAAAGACCATCAGTCATTAGAATAATATGTGAACCTTGTGTTTAGTGCCACAAGTGTGTATCAGGCTGCCAGGTTAAACAACTGCAAGACGCTACTGAACAAGCACAGTACTGTATCAAGCAACTGACCCTCTAAATCTCCACAGGGCATAGTCACGTATTGACTAAAATATGGAGCGTGGGCAGTGTGGACCGTTCCCTAGGCTCATAAATGTGCCCATGTTTGCGGTGCTCCTGTGGTTAACAAACAGCCCGGATCGATGAGTCATAGGCTTCTCTAGCGAGATGATGTTCTATTCTTCTCCTAGAGTAAATAAACATGGCGTGGTCTGTCTGAACGCTCTCCAAACACTAGAAGGTCCCTCGTCCAGGTACTGAAGGCCTAGCCACCATCTGTGTCATTCAACACTGGCCTTCTGTAGTACTGTAGTCACTGCTCTGTCCTGCCCCATTCCCAAGATTATACATAGAGGAGAGGGATGGAGAAGAGGTAGAGGAGAGGGAAGGAGAGGAGACGAGGATAAAAGAGGAAGAGGAGAGGAGACGAGACAAGGATAAAAGAGGAAGAGGAGAGGGAGACTAGACGAGAGGAGAGGAGAGGAGAGGAAAAGGAGGGGGAGCCCTGCTTCTAACCCAGTGTTGCCACCATACAGGAAAAGGAGAAGGGGCAGGAGAGGAGTGACGCGTATTGTTTGAGATGCTGTTAACTAGGGGGCTAAATTACACTTAATCGATCCATGTGAACTTCCCCTCTGTCTAGGTCTCACTGACATTGTAATTACACGGTAGCGACAATTAGGACATTATGGCATGCCAGTGTTCATGTGGTGCACATCTCCCTTTCGTACAATTTAAACTCATTTCCTGACACCGACACGTCAAATGGATAGCGATTCTCTATCCCCTTTTAATCTGTTGACTTGAATTGACATATCTTTAATTAGACAATGTATCAATTTCAGGGCCAATAACCCTGTCAATGATTACTATCTTCCTACAGTAGCATTGTGTTTTCTGTCCGCATGATACGGATATGCAGATAAAGTAGCAGTTTTAGCTACTGAAGTATTTCTCTGCCATCGACCTGTATAGTATAGTTAACCATCCAACATCCACCAATGTATAGTGTACATATTCAGCCAACCACCCATACTATGCATAGTACATTATAGCTTTTTTTCTGCACTCCAGATATCTTGTATTTCTATACTTTTTCATACTGCTCTATGTATCATGCACCGTGTATCTGTCTTTTGTGTACTTTCGTTGTGGCATTTTGCACCTGCCCTGTGTTTTGTTGTTGTAGCTGCTTGACAAAGAAATGTCCCCCTCGGGGATCAATAAAGTATCCTATCTATCTATCTATCTATCTATTTATCTATCTATCTATGAAATAAAAACATTTTATGGATCCAATGAAATTTCCAACACAGTATTTGCACACTGTAAAGAGGATGCAATGTGTGTTACATGTTTTCCAATTAGCCATTGCTGCATGTAACCAGAAGTGTCAAGAGTAGACTGACACATTCTAATTTACAATATCCTAAATCTGCCTTCAGAAAGTTTCATACCCTTTGACCTACTCCACATTTTGTTGTGTTACAGCCTGAATTTAAGAAGTATTTCACCCACCAACACACAATACCCCATAATGACAACGTGAAAATATGTTTTTTTTTAAGTGTGCAAATGTATTGAATTAAATACAGAAATAACCATTTACATAATTAGTCATACCCCTGAGTCAAAACATGTTAGAATCACCTTTGGCAGCGATTACAACTGTGAGTCTTTCTGGGAAAGTCTCTAAGAGCTTTGCAGACCTGGATTGTACAATATTTTCACATTGTTCTTTTTAAAATTCTTAAATCATATTTGGCCTTGTGTTTAGGTTTTTGTCCTGCTGAAAGGTGAATTTGTCTCCCTGTGTCTGTTGGAAAGTAAACCGAACCAGGTTTTCCTCTAGGAATTTGCCTGTGCTTAGCTCTTCTTTTTCTTTTTATCCTTAGAAAAAACTCCCTAGTCCTTTCCAATGACAAGCATACCCATAACATGATGCAGCCATCACCATGCTTGAAAATATGAATAGTGGTACTCAGTGAGGTGTTGGATTTGACCCAAACATAACGCTTCATATTCATGACAAAGTTCATTTCTTTGCAAAATTTTTGGCAGTTTTACTATAGTGCCTTATTGCAAATAGGATGTATGTTTTGGAAAATGTTATGTACAGGCTTCCTTCTTTTCACTCTGTCATTTAGGTAAATATTGTGGAGTAACTACAATGTTGTTTATCCATCCTCAGTTATCTCCTATCGCAGCCATTGAACTGACTGTTCTAACGTCACCATTGGCCTCATGGCGAAATCCCTGAGCAGTTTCCTTCCTCTCCGGCAACTGAGTTAGGAAGGACGCCTGTAGATTTTTAGTGACTGGGTGTATTGATACATTATCCAAAGTGTAATTAATTAAGTCACCATGCTCAAAAGGATGTTCAATGTCTACTTTTTGTATTTTTACCCATCTACCAATAACTGCCCTTCTTTGCAAGGCATTAGAAAATCCCTGGTCTTTTGTGGTTGAATCAATTGAATTCACTGCTTGACTGAGGGACTTTACAGATAATTGTATGTGTGAGGTACAGAGGTAAACACTATTGCACACAGATTGAGTTCATGCACCTATTATGTGACTTTTTTTTACTCCTGAACTTATTTAGACATGCCATAAAAAAGGGGTTGAATACATATTGACTCAAGATATTTCAGCTTTACATTTTGTATTAACTTGTACAAAATGTGAAAAACATACTGTAATTCCACTTTGACTTTATGGGGGATTGTGTGCAGGCCAGTGACAAAATCTAAATGTAATAAATGTTTATTTCAGGCTGTAACGAAATGTGGCAAAAGTCAAGGGATGTGAATACTTTATGAATGCACTGTTCCATACAACTTAATCTACAGATCCATTTATAATGTATACAGGATGAATGTACTTGACCCAGCGTACACTGTTGAGCACAAGACTGTTTATCGGATTCAATCATCCTCATTTGGCTGATCACTCCCATGGGAAGGCAGCATATCAATAATACACACACACACACACACACACACATCTATATTCATCTTATTATGGTGATTAACACTGTGAACCCACTAGTGAACAATGCCTACCCCTCACAAAAAATTAGGTACAGTAGGTACTGGCAGCATGCCATTATGTTGCCGAAGACAAAGGCAAAAGTCTTTGTAATTGTGCATCTTATTACCAAGGTGGCACATCAGGCCACCGCGCTGCAAGATCACTGACCCACAATTTAAATACCAAGGGTGCCCTTTTGACATCTGATCATTTGATCTATGGGATATTTCTATACTGTTTGTTTCATTAAGTTCATGCACGTTCCATGAAAGATTGATTCCCAACCGTTGCAATATTTAGATTCTACTCTCTTTCCTTGTGCTTATTTGTGCTGAGCTTTTCTACAAAAATTGGATCATAATCAAATGTATACAGACTTAAGGGTTTAGTATCTTGTTTGTCTTTTGCTTTATCCAAACAGTGAGATTTCAACTGACCAGACTTTCACAAAACAAATCAATCCAAACCTTGTTTTCCCTCTCTACCTGGGGTTTCATTGAAAAATGAAAACATCTCCTGAACACAACCGGATCGTCAGTTTGGATCTCTACTCTCTCCAACTGCTGTTTAAACATTCACTGAAAACATTAGCAATCTATCACTTGACGAGGAGTTTTTCTAGACACAAACCGCTCATCAGCTTTGATGGACCAGTACTAGCCTTCCTCAGCCTTGCTCCCCTCCACAACCTATCAACTACGCCAGACCCACGTTGTCGGAAGCAGTCTGGCTGATGCACACAGCATGGTATCTGTACATACAGTACGGCATCAACTTTACTACCTATTTCCCCTTGTTCCGCTCACTTTGAGTGAATGCCTTCTGACGTTAGTTACGTCTCACTTGGGACTGTGTGTGTGTGTGTGTGAAGGGTTAATTGACTTGAGACTTAAAACTCAAAGAAAATCATGACAAATTACATTTTGACTTATGGTCACCATGAAGACAGCAGTAGCAACCATAAACAATACCCTTTACGAAGGCAACGCTGTCTATTATACATTAACCAAGTGAACTCCAGCTGTTCTTTTTTCTCACAAAGTAGTCATTTTTATTTTTTATTTTGTTTATTTCACCTTTATTTAACCAGGTAGGTCAGTTGAGAACAAGTTCTCATTTGCAACTGCGACCTGGCCAAGACAAAGCAAAGCAGTACGACAAAAACAACACTGAGTTACACAGTAAACAAACATAGTCAAAAACACAATAGAAAATCTATATACAGAGTGCAAAAGAGTCATAAGCCGTTGGGAAATAATTACATTACAGTGATTTAGCAGATGCTCGACTTAAAGTAGTGAGTGCATACATTTTCATACTGGTACCCAGTGGGAATCGAACCCACAACCTTGGCGTTTCAAGCGCCATGTTCTACCGACTGAGCTACATTTGGTTACTACCGTGCCAAATAGCATTTTCTACAGGAAAGGAGGACAAATAATTTAACCCCTCATCCGTGAAATCGCTCCATGCAGGAGTTGCCAATGACCTGTGAAGAATCAGATTGAGTTTAGCTTTTTACCACTACAGAAGTCTGTAGGTGTTTGGTGTCATATTCTTCAAGTCTGCAGTCGGAGGTGGTCTAGTGTCCCTGTGCATCAACACCACTCGGAGACTAGCAACAGCTCCTCATGGATACTCTTTTCATTATATTTAACATTAGGTTAAGAAATATTAGGTTAAAAAACACAGTGACGTTTCTGTCTATGTGAATCCTCGTCGGACAGATTACGTTTTTTTCTGTCTGCCAGATCCATTAGAAATCTGTTCTATGGGCGAGGGAGGGAGGGAGGGAGGGAGGGAGGGAGGGAGGGAGGGAGGGAGGGTAGGGAGGGAGGGAGGGAGGGTAGGGAGGGAGGGAGGGAGGGAGGGAGGGTAGGGGTGGTGGAGTTTTATACCAGTCATGACCAGCAAGCTCATATTGATTCTTTCAGAATGCAAGCTTACAAGCTTGCATTAGCTGTTGCATGATTACAGCATGTTCATGTCAAACCTTGCATTCCAATCCCTATGCTTGTTCAGTCCGGTACTGTTTCCTAGAGATAGGCCTACTTCACAAACAAACAAGAATGTCCTATAAGCCGAGTTAATAAATATAAGATAAGCCTACTACTAACTGTGATTTAGGAGCAAATGTCAGCTCGGCTTATTGAGATGAGAAGAAGCACAGTTTGCGGCACGGCTAGAAAAAAGGAAAAAAACAGTTATCTTTACCCCAAGCTGATAGATGAGGCCATCTTTGTTCATGGCCTTCCCTAATAATCTGAAACAAGGAGCTGGCTTCCTTCTTCTTCCTTCTCCTTCCTTCATGGCTTGAGTAATCACAGGAGAAAATACCCCCTCTCGACTCTTTAGACAGCATCATTAATAATTGTTGTGTAATTAAATAAAGTGTCCTCTCCCTTTAGGCGATGGAAGCGATTAGTCCCCCCAAATGAGTGGCCCTGATGGTCTGCTCCCTGCGTAGATCTCTTCAGATTCCCACCGAGCTGCTGAATATGGAAAGATGGGAGAAACTATCAACAGAAGTGGGCGGGGTGAGAGAAGACTCTTACTCCCTGAGGTAGGAGGAGGACCTAAGAAAAAATAAGTAACCATTCACACAAAGGTACTGAAACCACCACAGCAAAGAGATAAATAATGATGACCCACTAGTGGACAAGCCCACCCCCCCCCAAAAAAACCCAGATAAATCACTTCCTAATGTGAAACAGCGATAGTCCAGTCTGTTCACAGGTGAAAATTCCACCATCACATCTCTTCGCCCTCTTTCCTTTAGCTCACCACCCCCTTCCACCCCCCGCCCATGCAAGACTTGCCCGCTACCCGCTGGCCCTAACACCACCCCACGCCCCGGCTACAAAAGCATTAGACTGGGCTCCAAAGGGCCCTGTCTGTCCGGGATCTGGGCCTGGCTGCAGCCAGGGTGCCTGATAAATTGAATCCCCCAGGTGTCACGGTGAAGGAGCTGGCCTGTCAGGTGGGTGCCCCCGCCTGTCACTCAGCTAGCCACCACAGATGCTTGCCGCTAGCCATCGGAGAAAGAGAGAGGGAGAAAAAGAGAATGGAGATAACAGCCAACATGTGCTGTCCTCCCTCATGCCTGGCTGACTGGCTTGTCCATCCTCCCTGCTCCTGCTCACCGTCCCCAACCAACTACTGCCTTTTTCCTTCTAGGCACTGTATCAATATGAGTCACTGAATGTATGCCTCCCCTGCAAGCCATTCAAAGTCCTCTCACTGCACTTGTCCCCCCTCTGTGTTGACAACCGTTAAGTGCCATGGACGTATTATTCGACACAGCCCAGCCACTGTAAAACTGTCATTTTTGCTTGTCATGGATTTCTCATGGGTTTTGACATCATATAGCAGCCTATACTCCTTCCAAGCGCAGGCTTGATCCCCAATATGATGGCAAGTCAAACGTACTATATAGGATGCTATAGTGTGGACTACCATAATGCCAAAGGCTGTGTTCCTTCCTCCCATTGCCAAGACAGTGATTATTTACTGTAGGCCTACGACTAACGAGATGAAATAACTCCGTCATCAAGTGTGACAGATTGTCTCGAACCAAATCGTCCTTGTTTTTTTTTTTTCAAAAGCGCACTCCATCGTCGGGATGAAAACAGAAATTTAATCAACACCGCAGTAATTCCCATGACAAAGTAACTATCAGAGATGACCTAATGAACAGAGCAGAGGGCCCCTTCTTCAATCTACCTCCGTTCACAAACAATTAGCCTGCTTTTACACAGGCAGCTCAATTCTGATCTTTTGTCCAATTATGGGCAAAAGATCTCATCTGAATGGTCAAAATACTAATTGGTGGCATCCCTATTAACATTGGTGCCGTTTTACCGTCCCTCCCTGTCTCTGCCCCAGGTACAACAGCATTCCAAGTATACGTGATGATGGTACAACACCATTCCAAGTATACACTTTGGGGTTTAGCGTGGGGGGTTGGGAATTAAAGGGTTTAGGCTGTGTTTTTAATTGAGTTGAGATGGTACCAGTAACTGTGCCAGTAATGGGCTCAATATGCTGGAATGAAAAATGACGGCATGTTCAAAATCAGGAGTAGAAATGTTACGATCACAAAATTGTGTCGGATAATGTTCTGCTCAGGAAGACTCAAAGACCCGCCCCCAACCCGGCTAGGCGAATCGCACACACACTTGTAAACTGATAGGAGAGCAATGTAATCTCTCAAATAGTGTGATCTTGCTTGATCAATAGAAAATCTATACACCGCTTTAAACTTGCTTGATTAAAGTTACACTCTGAAACTTCACCAGGAACTAACAGAAAAGTGAAACAACGACTAGCTAGCTAGCTAAGGGGACCCACCCAGGGATCTTAGCCAAACACATACAGTATATGCATTTCAGCCACTCACAAACAGACCCTGTTCCCAATGAAAGTTCTGTCATGTTTCTAGGACTGTAGTTGTGCCTGACAGCTCCTGTGGAACCAGACACACTCTACATTAAAGATCCCACCTTTAATCCTGTGGAGTGAAATCTCTAGCAGGAGCCGAGTTGCACAGTGGCACTGTTCTGGTTTTCTGTTTTTTGGGATACCGCCAAAGCCTGCAGATTAATCTGACTGAGTCGGTTGCTGCCACATGGGGCTCCGTGTATAGCTCTGTGTAGTGTGGACTAGCAGTGCATTTCCACATAACACGATGGGGGCAATGAAACAACGGAGCCCCATTCATTTTAAATGGAGCGAAGTGAAGTGAGCGGGGGACCGTTGGGCGACGCAAGTGAAATAGACCTCCACCTGGTACGACCGAATCAGTTGCATTATGGGTATTTCTGTTGCCTGACTTCCTGATCCAATTGCTGGTTTCTTAAGGATTCTGGGAGGAGAGGAGGAACACTAGCTTAATTAGCAATAATGTAAGCAGGGCTCATTTGAAATTATTCACTGACTTACATTAAGGACCCATCCCTAACCTCACGTTCATGTTCACACACAGCCAGACATGTTAACGATGATGATGCACAATGTAATGAATGATTCTTGAGGATGCCATGTCATGGTCATTTGTCATGATTCATTTCATTTTGCGTGATTTTCTGTGATTTAAAGGATGTAAGGAGTCAAAACGACAGTCCCCACAGACTGCTCACCCCAGGGAGCCATCTTGGTTTAGTCAAAGAGAGGGCTGACTAACATTGAACACGTCAAATACATCTTCTGCTAACTGCATGATAAAGATTTTATGGGAATGAATAACATTCTTTGCAGAAAAATCCATCAAATTTGAGAGCGAGACACCCTGTGGTCAGACATCACAGCAGGAGTCACATGCAGCTGCTAAGCATTGCCTCTGGCAATGTTCACTGTAATATTTTCACAGACGTCAATACATGCATTAGCCTTCTTCGCCCCTGTGCAAACAGGCCTGATCAGGGTCCTTCACATTCACACACAGACACACACTTATGCATACACACACACACACACACACACACACACACACACACACACACACACACACACACACACACACACAACCACAACCATGCACACGCACCCAAATACACACACACTCACATTCAGTCCACATCCTGTCATGGGGCAAAGAGATGGCTGATGATAACAGGCCACCTCTGCCTTCACTAAAGCAAGGTATCACAGGTAGCAGGCAGGATATGTAAGTCTGCCTGCCTGCTACCATCGCCTCAGGATCCATTATCAACAATCCCCACACTCTCCCAGAGAGCTCTGTAATTTCAAAATAAATAAATCATTACCAACTTTAACAGGGGGATTAATCAAGTTGTGAGCAGCTACTCCCTCAAGTGTTCTGTCACTCCCATCAAGCATCATCAAGCATCGGCTGGCAATTGGGGATTAAAAGTGGCAAAGCTAGAACCTACATCTCAGACTGGCTCTCTTACCTCCTCTCTGTGTCTCCCTCTCTCTTGATCTACCATGTCTCTCTACCTCTCTCAATTTATCTTATTTTTCTCTCCCTCCCTCTTTCTCTCGCTCCCTCTCTTTCTCTCGCTCCCTCTCTTTTTCTTTCTCTACCTCTATCTCTCTCAGCTAAATCAATACAGTGCTATCAGGGGGGAAACATACCACCATGTTTGTGTATAGTATATTCATATGTGAAGTTTATCTTGAAAATCAGGCTTTGCGGATCCAACTTTGGTGTTGATAGCCATAAGAGGCCCTGTGTAAATTAGTCACAGAGTGGAGAGTTAGGGGGTAGGCAGGGTGGGAGGGAGGGAGTTGAAGGGTGGGGTGGGTAAGTGCTCTGCTGGGTCGAATAAAAGAGAAGAGGAGCTCATCTCATCGCTCAGCAGCCACAGGAAAATCAAATGGATTGTTTGTTTTTCTCAACAAAAATCTGATGCCTTTTTGATGTGACATGGATTTATTGCAACGGCTACTGGAAAAAAGAATCCCAATTTTGTTTGTTTTGTCTTTTTGTTATTGAACAGAGGAGATAGACTTGCAAGACAACCGACCAGGCCATCCATTATAAACCGTATTACATGGGAAATAAAATAATCAGTAAAACCTTCTATACCTGGTACAGTAGTATCTCTGTATTTACTGTCCAATTATTCAAATACTAATTAATTACTCTAATAATAACAAGGCAACAGTAAACATGTTGTCCCCCCACGGATGATGCAGCGCGCCCCATGGGCCAATTGAGATATTGTGTGTGACTAACACATTTCACCTTGGGCCAATCAGTGTAAATTTGTAAATGCCAGATCTCTATGGCAAGACGAATCATTCACCCAAGTTTTGTCAAAATCTGGCCAGTGCTGTGTGTGACGAACACAGTCAATTTCATTGTGGGGGACAATTCGTCATAATGATATCATACGACTATCTTAACTATTGTATTACGAAAGGATCATGACTATTTTCACACAGAAGCAGTTGTACAGTAGGAGCTAAAGAAGAGAACATTGTGCTTCACAGTGAATAATAGTGAATCACATTCATCATCGATCACTTAGCTGCCCAGCACAACAACAACAGCAGCAGCTCATGTGGGTGTTGTGGGTTAAGAAAAATTGTATACCGTTACTGTGAATCACTCTGAGCCTGTGTCCCAAATGGAACCTATTCCCTATTTAGTGCACTGCGTTTGACCACATCCCACAGGGTCTCTGAAATGCAGATCCATATCAAGGTCATATCTCTGAAGTGTCACGATGTAACACTCCTTCTATAGTTCCTTCCCAGGACAAATCCACATCGAGCTTATTCATGCAGCTTGGAGTTAATTCTGTCTGCTTATACTCCATACAGTTTTTTAAATTGCCTACTCAGCCAAGCTCGTCTCCCAAACTTCAATCGAGAACTCCTAATTAAATTGAACAAGTACTAATTCTTCTATCTACTTTTTTTTCTCTCGCTCTCTCTCCCCAAGAAATCGGCGTGGCTATATGATTGTGTGTTTTTAATCCAGAGAGATACTAAACTGTCTTCCCGCCAAATACTATTCCAAATGATTCTCGTTAGTCCTTTGGCACAATGACACTTTGATAAACAGGCAAACAAACTGCAACCCAAACTGGGATGTGTGAGGAGAATCAACCCACTGATATTGGCAGTGGTCTCCTCTCCTCCCTCAGTCTGACTAGACTGAGTGCTTTGATTTCAGCTTCCCGTTTACATCCATTAAGACAGACTCGTAAATGAAGGCAGAAATCAGAGACGCTGAATGAAACGGTTCGCATTAGCCCCAGTCTGTGGTGAATAGGCTGATTATTACCGACCGAGGTTGATATGAATTGTGAAAATGCAATGTGCTGCCATTATGAGGGACATTTTGTTTGCTGAGAGAAAGAAAGGGACTATGGTGGAAAAAAACTGATTGAGTTCAGAATGTATCTCAGACACATCGTCTGAGTGTGTCTGGGGCTGGAGTGGTGGAAAGAGCAGCACAGTGCAGCCAGGCCGGGGCTACATACAGGCTACAGGCTACCGGCAGGTATAGCCCAGACGGACAGACAGACAGACAGACAGCCTGTTTCCGCACCCTCAGCCATCTGAATGACTGAAAGCTAGGCCGGTGAGATCTCCCCTTGAGTCCACCTCTTAAACAACTCCCCCTCCCTGTGCCACAAACATGTGTGCATTGCACACACAAACACGTATATACTCACGTACACAGGCAGGCTTTCGTATACATTATGGGAGAGTTTTTACATACATGTACTGCTGTTTGAATAAACCAAGGTGGTTCAGAACCACCCTAGGATTACAAGTAACCGTGCCTGAGACCGGTAGACATAGGTTGGCTCCCTGAATTAATGTCTATAGGGCTTTAGCTCAACAGGCCAACACAGACTCATGGCACCCAGAAAACCTGGTTTCGAACCTCAGTCGGTCCATATGCTTACCCTCCCGAGCCCATCCTAGTATCACAGTCACTTTGCTCTCACACCACACATTTTACCTCATTCGCACTGCTCCCATCTGACACACGCTAAAATCTGTGCATCTTTCATGATAATTCTAATGCCTCCCCTTTGATATGAACATAAAGACAGAAGCTTTCCAGGAACATTAATCCCTATTTGGATCCTCGGTTGGAAGAAGAAAAAAAGAAGCTTGATAAAAAGGACAAATCAAAGGAGCTCTTGCTTCTTGTTACTGTGCTTACATTAGCAGCAGGAGCTCAAAATAGGATTTACAATAGATTAATGAGGAAGTGAATGAGGTTAATACGGCTAAGATGGGAGAAACAACATTTTAATGGGATCTCTTACCCCATTTCTAATGGTTTGGAGACGTGTTTCATCCCAATATTTGTTAAGTAGTCTATACAACGTCTACTGTTCAAATTGAGAAGATACTGTCTGTGTCGAATACATTATTAAGACTAAAATTGGTCAAATAAAGCAGCATACACAAGTGATCTAGCAATGAGAAAAATAGTATTGCGGATCATTGCTTTATCAGTACACAAACATTAAGGAGCTACATGACTGAGAAGAAATGAATACAAAAAGCCCTGAACAATTTCCATAGCAATGACTACAGTATGATTATAATCACATTGTTGATGACTCTGTGCTGCACACATACAGCATTAGAACTCAAATTCACTACCTTGAAATGATTAAAGACCCAGTGCAGTCAAAAACTTGTGTTGTGTTTTATATACATTTCCACAATATGAGGTTGGAATAATACTGTGAAATTGTGAGCAATTATTTTGGCCTGCCTGATGACATCACCATGCGGTAAATTAGTTAATAGAACAATAAGAAAGAGTTCCAAACCTCTCTGCCAATAACAGCTAGTTTTCAGTTTCTCTCCCCACTCAGACCACTCCCAGACAGCCCTAGTAAAATTATTGTTGAGAAATCGCTCTTTGCTAAGAAGCTATTATTGTTTCTTTTCGACAATTTTTATTGAAAACAATCACAGTAAGGTACTTAATCGTTACCCAGAAATGATTTGATATTGAGATAAAAATGGCTGCATTGGACCTTTAATTAAATGTATCATATTATCAGCACAGAAAAGTCTGCATAACTCCAGTCTTCTCAATGCCTGGAGCTATAAATAGTGCTCTAGTTCTCTGTTTGCCAAATCATGATCAAGCACTTTAGGATTAGAATCTCCTTGGTGTTGCCTGAATTTAGAGGATCATTGTTTATAAGAAAAAAATTGTAACTGAAGAGGACATGACAAAGACCGTCATTTGGATTAATTGGATTACTGCACTGTCACACAACAATGTGTGTGCATGTGTGTTTGTGTGTGAAAGGGCGTACGAGAATGTGTGACAGTGTTTGTGTGTGTGTGTGTGTGTGTTAGAGAACGATCGATAATCGTCCCATTTATAACGCGAGTGCACCATGTCTCTTGTCAAACTTCTTTGGTAGCTACAGCTGGCGTCACTAGCTCGGTTGTCCTGAGGGACATCTGAGGGGCAGTATCTTTTTGCTAGCTACCAACTTGAATAATGCGACGCAGAATGTAGAAGTTGAAACTGTTAGCTAATTTACTGTTCTGCAAAACAATATCCACACAGGCTACAACACATTACAAAACAAGATACTGGTAGCTTGGTAGCTGGTTAGTTAGCTAGCCAGTTAGCTAATAAACAACATTCAGAACATTCACTGAAATCTAACTTTGCTAGCGATCTAACAGCTAAAGTTAACATCCATTCACTAGTCTGTACCTTTATTTGCGATAATATGCCAACCATAACACAAAATATGCTGACTGTCACCCAAAGAGTTTGGGTTAAATTATTTGTCATTCCATTCGAACTCTTACTGACTCGAGTCATGATTAGTTTTTCTGAGTTGCTCGTTCATTTTAGTAATTCGTTTGACCTGCTGGCCGCAAGATTGATGCACGCTCCTCCGGCTTAGCGGCTCCAGAGACGAGCACATATAAGGGTACAAGAAATAGATCATGCTGCAGACAGCATAGAGAAAAAAAATACATATTTAGAAGTGATAATTGATTGCACGGTGAATAGAACCAAAACATACACAGCCTCTGCTCAACAAACTCGAACTCAAGAACAAATCGCTTGGTGAACTATATTGTGCTTATCACCCTCACGGCAGTCAAGCAATGCATTCTGCCAATGTGGTTCACAATCTAGTCCGGCTGCGGCCACAACTTTGTTTAAAGGACACTTTTACATGTCTCAGTCACAAATGAAAGCTCCATTAAGCCCCCTATGGTGAACGACATGTGAACCCATAAGCTAGTAGATTCATGACATTCGAGTTTTCAGTAAATCGTTCGCTGGTAGGGGGCCCTGCGTGCTCTGTGCATTACTGATTCAAATGAACTAAATGAGCTGAAATATTTGCTCTTTTAACTGAACGAGTCAAAGATCTGAGTCAGTAAAAAGAGCTGAACTTTCCATCACTGGCGAACTGATCTGTGCATGACACCATTATAAAATAAAAGTTTGGCTACTTCTATGCAAATGTTGTTCATCAGTAGGCAAGTTTATAAGTCCCATAAGCTCAATAACCTAATGCATGCACAAACTCATATTGAATCATTCATATCATGCATAGGGATGAGCATGAGTAATCGAGTTACTCAAACGTCAAAGCTCGATCTTTAACCAGAGATTGTTTTTAAATCTAATTATGTAAAAACGATTTGGTGGAATGTGCTTTGTGGCTGCACAAACAATTTGTTTTGACTCAAGTGTTCCATTTGTACATGTGCAGGGACAACAACAAATAAACATCCAGGCATCACACAGTTCTTCTCCCTAAATTCACTCAATTGCGTTCCGACTGCTCCCTACATACCTGTGTGCTGAGTGCGCACACAAGCTCCAGTTAGGCCTACAGAAATAAGTGCCAATAAAAACGTATCTAACTGATGGGATACACAAGCTACATTTCTTGCCAAATGACGACAGTTTTATCACAAATTCAAAATGGTTTGGCTGATTGAAGTAGGAAAATATCTGTTCCAACAACGAGCTGTAGTTTTTAAAATAATTTTCCACTTAGGTTACTTTGCGAACTGCTAGTGCCATTTAGAATTGGTTAGCCTAGACTATAACCCCCTTAAACATACGTAAACACACTGAAAATACACAAATATTAGTTTGATAAAGACAAAAAGCATATTTTCATCAGAATCATTAAGCATAGGCCTACTCAACAAACAGATGTCATGGCCGTAATTCATCACCCATGCAGTGTTCAATGTGGAATTGAACACTGTAACCCTTTAAAAATTGTCTTTCAACTCACCAAATTGAGCCTGTTTCAAATGATCACCCTTTGAGAATAAATGTATCAGACTCGAGATGTGCATCATCTCACACTGGCAACTTTTTTAATTTGGAAAAATATTCTGTTCTATTTTACATCATGTTTGTTTTTTACTATACAATAGGTGTGCCTTGACTGTGATAAGAGCATGGGAAATAATACTGTCTTGTCTGCTAAATTAACAACGGAAGGCTATTCCATTGCACAGCCATAGGCTTCTACAAGCAAGCGCCACTGCTGAGGTTAGTGCCTTTTTGAAGATTGTGTTCCATGACATAATATATAATCAAATCAAATTTGCGCCGAATACAACAGGTATAGACCTTACCATGAAATGCTTACTTACAAGCCATTAACCAGTTGATATTACTGTTTAATAAATTAATCTTATATGGTACTTGCTTTTTTACTGACTGAATGTACAGTATATGGGGCAATTTAGCAATTAGGATTTGATGTCTGTAATGGTTATGATAAATGATGCATTGTTGCACACTGTTGACATAGGCCTATAGATAAATGCGCACAATTTTTTTTCCATTGGCTGTCTCTGTGAAATTATCACATTAATCACACATTCATTTCAAATGTAATGATATTCAATATCAGAATAAAATATTGCCTATTGGCCTCTTTTTCTGCAAAAAATCAGTATCGGCATCAGCCCACCAAGAACATATTCAAATCAAATCAAACTTTATTTGTCACATGCGCAACAATGTGCAGACCTTACAGTGAAATGCTTACTAACAAGCCCTTAACCAACAATGCAGTTCAAGTATTTGATACACTGCCGATTTTGCAGGTTTTCCCACTTACAAAGCATGTAGAAGTCTGTAATTTGTATCATAGGTACTCTTCAACTGTGAGTGACGGAATCTAAAACAAAAATCCAGAAAATCACATTGTATGATTTTTAAGTAATTAATTTGCATTTTATTGCATGACATAAGTATTTGATACATCAGAAAAGCAGAACTTAATATTTGGTACAGAAACCTTTGTTTGCAATTACAGAGATCATACGTTTCCTGTAGTTCTTGACCAGGTTTGCACACACTGCAGCAGGGATTTTGGCCCACTCCTCCATACAGACCTTCTCCAGATCCTTCTGGTTTCGGGGCTGTCGCTGGGCCATATGGACTTTCAGCTCCCTCCAAAGATTTTCTATTGGGTTCAGGTCTGGAGACTGGCTAGGCCACTCCAGGACCTTGAGATGCTTCTTACGGAGCCACTCCTTAGTTGCCCTGGCTGTGTGTTTCGGGTCCTTGTCATGCTGGAAGACCCAGCCACGACCCATCTTCAATGCTCTTACTGAGGGAAGGAGGTTGTTGGCCAAGATCTTGCGATACATGGCCCCATCCATCCTCCCCTCAATACGGTGCAGTCATCCTGTCCCCTTTGCAGAAAAGCATCCCCAAAGAATGATGTTTCCACCTCCATGCTTCACGGTTGAGGTTGTGTTCTTGGGGTTGTACTCATCCTTCTTCTTCCTCCAAACACGGCGAGTGGAGTTTAGACCAAAAAGCTCTATTTTTGTCTCATCAGACCACATGACCTTCTCCCATTCCTCCTCTGGATCATCCAGATGGTCATTGGCAAACTTCAGACGTGCCTGGACATGCGCTGGCTTGAGCAGGGGGACCTTGCGTGCGCTGCAGGATTTTAATCCATGACGGCGTAGTGTGTTACTAATGGTTTTCTTTGAGACTGTGGTCCCAGCTCTCTTCAGGCCATTGACCAGGTCCTGCCGTGTAGTTCTGGGCTGATCCCTCACCTTCCTCATGATCATTGATGCCCCACGAGGTGAGATCTTGCATGGTGCCCCAAACCGAGGGAGATTGACCGTCATCTTGAACTTCTTCCATTTTCTAATAATTGCGCCAACAGTTGTTGCCTTCTCACTAAGCTGCTTGCCTATTGTCCTGTAGCCCATCCCAGCCTTGTGCAGGTCTACAATTTTATCCCTGATGTCCTTACACAGCTCTCTGGTCTTGGCCATTGTGGAGAGGTTGGAGTCTGTTTGATTGAGTGTGTGGACAGGTGTCTTTTATACAGGTTACGAGTTCAAACAGGTGCAGTTAATACAGGTAATGAGTGGAGAACAGGAGGGCTTCTTAAAGAAAAACTAACTGTGAGAGCCGGAATTCTTACTGGTTGGTAGGTGATCAAATACTTATGTCATGCAATAAAATGCTAATTAATTATTTAAAAATCATACAATGTGATTTTCTGGATTTTTGTTTTAGATTCCGTCTCTCACAGTTGAAGTGTACCTATGATAAAAATTACAGACCTCTACATGCTTTGCAAGTAGGAAAACCTGCAAAATCGGCAGTGTATCAAATACTTGTTCTCCCCACTGTAGGTAGGGGTAAAAGTGAAAAGTGATAATAAACCAGCAGCGTATGTGAAGTGGGAGAGAGTGTCTATATGTGAGTGGGTGTGGCGTCAATATGGTTGTGTGTGTGTGTGTGTGTGTATATATGCGTGTTGGAGTGTCAGTGTAGTATGTGTGAGTGTGTGGGTAGAGTCCAGTGAGTGACTATGCATAGATAATAGACAGTGAATAGCAGCAGTGTAAAAACAAATGGAAGGGGAGAGGGTGTCAATGTAAATAGTCTAGGTGGGCATTTGATTAATTGTTCAGCAGTCTTACGGCTTGGGGGTACAAGCTGTTAACCTTTTCACACATACCAACACACCGGTGTGATCATTCTACAGTGGTCCCTGTAGCATACGATCAAACCAGTGTGATTAGAATGCCTTATTTAGAAGGTCCAGTTTCGAATGACCCAATGACGCAACAATCAGCATTTGAGCTGGCCACACTGTTTTTTCAGACAGTTATGTCCAGAATGTGAGCAGTTTATTTTTGGATCCAATGTTCATATTTTCACAGAAGTAGCTACAGCATAACATAATCATCCAAACCGGAAAAATGTAGGCTACATTTGTCCTAGCGTTAACTGAGGAAAGACTGAAAGTGTCTTGTGTGAATTTAAGTATGCTCCCTCTAATTATCTCTCTCTCCCACTCTACCTCCCCTCCCGGAGGACCTGAGCCATAGGACCATGCTTCAGGACTACCTGGCCTGATGACTCCTAGTTGTCCCAAGTCCACCTGGTTGTGCTGTTGCACCGGTTTCAACTCTTCTGCCTGTGTTTATGGAACCCTGACCTGTTCATTGGATGTGCAACCTTGTCCCAGACCTGCTGTTTTCATCTCTCTCTCTACCGCACCTGCACTTTATCGCACCGCACCTGTGCTCTCTACCGCATCTAAATGCTTGGCTATCAAAAGCCAAGTGACATTTACTCCTGATGTATTTACCTGTTGCAACCTCTACAACCACTATGATTATTATTTGACCCTCTTGGAGAAAGATCTGGCCTTAATGGCCATGAATTGTTATAATCTCCACCCAGCACAGCCATTAGAGGACTGGCCACCCTTCAGAGCCTGGTTCCTCTCTAGGTTTCTTCCTAGGTTTTTGCCTTTTTAGGGAGTTTTTCCTAGCCACCGTCCTTCTACATCTGCATGGATTACACCTGGCGATCTGTTCACCGTCTGCCCTGGCTTGTCTCGCCCTGTCTGTTACAGGTACCCCCACCACACTTCCCCCGTGTGAAGTGAGAGGTATCGTAGCCTTGGAGTCCAACAAATGGCAGGCTACCCCACACAAATACAGAGGCTTTGAAGCCCCCTCATGCTGTTCAGAGTCCTTTCACTGGCATTTTGCCTCCAGCATACAGGCACTGTTGGGGCGAGTGACTCTGATCTTGCAATGGCTAGCCCCAAGTATTTTTCTATTTTGGCATTTGCCTGATGTCTTCTTTACCCAACCATGGGACAGACTATGTCTGTTCCCACACTCGGGACGCTGACTCTCTATTGGTTACACAGACTTTTGGCCTACCATCCCATTCTAACCACCTCCCGCCGGCTTTGTTTTCATGTTACCTGATGAAATTGCTGTACAATATGATCTTGTTGCCATCTGATGCACATTCAGATGTCATACATCAGCACTGCAGAGCTCTCCCTGTCCTGTGCCATGCCTTGATTGTATTACTGTTGATGATATCTTGTAATGTGCATGTACACCCTGGCCCATCTACTGTTGCAACTGTTGATAGCCCCAATTCTGACTTGTGTCTGATATCTGCTTCACTGATTTCTGATCTCGTAAAAGCCTGGGTTTTCTGCACGTTAACACTAGAAGCTTATTACCTAAAATGTATCAATTGAAAGTGTGGGTTCACAGCTCCAATCTAGATGTGCTGGTCATTGCTGAGACGTGGTGAAGGAAGAGTGTTTTGAATACTGATGTTAACCTTTCTGGTTATAACCTTTTTCGGAAAGACAGATCTTCCAAAGGTGGGGGAGTGGCAATTTTTACCAAGGATCACCTTCAGTGCTTGGTTGTTTGCTGGTTTTAAGTATTAAACTTTCAAATAACTCTTTGTTGACTGTTGCTGGGTGCTATCGTCCTCCATCAGCACCGGCCTGTACCCTACCTGCCCTAAGCTCTCTCTTGGCCCCTTACACTAAATCTAAATTTGTCCTGCTAGTTGACCTAAACTGGGACATGCTTAAACCACCTGACCAAGTCCTAAAGCAATGGGACTCCCTAAATCTTTATCAGATTATTAGCAATTCCACAAGGTATGACTCCAAACACCCAGAAAAGGCTACTCTTATTCTCACAAATAATCCTGATAGTGATCACTATCTTACAGCTTGTGTTCGTAATGGCTGCTCAGTGAAACGACCTGTCCTGATTTGTCATAGAAGCTTGCTAAAAAACTTTAATGAACTGGCTTCTGTAAAATCAGAATAAGCGTGATCCCCTCTGTCGAAGACGCTTAGACCTTCTTTCTAGATGTTCTTTACCATTCGGCCATCAGATTTGCCACCAATGCCTCCTTGCCTCCTTATAGGACACATCACTGCACTCTATACTCCTCTGTAAACTGGTCATCTCTGTATACCCGTCGCAAGACCCACTGGTTGATGCTTATTTATAAAACCCTCTTAGGCCTCACTCCCCCCTATCTGAGATATCTACTGCAGCCCTCATCCTCCACATACAACACCCGTTCTGCCAGTCACATTCTGTTAAAGGTCCCCAAAGCACACACATCCCTGGGTCGCTCGTCTTTTCAGTTCGCTGCAGCAAGCTACTGGAATGAGCTGCAACAAACACTCAAACTGGACAGTTTTATCTCAATCTCTTCATTCTAAGACTCAATCATGGACACTTTTACTGACAGTTGTGGCTGCTTTGCGTGATGTATTGTCATCTCTACCTTCTTGCCCTTTGTGCTGTTGTCTGTGCCCAATAATGTTTGTACCATGTTTTGTGCAGCTACCATGTTGTTGTCATGTTATGTTTCTACCATGCTGTGTTGTCATGTGTTGCTGCCTTGCTATGTTGTTGTCTTAGCTCTCTCTTTAGGTAGTGTTGTTTTGTCTCTTATCGTGATGTGTGTTTGGTCCTATATTTATATTTTATTTATTTTTATTAATTTTTATTTTAAATCCCAGCCCCCATCTCCGAAGGAGGTATTTTGCCTTTTGGTAGGCCGTCACTGTAAATAAGAATTTGTTCTTTACAGACTTGCCTAGTTAAATAAATGTTAAATAAATAAATTAAATAAAAAACAAACATGGCGCCACACATAGCTGGCAAATAGCTTAGCTCATCTTAAGCAATACAGCCTTCAAAAAATTATTTTACACACATCATAGGTGTCCTTTACAATCCATGCAATAATCGTAATGCATTATTTGTCACCAGTACACCGTGAATAAACTGTAAATACATCGTGCTCCATACATACAATCTCTATGCTACTACAGTAGAAACGACAACATGACATACAGAAAATAAGACACTTACTTTGAAAGTAACACACACATGTCCGAAGTTATTATTTGTAAGTAAAACAACAAGGAAGGCAATGCGAGCGCCAACCAGAAAATGTTCCATTTCATGCAAGACTGCGCAAATGGGAGTACAGGAGGGGACTAAGCACGCACCCCTGAGGGGCCCCAGTCTTGAGGATCAGCGAGGCAGATATTGGTCGTTCTCTAGTGTGTGTGTGTGTGTGTGTGTGTGTGTGTGTGTGTGTGTGTGTGTGTGTGTGTGTGTGTGTGTGTGTGTGTGTGTGTACATGCACGCACATGGATGTCCATGTATGCGTGTCACAGGTGGCAGGTGGCACCTTAATTGGAGGATGGGCTCATAGTAATGGCTGGAACGGAATAAATGGAATGGTATCGAAGACATCAAACAGGTTTTACATGTGGTTAATACCATTACATTCACTCCATTCCAGCCATTTTGCACCTGCCCTGTTTTTTTTTCGTAGCTGCTTGACAAATAAATTTCTCAGGGGATCAATAAAGTACCTACCTACCTATCTATCTATCTATTATTATGATCCGTCCTCCCCTCAGCAGCCTCCTGCTGTTGCGTGTGCATGTGTTTAGTATACGACAGTGTGTCTGGGGTGTCTTTGCTGACAAGCCCCCGGCCCTCCCTTCCTACAATACACGTAATCTCTTCACCTTGATTCAAGGAGTTGTTTTGATCCAAGGAGCCTTGACGCAAAAAAGCTGTGCCTCTCCGCGCCTGCCTACAATCTCCGTCTGCATATTATTATGAGTCACACATCCAGTAATCTCGGTTACCCAGAAGTAAAATTATCTTGCAAAAGTTTGTCTTCCTGTTTTACTTCTTGGGGGGGTGCTGTTAACAATTGTGATTGCCTTTGTGCAAAACCCTCCCTTCTACTAATTTCACCCGTGTTTATCATGGCCAAAAAGCACATTTTAGTTTTTAATCATTTTTACGATAGAGCCAATTTGGATTTTGTGGCTGTGGAATCTAGTGGGAACCGTTTATCATCGGCACACCACCTTGAAAATCACTGCAACAGCTTAAGCACCGCCTTCGCCCAATCCTGATTCGTTCAAATAATCAATGACAAAAACCCAAAACCAGGTACTACTGCTGCTCGTAATCACATCCTTTTGCGTGAGCCTTGACAGATTTTCATCGTTACGTCTGTCCACGAGAATCTGTTCACGAGAGATTACACGTCCAGCAATAATATGTACTGTTTACATGTGGATAAGTTTGCTGCTGAAGTTCTTTAAATAAATAATTAGGATCCAGTGTATTTATATTAGGTAGTATGATATACATATTAGGGAGTATGGTGTACATATTTGGACATTCACACTAGGGTGTACATGCTACATCAGACGTCCATCAAAAACAACATGTTATATAGCCATAGACCAGCACTGAGAGCCTCAATCCAGGTGCCAGAATGTCAAATGATAGAGAAGGAGAGAGAGCCTCCATTTAAAATGGAAGAGCAACAGTGAAATAACATTTCATTACTGTTATGAACTCATGTGAGGGAACGACACTGAATTCTGAAAGTAGGCTGAGAGCCGATTGAAATTCAAGTCTCAGCTAAGAGGCTGCGAGATACTAGAACAGAGGGATGGATGGAGGAGCGGTGTAGTCAGGGAACGAGTAAAGAGGGATAAGAGAAGAGGGGAGTGGTAAACACTAGGAGGTAGTGACAGAGGAGGAAAAAAGAGGAGAAGAAAGAGAGGGCACTGGTTTAAGAACAGAGAGTAGTGTCTACAATCTACATTTACCACAGGCTAACATCACACTAAGCATACCTGCGTGGACTAAGAACAAAATAGGTTCCCATTCACCTCAATAGAATCCCAACCCACCCAGTCCTTTTGAGCCTTTGATGTAGTATCAAGCATCCCAATCAAAGCCACTCTGAAATGTCACTCAAACAGGGAACGCTGATAGCATCTGAAACACGTAGGCCTATGTTCTCTTTGGTCTGGTATACACAAAGCTATTCTCACTGAGGTCTATACAGTTCAGTGACTAGGAGGGTGCACAAGCACTCAGTCACTCAGCCCCCACTGGAATTGTCTGGTTACGCTGTCAATCAATATGACCACAAAGCCGAGCACATGTCCCCAACTGCAAAGCCATAGAGGGGTAAACAAGAGAGGGTTGGATGGGTGGTGTGATGGGAGAGAAGATAACACAGCTTTCAGTGAGACCGACAGAGCCAGCAAGATTGTACTGAAATTTAGGTACAATAATGTGTTAACTGCGTAAAGCTATAAACAGAAACTTTACTGAGGAGAAACCGGAGAGGGATATTATAATACAATTTTTTACATTATTAAGCAAATTTAACATGTTTAATTTAACAGCCAGAAAGATTGCCTCACAATGTGTGAAATTTCGTGTTGCAACTCCAAAAGGTCATCTTCAGACCCAGCCAGATAACGATGTAAATACCACAACAGCAACATAAAACTGTCATGCAATTAACAAGTCACAAATTTGCCTAATCGCTTCTAAATTACTTTTGGCCAAACTTGAAGAAGCCGTCTGGCACGACGACGTGTAAACTGCAAGAAAGGTTAGATACAATCAGCTAATCACGTCAAGATTTTACTAGATCTGGATCATTAGAATCTTTAATTGCCATATGTTCTGAGATCCCAACAGAATGTCTCGTTGCCTGAGTTTTTCAAAGTGCTTTAATTTCCTCGGCCCTTCTTTGTGAGGTCCTCGTCACGTCTATTAGCATGATGTGACCTTCAGTGCGAGAGAGAAGGCTGGTGGATTAATCAGGTGCAGTTTAGTGAGGTTTCAGACTGAAGGGTCATCTGCTTCTTCTACATTCTGCAGCCTAACCAGGAGCTCGTCCACTTGGAAGGGTACACTGCTCATTAGCTAGGTAGTAAAAATGCTGCAGGGGGAAGGTGTGTGTGTGTATGCACCTGAGTGGATGGGTGCGTGTGTGTGAGGACGGGGTGGAGATAAAGGCTCAGGCCTGGCTATTGTCCAAATCACACCGATGACTCAGACTTGAGTCATTATCAGTTATCATTCCGGAAATCTCTTCCCCGCTACTCTATTGATATTCCCATGGCTCCATAGACTGGGTGTGGAATTCATCCCCTGAAAACCATTGGCAGGATTAAGCAAGACTGAGCCTGCATCTTGGACCGCCTACAATGGATCGCCTACAATGGCATGATTCACTTCTTCTCACACACTGGTGTTTATGAGGGGTACAGGCAGTTCTGATTCGCTCCAGTGGGCTGCTGAAGGACACATCTTGCCACAGCCAGCTAACTGAAATCATGCAAGGACCAAACATTGGCATAACACGCACGTCGAGTATGTTCTGTTGTTTGATTGACGGTGTGCTGTTTGTTGTTTATGGCGTCCAATGAAATGTCTGCATATGCTGTTGCAGAGGTATGTGCTTGTTTTTTTTATAATGTGTCATGACTGTCTGTTGTATTTTGTAATGTGTCATGACTGTATGATGTCTTTTATAAATGTGTCATGACTGTATGATGTATTTTGTCAAGTGTCATGACTGTCTGTTGTATTTTGTCATGTGTCATGAATGTATGATGTATTTTGTGATGTGTCATGACTCTATGATGTCTTATATAATGTGTCATGACTGTATGATGTCTTATATAATGTGTCATTACTGTATGATGTCTTTTATAATGTGTCATGACTTTATGATGTCTTTTATAATGTGTCATGACTTTATGTCTTTTATAATGTGTCATGACTGTATGATGTATTTTGTAATGTGTCATGACTGTATGATGTCTTTTATAATGTGTCATGACTGTATGATGTCTTTTGTAATGTGTCATGACTGTATGATGTATTTTGTTCAAACAACTTGTATGGTATTATCCCCTCAGAACAAATTGAGGCTTTCAACCACTTCTTCTCTCCAAAGCTTATACACAATAGGGCCAATTGTTTCGTTTTTTTTATCAACCATTCAAGGGGTTATTTTGCCTGTCATTGATACAAAGCAGACTGAAATATAGCCGGGGGACCTGCTATTGCCTTTAATGAATTATAACAGGAATCAGGTAGATAGGGTTGAGCGGTGAGCAGCGGCTACGGGTTCTGATTCGTCCTGAGGCTGGCCAGCAGGAGAAGGTCAGACATGGGCCTGTGTAGTGGAAATGTCACTGTGTCTAGGAGACAGGAGACAGGTTAACAGGGGAACAGTCTCACAGTGGAGGTGGAGCGCTAGCTACCGACTCTCAGAGCTGATTGAGCCTGACTGTTCTAGTGGTCATGTTTTCCTGCCAGCCTGTCTCTTCTCCTCAGCCATGATTATAACAAGTGGTAGGAGTATTTATTTCTACCCAGCAGTGCTATGTTTCAGTGTTATTTATGCATTCAACTAGCCTGGAACATGGAACTGATAGGGCCTATGGACTTTTCAACATAAAATTAGGCTGATCAGTGGTTGCTAGCCATTACATGAGTGGAGGGATATGCAGGCAGATGGTGGAGACATCCCCCAATAGCATATAGGGCCCTGGGGCATTGTACTACCAACATAGAGTGGGAAGGGATCTACATGTGAATGCCGGAAACTTGAGAGAGATAGCCAGTGTTCCCATGACACGGCGAGTGTCTATGTGACTAGTAAATCAAATCAAAGTTGGTCGTGTTGCTAGCTCCTAAAAGTTTAGTAAAATGTCAAACTTAAGCTTAGTAGACCCTCCATTACATGTGAAAGGCCGAAATTGAGAAAAATTCTACTCAGTCAGGACCTTCTCCCCAAGCAGTTGTTCAGCAGTTGATCTACAGTGCATATCACCCACATACAGTACATACTGTGCAAAAACAGCACAAATCACACGTCTGCAGCGGATGATGAATTTAGAGGTCAATCTGATCTGACGATCCTTTCCCCATTTATGTCCAACATGATCTGTACGATATTTAACCTTCAGTTAAGAAATATTAGTCCAAGGCGCCCGCCTGCAACAACAAAACGGAGAGAACAGCCACCATTCATTCACCCCTGGGTGGTACAAATGCATTACTTCCAATTATCTTTGTATGCAGACACTCACTTTTAATTAAAAGGCACAGCAGTTTTCTTTGGCTTTGAGCCGTCGGAGGGTTAAAGCGTAGCTTTAAGAAATGCCGCTGGGAGGAGACAGTAAAAGAGGGCACAAAGACCTAAAGCACTGGTCTATTCATAGGGCCAGAGCATTTATCTTCAGCTAAATATATTAACATCCACATCACTGGCTTGAGCAGTAAAACACACTTATTTTATTACACCACTTTGAGCTAGTTCAATTAAACATGGAACCTTAATCTGGCCAGGCTAAGGAGCATGAAATAGGATGGATGGAACTCGACTAGTTTGGTAAGGTTGAACTGCCATAGGGTGTCTGGAAAGAACGAGCCTTACATGGTACTGTACATGCTTTGTCAAAATGGCCAGGAACTAATCAATCTTATTCACAAGGGATCTGGGGTTCGACATCAGGAAAGTTGGTAACAAAGCATGGTTGGGTGGTCTGTTGTTCAGTAACTTTAATTTGATTAGGTTTGATTGTGATTTGCCATCAGAACTCCTAGATGAAGGTTGAGGCCTAGTGAGGTCAGATCTTCTGCCAACGAATATGATCTTTATGCAAGATGGTCTTACCCCTCTTTGTCTGTTGAATGACCGTTGGTTGCATCCCTTCATTGCTTAAGGTCTTTCTCAGCTGAGATGTTGCTGTAGGAGCAGATTGGTGGAAACTCTTCAGGAATTCCAAAGAGTACTTGAGGACTGGGGGCATTTCTGGTAGGGTCAATTAAAATCTCACAAATGAGGTCAGAAAACTCTTGTCAAAACTTCAGTCAAAACTGCCAATCAAGGTCATGAACACAACACTCCAAAGCTAGCACGCAGATGGCGACTTTACAAATATACACTGAACTAAGATATAAATGCAACATGCAACAATTCCAAAGATTTTGCTGAGTTACAGTGCATATAAAGAAATCAGTCAATTGAAATACATTCATTAGGCTCTAATCTATGGATTTCACATGACTGGGAATACAGATACCTTTTTGTCACAGATACCTTAAAAAAAAAGGTAGGGGCATGGAAAAAAAAAAGTCAGTATCTGGTGTGACCACCATTTGTCTCATGCAGCGCGAAACATCTGTCACGGTGAGTGTCGAGGGATCGAGGCACAGAGCGAGATGTCGGTGCAAACATATTTTATTTACTGATTCAACAAAAAAAAAAAACGTACAATACCTTGAGCTGGCGTTTAGTGCAGACACATAAACACACACAATGATCCACACCCAGGCGGACGTGAAGTGCAATTAAATATACTCCCCAATTAGAGACAACTCAAGACAGCTGTCTCTAATTGGGGATCACCCAAAACCCAACACCAACCTAGTGAATGTAAGGACCTGACTGGGGCCATCCCACTCCCTCTAGAGGGAGTCAGAGACCTGGCCTCAGTCAGGACCTTACAACATCTCCTTCGCATAGAGTTGATCAGGCTGTTGATTGTGGCATGTGGAATGTTGTCCCACTCCTCTTCAATGGCTTTGCGAAGTTGCTGGATATTGGCGGGAACTGGAACACACTGTCGTACACGTCGATGCAGAGCATCCCAAACATGCTCAATGGGTGACATGTCTGGTGAGTATGCAGGCCATGGAAGAACTGGGACATTCCATGGAAGAACTGAAACCCTCCCAGGAATTGTGTACAGGTCCTTGCGACATGGGGCTATGCATTATCATGCTGAAACATGAGGTGATGGCGGCGGATGAATGGCACGACAATGGACCTATGGGTCTCATCAAAGTATCTCTGTGCATTCAAATTGCCATCAATAAAAGGCAATTGTGTTCGTTGTCAGCAGCTTATGCCTGCCAATACCATAACCCCCACCGCCACCATGGGGCACTATGTTCACAACGTCAGCAAACCAGCAAACCACCCGCCCACACAACGCCAAACACTCTGTCTGCCATCTGCACGGTAAAGTTGAAACCGGGATTTATCTGTGAAGAGCACACTTCTCCAGCTTGCCAGTGGCCATCGAAGGTGAGCATTTGCCCCCTGAAGTCAAGACCCTGGTGAGGACGACAAGCATGCAGATGAGATTCCCTGAGACGGTTTCTGACAGTTTGGGAAATTCTTCAGCTGTCCAAACCCACAGTTTCCTCAGCTGTCCGGGTGGCTGGTCTCAGACGACACTGCAGGTGAAGAAGCTGGATATGGAGGTCCTGGCCTGGCATGGTTACACGTGGTCTGCAGTTGTGAGGCCGGTTGGACATACTTCCAAATTCTCTAAAACAACGTTGGAGGTGGCTTATGGTAGAGAAATGAACATTGAGTTATCTGGCAACAGCTCTGGTGGACATTCCTGCAATCAGCATTCCAATTGCAGTCCCTCAAAACTTGAGACATCTGTGGTATTGTGTTGTGTGACATAACTGCAATTATTTAAGTGGCATTTTATTGTCTCCAGCATAAGGTGCACTTGTGTAATAATCATGCTGTTTAATCAGATTCTTGATATGCCACACCTGTCAGGTTGATGGATTATCTTGGCAAAGGAGACATTTGTAAACAAATTTGTGCACAAAATTTGAGAGAAACAAACATTTCTTTCTCACCAGACAAAAAAATTCTGGTATCTTTTATTTCAGCTCATGGAACATGGGACAGACACTTTACATGTTGTGTTTTGTTCATTGTATATTTACTGGATTCTAAATCCAACTCTCAATGCACAAAGACATGAGGCGAACATCTTGTTCTATTAATAACACCTGACCTGCCCCATGATGTGCAACTTAAAATGTGTAGTAGGATTAGGGTTAGGGTCAAAGCCCCCTTCAAGACTCTATTATCCAACAAAGTGCACTGCCAGGGTTTGGTCCAGGCTACCATCTCTACCACAGAGAGCAGACCAGGTGAATCATAAATGAACAGCAACACTCAACAAAACATGTCCATGATGTTGATGCTCATAAAACATATTATCTATGACAGGCTGTCTATCTTTAAGCCACTTAGTTAAATCCCCTGTGATTATTCCCCATATTAACCACAGTCCATTAATTGTCACTTTGTGAATTGGAGTGAAAGTACCTTGGTCATTTCCAGGGAGAGGAATTAAACAGTCCAACACTATTGAGTCAATTGCAGATCAGGATATGATAAGGAAAAGCTAATTGAGAACATTTCAAATTAACTAGTAAATTGTATTTCAGAAAAGCCATTAGAGAGAAAAGAGCATCCAGAATAAACAATTTTTACTCAATAAAAAAAAAAATCAAAATGAGAATATAACGTATTTAGCATCACTTCAGAATATATTGAATACTGAAGAACTAGACCATAATTACTAGTATTACATAACTGTGTGAACTAAATAAATTGCCTTAACATTTGAAATGTAATGACAATAAAGTACCTATCTATCTATCTATCTATCTATCTATCTATCTATCTATCTATCTATCTATCTATCTATCTATCTATCTATCTATCTATCTATCTATCTATCTATCTATCTATCTATCTATCTATCTATCTAACTACTTGAGCACTTGATTGTTGGTCTTTTACTACACTGTACAGTATACTGTATACTGTATAGAGTATGCGGCACAAAGTAAATCAGTGCCATGTTTCAATGTCCAAATAAAGAGATGTTGAGTGTAGATCGAGGTGGTTTAAAGGCCTACATCTTCTATAACTACTATTTCCATACCCTTTCATCGTGCCTAACAATCCAACTTGAGTGGAGCCTCTATCTCCAGTAACAAGGCATAACATGCAAAACTGGACTAATCCGTTAAACACTGGACCTCTTATTAATCCTATGTCAAACACCATAGTGATTGGAAGGCTTGGGGAAGAAGAACCATATTTAGCTATTCGACACTGTGAAACATCCTATCATCCTATTGGGGCTTTAATGATTGAGTCATTGTGCTTTAAGAGTTGACACTGCTCAAATGGGATGTAAGCCTGTGGTCTTGTCAGGTTATTAGATTTCCTTCGATCCCACAACACTCTCAGACTGACTGTACCCAGATAATGACCAGGATTCTTACTGCAGACTGGCACCTCATCCTCCTCCTCCCTAATTGGTCAAACCGGGAGTAATAGATTCATGTGGCATTGAACCGTGGGTCAACAGAGTGAGATTTGATTTGGTTTGAGGTCACACATACAAAGACTCCCATGATTATTCATTGGAAGTGTTCATCACGTTTTCCAATAGAGGAAACAACACAGACGCTTCCATAGTCATGCAGATCATATGTGCAGCACGGCTCTATCTATGGCTATATCGAGCACACTGGCTGTATGTGTGAGGTGTGTGTGTGTGTGTGTCGTCTTGACTGTCAGGATTAGTGTTCAGAGACCTCTCTGGAGAACTCTATGTGGGTTTTTGTTTTTGTTCATATGCACACCAGTTCATGGTCGCAACGTTTGTTTGTTTGTTTGTTTGTTTGTTGGTTGTTTTTGTGCATAATAAAAGGAATGGCTTTCTATCAAAGCTCTGTGCCTCGGGTCCTGTCTCATTGTAACCGTGACATTGACCTGAAATCCCCAAAAGTAAAACAATAACAATTATCTCTCGTTGGGGACATTTCCCAGGTCCCCACGAGGACAAAGGCTATTTAAAATGTAGGGGTTAGGGTTAGTTTAAGGGTTAGATTCAGGGGTTAGGTTTAGGGTTAGGTTAAGGGTTAGATTCAGGGGTTAGGTTTAGGGTTAGGTTAAGGGTTAGATTCAGGGGTTAGGTTTAGGGTTAGGTTAAGGGTTAGATTCAGGGGTTAGGTTTAGGGTTAGGTTAAGGGTTAGATTCAGGGGTTAGGTTTAGGGTTAACATTAGGGTAAGAGAAAATAGGATGGAAATACATTTTAGGTCCACAAGGAGAGAAAAACAAGTGTGTGTTTGTGTGTACGTGTGCGTGCGTGTGGTATGTGTCTGTGAGGGTTCTATCTGAGGCGGAGCAGGGAGGACTGCTCCCTCCCTAGCATGCACTTTGTCTTCATTAGCCTCAGCTCTGTGTTTAAACGCCTGCTGCCTTAGCAGCCTTTCAACCAAAGTTATTGCATCTCAGAGGAGAATTAAAGGGAAATCAAACCGAAATTTGATTCATTACGGCATTACTAAAAAATCCCTGTACTGTGACGAGTAAGCAGTAATGAAAAATAGAAAGGGCTTCTTCCCCCAAGGACCCGGTAAGCACACTTTAGTTAAGAGTTTTTTTTCTCCATTCCTCTGCAAACAGATGCCACCTCTCTAGACACCATGGCACTACAAAAACATGTTTTAAGTCGAGGTGGGGAAAGTCTCGTTGGAACACAGAGAACTGTGAGGCACGTCAAGCTTTAAAACCACCCTGGATCAAACAACAAGCTGTTGTCTTGGTGATGCTGAGTGCAGTATGTCTACGATGCTGTAACAGTGCTCTTTCTCACCAGACAGCTCCAATAAAATGGAGAATCATTCAACGTTAATCAATATTGCTGTATTAATCCTGGTTTGTGAATCCCTGTGTCTTCTATAAACCGATCACAGTTTAGTTGAGGTAAATGACTTCCTTGGCCAGATACACTGTTGGGAGAATAGCACCAACTATAAACTGATTTCAGCTTAAGGTAAACAACTTCCTTGGCCAGTGATTAAATGATTTGGGAGAAGATCACAACAGATGCAGGCATTAGTTATTTTTTTCAGTGTTCCATCATAGCATACTAAAGGGCGGGCAATCTCTTAACAATTAGACATTATTCTCTCTAGGTGCTTGCAGATGCTGCTTCTGTGCATCTGAAGTCCATAATGGAAATGAGATTGTATTTAGATTGTATATCATTACATTATAAAATACAAGTGCTAATGATTAACATTTTGGCCATTGAAAAATAAGTAATGCAAATTCGTTGGTAATACTGAATAAGGAGTAAGGAAAAACCTAGCACACTAGCAGTATTTCTGCTAGGTAAGTACCTATTACTTTACTTTCGTAGGCATAGTATCTACAGTATTGCTTTTTTCCTCCCTTCTGAATATAGAAATGTCAGTTGTGTATTTTTAGGGAGTGTAGGTTGTCTTGTGGCCGGAGCAGGTCAGGGAGAGGAGCAGACAGGCTCAGACTTAAGCAGCGCGGCTGAGTAATCGCCCTCTGCAGTTTCCCTCCGTCAATGATCAATAGGAGACACAAGATCACACAGCCAGGCGGCCCACAGATCCCCATCTCCGCCCTTTAGCAGATTAAGCCGATGCTGACGTAAGGCGGGTAATTGCTAGCACCACCAAACTTGTTTCTCACTCAACTCATTCGTCTAATGAGAAGAGAAGAGCTGAGGAGAGCCTGTCAGGCTTCCTGTCCTCTATGTCCTCTGTCTGTTTCCTCTCCTTTCTCCTCTATCCTTCTCTCTCTCCTCCAAGCCCAGGACTCCAGAGGGCCCCCCCTCTGTCACAATTATCTGCCCTTCTTCCGAAGTGTGCACTCGCACACTCCCCATCATGGATTTAAAATCATTGGATTGGTTGGTGTAAGCATTGGCTAGAGAGACTTTCAACAATTTGTTAAATCCGTGAGAGGAAGTGTTCAAGAGAAACGCATAGTTTGGGCAGAATGGTAGAGAACTGGGACTCTGCCCTGACTCAGTGGGCCTGGAGAAGCTGACAGACAGTGGTGGCGGTGTCCATGGTCGGATACCTGTCCGGGGTGTCTTAGGATGGAGTGGGCGGGTGCAGGAGGACAACATTGTCTTACTTCAGACAAGACTTACATCCGACTTTCTTCTGCACTTAGTCAAAGGACTAGCACTGCGTAGGAAGACAATGGGCTGACGGTAAAGCCACCCATGAAGCCACCCACACCACCATCACTTGGCCTGCCTGGCAGGCAGCAGGTCCATCTCTGACTCACTCCACCCAGGGAAAACGGAGACAGTAAATCTTGACATCATGAGAATAATAACTAAGCGGGTTCTGCCAAGTATGACAAAAAACTGACACTCTTCGTAGGCTCGCTCGGTGCCCCCCCTGGAAATGAATGAATCCATCTTGATTTAGCAGGGTGCCCTTCTCGACTCTCGTTCTCGAAGGGCCTCAGATAGTAAAATTTCCAAGTGTGTAAGACAATAGATAGTAAATCATGCAGGTAGGCACGTCGCGGGGGTTTGAGGACACTTCTAGCGTCAGTGAGTGACACGAAGCCTGGGTAAAATGGACTCAGTGAGGCATGAAGCAGAGTGAGTAGGTCTGCTGCAGTTCCCTGACTCCGGTGAGAGTCCTGACTGAGTACCGAACAGATGCCTGCTTATCCCGGTAGTGTGTGTGTCCTCCTGCCGTTCCCCCTCACACACACTGCCTTGACGACTCCTCTTTCAGCCCAAACTCAAACCGTAAATAAACAACTATGCACACAGATAGGGCCATCACGGAAAACAAAATAAATTTGGGGCTGGGATGGGATGGGCTACTGGGGCCTAGTCTCATGGAAAATGAACGGTCTCTCATCCATAAACAGGAGCTAAATCAGCCAACTATGCCACCGGTGTCTGTCTGGCAGAACTCTGAGATGATATGATGGACAGGTAGGGGCTGAGGAGAGGGAAAAAAAGGAGGGGTGGGGTTGTTGGGAATGTCAGTTTCTTCTTGATGCTTTCCTTAATCTCTGTTTGAGTTGTTCTGGTTGTTTGTTTGTTCCCTAGTGATTTTCTTTGATCAGACATTTCAATTCACTGGAGAAAACTTGTTGTTCGGCTTGTGAACAAATACTAGTGAGTGTGTGGCTCAGATACTTCATTGCATAACAGGAAAACGGGTAAACAAGACAGGGGTGATTATGTACACAACAACACACAAATAGATTTCTGACGTAAATTAAAAAGATTATTCCTAATTCGAAGTTGGCAGAGCAAATCAATCGCTTCAGGTCCGCATGAGCACTTTCTCCTGATTTACACCTGCTGATATTTTGTTCTCTGGAAGTTTCAGATTTCAATTTACAGGATTCTAAAAGGCAAAACATTTAATCCTATCACCTTCCTGTTCGAGAAATAAGACTTCAAATGTATAATTCACAGAACGAATCCATTGTCTCACCACTGTTTTACAGTGTGTGATGTACTACATAATGTATGTCCCAAGTATAGCACTGACTGCAAATGAGAGACACCATTAGCTGGTGAGCTAACAAGTATGTAAAGTATTGCCTTTCATGCATCAGTATTCTTAATGAAATACTGTAAGCTATAAAGAAAAATCATCCATGCGTTCATAAATGACACACTAGAAAAGGTATAAAAAGAAAAGGGATCTAATGAACGATTCTCATGCAAGCCTTTTGTGTGTAGAGCTTCTGGAGCCGTGGCGAAGACTACAAAGACTAAAGAGTCGGATTCTGTATCACACACACTGAGATTACCATGAGCACATCTGTAATTGTAAATCCACAGACATATTCTTTACCTCAGCCTGTGTTTGACTTCATTACGGAGCTGATGTCTATGGAACATAGCAATTCAGACCCGGGAGGCATGTAGAAACACCCCTACATGCCAGAATGGATAAGCAGACACTTCTCCTCGCCACTTTAGGGGCTTGTCATTTGAGGTAGTGTGAAAAGGAACTCAAATCGGAAATACAAGTCCTTCCTGAAGGGACCGGGAAAGGCCAACTGTCGAGCAGTAATCTAGGGTTCAGGGTCTGTCGAGCCGAGTTGATAGTCATACCATCTCTCAGTGCGGCACATTGCCAGCCAAAGCGCCACTGAGTTACTGAGTGATGACAGAGCATGACTGGTTAAGGAGATGGGATTCCTGTCACAATGTTTAGGAGGGGTCAACTTCCGCTCACACTTCGAACAATATTTTATCCCCAAGGGTCCTCTGATGACCTCACCCTCGGACATTACCTAATGAGGTAAGAATGTCAATGCCACCCCTTACGGCTAGGAGTGCTAGATCCCACTACTACCACCAATGTGACAAAGTAAAGACGGATAAATTATTACAAAGGAATTTCCAGTATTCCCGGCCAATGCAACATATTGTGCTACTACTTAAACACATAATGAAATTGGCACACATCAGAGGGACCTTGTTCACATTAGTTAAAAAGCAGTTAAATTAATACCATGACATGGTAAATTCCTGGCTCCCAACACTCTCCACTCCCTAACCCCCCTGCTGCTGTGGAAGGAATACTGATGTTGTCATTCCCTCTGACGAAGGGGAAGAGTAATCCCATGGCCCAGTGCAAGGACGTACTCCTTAAAGCATAATCGCGGAATATCTCTTATCGACACTGCTCTACGACATGATTAAAAAGTGTCACCGGGCGCTCCAGCTTCTCCACCCGAGATCTCCTCTTGCTCCCTATCAATCACACCTGAGCTTTGGCGTGTCACGACCGGGCTGTCCAATTAAAACGGCCGGACAATCACTCACTACCGCTATGCTACACATTAGGGGTCTCTCCAGAGATCCCTAGATTTGACATGTTAAGCCCTGGGTATGGAAATGAGGGGGCATTGGAAAAGCTAAGCAGGCAGATACCACTGATGTGAAGGATGAGAAGAGGAACAGGGGAGAGTGGTCGCTGGTGTTATAGCAGAGGTCTCCAATCTTGGTCCTTGGTGAGGAGCCATAGAAATTGCAAAAGCCCATAGCACTAAAAGGCTCAGGCTCTCATTTCAGATATAGAGCCACCTCAAGTCAACCAGGATAGGAGCAACAGGGATGAGTCCAGTAGCAGCTATACATTCACGCATGGATGAAAATAACATTAGTTAATCAATGAAGCAGTGAACAAAAACAGAGAGCAGCAGACTCAGAGTTGGACAATGGGTTGGTTGGCTGGTTGGAGACCACTGTCACTGCAGAGGAGGAGGAGGAGGAGGAGGAGGAGGAGGAGCCTGTTAGGTGTGGTGTGCCATGCTTGGAAGCAGCAACAAGATCTCATGGAATGGCAGGGACTGTGAGGGGCAGTGTTGTGTTCGAGACCACCTAAAGTGAGACTGATTCAAGACCAAGAAGAAGGCAAATCGAGACCAAGTCAAGACTGAGACCAGAAAAATGTGAGTCCAATTCATTATTGTAATTTTGTCAAATCAACCACCATAATAAGAGTGAAAAATGTCCAGTATTTCTGTGTTCATATTTAGGAACAATGTAGATTCTTTAGACATTCAATATAGTAAATAAATGCATGCTGAGGGAAAATAGAGCCACTCTAATGATTATAATAATATAATAATCATGATAATTATATTATTATTTTCAATGATGTTCTGATTTAATCTCATCAGTTTTTGTTGATAAGGAAAGGATTAACATTGAAGAGAAAAAAATATCCAATCAGATTTTTCTTTGCTGGTCTCTAGGGTTATAAATCCAGCTAGCTAAGTCAGCCATTGACTAGGCCATTAGAAGTTAGATAAAGGCATCTGCCATTCAGCTGTATTGGGGAAAAAATCTTTGGTTGATTCCACTGTCACTCAATCACATTTTTACTTAATGGGTGGGACCGTTTTTACAAAACGTATGGAAACTTCTGCCTCCTTGAAGGCCAACAGGTCACTGCGCAATAGCGAGCAGTAGTTTTTCCCACGGTCTAGCTAGCTAGCTTGCTTTTGTTGTCGGCTAGTTTGTTAGCTTCTCCCTTTACAAGAATTACTTTCAACAACAAGGACATTTTTGAATGATCATCTTCTGGTGAGTGGAACTGTGAACTGGACTGTGTGTTTACACTTTGTGTGTTTACACTTTGAACTGGACTGTGTTTTAAAGGCAGTTGCAACAGCGCGACTTTAGATCAATAGAACGCATTCGCCAAAAGCCACAAAATACACCTGAACAGATTTCTGCAAATATGTAAACACCACGGGAGTACTCTTACATTTGGGAACTTTACAGTCCTATTGATCAAACAACCATGAAAAGGAAGGATCTCTCTCCCTCAGTTATGCACATCAACAATAACAAGATCAACAACTAATGCTAGCCAGAGCAAGATGAGATAAAATCTAACGAAGGAACATTAGATAAAACATCTCAGACTTTTTCAGCTAGTTGGCCGTCAAAATTGCACTAATAAACGATGGGGAATTGTAGCCTCCTCTTCCTTCTGCAGCTTCCCTGCCAATGCATGCTTGTCCCAACCAAGCACCCATGCTAACTGGCTAAAGTTGGCTAGCTTGCTAGCTAGTTACTTCCAGACACAAATGAGAGAACACCTCACTCTGACCGTTTAACTCGCCGTAACAGAGCTGGTTAGGCTGTTTACATGTTATCTAGAGTGTTCTTGACTAACTATTACCTATTTTTGTCTACATTTACTTACACCAGTCATATTCAATGTGTTGCGAGTTGGTAAATTAATCAGTTGTTCTGCTCTCTGAATTTGCGAATGCAAGAGATATGCTAACTGGATAACAGTCGTTCAAGTTCTTGCTAGCTAAACAAATGACATATGCATCTCTAGCTGTGTATAGCCACCGAAATTATATGAGAGGAAAAAGTCAGTCACTCACCCACTACTCCAATGGCATGACATGACATCCTCCTAGCAGCTAGCTAGCTATCTATCCAACTAACTGTTTTTAGCTTGCTACATAAATAGATACGCTAGCCTATTAGCCACAATTATGACTGACTTGTGATCATTGCCCTTGCTAGTTTGATTGTATTGACATTCCCAGCCTTGGTTACATTTGTCCGTATTTGTCTAGAATATTGAGTAATTAAAACTGAAACAGTGCATCCCGAATGGAGGCAGCCAGCAATGTACCAGGCCAGCAACCTGATAGCAATATTTTTTGGACTACCAAGAAATGATCGGTTAATTATATTCGTCATGCACTGAACTGCATCCATCTATTTTGCCAACAATGCCTTAGTGTACCTCATGGAAAGTTGAGTCAAACGGCCTGCCCAACGAAGGAAAGGCACCCTGTGTGAAAAATCCTGTTTTTTTTAACGAGTTTTCCTATAGATTTTTCTACACGTGATGGTCTAGGTCCACAACAATGCTAAAACAACATCAATCTGATTGGGTGGGCCTGTCAGGGCCTGGCTCCCCAGTGGATGGGCCTCTGTCCACCCAGGCCCATCCATGTCTACGCCCGATCTCGAGTACTAAACACTGCTGAGGACACACAGACAAACAAACACTCATTATCTTTGTTGTTATATGTAGTTTATATTATTTTATAGTTGTATTGTTTGTATATCGTTGTATTTTAAATTTGTGTAACTGTTCTTGTTTATCATTGTATCGTTACTTTTTGTGTTTTGTGTGGACCCCAGAAAGAGTAGCTGCTGCTTCTGCAAAAGGCATTGGGGATCCAAATAAACAAATAAACAAGAAACATGACCAACCAGGTCCTTTTGTCACCAAACAAATCACACTAGTTGCTAAAAGCTACATGAGAAAGGGTGTCCAATTTGTTTGCCATGGATTGCTCACTGGAGACCAGGGTAAACTAACCTCCTCCTCACGCGGTGTGCAAGACTGGTACCATACAGATTCCATCCGCAAGTATTGTGTACTTACTGCAGATGCACTCCAACACTAGCACATAGGCAGACTTCTTATGTCACACCAATGGGGTCTCGGTGTCAGTCATTAACAATGGGGTACATTCAAGTCCAGAATTCCTTGGAGCACTATAAAAAATATATATTTGGATATGAGTAAGAGGGAGAGAGAGAGTATTGATGTTCACAAATCAAAGTGACGTGAGTGAGAGGCGCTCAGGGCTTGTTCATAAAAAAATATTTAATAGTGGTGTACCAAGAATCGATCCTTACAATGTTCCTTTTCAGGACTGCCCAACAGGAGGAATTAGTATTGCAGGAATAAACTAATATCACAATCTTCGATTCAGAAGCTCAGATGGAGGGTTGCCGTCGATTGGTATGATCAATATTCATAATGGATAAATCTAAATCTTCACTGTATCCTGATGGAATAGTATGCAATATCATATATGTATGAGCAAGATTGCTCCCCAATCCACCATTCATAGCCGAATTATCACACAAAGATGTACAGTAGATAAATTCAGCTGGGGAGTCAAATTATAGCCAGATAAATCATTGGCATGCGACAACTGATAATGATAGCAATGCTCCCTTTACAGTTCATGATTAATTAAAGAGTCTAGCATTTGAAGTTCACTGTACATTGACACAGGGCTTTGGGGTATTTGTTAAGAAATATGAACATTCAAGTTTATAGTGTGTGTGTGTGTGTGTGTGTGTGTGTGTGTGTGTGTGTGTGTGTGTGTGTGTGTGCGTGTCTTTTGTCTGTGCCTGATCGTGCAGAGTTGTGTGGACAGCGGTGCTTACTGTATTTTCTTGATATGATATGAATATTCAGGATGTCTAATTTCACACTGGGTGACCATACAGAGCTAGAACTGTGTTAACTTGCTGCTTCATTATAATTTGTTTAAATTGCTTGAACGCTCTGCAGTCTGCAGGAGGCCCGTATCTCTGTAACACCGTTGAGCCACTAGCTCCAAGTATCGAAGACACAGTAGTGTCTGGCAGTGGCAGCCGGAATATAAAGTGAAAGGTTTTAAAGAAGGAGAACCGATCAGTGGATGTGTATTTCTAATTCAGTCACCTAGTTCTCCCAAGAAGTAAACAAGGGCACTAAAATCTGTATTCAATGGCTGCTTAAACTGATCCCCAGAGTTGACTAGAAGCCGGATGCTAAGCTAATCGTCATGCAATCGTCATGCAATCCCTTCTCAAAGTCAGGGTATGAGGCGAGAAACGTGCCTATGTTCATCGAAAGTACACTAGATGACCAAAAGCTTGTCAAACATCTCATTCTAAAATCATGGGCATCAATATAGGGCCTGTTCCTTCATCAATAACTAGGGTACAGATGGGGCACTAAATTGATCACTAACATTTTGAAGATGAGCCATTTACTCATGCTCTGCTGCACAGTCCAGTCATATCTGATTGAGATCATAACCTGGTGTCAGAAGTGATTCAACCTCGTCAAATATAAGACAGCAGAGATTACTTGAGTTTTGTCAGAGTTTAGAATGACCAAAAGTAGCTACTTTTGAGGAGATGGAGTCGTATTAACGCCCATTGTGTACGTTGCCCATGCTACGCCAATAGGCCTCGCAGTGAATTCTGGGCAATTCTGGGACAAGGAGAGCTCTCCTTCAAGGAATGAATGGGGGTCAATTGGGCGCTAGCTCAAAAACCAAACATTAGCATGAATTTCGTCAACAAGAACTACAACATTACAAATATTTTCGAAGATGTGAGATAATTAACTTGCTGTCTGTAATATTGTATAGCTTTGGAATTGTGACATTACGTACAATAACTGTAGAGAAATGGGTTTCCATGGCCGAACAGCTGCACAAAAGCCTAAGATCACCATGCGCAATGCCAAGCGTCGGCTGGAGTTGTGTAAAGCTCGCCGCCATTGGACTCTGGAGCAGTGGAAACGTGTTCTCTGGAGTGATGAATCACACTTCACCATCTGGCACTCCGACGGACAAATCTGGGTTTGGAGGATGCCAGGAGAACGCTACCTGCCCCAATGCAGTGTCAACTGTACAGTTTGGTGGAGGAATATTGGTCTGGGGCTGTTTTTCAAGGTTCGGGCTAGGCCCCTTAGGGAAATCTTAACGTTAAAGCATACAATGACATTCTAGACAATTCTGTGCTTCCAACTTTGTGGCAACAGTTTGTGGAAGGCCCTTTCCTGTTTCAGCATGACAATACCCCTGTGCACAAAGCAAGGTCCATACAGAAATGGTTTGTCGAGATCGGTGTGCAAGAACTTGACTGGCCGGCACAGAGCCCTGACATCAACCCCATCGAATACCTTTGGCCTGAACTCGCTAATGCTCTTGTGGATGAATGGAAGCAATTCCCCACAGCAATGTTCCAACATTTAGTAGGAAGCCTTCACAGAAGAGTGGAGGCTGTTATAGCAGCAAAAGGGGGACCAACTCCATATATTGATGCCCATGATTTTAGAATGAGATGTTTGACAAGCTTTTGGTCATCTAGTGTACTTTCGATGAACATAGGCACATTTCTCGCCTCATACCCTGACTTTGAGAAGGGATTGCATGACGATTAGCTTAGCATCCGCGTGACGCAGCATGACAAAGTGAACGTGATTGGTTAACAGTCTGCTGGGTGGGGCGTTATACGTTTCTCAATTCATTGCCCAATGAGATTCCTATCTCCTCCTTTCTCTAATATACCTGGCAGAGCAGCCCAAACTGAACGAGTGACAGACAGACAGGAGAAGTTAATGGATTTACTAACGGTGGAAGTTCTTTCTGATTTTGAGTTTCGGGCAGGGCAGGGCTTTAAATTTGGCAGAAGCATTCGGGCCTGGGTAGTGTAGGGACTGAACGTTGTGGGTAGGCCTCGGACTTAAAATTCATTCCGTGCAGGGCTCTGTCTTTCCTCTTTCACAATTCTACCTACAGCTCAAACCAACATAAAGTATATCCCCAACATTGTCTTTTGTCAAGGGATTGACACAAGATGCAAGGTAAGGGCTTGTTGTCATGACAACTAGCATTGTGCCCAGAATGTATAGCCAAATGAGAGCCACATATAGATCTCTATTCATGCATTATTTTCAAAAGTTAAACTGACCCTTTTGAGTGGATGGTAGATGTCATCTTTAAACTGCCCCATTAGTTCATGGCAACAAGTTACAAATCAGGGATTTTTCTGTATATAATAATTATATTCGGGATGGTAAAATGCTTTCAGTGTTAACTTAACTAAAACCAGATATAAACTATGCAGAAAAGATAATGGACCTAGAGTATATATGTATTTATATTATAATATTTGAGAACTAACAATCACCAAAATAAAAGCTATTTTAAATTTAAAATGCCAAAACAAATAAGTTAAAATTCTTAAAATGTCTCTGCACCACCAAGATGGGGGGGCTCAAATACTCTAAAATTCAGCCAGATCAAAAAGGGGCTTAAGAGGTGGGCGTTGGCATGGGGCCATGCCACACTCACTACTTAAGTCCCTTTTTGATCCAGAAAAAAAACCTACAAATCTATTTTCTTTCAAATATTCACAAAAAACCCACTGCCACAAGGAAACCAACCACAGACACCTGCCTTGGATATGTATTTATTTTTATATTTAACTAATTTGTTCTTATTTAACTAAGAACACATTCTTATTTACAATGACGCCCTACCTACAGGGTCAGTGCCTGGTTTAAATTAGGGCTAAGTGCCTTTGCTTAACAGGTTTTTCACCTTGTCGGCTCGGGTATTCGAACCAGCGACCTTTCAGTTACTGGCCCAACGCTCTAACCGCTAGGCTACCTGCCGCCCTAGGACCAGGAGTTTTCCTTAAGCATGAAAAAAAAAAACTAGCATCCCTAGTTAGTTAAAGGCTATAACATGGGCCCAGAGATTTTCCTGCTCAGGTCACATGGTCAGGGAAAATTCCTGTCCATACAAAGCATGTATTATATATTATGTTTTATGTACATATGTATGACTGACTGACAGAGAAGTCCTTAGACCACTGCCATAATCGACTACAGTATTTCAGTCAAAAAACGAGATTGATAGTAATTGAACACCTCTGAAATAAACAGGTAATTATAGATTATTAGGACTGTGTGCTACGGAATATAATCCCTTATTAGTTTGCAACTTTAATTTAATTGATTGCCCATTGGAAAGCAAAATCCAAGATGAGATCTCCTTTATAACCTCTGTCAATCTCCTAGACAAAAAAGAGCAGTAGTCAATACTAAAGTGAGATGTGCATTTTCCGATACATCTCAATTGTCACTCCTGAGAAGTAGACATGGATCTGTCTCACAGTGATCACTGTATGAGTTCTCTGAACTCTTTCACACACGTCTCTTTTCTCAGTCTCAGCTACTAGATAAATGAGAGTAGTACAAGATCTTAAATTAGTCTCAATGTGATACGAACAATTAGATGCTCTATGTCAAACGTCTTACATTTATCCCATACAGATCTCAGTGGTATTTACACATTGTAATCTTGGACCTTGGATCTCACTATGAACTATGTATATATGAGACTAATTATTACAGGTCTGATCAATTCATGCAAATGTCATCTCAGAGATATCTCTACATGATTTCAAAGTGGTGAAGTGTAAAATAATCACAAAAGTGGAGCAGATAGAATTTATTTCCATTAGTTCATCATTCATACTAGTCATTTGTTGAGTATACCTAGTCCTTCTCAAGTGTGTTTGGGAAATGAGCTGCAAACACAATACCACACGTCCAAAACATGCTCAAGGGTAATTACAACTGTGTTGACAGGTTTCCAATAGGGGCACAACATGAAAGCATGTACCATGTGTTAGAGTATCTTGCAGCAAAGAAAAACCTGCACTTTCAAATTCGCTAACAAGTGCCCATTTGTCACCTGATTCCTCAGAGGTAAAGAAGAATTCAATCTGTCCATACTTTATTTGTGTTACATTAGAAAAAAAACACTAAAATTGTTCCTTCGGTTTCCTTTCCAATAATGCCTTGATTTGAGACGAGTTCTCTTAACTTGTGCCCTGTGAAATGTGGAGTACCATGTATAGCCATTTTTGTCTTCAAAATGGAAACATGAATGAGTCCATAATGGGCCAAGGGCTCTGACGCTGTCTGCCAGGTGCACAAGAAGATGAATATTTGCTGTTTGGTAACGCTCACCATAGAGATTACTAATTTGAGAGCAAAAGTTCCATAGCAGTTTCTCTGCATGATCGATCTGTTGTATTGATATGGAGTCCATCAGAAGAATGAAAATAACTTCACATAAGGAGGAAGTGATTTTAGTAAAGAACACCATGGAAAACAACAGGTCCAAAAAGTATTAAAAGAGCCCGATATTCTGATGCCTTAAAAAACATCCTGTGAGATGCTACTGATCGAGGATATCGCGTAAAGGGTGGTGGTCGGATTGTCTATTTCTTTTTTTTCTTTTGACATGCTGAAAGGCTGATGAGAGAACTCAGTGGAAAACCATAGAAGCTTCAGGAGGCAAATCCCTCCTAACAGAGCTGAGTGGATGTAGTCTATGCCAGTGCTATGGATTAGGTCATAACTTTTAAGTTGGCTATGCCAACAGGGTTCCTTGACACCTTTCAGTGGTTTTTGTCTCATAGGCCATTTTAGCGTCATCAGCAAATGTTTGATGTGTGCGAGGTGGCCCTTTTGGATCAATTTCTAAGAATGGAAATGCATGAACATGTCCCCTTTGCCCTGTCTTCAGTCTTTCCAGGCTGCTCACATTTCTGACATCCAAAGTTCCCATTGAACTGCACTGTATTTAATACTATAACTTTGGTAGGCTAGACACATGTGCCAGCAATGGTGAGCACTTTGCACATAAACGTTTCAGAGCCCTCTGCAGGATGCAGATGAATTCCATCCTTTTGAAGTTTACTCAGTGTGTTACTTAGTGGTCTAAGAAATGTAACCATAGATGTCCACATACCAAAGCCCGGCAAAAAAAATCACATTGTCTCTTTTTGTGCATTCAACCAAGCTCAATTCATTAATGATACAATAAAAAGGCCACACTGAAAATGTAGATGATTTAAAAATAGGTACCCCATCTGTGTTCCATGTAAGTGAGACGCTTCAAGGACCACTAAGAGGACCATCCCATCTGCATGCTGTCTGTAAACTTCTGCATCATATATCTTCTATGTTGTTAGGATCTTTCTTCTTCTTCCTACAAAATCTAAAGTTAAGCTTTTCCTGAAAACCAGGCTTGAGAAACGATCTTATTTGGGCATCAATTTGAACCTCCATGAAGGATGATGCTGATCCTTCTTCTGACATGCTGGTCAGACATTGCAATTGTTCACTCTCTACTGACGCAAAACATTTGCTGCATCACAATAGGGGAAGATGCAGAGTGGGGGGGGGGGGGGGGGGGGGGGGAGTCTCTGAACTTATGTACACTGCTCAAGTAGTCTGTGTTGAGACTATCCGGACAAAGCAATGTTGTTAATTTAAGCAAATCACTAAGTACCTGTTACTTTATGCATAAGCCATGATTACCAAAAGGCACTCCAACGGTTATGGATGCATTGTCATATAAAGGTTTGCCTGTTTTTGTTGTCGTTGGATGTTGACTGTGCACCCTCCTCACTAGACACCTCACTAGACACCAATCCCTCACTGAAGATAAAGTTATAATCATAGGGCCAATACATGAAATTAGGCAACACTTCCTCAAAAGATTCAGACGGATTATACTGGTCAGTATTGTCACATACAGTTAAGACATCAGGAGTACCTCTGCTGGCTGATCTGAAGTTGGAAGTTGGCTCTTCGTTTTCAATGGTAAAGTCAATCGTTGAAACATTCTCTTGTGCTGGTAACAGAAATTAATAAAACAACAGTTTAATAGTATGTTTAGACAACATTTATTAATGGTAAAACATTGTGTTGCACCATCACTGTGAGTGTACACATGGGTCTCAAAAAAACTTTTTTTATTAGATATTTATGCAAATATGTTTCTAGAACAAGAGGGTGCTACTATAAAACATAGGAAGTGGAAAAATAATATATAACTTACTTAAATATTGTTCATCTGTCATGCTGTCCTGATGGAGCAGGTGTGTTCTGTCCTGATGGGACGGGTGTGTTCTGTCCTGATGGGACGGGTGTGTTCTGTCCTGATGGGGCTGGTGCGTTCTGTCCTGATGGAGCAGGTGCGTTCTGTCTTGATGAGGTAGGTGTGTTCTGTCTTGATGAGGCAGGTGCGTTCTGTCTTGATGGGGCAGGTGCGTTCTGTCTTGATGAGGCAGGTGCGTTCTGTCTTGATGAGGCTGGTGCGTTCTGTCTTGATGGGGCTGGTGCGTTCTGTCTTGATGGGGCTGGTGCGTTCTGTCTTGATGGGGCTGGTGCGTTCTGTCTTGATGGGGCTGGTGTGTTCTGTCTTGATGGGGCTGGTGTGTTCTGTCTTGATGGGGCTGGTGTGTTCTGTCTTGATGGGGCTGGTGCGTTCTGTCTTGATGGGGCAGGTGCATTCTGTCTTGATGGGGCAGGTGCATTCTGTCTTGATGGGGCAGGTGCGTTGATCCGTCCTGATGGGGTAGTTGCGTTCCATTCATGTGGGCAGGCAGGGAGTAGGGAGTAAAATAAAAATATATATTAAAATTGTGTCTGTTATAAAATATGGCAGAGCAATGCCACGCCACTCACCAAATGTGCAGTCCTTCTTGGTCGTTTAAGTGGCCCAGCGTTGTCTTTATTCATCGTTCTTCTCCATCGCCTTCCAGGCTCTGGTCTTGTCATTTTGAGTCTCCAATATTATTCAATAGAGATACAACTAATTACGGCTAGCCCAGTGTTACAGTGTGTTTGCTCACTCAATTATCATCAAGATACATAGGCCTAACACATCTTTTAAAGATTCAAGATGCAATACTAATATGCATTACCAAATACAATTGTTAGAAATGTTGTCCTTTATAAACAGTACACACATATGCTGAAATACTAAGGCTACCAGCTACGTTAACTTTATATTGGAATTCAATATGCATGGGGGATTGAAGTATATTATGTGATAAACTTGCATTACTAATACAAACAAATAAAGCTATTTTACTTACTTAGTTAGCTCTTGCAAACATTGACGCAACTTTTCCCCGTGGGTTTGTAAGAAGAGCTCCCTGGCAAAACCATATGAAATGTATTTGCTCCCTGGCAACTAGCTATTCAACCTTGGTATAAACTGTTTCGTGTTTATTTCAAAGGACATATAATTAATTGGACGACCTTACTTGAAATGTGATTGGACACCATTTAAAGACCCGTGAGGTAATTGCTTTGCTGATGCTGACAATTAGTTATCCACGCGGACCCTTGCCGCAGATAGTTTGAATTAGCTAAGTAAAGAAGGTAAGAAACAAAATCAACTGAATACACTGTGAACGATTAAATTATCATACCCTAAACTGAAATAATAATATATGTAATATATCATTTTCAGGGCTATATCAAAATGGAAAATAATAGCGTGCTGTTGTATTTCTGAACAGCCAGCTGCTAACCCGATTTTCCATTTTGATCTCCCAGACTAGTAGTGCTATTATTGATCAGATTTAAAAACTTACTGGTTTTAACAAAAAGGTAAACTTATTGATTGAAACTAGCTAACCTGCTAGCTACCAGCACTTTTAAATAATCTCTCTAACTTCTATCTATATGACCCAATAATTCTAATCTGCTTGCTAAATTATCTGAATTTAGATAAAGCAATGATTGTAGTTATAATTATATCATGTGTGATTGATGGGTTTTAATTTTTATTTATATCAATTGGTCAAAGAAGGCAAGTTACAATTGAAACCGCAAATTCTCTTGAAAAAAAAAAAACATATTGAAATTACTATTCACAGAATGGACATGCCACAGCCTAAGAAGGATTGTCCTCCAAAGAGACAACGTTTTCCCACAAAGAAGGTGCAGGATATGTCTCCAGAATTGGCCCCAAATGAGCATTCTGGTAAATACTGCGCTAATCTGAAATCATACCAATGTTTGCTACCCGTAGGATAAGCACCAGGAGAATATGATGATGTGCAAATATGTGTCTCTTTTCACGTGTATCAACCAGTAATCTTTTGAGTAACATAAGGCTTTAACATTTTCTCTCCCTCTTTTCAATTTCTCTTTCAGGACATTTAGCTTTTGTGAGGTTCGAGGATGGATACACTGCAAAAATCTTCCAAACATCTGATATTCTAGGTAAAGAGGACATTACTATCAGACAGCTGCAAGATCTTAGGTCAGGAGTAGCCATTCTAGCCAAGTGGTCAGATGGTATATTGTATAGGGCCACTGTTGAATACATTGGGCAGCCAGACCAGATAAAAAAAAAAAAAGGTTAGAATGAAAAACAATTACAGATTCTTAGATATGGACAAGCAAGAGAAGGGCCGCCCACCTCAACCAACAGTACGTCAGTCACCCATAACTGAACATTTAAGCTCACCGTAATAATTGAGAGGAGCCCACTGTCTAAACACGGCGAAGATGTCAGATCAATACCCCCTCTCTGCAGACAAAACCCAGCCAGTACATCTCTCAATGGTGGCAACGCACCCACCCTGGTGAGACGGAATCCCCCAGCCCCCATGAGACAGCACACACCCACCCTGGTGAGACGGAATCAACCAGCCCCAAATGAACAGCACGCACCAACCTCCGTTGGACAGCATCCCCCAGCCCCCATGAGACAGCACACACCCACCCTGGTGAGACAGCATGTTCCTCTCATCGTTCCGCCTTGCTGCCATCCATCAGGCATCTAGGCAAGATTGCTTGCGTCTGTTTCATTTGCTTTTTGACCATTTTTTCTCAGTGGAAGAATGTGTCAATTCAACGCCATAGCAAGATCCCCGAGGGGAAGCGAGTCCTCGACCGCAAGAAGGTCAGTGGAATTCTAAGTATTTTCTCAAAGCTAGGTTACTTGGTTATTTAAAAACTGCCTACAGCAAATTAGGATTGATTCTTGATGAAAAGGATTTACGTATGTTATTGGCTAATTCATCACTGCAATCAAGTCAAATCAAGTTTATATACTTTATTCCAGCCTACGTCTTGCAATGTGCTACCTTGCATGGTTGGGCCAGAATCGGTGAAGCCAAACTGAAGAAGGCATTCATCAACAAGTGTAGGACCAGAGCAGGACATAGTAGTGGACATAGTAGTGACTCAAATATTTTTGTTTGTGTACAATGTGCTTGGTTATTTTCAATAATAACATACTGTTATGTGCTTGGTGTCACATGTAGGTTAGACTTTTTGTTGACTACACCTGGTGGGTGACAACTGCCTATTTTCATCTCTACAATATTATTTTTGGGTTTACCTCATGTTTCAAATCAGGTACAAGAGCATATGCTGTATATTCATTTTATTTAGGTTCTTACAGTTAATGGAACCCAATCTGTGCTGGGAATGAAAAGTGGGATGAGATGCTTTGTTTTTGCACAGTGCCATCCATTTTGTTACCAAAGCCCCATATACTACCCACCACTGCGACCTGTACGCTCTCATTGACTGGCCCTCACTACATATTCGTTGCCAAACCCACTGTCTTTATTAGGTAAATCCCCGCCTTATCTCAGCTCGCTGGTCACCATAGCAACACCCACCCGTAGCATGCGCTCCAGCAGGTATATTTCACTGGTCATCCCCAAAGCCAACACCTCCTTTGACTGCCATTCCTTCCAGTTCTCTGCTGCCAATGACTGGAACTAATTGCAAAAATCCTTGAAGCTAGAGGTTCCTATCTCCCTCACTAACTTTAAGCATCAGCTGTCAAAGCTGCTTATCGATCACTGCACCTGTATATAGCCCTTCTGTAAATAGCCCATCCTACTACCTCATCCCCATATTTATTTATTACTTCCGCTCATTTTGCACTCCAGTATCTCTATTTGCACATTCCATCATTCCAGTGTTAATGCTAATCTGTCATTTATTTCGCCACTATGGCCTATTTATTGTCCTACCTTCCTAACCTTACTGCATTTTGCACTACATTTGCACTCTGTATATAGATCTTCTATTGTGTTATTGACTGTACGTTTGTTTACTGTGTAACTCTGTGTTGTTTTTTGTCGCACTGCTTTGCTTTGTCTTGGCCAGGTCGCAGTTGTAAATGAGAACTTGTTCTCAACTGACCTACCTGGTTAAATAAAGGTGAAATAAAAATGAATACAAAATAATATAATAAGCACTGTTGAATACATTTGTTGATCTGTATCCGTTTTCTTTCTTGTTTTTAACAGCTAATCATGACGCAAATTAAATTCTCAATTGTGTCTCATATCTATAAATGACACATGGAGGAGACGTTCCACATACAATGTAGAGATCTCCTTTATGGCTCATACTTCTTAGATATTTCTGAAATGATCACCTCAGACAAAGATCATTAGTCTAATAAAAAAGTTTCCAACTTCTCTCAGGAACGTACCATTATTGCTCCTTAAAAATAACAAGAATGAGCTCAACGGTATACAGTACAATGATGAGACCTCCTCTGCTGATCATACTTCGAATACTGCTAAAACGATCATCTCAATTCAACTTCACGTGTCCTATATATGTCTCGTAGAAGTCTCTAACTTCATCTCAATATTGCTCCGAAGGGTCCTTTAGGCGCAATAACCCAGACACAAACGGTCACAGAATGATTCAAAATTGAGAAGCTCTAGGTAGTCTCAAAAGATCTGGAGGATATCCGAGTGAGCAACAGATTTTTTTCATATGGGTAGTGGCAGAGAAAATAAACACATAAACGCTGAATAGTATTGAAGTTGAGGCTATGGCAAACGCAGACAATTTGTCTATGTCAATGTACAACAGGGAAATTAAGCATCCACGTGCCTTGTGCGAACGCCCAAAATTCAGGAGAGCCCACTTCAGAGCCAATTTGCATCGGAAGCCTTTGAAATGTGATCCAATGCTCAGTAGGTCTTGGTGAGGTGGCGTAAGATTGTTGCAAAATATGAACACAGAAACAACAAGATGAGATCCAGCCATGGTAACATATTTGTTACTATAACATACTGTATGTAGATATGATATAACTAGGCTATATAACATTTTTAAATTGATTGTTCCACAGGTGTAACTGAGACCCAAGTGACCCAGCTACATTCTCCTCCTATCCGTCACTGTCATCGGTGGCTGACATGGACTTTTATGGATCGTCTTAGAAAGCCAGTCATCCTAGATGAATCATTTCATAGAGCACACTCACAGCTTTCAGATCATTGCAAGTTAATTAATTCAAGCCTGAAGCGGCCAATCCCTATTACTAATATTGGTATGAGCTTTGGAAACAAAAAGTAATTATGCAGCATTAGAAAGATCTATTGCTACAAACTCAAACTCTCTTATGTCCTCCATAATAACATTTCTAACATATGGATTCCTGACAATGTGACCTGACCCGATAAACTATAGGGCCCAAAGTTTTTCACTGGTCATGTCATGTGGTCTGGAAAAACTCTTGGCTCTAGACTCGCCACAAGTTCGCAGAGTTTATCTGACTGACAAAGTTTTAAAGCCCATTTCCATTAGCTTAGTCATAAGCATCTCAAACATAATTTGTCCCCTGTGTAATCTTCGGATTGTCAAATGCTCTGAAAGTGGCCCTTGAAGTTAAATGTGGTGAATGATTGTCCTTGTCTCAATTCTGTAGAGATCACCCTCCATCAGATGGTGAACGATGGATGCAGCAGGCATGTTAACCTTCACTACACTAGGGAGTCGTGCCTCGGTGTCCAATCCATCAATTGATCAAGCATTCAATGAGATCATGCATCTTACTTCACTTTTCTGTCAGCCGGTGCAAATTGCAACAACACACAGGTGTTTGCTCAGGCAGTCATTCAGCAGCGGTAGAGCTGAAAACTTCATTTGGATTTGGGGGTGTAGTTGCTTACCTAACATTGTGATACTCTTGAGGAATATTGGGGAATATTTTGCAAAAAATCTTTCCTGTGTGCAGCACTTTGGTAATGAAAGTTTATGCAGATAATCCAAGGATGCCCCATTCAACCTTGGCGAGTCTCCGCTAGTGCACAAATGGTGGTCAGAGAGTTGGACCTGGGGCCATTAAGATGCAGTGTCAAACACATGAGGGAGAGTATTAGCGTACCCTTGAGCAAATTACTCCACCTGAAATTCAACAGCAAACAAAACGGCAGAATGAATATGCTAAATGTGACCTACGGGAGGTGTCGGCTATGCAAATAGATAAATAATCTCAGGATAAAAAGGGCCATATTTAATGCATACAGGATGCATGCATTGTGTGTGTGTGCTTGCTTGCATGCGGCACATACCTGCATGTGTGCGCACGTGTGTGTGTGTGTGTGTGTGTGTGTGTGTGTGTGTGTGTGTGTGTGTGTGTGTGTGTGTGTGTGTGTGTGTGTGTGCGTGTGTGTACCTGCATGTGGGTGAACGTGCCTGTATGTGCACGCCCATCTGTGTTTTCAGCAGGCTGCCTGAGAGGGGAATGCGGATGGCTGGCTAAATGAACTCAGACAGATGCTGAGCACGATAGAGCTGGCCCCTGCCCACTTAGAGGAAATGGGACTTTGTTAAGGACTAGTGACTGTCACTCTGTCCCTAACTGTGCAGGGGAGAGTGGGTGATGATAATTAACCTTCAACACAATCATCCCGGATACCTGGGGAGGAATGTCATGGGCACTTTGTGTGGGCCTCATGTCCAGTCCACCGCACACACACACACACACACACACACACGACACACACGACACACAAACACACACACACACATCCTGGTAGTTGTAGGTTATCCTTATCATATTGACAAAATCCAATGTTTTCAGAACTCAAGAGATGTGGCTTTGGCGTGTGACCTAACATCCAACAAAAGATGGCTTTTCTTCTCTGGCTGAATGCAGGTCTTAAGCCATGAAATAGTGTAGTAAGACACCAAAGCCCTAATATGTCTAAATGGTAGAGGCTCTAGTTGCTCTACAATTAGTTTGATGAAATGTAGAGCAGTGTTTTCCAAATGGTGGCTGGTGGATCAAGGCTAAATCTGGGATTGTGGTTATGGTTAGGAACATGATTGTATCTCTTTGAGGGGAAGTAAAAACTATTGAATGGCTTTAGGTGGCCCCAAATCCCAATGCTAAAACATTTTGGAAATGGATTAGGAGTATGTGCTCCCAAGTGGCCCAGCAGTCTAAGGCACTGCATCTCAGTGCTAGAAGCGTCACTACAGACACCCTGGTTCGAATCCAGACTGTATCACAACCGGCCGTGATTGAGAGTCCCATAGGGCGGTGCACAATTGGCCCAGCGTCGTCCGAGTTTGGCCGGTGTAGGACGTCATTGTAAATAAGAATTTGTTCTTAACTGACTTGCCTAGTTAAATAAAGGTTAAAAAAAAGTATAATACAAGATAGTCCACAAGGGGGTGCCATATAGCCTCCTGAACCACCAACTAACACTCCTGAGCATGCACCCACCGCTACATGTGCACTCTCTGTCACACACACCTGTCAAAGGTCAATCAAGCAATTCAAACAGATTAATTTGATTGAAAATATCCTGCAACATATTTGTCTCCCTTATTCTAAACCTTGAATCATCAGATAAGTGGATGGAATAGGTTATTTAAATAAAATGTGCAAGGGAATGTCATATACTGTATGAGGCTATACAAAAGTATAAACAAATCAAGGAATTAATCAATGAATACCAATCAAATCAATCAATTACTCTAGCTAATTAACTGTCTCTAACCAGAATAGAAAGAGGAGTGGGAGGCCCCAGTGCACAACTGAGCAAGAGGACAAGTACATTAGAGTGTCTAGTTTGAGAAACAGATGCCTCACAAGTCCTCAACTGGCAGCTTCATTAAATAGTACCCTCAAAACACCAGTCTCAACGTCAACAGTGAAGAGGCAACTCCGGGATGCTGGCATTCTAGGCAGAGTTGCAAAGAAAAAGCCATATCTTCCTCTGCCCAGTGTCTGTTTTCTTTTGCCCTTAATCTTTTCCTTTTATTGGCCAGTCTGAGATATGGCTTTTTCTTTGCAACTCTGCCTAGAAGACCAGCATCCCGTAGTCGCCTCTTCACTGTTTTGTGAGGCAATTCCTACTGGAAGACATTTGATTAACTTAATTCACCATAATTGAAAAAATGTATAGGGAATGAATGAATGAATGAATGAATGAAGGGTAGGGTTGGGGGGGGGCAGAAAAATCAGGTTATTCAATTGAGCAACAAGCCCCAATGGCACATTTGAGGGACTGATAAGGTATCTTGCATAGAATATTGACATGACATGATGTGGTCTTATATTCTCAATGAACCCTATTAACCGTAAACAATACATCATGAAAGTCAATAGCCTACCATTCCTCAAAATTATTATCTCAGAAGAGGAGTGCTCAGACTTGTACACTTTCTTACCTGTCTCTTCAACATAAATCGACGTTTTTGCTGTTTTTTTAGCAGTGCTTCTCCTTTTGGTATAATTTCTCCTTGTGGAACAGGTGTAGCCTCGGTTGGCTTTATTGGGAAGGAAAAAACGGCAGCCGTTTGTGCAATCCCCAGTTTTCTATAGCAATGCGCTTTCGTGGGTAGCCCTTAATATGGGGTAGCCTCTTGCGCGCTGGTATAGGGAGAAATAACCTGCTATATGCGCGTGTCGACCAGGCTACTCACTCAATAACCATTTAAAAATCGGTCCTCTTTCCGTATATCCTTGCGGTACCAGTTATATCGGGCATTGATTCGTTCTCTTATATCCGCATCCAAACAGTTGGAAATGATCCTCTACTTTTCTTTGAAGAAAATTAGTGGTCCAATTTCTCAAAAGCTTAACAAATGTCGTTTCCTTAGAGTACTTTCTTGTCTTGAAATGGACAAGTAGCTTGAATTTATTTCAGCCTATCTAATTCAGTTTGTTCTCAAGAAAAATATAGGGCTCTCCCGCTTTCCTCTTGCTTTTGCGGGCGACCGGCCGTAGTTGAAAATGCTTTAGCACAGCTTGAGCTTCAGGGAGGGTACGGAACGCAATGCATCCAAATATCAACGGTTAATTCAATCTCTCGAAATCTAGATCATGCGTTTACCGAATAAGCAATCTCAAATGTCGTTGTAAAGAATCAAATGGACATCAATGGCCATGCGGAACGATGCTGGAGAAAGACGCCGTTGATGCCTCTGTGAAGTGAAGTCCCCCTCACAGACTAGTTTTTGGTGCCTTACTTCACTATATCCAATGTTAAAGGAACCAGCACTTGTTTCTGTGCAGCGAGTTTACAGGTGCATCACTATACATCCCATGAAGTGTAATCCCAGCTAGCACAGTTGGTTCCTTGGAAGTTGCGAGAACGTTCGTTTTTGGTTTCCCATTGGTTCTGGGAACGAAGGAAGCCACACGTTTCCTGACTGGTAAAAAATTAATGTTTTTAATTTGAGATGATCGTTTTAGCAGTATTCGAAGTATGATCAGCAGAGGAGGTCTCATCATTGTACTGTATACCGTTGAGCTCATTCTTGCCTCTGTTATTTTAAAGGAGCAATAATGATATGTTCCTGAGAGAAGTTGGATAAGCCCTCATTAATGTGTTCTGAGAACATATGTGAACATTTAGCCTGTTTAGGTAGTAGGGAGGTACTGAATTTTTTTTACAATGTTTCCCTGAAAGTTATACTGGGAGATTATAATCTCCCATATATATATATATTTTGAAAATATATTATTTCAAAAATATTTTTTTAAATATATTTTAATTTATTATTTTCACCTAACCCTACCACCCCTCCCCTAATTGGAGTAAACTAATGGACATCAATACTTAGGCTTCCACTTCCAGCTTATACATACTTCATCAATTTCATTTACAATAGGTCTCTTTTGTTTGTTTTAGTCCCAGCCAATGCTCCTACCCTCCAGGCCACCTGCCGCACTGAAGACCATCCAGTTTAGATTTCAGGCTTTCATATACTGTATTTTTCCACTGTGCTGTGATGTTTCACAAAAGTTCTGAACCTTTCTATTGTCATAGTTTCTACATATTGTAAAATAAAGATAAGCACCTTCGCTAAGAGCATTACTATATTATTGATCGATTGACTACGACTTTTCAAATCCCCCAGCAGTGCCATTTGCAGAGTTAGCTCCAAGTAAATGTTGCATTTTTTCAGCCATTCCTAAACCTGTGACCAAAAACAAGCTACATACAGGCAGTACCAAAACAAATGATCTAATGATTGTCTCTTCGCAGCAAAATCTGCAGAGCTGGGATGGTAGTATCCACCATATAATGTATATAACATTCATTGGTTGCGAGAATTTTGTATAATAATTTAAATTGAGAAACTTGACGTTTTGAATCCTGCGTTGGTTTGTGTACTAGTTCATAAACCATGTGTCATGGAATCGGTACATCGAAAATCTCCTCCTAACTATTTTGCAACCTGTATGGTGCAGCTGTCAATTTTTGGTTCTTAAATTAAACTGGTATATTTTTTGGGGGGGGGGCATTTTTGGTCTTTAATGCAGGGCCAACAGACAAGTTCCTTACCTTATCCCCTTTCCACTTGCCTCTTCCATTTTTGAGGTAATGCTGCAATAAATTGGTTGTAATTTTGGATAGAGTAGATATTTCCATATATTTTTATTAACTGCATGTGTGACATAACTCCACCAGTCCTATTTATGATATCATTTACAAAGATCACACTGTTTTGTTTTGTTATTACAGTTTTTTGTATAATATTTTTATATCAATTAGTGTATTAGTATATTTTTTAGATTATTTCATTTTCAAATAACCAAAAGTGAGAGGTTGTAATCTGAATGAGAGGGAAAAAGGTCATTCTTGATTACGGGGTGAACTCCCTCAGAAGTGAGGGATCTAGAATGTCCTCCACCGGCACCCAGCATCTCTCCTCCGGGCCGTACTCCTCCCACTCCACGAGGTACTGGAGGCTCCTAGCCCGACGTCTTAAGTCCAGGATGGCTCGAACAGCATATGCCGGGGCCCCCTCGATGTCCAGCGGGGGCGGAGGGACCTCCAGAACCTCATGTCCTTGGAGCGGACCAGCCACCACCGGCCTGAGGAGAGACACATGGAACGAGGGGTTAATACGGTAGTCGGGCAGGAGCTGTAGCCTATAACACACCTCTCCTCAGGACTTTGAACGGCCCCACAAACCGCGGGCCCAGTTTCCGGCAGGGCAGGCGGAGGGGCAGGTTTCGGGTCGAGAGCCAGACCCGGTCCCCCGGTGTATCTCACGGCTCGTTGTAGATGCACGTGGGCGGCATTCCAGGTCTCCTCCGAGCGCTTGAACCACTCATCCACCGCAGGAGCCTCGGTCTGGCTTGGGGCACACGGTGCCAGAACCGGCTGGTAACCTAGTACACATTGAAAGGGAGATAGGTTAGTGGAGGAGTGGCGGAGTGAGTTCTGGGCCATCTCGGCCCAGGGAATGAACGCCACCCACTCCCCCGGCTGGTCCTGGCAATACGACCTCAGAAACCTCCCCACATCCTGGTTCACTCTTTCCACCTGCCCGTTGCTCTCGGGGTGAAAACCTGAGGTGAGGCTGACCGAGACCCCCAGATGTTCCATAGACTCCTTCCACACCCTAGACGTGAATTGGGAAACCCCGGTCAGACACTATGTCCTCAGGCACCCCGTAGTGCCGGAATGCGTGGGTGAACAGGGCCTCCGCCGTTTGTAGAGCCGTCGGGAGACCAGGCAAAGGAAGGAGGCGACAGGACATAGAAAACCGATCCACAACAACCAGGATCGTCGTTTTCCCCTGTGACGGCTGAAGGTCCGTCACAAAGTCCACCGACAGGTGTGACCACGTTCGCTGTGGAATGGGTAGAGGTTGTAATTTACCTCTGGGCAGGTGTCTGGGCGCCTTATACTGCGCGCACACCGAACAGGAGGAAACATAAGCCCTCACTTCCTTAGCTAAGGTGGGCCACCAGTACTTTACATTCAAACAGCGCACCGTCCAGGATGACCAGAGGAGAGCGAAGTATGGGCCCACACGATCAGGCGGTCACGGTCAACGGACAGGACGTACCTAAGCCCTGCGGGACACTGAGTGGGGGTAGACTCTGTGCGCATCGCCCGCTCGATGTCCGCGTCCAACTCCCATCTTACCGGTGCCACTAGACAGGAGGCAGGGAGGATGGGAGTGGGATCGATGGGCAGCTCCTGTGTCATACACCCAGGACAGTGCGTCTGCCTTCACATTTTGTGAACCGGTCTGTAAGATAGAGTGAGAAACAATAAAGTCAAACCGGGTGAAAAACATGGCCCACCTTGCCTGGTGAGGATTCTGTCTCCTCTCCGCCCGGATGTACTCCAGATTGCGGTGGTCGGTCCAGATGAGAAAAGGGTGTTTAGCCCCCTCAAGCCAATGCCTCCACACTTTCAGAGCCCTCACGACAGCCAACAACTCCCTGTCCCCCACATCATAGTTTCGCTCCGCCGAACTGAGCTTCTTCGAAAAAAAAGGCACAGGGGCGGAGCTTTGGTGGCGTACCCGAACGCTGAGACAGCACAGCTCCTATCCCAGCCTCGAACGCGTCTACCTCAACTATGAATGACCGAGAGGGATCCGGATGAGCCAACACGGGGGCCAGGTAAACAGAACCTTCAGGTGACTAAAAGCCCTGTCAGCCTCATGTGACTAAAAGCCCTGTCAGCCTCAGCTGACCAGCGCAACCGCACCCCCCCCCTCCCCTCAGCAGTGAGGTAAATGGGAGCTGCTACCTGACCGAAGCCCCAGATAAACCTCTGGTAGTAGTTGGTAAACCCTAAAAACCGCTGCACCTCCTTTACCGTGGTTGGAGTCGGCCAATTATGCATGGCTGAAATGCTGTCTACCTCCATCTCCACCCCGGACGTGGAAATGCGATATTCCAAAAAGGAGACGGATTGTTGGAAGAACAGACACTTCTCTGCCTTGACATACAGGTCATGCTTCAACAGTCGACCAAGCACCCTGCGTACCAGGGACACATGCTCCGCGTGTAGCGGTATACACCACTACACCCTGCCCGAGTAGGTCCCTGAAGATCTCGTCTACAAAGGATTGGAAGACTGCTGGAGCATTTTTCAACCCGTATGGCATGACAAGGTATTCATAGTGCCCTGAGGTGGTACTAAATGCTGTCTTCCACTCGTCCCCCCTTCGTATACGCACCAGATTGTAAGCGCTCCTGAGATCTAGTTTTGTGAAAAAGCGTGCCCCGTGTATTGACTCGATCGCACTGGCTATGAGGGGCAGCGGGTAGCTGTACCCCACAGTGACCTGATTTATCCCTCTATAGTCAATACACGGGCGCAGTCCTCCCTCCTTCTTCTTCACAAAAAATTAACTTGAGGAGGCAGGTGAAGTGGAGGGCCGAATGTATCCCTGCCTCAGTGATTCGGAGACATATGTCTCCATAGCCTCCGTCTCCGCCTTTGACAGAGTATACACGTGACTCCTAGAAGTGCTGCGTCTACCAGGAGATTTATCGCACAATCCCCTCGTCGATGAGGTGGTAATTGAGTTTCCTTCCTTTTACAGAAGGCGAGAGCCAAATCGGCATATTCTGGGGGAATGTGCACGGTGGGTACCTGGTCTGAACTTTCCACCGCAGTCGCACCCACGGAAACACCCACACATCTCCCCGAGCACCCTCGGGACCACCCCTCCAGAGCCCTCCGTTGTCACAAAATTTTGGGGTCATGATAGGCCAACCAGGGAATGCCCAACACCATGGGAAACGCAGGAGAATCAATAAGATAAAGACAAACCCAGATTTGTCTTTCGGACTGCCAGATGGTGAAGCGTGATTCATCACTCCAGAGAGTCCAATGGCGGCAAGTTTTACAACACTCCAGCCGACGCTTGGCATTAAGCATGGTGATCTTAGGCTTGTGTGCGGCTGCTCGGCCATGGAAACCCATTTCACGAAGCTCCCTAAGAACAGTTCTTGCGCTGACGTTGCTTCCAGAGGCAGTTTGGAACTCGGTAGTGAGTCTTCCAATCGAGGACGATTTTTATGCGCTACGCTCTTCAGCACTCTGCGGTCCCGTTCTGTGAGCTGAGATGTTTGCTCCTAGACATTTCCACTTCACAATAACAGCACTTAAAGTTGACCGAGAAAGCTCTAGCAGGTCAGAAATTTTACGAACTGACTTGTTGGAAAGGTGGCGTCCTATGACGGTGCCACGTTAAAAGTCACTGAGGTCTTCAGTAAGGCCATTCTACTGCCAATGTTTGTCTATGGAGATCGCATGGCTGTGAGCTCGATTTTATACACCTGTTTTTTAAACATATATCATAATAACCGAATATAGCCTATTAATCTGCATATTTAGAGAAAGGATGCCAACATATAGGTCATGAATGACTCCAGGCCAGTAGAAGGCCAGTAGATTTTTGGCCAATTTCCAATATCCTCGCCCTCGCAGAAATTCTATAATGTGTATACCAAATATTTGATGGTCCAACCACATTTTGTCCCCTATCAACACTCTTTTAACTTTTGGTGCCAGTGAAAATTACATAAGGAAGTAGTCAAGACGAATAGCTTGATTGAGCCTCCGCCATGTACAGTGGCAAGAAAACGTGTGTGAACCCTTTGGAATTACCTGGATTTCTGCATAAATTGGTCATAAAATTTGATCTGATCTTCATCTAGGTCACAAAAATAGACAAACACAATGTGCTTAAACTAATAACAAACAAATTGTTGTATTTTTCTTGTCTATATTAAATACAATTTAAACATTCACAGTGTAGGTTGGAAAAAGTATGTGAACCCCTAGGCTAATGCCCTGCCCTATAAAAAAATATCACAAAATTTGAGTTTGCTATTCACAAGATACATTGCCTGATGTAAACCATGCCTCGAACAAAAGAGATCTCAGAAGACCTAAGATTAAGAATTGTTGACTTGCATAAAGCTGGAAAGGGTTACAAAAGTAGCCTTGATGTTCAAGCATCTAAAAGCCTTGATGTTCATCAGTCCACAGTAAGACAATTTGTCTATAAATGGAGAAAGTTCAGCACTGTTGCTACTCTCCCTAGTAGTAGCCGTTCTGCAAAGATGACTGCAAGAGCGCAGCGCAGAAATATCTAATTTACATAAGTATTCAGACCCTTTACTCAGTACTTTGTTGAAGCACCTTTGGCAGCGACTACAGCCTCAAGTCTTCTTGGATATGACACTACAAGCTGTATCTTGGGTATGACGCACACCTGTATTTGGGGAGTTTCTCCCAATACTCTATGCAGATCCTCTCAAACTCTGTCAGGTTGAATGGAGAGCGTTCAGGTCTCTCCAGAGATCGTGTTCAAGTCTGGGCTCTGGCTAGGCCACTCAAGGACATTCAGAGACTTGTTGTCCTGTTGGAAGGTGAACCTTCGCCCCAGTCTGTGGTCCTTAGAGCTCTGGAGCTGATTTTCATCAAGGATCTCTCTGTACTTTGCTCTGTTCATCTTTCCCTCAATCCTGACTAGTCTCTCAGTCCCTGCCGCTGAAAAACATTCCCACAGCATGATACTGCCACCACCATGCTTCAACGTAGGGATGGTGCCAGATTTCCTCTATATGTGACGCTTAGCATTCAGGCCAAAGAGTTCACTCTTGGTTTCATCAGACCAGAGAATCTTGTTTTTCATGGTCTGATCGTCTTTAGGTGCCTTTTGGCAAACTCCAAGAGGGCTGTGCTTTTTACTGAGGAGTGGCTTCCGTCTGGCCACTCTACCATAAATGCCTGATTGGTGGAGTACTGCAGAGATGGCTGTCCTGTTCTCCCATCTCCACAGAGGAACTCTAGAGCTCTGTCAGACTGACCATCGGGTTCTTGGTCACATCCCTGACAAAGGCCCTTCTCCCTCAATTGCTCAGTTTGTCCAGGCGGCCAGCTCTAGGAAGAGTCTTGGTGGTCCCAAACTTCTTCCATTTATGAATGATGGAGGACACTGTGTTCTTGGGGACCTTCAATGCTGCAGAAAGTTATGTGCCTCAACACGATCCTGTTGGTTGACAGTGTCACCTGGAATCTGTAATGCTTTAACCCTGAATTCTTTCACCCCACTCTCTGGCGCTTCACCTTCATCCTCTTTCATTCCCGTAAGCACCAGATTTTTGCAAATTGATCTAGTCTGTATACCAAGTAGGGATTATTTTAACAACGTATTCTCTCTTATTCATTCATTAACGTCAGCTTCAGTTACATTGACTGTACCCTTCAGCTTTTTAGTTTATTTTTACTGTTTCTGGGTTTTCTCATGACTCATTTCAAGGCTCGCCTTCATCTCATGTACAGTGTATATCTTTACGGACTAACTCAAGCTTGCCTAATTTATCAGATTCTAGCAATTCTGTTTCCACGCTTGCCATACAGGGTGGAGAAAAATAGGTCATCCGTGTCAGTAAAAGTGTCTCTTAGTTTTCTTCCTTAGAGTTTGGTTCTCCATTCTTTCCGCGTTGACTGCGTTGGTAGTGTTTGTCTATAAAATTATCTAGCCTTTCAAGTTGTTTTCAGTTATTATCCAGTAATGTTGTTGCCCAGATCAGCATAAAAGTACTATAATTTGGTCAGTTTTAGGGACATACATTTCTAAGTTTTTTCACAAGGCATTATGCACCACCGTCTTAATTCCGCCATACAATTAGACTTTTAATAACACTGCTAGCTTAAGCTTACTGTTTTGACCTCCAAGCACAGCGTATGATCTTCTGTTCTCTATCCATGGAATTAGTCCACTGCGCCACGAGGATTGAGCTAGCATGCAATGTTTTTTTTGTTACTCATAAAAGCTGTTAAATTTAGTCTATTCAAACAGACCCCATTTCAAAGGAAACCTTAAGATCAGGTGTGGCCAATTAGTGGGTAAGGCCAACACACTTAGATAGAGGATAGAGAGAGTTTTGTTGATGCTGAGAACGGAATGTATATGTTTTTAAATAACATTCTTAGAACATTCTAATGTTTTCTTATGGTTTTCGTCTTAATGTTCTGAGAACATGACTTTTGGAGAAAACGTTATGCTGAAGTACTGAAATTCCCACATAAGAAAATTGTTTCTCAACGTTCTTTAAATAAACTTTAAATAAAACTACAAGGAAACCTGTAGGAAACATTATGCTGAAGTACTGAAATTCCCACAGAAGAACGGTGTTTCTTAATGTTCTCTGAACGTTCTGAGAACATAACTTTAAAAATAACCATGAGGAAACCTGTAGATAGATAGATAGATAGATAGATAGATAGATAGATAGATAGATAGATACTTTATTGATTGTAGGAAACAATATGCTGAAGTACGTAAATTCCCACCGAACAATGTAGTTTATTAAGGTTTTCGGAACAACTTGAGAACATTTTAAAGGGGAATTTCACTCGGGAAATCTAGGCTTGTTTTCATCATGTCCAAGTCATTTCTAGGAAAGTGAGATGTGTTTCACACATAATTTCCCAGGAGGAAGGCAAGTCTGGACTTCACGCTGAATGACACACCCTATGATGACTTCCGGTGTATTGATGGAGGAGTGAGATCTAAAACAAAATGTTTTTGAAAAGGAGGCAGCTAGTAACAACACAATCCTTTGGGAGAAAGTGAAAGAACTGTCCAGACTCAATGGCTTCAAGTTATTCCTCTCATCAACACGAATTCGACGATGGAGCATTTTTTGATGTTCTATTAGCTACATGGTCAAATTCAACCATACATATTTAAACCGGAATATAGCTAAAAGTGTTCGAAACAAAGAGTTGGATTTAGCTAACATTAGAAGCTCAGCTACAGCCGATACCAGCACCAAGTGTCAGGCTCTGGCCATAGAGAAGCTTTGCTTCCCTATAGTTCTATGGTCAGAGTCTGGCAGATCTAGTATTTCTACGTCTGTGTGGTGTTGTGTGTGGGATCCCTAATTAGAGGCAGCTGCTAGGCATTACCTCTAATTAGGGATCTTACTTATATGTCTATGTTCCACTCCCTTGGCGTGGTTCATTGTTATGTTGTTATGTTGTCCCGTGTTCGTGCTACGTGTGTTTTATATTTTATTGCATATTTGTTATTTTGTATAGTTCGCATCCTGTCGAGTTTTATTATTTTAATAAACGATGTCGAACTATCGCTACGCTGCGCCTTGGTCTCTCTACACACCCGAACGTGACAGAAGGAACCACCACCCGACCAAGCAGCGTTATACTGGAGCAAAGGAGAAGAGAGGAAAACGGCGTTATCGAGGTAAAGGAGCCCGTAGTCAACCCCAGGAAAAAATTTTGGGGGGGGGCTATGGGGATGGTCTGGCAAGGAAGAGGACGCGCCAGTACCACTCTCCATGTGGGATACACTGTGCCCTAAATATAAATGGGGGGCGCAAAGTGTTGAAGAGGAGGAGTATCTGGAGAGACATTTTGGAGACGTTTTGGAGGAGATGTGGGAGATAGCGGAAGAGGTGGAACGGGAAATGTCGGAATGGAATAATCCGTGTCCAGTTGCCTACTCCACTCCCGTGAAAGAGCAGTCCGCTTTACCGGTGCCCAGTCGGGGTCCGGCAGTCTGCTCTACTCCAGTGCCAGAACAGTTCGCTCCAACGGTGCCCAGTCCGGGTCCGGCCGTCTGCTACACTTCAGTGCCAGAGCAGTTCGCTCCACCGGTGCCCAGTCTGGGTCCGGCCGTCTGCTACACTCCAGTGCCAGAGCAGTCCGCTCCACCGGTGCCCAGTCTGGGTTCGGCTGTCTGCTACACTCCAGTGCGCCTCTCCAGTCCGATACGTCCTGTGCCTGCTCCCCGCACTCGCCCTGAGGTGCGTGTCATCAGTCCGGTGCCATCAGTGCCGACTCCACGCACCAGGCTTCCAGTGCGCGTCTCCACTCAGGTACGTCCTGTGCCTGCTCCCCGCACTCGCCCTGAGGTGCGTGTTATTAGTTCGGTGCCACCAGTGCCGACTCCACGCACCAGGCTTCAAGTGCGCGTCTCCAGTCAGGTACGTCCTGTGCCTGCTCCCCGCACTCGACCTCCAGTGCGTGTGCCCAGCCAGGTTCCTCCAGTGCCGGCTACATGCACCAGGCCTCCAGTGCGCCTCTCCAGTCCGGTACGTCCCGTGCCGACTCCCCGCACTCGACCTCCAGTGCGTGTGCCCAGCCAGGTACCTCCAGTGCCGGCTCCACGCACCAGACCGTCGGTGCGCGTCATCAGCCCGGAACCTCCCGTGATGGTCGACAGCCCGGAGCCTCCCATGACGGTCGACAGCCCGGAGCCTCCCGTGACGCTCGACAGCCCGGAGCCTCCCGTGACGCTCGACAGCCCGGAGCCTCCCGTGACGCTCGACAGCCCGGAGCCTCCCGTGACGCTCGACAGCCCGGAGCCTCCCGTGATGCTCGACAGCCCGGAGCCTCCTGTGATGATTGAAAGGCCGGAGTCGCCTGCCACACCGGTGCCCAGTCCTGGCCCGGTTATTTGCCCCGCTCCATGGCCTGAGCCTTTTGCCCCACCATGGTCATTTCCAGGACCGGTGGGTTGCCCCTTTAAATGGCCTGAATCGCCAGCCACACCGGGGCCCAGTCCGGGCCCAGTAGAAATGAAGAGGAAGACATCCACTTCGCCGGGGCCGGAACCGCCACCGGCGATGGTTATTGTTTGATGTTTTTCCCTCCCTGACCCTTCCCTCATGTTTTTTGTTTGTTTTTCTTGCGGCCGGGAGTCCGCGCCTTTGGGGGGGGGTACTGTCAGGCTCTGGCCATAGAGAAGCTTTGCTTCCCTATAGTTCTATGGTCAGAGTCTGGCAGATCTAGTATTTCTACGTCTGTGTGGTGTTGTGTGTGGGATCCCTAATTAGAGGCAGCTGCTAGGCATTACCTCTAATTAGGGATCTTACTTATATGTCTATGTTCCACTCCCTTGGCGTGGTTCATTGTTATGTTGTTATGTTGTCCCGTGTTCGTGCTACGTGTGTTTTATATTATATTGCATATTTGTTATTTTGTATAGTTCGCATCCTGTCGAGTTTTATTATTTTAATAAACGATGTCGAACTATCGCTACGCTGCGCCTTGGTCTCTCTACACACCCGAACGTGACACCAAGAGGACAGATGACAAATGCGGTGCTAGCTAAGTAAGTAATTTTTCTAGCTAACTTTAGTTTACGTACTGAAACCCATATTGTATATTGCTGGCTAACATACAACTGTGTTACAGTGGGGGGAAATCTAACACATGTTCTGTTTAAACAACTACCGGTAGCCAAATCTGACAAAAAATGGAGAGGTTTTACAAATCTGAGATCTTTTATATCTCGATTGTAAAAGCTCTTCTTTTTTTTGTTGTAGATATGACTACTAAACAGCAAGCTACAACGTTACAATCAGCCACCTAAAGCTAGGTTTACCAGCAAATGTTAGCAAATGACTGGAGTTGGCTACGTTGAAGCATGGTGGTGGCAGTATCATGCTGTGGGAATGTTTTTCAGCGGCAGGGACTGAAAGACTAGTCAGGATTGAGGGAAAGATGAACGGAGCAAAGTACAGAGAGATCCTTGATGAAAATCAGCTCCAGAGCTCTAAGGACCACAGACTGGGGCGAAGGTTCATCAGCAACTGTAAATAATTTTACTAGCTAGCTATGCAACATAATTGATGAGGGTTGACAGTGGTTATGATTATAAACGTGGATGCATTTCAATCTCACAAAAGTATATGCACAACGCAAGATAGGATTTCAAACGGATCTAAATAACAAGTATTGTATATCCAGCAAGCTAGCTAGCTAAGTTTACTAGCAAACGGTGAGAAGAAACCATAATACAACAATTTAGTGTTGTAAAATCTCTAAAACTGCGTAAGCATGCCAGATAGACATGGCTGTCGGTAAATACAGAGTGGCAGGCAGCTAACCTAGCGGTTAGAGTGTTGGGCCAGTAACCGAAAAGATCGCTTGTTCGAATACCCGAGCCGACAAGGTGAAAAACCTGTGAATGTGTTCTTGAGCAAGGCACTTAACCCTAATTTGCTCAGGGGCACCATACTACTATGGCTGACCCTGTAGGTAGGCCGTCATTGTAAATAAGAATGTGTTCTTAACTGACTTGCCTAGTTAATTAAATGTAAAAATACTGTCGTTCACACTGTACAATAGAGTATACTTTATTTTTTTCTTACTGTTGTAGTCTTGATTTTATACCTTTGTTTCCCGATGGTATAGCATTACTTCTCAGCTGTCGTCGAAATTTGATTCCTCATTAGTTCAGGGTAAATCTCTGGTAGGTAGAAAGATCTAATTTTCAAATTTTCATGCTTGTTTGTAATTAGCACAGAACACAACACAGGCATGATGACAAAACCAAACATTGTCAAAAAAAATCTTGCACACAGAAGTTCTGAGATTGCTGTGTGTTGTTCTTTCAAAGTACACAATGCCATCATCCAAGTTTGTGGGATCTCACCTCCTTCCTGTAAGCTGTTTTTTAGTTGTTGGTAATCAGGCCTACAACTGTCAGCAAACTTGATGATTGAGTTGGAATTGTGCGTGGCCACGTAGTCATGAGTGAACAGGAAGTACAGGAGGGGCTGAGCATGCACCCCTGTGGGGCCCCCATGTTGAAGATCAGCGTGGCGGAGTTGTTTTAGGGAGAGATGGACTACGCTGATCTGCATGTCTGGGACGGCAACCGTGCAAGGGTTAATGTCTTCCTCACGTCGGTCACGGAGATCGGGAGCGGCGGTGGACCACGTCGGTGGCTCTGTGTTGTTTTCCTCAAGGAAAGGTAAGGCATTTAGCTTGTCCAGGAGTTTGGCATCTGTGTCCTGGAGTTGTGCCAGTAAAATAACCTCAACGTCAACAAAATGGAGGTGCTGATTTAGGAGAGAGAGCACGTCCCCATCCACATCGATGGGGGCCGCAGTGGAGAGGCTCAAAAGCTTCAAGTTCCTCGGCATGCACATCACTGAGGACCTGAAAGGGTCACTTCACACCGGCAGTGTGGTGAAGAAGGCGCAACAGGCTTGGTCCCTAAGAACTTCTACAGATGCACCATTGAGGGCATTCTGTCGGGCTGTATCACCACCTGGTATGGCAGCTGCACCGCCCGCAACCCCCGGGCTCTCCAGAGAGTGGTGCGGTAAGCCCAACTCATCATTGGGGGCACACTGCCTGCCCTCCAGGACATCTACAGCACTCTGGGTCACAGGAATGCCAAGAAGATCATCAAGGCCCTCACCCACCCAAGCCACAGCCTGTTCGCCCCGCTACCATCTAGAAGGCAGAGACAGTACAGGTGCATCAAATCTGGTACAGAGAGACTATTAAACAGCTTCTATTTCAAGGCCATCAGACTGTTAAATAGTCATCACTAGCTGGCCTCTGCCCAGTACCCTGCCCTAAACCTCAGACACTGTCACTAGTCAGCTACCGGCAGGTAGCCTAGCTGTTAAGAACGTTGGGCCAGTAACCAAAAGGTTGCTGGTTTGAATCACCAAGCCGACTAGGTGAAAAATGTGTCCTTGAGCAAGGCACTTAACCCTAATTGTTCCTGTAAGTCGCTATGCATAAGAGCATCTGCTAAATGACAAAAACATTACAAAAACTACCACCTGGTAATCTACCCTGCATCTTAGAAACTGCTGCCATATGTACATAGTCATTGAACACTGGTCAATTTAATAATGTTTACATACTGTTTAACACACTTTATATATACAGTGCCTTCAGAAAGCATTCACACCGCTTGACTTTTTCCACATTTTGTTGTGTTACAGCCTGATTTTTAAATGTATTACATTGAGATTGTGTGTCACTGGCCTACACACAATACCCCATAATGTCAAAGTGTAATTATGTTTTTAGACATTTTTTTTTAATTAAAAATGTAAAGCTGAAATGTCTTGAGTCAATAAGTATTCAACCCTGTGGTTATGGCCAGCCTGTCATATTGTATATAATGGTCGAGTGTCAGGTCCTGACCATAGTGGAGCCTCTGGCTTCTCTATGGTTGTTTAGGTCAGGGCCTGACAGTAGTACTCTAGCTATGTGGGTTTTGTTTGAGGTCCCCAATTAGAGACAGCTGCCTATCGTTGACTCTAATTGGGGATCCTATTTAAGTCTGTTCATTCTCCACCAGCACTGTGGTACATTGCTTTTTTCCGGTTTGTTGTTTTTTTGTGAAGTTCGCCTTTTAATAAAGATGTCGAACTTAACCTGCGCTGCAAGAATATGTAATATGGGTTTTATTTCTACCTAAATACAGCGTGCCATGTAAAGACACGAGGGCAAAGCCCAAAACAAACACGTATACAGAAACACAAGGTTGAAACCCAAACAAAAGAGCGAGGTAAACCTCAAAATAAATACACGGGACGAGACCCGTAATCACAAGTGCACTATACACGCAGCACAAAAGCTGAAACAACAAATCACAGGTACTCACAATACCAACGGACATGGAAACAGCAATCGACCCCACAATGGTGAACAAAGGGCACATATATACACAATACTCATCCGGGGGGAATGGGAACCAGGTGTGCTTAAATGCACAGTTCATTGACGCCTAGAGGCCGGTGACGTAGACCTCCGGAACTGGTACATGGAATGAGCAACAGTACCGGGGTCGGACGGGCCAGTTGCAGTTCCGAAGTTGTGGTGGCGTCAGATGGACCAGTTGCAGCTGCCGGAGTTGCAGCGGCGTCAGACGGGCCAGTAGCAGCTGCGTCGGACAGACCATTCCCTCTGTCTCCCTTTTAGGTCGATTATTCTGTCACGTTGTATATAATGGTCAGGAGACAGGCGCAGGAATGCATAATATGGGTTTTATTTCTACCTAAATACAGCGTGCCATGTAAAGGAACGAGGGCGAAGCCCAAAACAAACATGCATACAAAAACACAAGGTTGAAACCCAAACAAAAGAGCGAGGTATTTATTACGGGACGAGACCCGAAAAAACTGGTGCACTGCAAAACACGGGACGAGACCCGTAATCAAAAGTGCACTATTCACGCAGCACGAAAGCCCGAAACAACAAATCACAGGTACTCACAATACCAACGGACATAGAAACAATAATCAACCCCACAATGGTGAACAAAGGGCACATATATACAATACTCATCGGGGGGAATGTGAACCAGGTGTGCGTAAATGCATAGTTCATTGATGCCTAGAGGCCGGTGACGTAGACCTTCGGAACTGGTGCACGGAATGAGCAACAGTACCGGGGCGATCCGTGACACAGCCTAAATAAGTTAGAGTAAAAATGTGCTTAACAAGTCAAATAGTATGTTTCATGGACTCACTCTGTGTGTTTACGTTTTTTTAATGACTACCTCATCCCTGTACCCCACACATACAATGATCTGTAAGGTCCCTCAGTCGAGCACTGAATTTCAAACACAGATTCAACCACAAAAACCAAATAAAATAAAATAAAATGTTAAATGCTTGTGCTTCTAGCTCCGACATGGAGGTTTTCCAATGCCTCTCAAAGAATGCCACCTATTGGTAGTTGGGTAAAAAGAAAAAAGCAGACATTGAATATCCCTTTGAGCATGGTGAAGTTATTAATTACATGTTGGATGGTGTCTCAATAACCCAGTCACTACAAAGATACAGGCGTCCTTCCTAAGTCAGTTGCAGGAGAAGAAGGACACCACTCAGAGGCCAATGGTGACTTTTAAACAGTTACAGAGTTTAATGGCTGTGATAGGAGAAAACTGAGAATGGATCAACAACATTGTAGTTACTCCACAATACTAACCTAAATTACGTGTGTATAGTAAATATATTCACAAATACTGTATTCTCGACATAGCTCATTCCAATATTTCTACTACTGTATATTGCATTTTAGTTACACTGTTTATACACACCACATATATATTTATATACTGGATTCTTGACATAGCCCATTATCTACTGCTGAACATATAATTATTGGTAAATAATGAGCAAATTAATCCAGCGTATAAACGTATCGATTGCATTTGGATTACTGTTATAGTGCTATTTGGGTTGCTAATTGGATTTGTTCTACATTTCTTGAATTTGTATTTTTTAAACGTATTATTTGTGTAGGCCTACTTGTTTGACCTTTTACTCTATTGTTAGGAGCTAGTAACATATGCATTAAGCTACAACCGCTATAACACCTGCTAAACTGTGTACGTGACCAATAAACTTTGATGTGAACTCAACAAAAAATACATTTCTAAAACCATGAAAACAACATATAATCTACCTCCTCCGTCTCCCGTAGTTTAAAGAAACTAATTTGAATTGAATATCCAACCATCTCAACTACCACTTTTCATGATCTCTATCTATCCAACAATGTCACCAACTCACCAAGCTTCTAAATCACACACGCGTAGTACTAGGTTCATCCTCTGATCCCTTGATTGCATGGACAACATGTCAGTTCATACTGCAAAAGCTTTGATTGGTTGGAAGTCGCCCTCCGAAAGTCATCATCATTACTATGTAGGTCTATGGAAGGGGGTGAGAAGCACGAGTCTCCTAGGTTTTTTATTGAAGTCAATGTAGGCAGAGGAGGATGGAAAATAGTTGTCCTCCGGCTACACCATGGTGCTACCCTAGAGGGTGCTGTTGAGACTTGTAGATCTTCATTGCAAAAAAGTGTGGTTTAATCAGGTATTGGAGTGAATGTCAGAGACCCTGACCTTTTCCCCTCACACACACACCTATCATGCTTCCTGTCTTTACAATGGATTGGTACACACACCTGACACTTAATATTGACTAGAGTGATTCACACAGCTGACCCTCAAAGAAGTAGAGTCATATGAAATATATCTGCATCAGTACACACACCTCAAAGATCTAGAATTATATAAAAAAGATTGGTACACACAACTGACCCTAAAAGAGGTAGAATTATATTTAATGGATTGGTACACACACACCTGTAGAATTAGGCTGTTAAATAGATACACACACACACACACACACACACACACACACCTAACCATCAAATAGGTAGAATTATATCGAAGAGCATCACATCCACTTTACTCCACTGAGATTAAGTGGATGGGACATTTTACATACAAGTGAATAGGATAAAGCTTGTGTATATATTGTTCATGGTGGTACTGTGTCTGGGTATGTTTAATGCATTATTCTCATACCAATAGCACCTTCATTGGCTGTATTCTTCCGCCATGCTCCAAGCATAAAAGTACTGACGAGCTTAAATAATACACAAGAGGCATGTTTATTATATATCTAGTACTTATTTAATGGTGTAATCTATATACTGATATTTACTTATGCAATTCACATAACTTATTGACATAGAATTAAATCAACATTCTCCCAGCCAGTTGAGAATTTAGAGGTGGTTTCCTGGACACAGATTGAGCCTAGTCCTAGACTGAAAAGCATTCTCAATGGAGAAACACCATTGAAATAACTTTTTAGTCCAGGACAAGGCTTCATTTGTGTCTGGGAAACCGGCCCCAAGTGTCTTACCTTATCCTTCATAATTCTGCTGATGATGTTACAGTTAATGGGGTATTTGGACCAAGACAATGAAACAACAACAGTACTTTTAAAATGGGGTCTTATTAATGTCATATACTGGCCTGAGGGACAAACAAACGCACAATGAGGTTTGCTGAATATATTTGGACATCATGACATTATTTTTCCCTAAAGAAGATTCTTCCTCAGGACATATCACCAAACTGCTGTTCTTCCATAACACAAACTCTTAATGTCATACAGAATTATTGTGGGTTAGGGAAGTTCCATATACAGTGGGGAGAACAAGTATTTGATACACTGCCGATTTTGCAGGTTTTCCTACTTACAAAGCATGTAGAGGTCTGTAATTTTTATCATAGGTACACTTCAACTGTGAGAGACGGAATCTAAAACAAAAATCCAGAAAATCACATTGTATGATTTTTAAATAATTAATTTGCATTTTATTGCATGACATAAGTATTTGATCACCTACCAACCAGTGAGAATTCCGGCTCTCACAGACCTGTTAGTTTTTCTTTAAGAAGCCCTCCTGTTCTCCACTCATTACCTGTATTAACTGCACCTGTTTGAACTCGTTACCTGTATAAAAGACACCTGTCCACACACAGACTCCAACCTCTCCACAATGGCCAAGACCAGAGAGCTGTGTAAGGACATCAGGGATAAAATTGTAGACCTGCACAAGGCTGGGATGGGCTACAGGACAATAGGCAAGCAGCTTGGTGAGAAGGCAACAACTGTTGGCGCAATTATTAGAAAATGGAAGAAGTTCAAGATGACGGTCAATCTCCCTCGGTCTGGGGCACCATGCAAGATCTCACCTCGTGGGGCATCAATGATCATGAGGAAGGTGAGGGATCAGCCCAGAACTACACGGCAGGACCTGGTCAATGACCTGAAGAGAGCTGGGACCACAGTCTCAAAGAAAACCATTAGTAACACACTATGCCGTGATGGATTAAAATCCTGCAGCGCACGCAAGGTCCCCCTGCTCAAGCCAGCGCATGTCCAGGCCCGTCTGAAGTTTGCCAATGACCATCTGGATGATCCAGAGGAGGAATGGGAGAAGGTCATGTGGTCTGATGAGACAAAAATAGAGCTTTTTGGTCTAAACTCCACTCGCCGTGTTTGGAGGAAGAAGAAGGATGAGTACAACCCCAAGAACACCATCCCAACCGTGAAGCATGGAGGTGGAAACATCATTCTTTGGGGATGCTTTTCTGCAAAGGGGACAGGACGACTGCACCGTATTGAGGGGAGGATGGATGGGGCCATGTATCGCGAGATCTTGGCCAACAACCTCCTTCCCTCAGTAAGAGCATTGAAGATGGGTCGTGGCTGGGTCTTCCAGCATGACAATGACCCGAAACACACAGCCAGGGCAACTAAGGAGTGGCTCCGTAAGAAGCATCTCAAGGTCCTGGAGTGGCCTAGCCAGTCTCCAGACCTGAACCCAATAGAAAATCTTTGGAGGGAGCTGAAAGTCCGTATTGCCCAGCGACAGCCCCGAAACCTGAAGGATCTGGAGAAGGTCTGTATGGAGGAGTGGGCCAAAATCCCTGCTGCAGTGTGTGTAAACCTGGTCAAGAACTACAGGAAACGTATGATCTCTGTAATTGCAAACAAAGGTTTCTGTACCAAATATTAAGTTCTGCTTTTCTGATGTATCAAATACTTATGTCATGCAATAAAATGCTAATTAATTACTTAAAAATCATACAATGTGATTTTCTGGATTTTTGTTTTAGATTCCGTCACTCACAGTTGAAGAGTACCTATGATAAAAATTACAGACTTCTACATGCTTTGTAAGTGGGAAAACCTGCAAAATCGGCAGTGTATCAAATACTTGTTCTCCCCACTGTACAATGAGCCAGGTAGTGAAATTAAGCAATATACAGTACATACACTATGTTGAATACATAAACTAAAGGGTCTGGGTTGCAAACAACAAAGTGTTTAACCCTGCCAGATTTGGAAAACAGTTGGGATGGTGATGGAGAAATGTATGTAGCCATTCTTAAATTCATAGACAGAGCTATGGACGCAAGGATGGACAATCCATGAGATCAAAATTACTATGTTTTGAAACTACTGACTAGTGATTGTTTACAAACAATGGAGTTAAAAAAGTTTATATTCTGGGTTCTGATGGGGTAACACAGTTGAACTAAGCTCATGAGGCATTTATAAGTTATATTCTTCAAGAAGCTATATATATTGTTCATTCAAAAGTCCCAAAATGAATGTACCAATCACAGATTGCCCCTTTAGAAACAGGCTCTCCTGTTAGCTCGACATGAGATAAAAACCCAGTTACCAGTTTTGATTCAATAGGATCTGGAGCCAAATCCTCTCACAAGCAACAGAACATAGCCATACTACAGTTTACTGTGCAGTAGAATTACAACTGGCCAGAATTACAACTGTCACGTACTTTATAGATGTTGAGTAGAACTATGATTGCCATTTGCCATATTGAGCCAGATCTCCTGGCAATGCAATTTAAAGAGAAGCGATGTCAGACTCGTCACACTGTCTGAGTGTCTTTTAAACATCTGCTACAGTATATCTAACATTTTTCAATCTGCTAAAGGAATCTTTTTTTAATGTTGAAATGTGAATCAGGTCAAGAGAGAAAATCTCTGTAACCAGTCTCAGTCAAAGGAGTGAGATTTGAAATGGTGTGTTATCTATGGGAATTTACACGTTGGAATTTAATACAGACAGGGTCTGAAATTGAGAGAGAAAGAGAGTGTGAGAGAGTGAAAGGCAGGCAGAGTTGTGTGGGTAGGGATGTGAATAGAAGAGTGCTGACATGAAATTGCAGGAAAAGACTATAGTCGGGAGGCGCCATCACATTGGAATGATGTGAACAAGAGAGCGTGAACCAACTCATAATAGATGACACATTAATGCTGAAGCCGGTGTGTTCACATTGACGTATTGATTGAAAGTGCTGGCAAAAGAAAGGTGCATTGGAGTAAAATTTACTAGCGCATATCAGAACATGTATTGTCAGCAATATGCCTCCTTTGCATTCAAAGCATATTCTATTGACAATTCAACTAACTGTAAAATGGACAAGCCTCCGTGATATCATTACCCTTGTTAGTGGCAACACCTCTCTGAACTGCACAACACTTGATTGCAGAATCTAAGACCATTCAATATAATTAGGGTAGTACAGTGAGTTTATGAATATCAAAAGCAAAGGGTTTTCTTAATCGTCCTGTGTCTCTGCTCTGAAGTTCTCATTACAGTACAACCCCGTAATTAACTTTGAATTACATAATTCTGCTTATTAAATTTATGTTGATGTAATATGGATTTCTTTCTTTATTTTTATTTCTGACAAAGTTGTCAGATACCTTGTCACCTAAAAGGCTATAAAAGAACTGCTGAGAGATAAAGATGTAAAAAAAAATAATGGCTTGCTTCCCTTCACACACCGTATTTATCTAACATACTGTATGCACCAGGGCCTGGGTAGCAAGGTTTAAGGATGGACGGGCTGGTAAATATTCATTAGCCATGAATCAGACTTGACGTGGGGTGAGACAGGGATGCAGTTTCAGCCCCACCCTTACATACACTGGGGGACAAAAGTCTGGAATATTACTCATTCAAGGGTTTTTCTTTATTTGCACAATTTTTTTACATTGTAGAATAAAAGTGAAGACATCAAAACTATGACATAACACATATTGAATCATGTAGTAACCAAAAAAGTGTTAAACAAATCAAAATATATTTTATATTTGAGATTCTTTAAAGTATCCACCCTTTGCCTTGATGACATCTTTGCACACTCATGGCATTCTCTCAACCAGCTTCATGAGGACCGCCACAGGAATGGAAGACCCAGAAATACCTCTGCTGCAGAGGATAAGTTAATTAGAGTTACCAGCCTCCGATTGCAGCCCAAATAAATGCTTCACAGAGTTCAAGTAACAGACACATCTCAACATCAACTGTTCAGAGGAGACTGTGTGAAGCATTCCAGGTGTGAGCATTCCAGGTGAAGCTGGTTGAGAGAATGGTGTGAGCAGAACCACCTTCAGCTCAACATCAGCAAAACAAAGGAGTTGGTGGTGGACTTCAGGAGAACCAAGGCCCAACCGATTGCAGCCCCTATACAGGGGATGGATGTGGAAATGGTTGGGTCATACAAGTTCCTGGGAGTCCATATGGACAACAGGCTGGAATGGGCTGGTAACACTGGGCCTTTGTACAAAAAGGGCCAGAGCCGACTCTACTCAGGTCCTTCAATGTGTGCTGAAAGTCCGTATTGCCCAGCGACAGCCCCGAAACCTGAAGGATCTGTATGGAGGAGTGGGCCAAAATCCCTGCTGCAGTGTGTGCAAACCTGGTCAAGAACTACAGGAAACATATGATCTCTGTAATTGCAATCAAAGGATTCTGTACCAAATATTAAGTTCTGATGTATCAAATACTTATGTCATGCAATAAAATGCAAATGAATTACTTAAAAATCATACAATGTGATTTTCTGAATTTTTGCAGGAAAACCTGCAAAATCGGCAGTGTATCAAATACTTGTTCGCCCCACTCTATCTATCTATCTATCTATCTATCTATCTATCTATCTATCTATCTATCTATCTATCTATCTATCTATCTATCTATGAGAAAGAGAGAGAGAGTGTGTGTGTTTTGGAGCAGCAAAATGAGCGCTTCCCCATGTTTTTATTGCGGCCCGCCATCGAGATGTAAATGATATGTGACAATGCTTAAAACATTTACACCATTAGGTGGAGTAAGCTGTCTGGGTTTGAATTACCTTTACTGAATTGGGGATCTACCTCTGCTCAAATTTGCCAACAAGAGAGGGTGGGAGTAGGAGGGGAGGTGGTGAGAGGAGAAATCAGTGTCATGCCAAGGTGCCTTATGGTGCAACCCTTATGTTATTTGTCAAGCTCATCTGTGGAAACAAACCTGACGTGAGTGAGTCAGAAGTTCACAGATTAGCTATGGGTTAGGATATGTTATAGCCTGCATTACTACCCATAAACCAATGTGTCTATCCTTCACAGAGTATGTAAAACAAGATCAAATGATTATACATGTACCTGCAATCCCTCTTGAACCCTGAGCAAAGAGGGGTTGTAGTGAACTCTATCATTAAAACACCACAGGGGAACCGGTTCTGTGAGCCTTTTATTACTGACACAAACCTCTGAGAGATTAGGGAATTCAATCTCTCCCTCCTCCTCTTGTTTCTTCATTTACACCATAAATCCTTTGAAGGAGGTGTCAATCACGTGGCCCTGACTTTATTAGGGGTTAACCGGAGTAAACAGGCACTTTCCCTCTCCTGGGGATTGAATTCACAAGAGTATTTGTAATCAGACCACTATATCTTGGCTGCTGGCGGGCAGGCAGGCAGGCAGTGGAGGCGCCACTGTATCAGTGCGTATCCTTTCAAACAGGTGGAAATTTAAACCTCCATTCCAGATCAGCAACTACCTAAATAAGAACCGGGATGGATCTCATGCTGGTGCTATAAAAAAAATATGGAAAGCATTTTCATGGGCAGTTTTTGTGATAAGTTCGACTGATACTGAAATATGCTTGGCAATTGCTCATACATGCAGTACTGGAGAGAGACTTATAATGGGACTTTGAATGGCACAAAAGGCCATACAGATGGAGTGATAGGCTTCTTCTACCTGTACTGCCAGTGGATGGATCTCTCTAAGAGAGAGTCCAACAACAACAATAAGCTAAAAGCAAGCATTTATCAAAGAGAGCACACACAGAGATCACAGCAAACAATCATACTAAAACCTTCCCTACTCCTCCAGGAAATGTACAACACATGAGAGGAAATCCGATGAATAGTCCTACATAATATGGATATGTGTGAGAATGGAACCCTCTCGGTCAATATTTATTAAGCCCTAACAATACAAAAACCTGGGCATGGCATGGGTGAAAATGTTAATGCATCTGCAGTATATATTAATGTCTTATTTTATTTAATCTTTATTTAACGAAGGCAAGTCAGTTAAGAACAAATTCTTATTTACAATGACGGCCTACCCCGGCCAAACCTGTACGACGCTGGGCCAATTGTGTGCCTCCCTATGGGACACCCAATCACGGCCGGATGTGATACAGCCTGGATCAAACCAGGGACTGTAGTGACGCCTCTTGCACTCAGACGCAGTGTCTTAGACCACTGTCCCACATTCAAAGAACGTTCTAAGAATGTTATTTAAAAACATATACATTAAGTTCTCAGCATCAGCAAAACTCTCTCTATCCTCGATCTTGTTGAGATGTTCAGGTGTGTTGGCCGTGCCCACTAATTGGCGACGCTGCTACCGCTCTCTTTCCCTGGCGCTCGAGGGCACCAGGCTGCCCTGCACTACGCACTCCTGCCACCATCATTACGCACACCTGCTTCCCTCGTCACACGCCTCAGTGATCATTGGACTCACCTGGACTCAATCCTCCTGTTTATTACCTCCCCTATATCTGTCTGTTCCCCAGCTCCATTCCCCGCTTCTGCATGAATTGTCATTGTCGTTTACATGGTGCTGACGCTGTTCCTGTCTTGTTCCGTGTCCATGTACATTAAATGTTTAACTCCACGTACCTGCTTCTCATCTCCAGCGTCGGGTCTTACAGAATGCGGAAGCCATCATACAAAGTATCGGGGAGTGCTGGCTTTCCGGTTGGTGGTGAACTCGGGACCGGGGGTGCCTAAGCCAGCTTGTCGGGCTGTCGAGAGGCTTCTGTTGTCCCAGTTGGCTCGGCAGGCGCCCATCCCTCGTCAGGCATCAGCCGGCTCGTCAGGCTTCTATGCCTCAGCCAGCTCATCCGGCTCCCACGCCTCAGGCAGCTCATCAGGCTCCCACGCCTCAGCCGGATCGCCAGGCTCCTACTCCTCAGCCGGCCCGTTAAGCTCACCCAGGTGGGAGGCCGGGTGGCGCCCCTATTCCGGGGGGGTACTGTCCCTGCCGCTCGAGGGCGTCAGGCTGCCCTGCACAACGCACACCTGCTTCCCTCGTCACACGCATCAGCAATCATTGGACTCACCTGGACTCAATCATCCTGTTTATTACCTCCCCTATATCTGTCTGTTCCCCAGCTCCATTCCCTGCTTCCGCATGAATTGTTATTGTCGTATGTTGTTTACCTGGTGCTGACGCTGTTCCTGTCTTGTTCTGTGTCCGTGTACATTAAATGTTTAACTCCCCGTACTTGCTTCTCATCTCCAGGGTCGGGCCTTAGAGTGCTTGTTTCCATTGAAATGGGGTCTGTTTAGAATAGACAAAAATGAACAGCTTTGTATGAACAAAAAAAACATGGCATGCTAGCTCTATCCTGGTCTAATTCCACGGATAGAGAGCAGAAGCTCATAAGTTCCTAAAAAGACGAATTTCCCAAGCTGCATTACTACAGATGCGGGTTCGAGCCCCGTCTGTGTCGCAGCCGGCCGCGACCGGGAGACCCATGAGGCGACGCACAATTGGCCCAGCGTCGTCCGGGTTAGAGAGGGTTTGGCCGGCCGGGTTGTCCTTGTCCCATCGCGCTCTAGAATCTCCTGTGGCGGGCCGGGCGCATGCACGTTGACTCAGTCTCAAGGTTTACGGTGGTTCCTCTGACACATTGGTGCGGCTGGCTTCCGGGTTAAGCGTTCATTGGTTCAAGAAGAAGTGCAGCTTGGTGGGTTGTGTTTCGGAGGACGCACGGCTCTCAACCTTCGCCTCTCCCGAGTCTGTACGGGAGTTGTAGCGATTGGACAAGACTAACTACCAATTGGATATGACGATATTGGGGAGAAAATGGGAAGAAAAAAAAAGAAAATAAAAGAAAAAAAGATGAATTTCCATGTGTCCTATCTGTGCTTGGAGTTCAAAACAGTTAACCTAAGCTAGCAGTGGCATTAAAAGTCTTATTCTCAGAACGTTATTGAATTACCTTCAAATAGCCTATAATTTCCGTTCTCAGAACATTAATAAAACCTTCAGGGAACCAAAGGAAAACGTTCTCACAAAAAAAAATGTAGGTTCCCAGAACAGGCAAAATGTTCACTTCCATTCTCAGAACGTTTAAAAGATGTTCAGTTTTACCAGTCAGGATACGCAGGGCTTCGTTCCCAGAACCAATGGATAACAAAAAACGTATGTTTTCCACATTGATTCGACATCATCACATTGAAATGACGTGAAAGCAACGTTGATTCAATCAGTTTACCTGCTCTCCCAAGTCCCACACAGTCATTTCACAGTGAATTGCCTTTGTCTTAAAAAAAATAAAGAATAATATTTTTTTTCCCCCCAACCCTTCCCTATCATAACAACTCAAACGGTTTAATAGGACCGAAACAAGGTTAGAAATGAATAAGGCACCACGGGACCATGTTTGGTTGAATAAGCCAAACATCTGTGAAAGTTGTCTATAAAGTACGGACAACATTTCCTATATCATCCATGGTGCCCTTGAATTAAAAACAGGTGAGAAAACCAAAAGTTCAGTTAGTGGCTGTTCAACATGTGAAGGCGTAGTAATAAAAGGCATTGGGTGAGTTACAGTTCAAAGGTTAATCGAAGAACCAGATGGAAGTTCTCAGAGAAACCCCCTGTAACGGGGCAGAGAGAGAGAAAATAATGCAGACAATTCCTGGTTTAGAAAAATAAATACTCATACACACAATATGAACCAAACAAAAACCAAAACCTATGTGCAAACTTTCTGATATAGATAGACTACAGTCAACTCATTGGGTAGAGCACCATGGGAGGGGGACAAGTTAGGAGTATGTGTTTATGTTTGCTGTGTGTGTTTGTGTGTGCGTGCGAGCGTGTGTGTGTATTTGTATCCATGTATGCACTGTATGTATTTGCACGTGTCTCAACTACCATGTTTTGGATGAGAAGATATTGGAATGAGGGTAGGGTTCAGGTTGGGTCAGAGGTCACACCCAGTCCTGCATGGAGCGTTTGCAGTGGACCAGCAGTTTGGGAGCTCCTTTCCTCTTCAGTTTGTTGATGATGGCGTAGATCAGTCCCAGGATGCATAGCATAAGGACCAGAGGTACTGTCACCATGACGATGTTCATAGTGCGCGTCTCACTCTCGTCGATCTTCAGCACAACGTCCACCTTGGTCTCCTCTTCTCTCTCGTCCTTATAGTCTACATCTTTGGTGTCCTTCTCCTTGTCACGGCCTGCGTCAGGGTTGAAGGGCGGGCGATCCACGTCGGAGACCTTGCGGCCTGCGTCGGTGTCCCTGTCTCTGTCTGTGTCCAGGTCCACACCGCAGCCTATGAAGTCCCCCAGGATGGATTTTGGGTAGCCCGGCTCACTCTTCATCCGGTGGTTGTCAAACTTCCAGTATTTGGATCCCTTGTAGAAATATGCATAAGCTCCATCATCGCTGAGGAAAGGGTTGCGGAGAATGCGGACAAGCTAACAAAATAGTGGTGTTTCATTCCGGTCAGGTTTTGTTATTCTCCCGGTCTCTTTTTCGATGGACTGATTCTTGACCAAGTTGACATTAGCATCTGACTGGTATTGATCACAGCTCGGTGGGAGCGGAGCAGAGTGAAACAAGGCGCTCCAGGTAGATTAAATAACCTGACCTGCGCCAGGTCTCCTCCAGTAATCTAGGAGATTGTAGACATGCATTAATGCTCCTTTATCTACAGCCAGTGGCGATTTTAGCATGTACATCTTGGTGGGGCCAAAAAATAAAAAATGTAGGATGCATGCCAGCAAACTACACAACACGACACTAAACAATACATTAATTACACTATAATGGTGACAAACGGTGCCCACAAACTGTTAGGGCCTACATAAAGCTGTCCCAACAGCAGTCCCAACACCTTACCACTGCTACACCTAGCTTTCAGCGGAGCCTTGTCTGGCAGCAAAACAGTTAATTCAGCCTCATTTACTGCCTTAAACAAAAACATAGCTGATATGGCTGACTTGCTTAAACAAATGTGGTTTCTACTGACCATTGAGATGTGCAAACTATGGCATAAGGGGACGACAAGCGGATAAGAGACAATCCGTAACTAAGACATTAATGAGCGAGCTAGGACGGACATAGTCAATATTACTATTTGTTCAGCACTTTTGAAATGTACAGCGACAGAATGTAACTATTTGGATGTAACTATTTGTCAGCACCCAAGGGGCTTGAATTTTCAAGCTCTACCCTTAGACTTGGCGGTGACGTAGTGTCTCCATGAGTGACAGAACACTCAGCCAACCACGGCGCAACTAGAGAACATTACCAACACCTACGCTCCGTATTTTCCGCTGGCTGCCCCACCACCACAGAGCTAGGCTGAAACACCTGCATTTTGGAGCCGCCTTACTGAAGAAAGCAAAAAAGACACCATGTTTGTATGTGGCTTTATTAACTCAATGATTATAATTTGTTTTACATTGTTTTCAAACTGATATGTGACATGTATTAATGCCAAAATAATATTCAAAACAGTCAAGCCCCCCCCCCCCCAAATAATAATAATTTGTTTTATTTTTAATTGTGGGGCTCAAATGTGGGGCCCTGAATGACGGGCCGCCACTGTCTACACTCTACAGCTGAGTCCCGGAACCTTTGAGGTTGGAGAGAGGGGACACGTCCACCTGACTGGGCCACAGTCAAGGGTTTTCTATCCCTACTTCGGAGTGTGGTAGCTAAATACCACCAGTGATAAACAGCCAATCACCAACTCCAGAGGCACCGCCATGGAGTCCTCCTGACCCCTGTAACATGACTGAGGAGCGAGAAGTTGAATGGGAGAATTTCATTAGACAGCCAAAGCACTGTTTAACTCGATGTGTAACGAGGCAACAGAAATCGCTCACTGAGGAAGCTGACTCCACCAATATGTCCGGCTGCTTAATTATACCCCCAAACACACACGCCGGCACGATCGCACACATACATTATTGATTTGTTGTGCCAAGGTGTGAAACTAAAAGTATCCCAGGCTGAGCTGGCCTGACGACACAACCTCCTTCTTATAACCACATACACACCCACATGTGCGCACCTCGACACCTCCTTGTCCACTGTAATCACCAAAATGGGGAAGCGTCATTGATTTCTACACTGCCTCAGTGGCATGAGACGCCACGCTTGAACAGAAGGCCCTGAAGGTTATGTCCTCCTAGACCTCCTTTAGTCTTCCTTTCAAAGCAGATTGAACCTAAGGGCCTCATGGCATACAGACTAACCCGAGCCCTGGAAGAGGTATCCGCCTGGACTGTTCATCACTTTGTGGTGTGGTAACAAGTCTGGGAACCCTGCGAAAAAACGATATTTTTGAAGGGTCATCCAACTCGGATTTCCATATTGGAAATCTTTCTAGAGCTCCAACTTTCCTACCTGAAGATCACTGACGTCATGATTTGACCTGGTTTCCTACTCCTACTCACCAGGCAACGAGAACATTGACGTCATCCCCACCCCACAGAAAACGCATGGGGATTCGCCTCCTGATATTCACTTGGCCACGCCCACTCAGGGGACAGAGGGAGGCAAAGCAAGAGCCCTATTTCTGCCCAAAATATGTCCACGTTAAGTAGATCCTTAATATTACTAAGCAGGTGAGTTTTTGTATGGAGGGCAATGAGTGTTGAATTTCTGAAAATCTGCAAATATATTTTTTATTATTTCATCTAATAATGTTGTAATGCTTAGGTTGTTACAAGTATACTGATATAAGTGGGATGCACATGACATCCAGGCAACTTTGAGAAAAAAACGATGTTGTCCCTGTTGAAATTCGAGCCGGTCTATGCATATTCATGAGACTAGCACAACATCTTATCAATTATCTTATAGATTCTTTTTTTTAAAGTATTAAAATAACAAGATGTATCCACGAATCTAAAGAGAGGAATAGGAGGGAGCTTGATACCCACCGTTCCACTCTCTGGACAACGAATCCCATCGTTAGGGGAGACATAGATTTCAATATAATGACGAGATACCTCTGACTGAGCTGTCATGGCAACAGTGACAGACTGATTGATGTGTGATTACTACAGGGTGCAGAGGAAAGATTAATCAATCTTTGGGGCGTATTGATCCTCAGTGTGATCAATCTGACATTGGTTTCTTTTTTTGAAGACGCTCTTATCGAGAGGAGTAATTTGGGTTAGGTTTATTTTCACCTAGTCGGCTCGGTTACTGGCCCAACGATCTTAAAATCATTAAAAGGTCAGTGGTGTTAGATCTAGATACAGTTGAAGTCGAAAGTTTACATTCACTTAGGTTTTTCAACCACTCCACAAATTTCACGTTAACAAACAATAGTTTTGGCATGTCGGTTAGGACATCTACTAGTCTACATCATTGTTGCGGTCCAGATCTTTGTCCTTCTCCTCGTCTTTGTCCAACATGTAATTCTTTCAACAATTGTTTCAGACAGATTATTTCACTAAATCACAATTCCAGTGGGTCAGAAGTTTACATACACTAAGTTCACTGCACCTTTAAACAGCTTGGAAAATTCCAGAAAATGATGTAATGCTTTAGAAGCTTCTGATTGACTCAAATGATGTCAATAAAACTGTTGGAGGTGTACCTGTGGATGTATTTCAAGGCCTACCTTCAAACTCAGTGCCTCTTTGCTGGACATCATGGGGAAATCAAAAGAAATCAGCCAAGACCTCAGAAAAACAATTGTAGACCACAAGTCTGGTTCATCCTTGGGAGCAATTTCCAAACGCCGGAAGGTACCACGTTCATCTGTACAAACAATAGTATGCAAGTATAAACACCATGGGACCACGCAGCCGTCAAACCGCTCTGTCTGCTAGAGGTGATCGAACTTTGGTGTGAAAAGTGCAAATCAATCCCAGAACAACAGCAAAGCACCTTGTGAAGATGCCGGAGGAAACCGGTACCACAGTAAAACGAGTCCTATATCGACATAACCTGAAAGGCCGCTCAGCAAGGAAGAAGCCACTGCTCCAAAACCGGCATAAAAAATCCAGACTACGGTTGGCAACTGCACATGGGGACAAAGATCGTACTTTCTGGAGAAATTTCCTCTGGTCTGATGAAACAAAAATAGAACTGTTTGGCCATACGATCTTTGGAAAAAGGGGGAGGCTTGCAAGCCGAAGAACACCATTCCAACCGTGAAGCACAGGGGTGGCAGCATCCTGTTGTGGAGGTGCTTTGCTGCAGGAGGGACTGGTGCACTTCACAAAATAGATGGCATCATGAGGAAGGAAAATTATGTGGATATATTGAAGCAACATCTCAAGACATCAGTCAGGAAGTTAAAAGTTTGGTCGCAAATGGGTCTTCCAAATGAACAATGACCCCAAGCATACTTCCAAAGTTGTGGCAAAATGGCTTAAGGACAACAAAATCAAGGTATTTGAGTGGCCATCACAAAGCCCTAACCGAGCAAGGAGGCCTAAAAAAACGGACTAAGTTACACCAGTTCTGTCAGGAAGAACGGGCCAAAATTCACCCAACTTATTGTGGGAAGCTACCCGAAATGTTTGACCCAAGTTAAACAATTTAAAGAAAATGCTACCAAATACTAATTGAGTGTATGTAAACTTCTGACCCACTGGGAATGTGATGAAAGAAATAAAAGCTTAAATAAAATCACTCTACTATTATTCTGACATTTCACATTCATAAAATAAAGTGGTGATCCTAACTGACCTAAAACAGGGAATTCTTTACAGGATTAAATGTCAGGAATTGTGAAAAACTGAGTTTAAATGTATTTGGCTAAGGTGTATGTAAACTTCCGACTTCAACTGTACATGGTAGTCATTCTGATAAACATCAACACATTATACACCTTATTACACAACATTAGAAAGGCTCATACATTCTTTTAACAAGTTGTAAAGAATTATACCTACAGACAGACATAAGAATTATACATGCCTGAACACACATAAGTAAATGTACAAAGAAACGAGATAAACACTCAAAAAATACCTACATCTCATAAAACAAAGGCAGTGCACCATTAATGACCATCTAAGTGGCTGAATTCTTAAAATCTAACTTTTATTTTTGGCAGCAATCAATTGTATGAGCAGCTTTCCTCCTGTTGTGGATGGTTACTAAATATTATTGTTTGAAAGATTACTGTCCATTTAAAACAAGTTCTTAGTGGCTGACTGCTGCATATATACAGTAGATTGAGAGGTGTCATTGTCAAATGACAATGAATGAATGTCAATGTCACACCAGGGTCAGAGGCAATGCTTATAAAATACACAGCCTTGGTGGAAACTGTTCACACTTGCATGTGTCTATTCTGTCGGTATCTACGCATCTACAGTATAATATTCACACAGTTGCCTGAGTGAAAATTGCTTCACTCCAGGTGGAAACGCGTACCCACGTCTCCTGTCAAGTGAGTCATATCGTCAAACATCCTTATCTTAGAATTAAGCCACACTTAAAGCACCACAATACCGGATTGTCACAAACAGGCAACACTTCTAGGTGACATTGAGCATCAAGTAACAGAAAATTGCCTGATATCGTCAAGATGTGACTCATGGAGACACAAATCTCCTTGTAATACACCTTGCAGGAAAGGGAAAGGTTTTCATACTCTTTTGTAAAATAACTGATGCAGCAAAGGTGGTGCATGGAAATGACAGACGATATAATTGTATATTATTGGCTAGAAGAAACAGTCACTCGAAGATAACACACCTTTACTCAGAGATCAGAGTCATAGATCCTATTTCTATCTACTTATACATTGGCACAATAACTTAATATTATGCCAAGAGGCCGAATAAGAAAAACTGTGCTTGTCGGTAGCTCAAACTGAGACGGCAGCGCACTCCTCTGTCTAGAACTTAAATTAGGTAATTGACAGGTGAATGTGGAAAGTGTGACAATCAATTACCATCCCTCTCTCTTCTCGGTCTCTATTTCGGTGCAGAATGTCTTCAGGAGAGGCAGAGGCATCAGAAGTGTCACTCAAAGGACAAGTAATTAGAGGTTAACCCTTTGGAGAGGCTTCGGTCTGTCCTCTCCAGCAAGAGATGTAAAATCATCAAGTAATGTGCACACACTGTCAAGTAGTCTAGATTGAACTCAAAACCCTTTAACTACAGTCAAATTAAGTCAAATTCCAAAGCAGAGTTACATTGCTTTGCAGTAACAGGGTATAATGGCATTTTCGCTCAGATATAGTGGCAAGACAATGTACGTGAACCCTTTGAAATTACTTGGATTTCTACATAAATTGGTCATAAAATGTAACAATAGACAAACGGTGTGCTTATCCTAATAACACACAAATTATTGTATTTTTCTTGTCTATATTGAATACATCATTTAAACATTCAGTGTAGGTTGGAACCCCTAGGCTAATGACTTCTCCAAAAGCTAATTGGAGTCAGGAGTCAGCTAAACTGGAGTCAAATCAATGAGATGAGAAATTTGAGTTTGCTATTCATAAGTATTGCCTGATGTGAACCATGCCTAAAACAAAAGAGATCTTAGAAGACCTAAGATTAAGAATGGTTGACTTGCATAAAGCTGGAAAGTGTTACAAAGGTATCTATAAAAGCCTTGATGTTCATCAGTCCAAGTAAGACAAATTGTCTATAAATGGAGAAAGTTCAGCACTGTTGCTACTCTCCCTAGGAGTGGCCGTCCTGCAAAGATGACTGCAAGAGCACAGCGCAGAATGCTCAATGAGGTTAAGAAGAATCCTAGTGTCAGCTAAAGACTTGCGAACATTTCTGACGAGTCTACGAAACGTTAAACACTAAACAAGAATAGTGTTCATGGGAGGACACCACGGAAGAAACCACTGCTGTCCAAAAAAACCCATTGCTGCACGTCTGAAGTTCGCAAAAGAGCACTGGCAAAATATTTATTTTCGGACAGATGAAACTAAAGTTTAATTGTTTGTAAGGAACACACAACTATGTGTGGAGAAAAAAAAAGGCACAGCACACCAACATCAAAACCTCATCCCAACTGTAAAGTATAGTGGTTTGGGGCTGCTTTGCTGCCTCAGGGCCTGGACAGCTTGCCATCATTAACGGAAAAAATTATTCCCAAGTTTATCAAGACATTTTGCAGGAGTGTCCACCAATCGAAGCTCAACAGAAGTTGGGTGATGCAAAAGGACAACGACCCAAAATACAGAAGTAAATCAACAACAATGGCTCCAACAGAAGAAAATACACCTTCTGGAGAGTCCTGACCTCAACCCGATTGAGATGCTGTGGCATGACCTCAAAAGAGCGGTTCACACCAGACATCTGAAGAATATTGCTGAACTGAAACTGTTTTGTAAAGAGGAATGGTCCAAATTCCTCCTAACCGTTGTGCAGGTCTTATTCGCAACTGCAGAAAACATTTGGTTGGGGTTATTGCTGCCAAAGGATGGTCAACCAGTTATTAAATCCAAGGGTTCACATACTTTTTACACACTGCACTGTAAATGTTTACACGGTGTGTTCAATAAAGACATGAAAACGTATAATTGTTTGTGTGTTATTAGTTTAAGAAGACTGTGTTTTTCTATTGTTGTGACTTAGATGAAGATCAGATCAAATTTTATGACCAATTTATGCAGTAATCCAGGTAATTCCAAAGGGTTCACATTCTTTTTCTTGCCACTGTATATTTAGCTATCAACCTTTCAGACAGTTGCTGAGCTTTCAGACAGATGCCTGAAGAAAATCTTTAATTTTAAACTTTAAGCTGAATCATACAATGATAGACTAGATACAAAATTTGCAGCAAAATAACACCTTGTTTCAGACATAAAACTGATGTCATTGCAGGTTTCAGGGTGGGTCCGCCTTATGTCTATCTGGTAGATGGTAAAAGCCTGCCCCCTACTCGCGTATGTCAAGTGACTGCATCTTCATATAGGACAAGAACAACCTGATAGTCTTGTTCTTGATTAATTAAGTCATGGCATTGCTGAATCCATTCCATGTAATAGTAAAACAATGTATATTGGTCAAACCAAATTTAGTTACCTAACAAAAGCTTAGGAACATGTTCCTGCATGGTCAAACTCATAGGTTGCACTATTTTGTTCACTACCTACCTGATTGGTCAGTATTGAGAAAAACTGTAGAGAAAAAGGCTGAGTAGGCCAACTCCAATGTCTTCCAATAGTTACCTTAATCTGATGGCAGTACGTCCTGCAGTCCAAGTAAATTGGTGTTTTTCTGTCCCGTCTTTTCTCCTTGTTTATCAAATCGTTTGTGATTTAGAAGTAAGGGAAGTTGAGAACATTTCTGGTCTATCTCCATTTCTGACCACAAAGCCATATTGGGAAAAAACCTAAGCAAAGAGAACAGGACTAAAGGAATAAACCGTGTTTAGGTTTAGAAATGTGTCATGGCATTTTTTATTAAAGTTATGCATAACCTTCCAACTTGATAGTTTATAAACATGTGAACTTTGTGACATTATTGGCTAGAATTGTCAGATCACTGGCACATCAGCAGTAGCATGGGCAGCACAGAGAGGGAAACCAGGCATTATTACCAACAGGAGTGGGAGGGATGAATTTTAGGACCAGGACAGAGCCGCTGACTTTGCCATGCTGCTTAAAACACCATCCTATGGGGGCTCCATACAAAGTGCAACTCTATGCCCTCTCAGTCCAATCATATTCTTCCTATGTTCATTAAGGATAGGATAGCGTGCGCACTGACGCGGGTGGAGCAGCCTAAAAGGAGGTTGAAATGGCCAACAAAAGCATGCAAGCAACATGGGAAAACACAAAAAAGAAAATAAATACATCTTGGGATAAAAAGAAAAGAAAAAAACGTAATACATTATCTTAAAATGTTCCTTTTTCTTCTTTTTTTGTGTTTAATATATATCATAAACACACAGCTTTGTACATTTTGGTATAGTTCTCTTTCTTGCAGGGATGACTAGGAATAGAGAGAAAAGGGAGGGGGAGGCACTGGGCGAACCACAACAACTGGAGTAGGGACAAGCAGCAGTGGGGGGGCGCAAGGGGGGCTGGATTCGGGACAGTCCCTCTTCCCTGATTGCCTTGTGCTGACGGAGGGGGCAGGGGGAGAAATACAGAACCCCCCCCCCCCCCTCCTTCCTCCAACTGTCTCTCGCTCATGCTCAGTCTTCGGGGAGAACCACAGTGGGAGGACGAGGGTACTCAGCAGTTGAGTGGACAAGCTAATAGAGGACATCCAGGTCAACGAGACAGCATGGAGGCAGAAATCGACTCTTCCATCTTCACTGCTTCCCTTACGGCCTGATGCAGAGGCCTGGGAAGGGAGGGGGTTGGAGTTCCGCGACTATCTCTTATCTAGAAACAAGATATTAACAGAAAGGGCCAGGGCGGTCAGACCATAAACAATAACTCAGCTGTCACGCCTCACATGCTCATCGGTTTTTCTAATAAACACAGACACTGAAAGAGAGAAAAGGAATCAGTAAGACTAGAGCCACGTTACCTTTGTTAATGTCCGTGTCTGTCGAAGACCTGGCCGGCCTTTGGCGTAGTAGACTGTGATACTTGGCCTCTACCTCCTGAGAGAAAACAGACAAGCAGGGAATAGTCCGCAATCAGATTTGATACGCATTAACGTACAATTTAAAATCAACGTTACTAATTAACCCTAAGCCTACAAATTCTCCTGCCCCGCAAGAATCAAATGAATATAATACAAACAAAAATATGTCTGTATAAGCTAGAGACATCCATTTCATGGGCTGCATCTCAATCCACCGATATCGGCCTTCCGCATCTGCGGTGAAAGGTGGCACAGCTAGAGGGGTGTTTGTCTGACCATGAGACTCACAAAAACGTCTGTAGCATCAGAATGGTTTGACCTGCAAACGTATTATGACCACTCACTAGGACGCCCACAAGCCTCGTCTGAAAGTCCCCGGTACCAGTTTTTAAAAAATTAATGGAAGTAAATATGGAGATAATTTAGTGCCTAAAATAAGGAGATAAATACGTTAAAAACAACATTAAAATAGTTTCCTGATCTTTCTCTCATATATAGGACAGACACTTCCACAGAACAAACTTCCTTTGGATTTCTTTTGCACTACCTGTTGTTCCATGTAGTGAAACGGCTAATAGCAGTAACGGCAAATTCAATGTTTATTTTTTTGTTTGTTGATACCTTAAAGGTTCTTAATATAAAATCAAATAGCTAAACGATCCTTTGTATGACCATCTTAAAACAATTCCATGTTAGTTTAGAACCCCCCAGGCTTAGACTCTCCAGTCAGTCAGTCAGTCAGTCAACCAACCAGTCACCTAGTCAACAAACCAGTCACCTAGTCAACCAACCAGTCACCTAGTCAACAAACCAGTCACCTAGTCAACAAACCAGTCACCTAGTCAACCAGTCATCCAGCCACCCACCCACCCAGTCAACCAATGAACCAACCAGCAGTTAGTTAACCAACCAGTCAGTCAACCTGTCAGTCAGTCAATCAGTCAACCAACCAACCAACCAACCAACCAACCAGTCAGTCAACCCGTCAGTCAATCAGTCAACCAACCAACCAACCAGTCAGTCAGTCAACCAACCAACCAACCAACCAACCGAGTCAGTCAGTCAACCAGCCCACCCACGTGTGCGTACCTTGAGGTGGTTGAGATTGGTCTGCAGGTTGCGGAGGTGGGACAGGACCTGTCGGCTGAAGCTGGAGATGCTACCTGCTTGTGAGGCAGAGGAGAACCTCAGGCTGATCCCAGAGTCTCCTGCGCCACAGCCCCGTGAGGCACTCAGCTGCTTCCCCGTGGCCTGGAGTTCGTCGTCCGTGCTGCTCTCCCCCAATCCCCCGTAGCCCTCCAGGACCAGGTACCCTGCTGGGAGACACAACAACAGGGCCCAACTCATTAGGCACCAAAGGGATGAAAACGGATGGAAACAGCGAGACTACATGACAGCTCGTTTTTGTTTTCCGTCACAAAATGTTTTGCTACAAGGTGCCCTAATGAATACGACCAAGCCAAGTCCCTGCTCTTCAGCACACCTACGCACTTGAGGTCCTCAAACCTAGAGTTATCTAGCACTGGGTTCTTTAATACTGGGGAACCCAAAGGTGACAGGGATGCACATTTTTGTTCTTCTCCACCACTAACACTCTCCTTATTCAATGCAAGGATTGGTAGATTGGTTGGTTGAATCAGGTGTGTTGGTGCTGAGCTAGAACAAAAATGTGCACCCACACAGGTCCCCAAGACCAGGATAAAAACACTGAACTCTCCCTCACACTCACACTCACACACACACACACGACTGCAAGCTCACCATAATCCTCTGGGGACTCAAAGAAGCCCGTGTCCCCAGACACCAGGTCCTGAGCTGGGTCCTCGGGGTGGCTGACCTGAGTACACCTCCCTGAGCCTTTCTGCACGGCCACCCGGGCACGGCTGTCCACGGGGGTCCTCAGGGATGTGGTCCTGAGAAGACGCCCGCCCCCCGAGGAGGAGCGCCCGGCACGTTCACCATCCTCCTGCGACATGAGCTGGGTCACCAGGACCTGTTTCAACGCCGACACTAGAGGAGAGAGGGGACAGATACGGTTAGACCAATGGAGGAGTGTGTGTGATTTTAGATTCATTGATTCCCCACCACATCAAATCTATATATGTAATGCATGTTTAGGGCGGAGAGCTATCCCTGACCAACTGACCTGACCAGGTTCATATAACTCGTATCTAGAGTTTTTCCTGGTCAGAAAAGTCTTGACCCACAAGTATGACACTCCAGACTTGAGACCTTGGCGATTGAGGCAGATGTCCTTTCACTCACATGTCTTTAAGGCATCGTCAGCTCTAGAAGGACTGAAACCCAGCCCGTCCGATTCGCTGAGCCCGTCTACAGCCATGCGGAAGGGCAGTCTATCTGCAAGGTCCGGGTCCTCCTCCTCGGGCTTGAGTCCAACAAAGGGGTTGGCATCTGAGAGAGAGGTCTGCATCGTGCCAACAGAGGCAGCGCTGCACTCTTTATCTGGGGAGAGGACAAGGACACTTTGACGTGCATTCAGTCAATCTAGTGGAGGCTGGTGGAGGGTGGAACGTAATAGCTGGAATGGAATATATGGTAAGGTATCAAACACATCAACTCTGTTTCATACATTCCATCCCAGCAATTGAAATAAGCCTATCCTCCACTGCACATTACACACTGCCACTAACTGTTACTGAAGAAGTTCTCAAATACACTGATCATTATAGACTGAGGAACATGGAGAGATGGGGTGCTAGTTTAGTTACCTCTAGACTGGCTGCTTCCAGAGGAGATGCGGTCCGGGTCCTTACTGATTCGGGCTACATCTGCAGTCATGATCTCCACACCGTCTCTCTCTCCACTGGCACGGTGGAAGAGAACACAGAGTCAGTACCAGGAGAAGCAAGGTCACGGTCATCATAAAATAAATTTGTTGATGAATAAAACCGCCAACACCAAAGACGTTTTAAACTGAGAGGAGGAACGTACTCCGTTTGAGGTAAGTGGATGACGCTGTGCGGCTTCACTTTCATGGCTTCCGCTCTCTGGGTGATCTGCCGCTGCCACCTGGTGGAGGGAGATTGACAACACACACACACACACACACACACACACACACACACACACAGACACACACACAGACACACACAGACAGCAGTGAATAGACTGTGGATAAAACTTCTACCTACTCCAGTGAAATAGGCTAAACTTAATTGCGTTTTTAAGTAGTGGCTATAATGACTAAACCACAGTGTCAGGAGGACTCACACTCTCTGCTCTGATACGGTCTGGGCCATCAGCTCATAGATCTGGGCCCCGTTGTCCGACATTGAGAGAACAAAGAACGACTTGTTGTCTGTCGGGAGAGGGAATAGCAGGAAAACAGGGTCAGACTCCTGGCAGTGTCTCAAATCACACCCTATTCCCCATATAGTACACTACTTTTGACCACAGTCACATAGGACTGCCACATAGGTCTCTGGTCAAAAGTAGTGGACTAGATAGGGGAATAGGGTGTCATTTGAGCTGAGAGTCATTGTGTTAACAAGGTTGGATCTAACTCAAACAGATTTCAATAGAACACTAGAATGGACAATGGCATTCCAGGTTGCATGACTACAGGGCGGCCATCTTGGTCAGGGAAACTAATGGTATGATTGTATCTCTATGGTAATTCACCTGTGGCCACAGAGCGCACCAGCACCGCGTTGAGCTTGATGATGGGGCTGAAGGTGTACTTGGTGTCGGCGGTGCCAGACAGGTTTTTGCTGTGGCACTTGAGGATGAGGCGCTCATCTTGCTTCTGCAGCAGTACCAGGATGTCCTCCAGGAGCAGGGTGTACAGCTCTGAGGCCAGAAGAAGAGGGGATTTAACCAATGGATATAGACATCACAATTATATTAGTATCATAATCTCATTAGGCAACAATCGTGTTTCTTTTATGATTTCTCCCATTAGATCATACGGTTTGTCTTAGGGGCCAGGAATTAGTTTGGGCCCTGTTTGCAGTTGCAGTCTACAACTAGGGCCAAGAAATTTCCCTGTTTGGATCACATTGGTCAGGAAAATCCTCCTGTCCCTACTTATCCACATAAACGCCTGATAAAAAAGAAAGCGTACCAATAGTCTTGTCCTTGTTGACCTTCCATGACAGTGGTCCCTCGTGGACCATCTTCTTCTTGGTCAGGTCCAGGTTCTGAGTGTGGAGGGAGTTAAGGTCAAAGGTCAGATTAGCTGGGTTTATTTGGTTAGTCAGATCCCAATTAGCTTTCACTTAAGGAAACAGGTACACTTCCACCCCAAAGAATGGAGCTACATGACCTAGTCCAATTTCGAGCACTACCAGCTGTCATTCAAACAAAGAATTCCCCATTTAATAACTGCAGTGGCTCCCTCGCAGAAACAAACTAAAATGTTGCTTCAAGTCAATTGTGGGTAGACTGAAGACTAAAAGAGCAGCATTGTGACCAAGTCTTTTTGAGAAAAGCTTTATCGATCGCCTCACCTTGAGCTCTGAAATTATGGGGTTTTCCGTCTGCTTCAGAGACGAGAGGTCTAGCCGCCTCTGGTAGTCCTCCAGCCTCTGTGGAAAGAAAGAAAGAGAAAAAGAAAGCGAACGAGAGAGAGAGAGAGAGAGGGAGAAAAAGATAAAGAGAGGCACACAGAACAACAGCCGTAAGCTGGATGCTCTGCTGCTACAGGCACTATTACACTTTAACCAAGAGACAGAAACCCCATATTCTCTCTGCAATCAATCACCTGCCATCATCTCTGCTTGTTCTTAGAGGAACCGTGGGAGAAAAGTGAGAACAGGCAGAGCAGGGGTGAAATGAGATAGGGGAGATGTGCCGTTCCCAGATTACGCTAAATCACACCTACCTGTTTGTTTTCAGACTCCTTCACCGCTTGGTTGACGTGGCTGAGGATCTTCCTGCAGCAGTCCCCCGCCTTCTTTACCTTGTCTTTCTCCAAGGTGTCATCTGAAATTAAATTACCAGAGAGAGAAAGGCTGATGAAGAATTTGTGGAGAAAAAATGAAGAAAAAAAAAAAACTGCCTGCCCAGCAAATGTATATTTTCCTGCACCCATTAGCAGCCGATCACACTCGGAAATTAAGACCCAATAGACTTTGGAAAATGACAAAACAATCATCTCAGTTTAACTGAGAGCACAGCTGTAATTTCCTAAAGGCTGGTGCGATGCCAGCTCTCACAGGTCACTGAAAAGGCCCTAGTTTAGATGGGCATATATCAATTACCATTGCATACACAGTGATGAGCCAGGCTGGCAGCTCCTAACTCACAGAAGTGCGCACGCGCACACACACACACACACACACACAGACAGACAGACAGACAGAGACAGACAGAGACAGACAGAGACAGACAGACAGACAGACAGACGAACAGACAGAACAGACAGAACAGACAGACAGAGAGAGGTCACTTGGGCACCACAGCGGAAGGACCCTTTAAGCGCGCTGCCCTGCATCACTGTGATGACCTGGTCTGCTTTGAGCCCAGTGCCATCACCTCATTGACACATTGAGTCTAGTACCCTTTTTACCCTATCATACCAAACAGAACCGGAGCGTACTGTGCTAGCTCATTTCTTTTCACATTCTTGAACTAGCACGGTTCCAGCAACTATGGTGGGCATGTAGCCAGCCCAGTGCAGCACAGCTTGGCTTAGTAGAGTGGAAGAGGTATAGGAGTGTGTGTCTGTGTGTGTGTGGCCCACCTGTGTACTTGGCGATGTTCTCCAGTAGGAGAGGGTACTTGGTGAGCCTCTGCATCTCCACAGGAATGATGTCCTTCAGTTGGAGTCTTCGACACAGTTGGTTACTCTCAGCCTCCTGCAAACGCACAGTGAAGTTAGGAAAGAAGGCCACAGGAATGTTGAAAAGAGCAACAAAACAGCCACAATGCATCCATTTCGCTCATGTATATACTTCGCCCACCAGTGACTGTAGCTTTGACAGAGCTACTACATCTTGAATGGTTACTTCCTACAACTTCCTTTTATGGTTCATTACCTTAAAATTAACTTGAACTAAACTTAAAATGAACAAATCATTTTCAAATGCTACCATTGAATTACAACATCCCATACCCTGTCATATACATTGTACTGTACAGTCTGCAGAAGTTGATTACACAGTCAAACACCTCAAGTAACAGGAAGTGCCCAATAGCCCCGTTTGCACTGCAGTCCATGCGCTGCCCCCTGTCCTTATCTCCTCCTCTTCTCTCCTCCATTCCTCCACTTACCAGCATGAAGGAGGTGAAGCGTGAGTCCTTCTTCTGCCTGCTCTTGATGAGCTCCAGAGCAAAGGGCTGGTTGCTGCAGAACGTTCCCACCGCCTGCTTGATCTTCTCCTCCTCGCCCCCGCTGAACTGGAAAACACAGGCGAGCCAGGGTCAGTCACCATGGCAACTCCCTGTTGCCAAGCCAACCCCTTGGTTCTTGCATGTGTGTGTAAAATCTACCTCTACATGCTTTACCCAATTCCCTCGGTATCACTGTTGTCATGATTCTGTCAAAGCTATATTTTGGTTATCATGGTTGTCTCCGCCATGACAGCTGATGTGTGGTGAGCGTTCTGGCACAAATGGTTGCCGTGCATCACCCAAGTGGGTGCTTCACATTGGCGGTGGATAAGGCGAGTTTCCCCTTTCTATGTAAGCACTTTGAGCATTTGGAAAAGCGCTATATAAATCCAATTAATTATTATTATACGCGTATAGACAGAGGGGTTTGCTAAAGTACGTATAGATCTGGGACTAGGTTAGTGCCACACTATCATTTCACAATTACGCAAAACACAGCAAACATATTTACCCTCCAGTTCATTGCCAATTAAAAAGATAAGCAATCCCATAAAAAAAAAGTGGATGTTTATTCCGCAGTGAAAAGCAATTTCAGGCAACAGCGCAGCTTTTGTGGATTGTGAGAGAGAAAGACTTATCTCCAACAGCACAATTATTATTACATAAATCATATTCCGTTGGGGAAAAGGCTTCAAAAGAAAAAGATAATAACTGTACTCACCCAGGACAGCAAGTCGTCTCCTATTCGGTCGATTACCGATGTCTCATTCCTTTTCCGAATTGTTGCCATTTGCTCAGATATCAAAACTGAAATTCAAAATGAAAGGGAATGTAAGACAGTCATTGTGTGTGTGTGTGTGTGTGTGTCGGGTGGAGATGCATGCCATATCAAAGTGGGAAAATGTGTGTGTGTACATGCTTGTAGTTGTGCGTGTACATGCCTGTTTGTGTGTGTGTGTGTGTCTGCGCGAGCGAGCTTATGTCCATGTGTGCAAGTACCATGCAGTTGAACAATGTCCTCCAGGTTGGTGAAGATGTTCTTGACGTCGGCAGGAGGCAGTATGGCCTCTCTGGTGAGCTTCTGGTAGAAGACGTTGTCCAGTACTTTGAGCATCCGCAGATGGGCCCTCTCAGTGTAGAACAGCTCTGTAGACACACAGACCAGACAGCTCTCATCACTATTGCAGACTGATAAATGACTACATTAGGGCATAAGGGAAAAAGAGTGATAATGAGAACCTGTTATTTCAGCTTGTTCTTTGTGGGTTTGGTTCCTACTAGGAAAGATGCATTTGTAAAAGTGATACACGAATGAAGTTTGTTTGATTTGAGTTTGCAGTGGTTAACACACGCTACACTGTGTATGTCTGTTCATTGCACTCTTAACTCTTTACACTTGTACCCGTATACGGGTTCAAATAGGCAGATTTGGAGACTGATAAGCATCCTATATTGGAACGCAGTGGCTGTGCAGTAACATGCTATACATGACTTCAGAGATCCAGGTCTCCGCTTCCCAGCGCAGTATTGGTTTTTAGTGACAAAGTTGCCCCCATCCTCCTGCTAATTGAGAAACTTTTGCAAATGTTTTGTTTGTCGGCGTGAGGGGAAATGCTGTAAATAAAGAGGACTTGATGTTTATTGAACGATGAGACGTTGAGGATTATAATAAATGCCGCTTTGATGTCATACAAGCGAGCCAAAAACACATTTCCATATCATTAAAACTAATTTAATATACAGTGCCAGTGTTTATTATCACTATGCTTGATGTACAGTTAAAAGATGACATGGCGTCATACCCTGGGTTGTTCTGAACAGAATGGGCCTATGTAGTATCGTGTAGACATCGGGCGGCAAAAACGCACACGTAAGCACTCCATTCTGTGCGCACTAAAATTACGATCTGCTTCTCTGAATTGCCTTGTGAAAGCTGAACACTAAGATTGTATTTTGTAACTTAGCTAGCCATGTTGGCAATATAACACGCTTTCAAATGATGCCCACCTGACCAGATTGCGATTTATAATGGACCGTTTTTGGACCGAGTAAACAACAACAGTAATTCCCAATTACCTACCTACCTACCTACCTACCTACCTACCTACCTACCTACCTACCTACCTACCTACCTACCTACCTACCTACCTACCTACCTACCTACCTACCTACCTACCTACCTACCTACCTACCTACCTACCTACCTACCTACCTACCTACCTACCTACCTACCTACCTACCTACCTACCTACCTACCTACCTACCTACCTACCTACTCTCTACGGTACAGCTAGGAGAGCTCAAAATAGCACCTTATAGTTGAAGACTATTCATTGAGTTGAAATTACATAGGACCTGTTCACACTTTGGAGAGATGTGTGGCCACTTGGAGACACCTGTTAGACCTTTCACTCAAACCCTTGTCATTTATTTGTCTTATGTTGAACCTACCCCACATTTTCCATGAATATTCTTATGCTACTGACTGTATCCAGATGATTTTCAGATTTCGTTATCAACAAATTTGGTGAAAAGTACAGTAAATGTAAAATTCACATAAAATCAACAGTGTAATGTTTGGATTCAGTCTTGTGTCAGATTATCTGTTTTGTCCTCACCTTTAGTCTAACAGTTTTTCCATAATCTCAAAACTATTCCCTTTTGATTGCTACCATGGTTATGCATATACTGCCTACTAAAAGAGTGAATGACTAACACAGACATACAGTATGTAAAGGGCCCTGGGTTTTTCCTAAACATGCAAAGCCAATCACTAGGATCCAGAGTTTTTCCTGGTCAGGTTACATGGGCCCTATTTATTTATATTATGATGACTGGGTTACAGTTCGAACAGGAAGTTACCGTTAATAACTTCCTGTCTCTTGATCTCGTGGGGCCTGAGTCCGGCCAGGACCTCTCGTCCCACCAGCTGCTGCCAGTTGAGGGGGTCGTGCTCAGAGTCCGTGCCTCCTTGGTCATCTTCACTCTGTACCTCTGTAGAGCCTAGGCCATCCAACCTGGGAGATAGGCAGCAGCGGTTATACACTATCTGACTAAGATAAATGGAGTCACAAAATAAGATGTTAGGAAACAGAACTTCTGATAAAAGGTAGTCCACATTTTGACCAAAGAGGTTTAGGACACTGACTAAAAACTCAAATAAACTATCTGACCATTGCCTTTATCAGAAATAGTAGTAGACCAAGTCAAAAAATAGGACAGAAAATACGTACCTTCTGATAGCCTTGGGTGTTCCTTCAAGGATTCTGTAACAAGAGGGTACTATTAACTACGAGGCCTAATCACAAAGCTCCACATACTCATCAAGATGTACTCTGCCTGCATGAAACTACTAAAACAACTGGCACAATAGGGGTAAAAAATATTTTTGCCAAGGGCTGACTGGAAAAAACTGTTGTATCAACTGGAATGGAAAAATTATGTCTAATGGCCCTATTTAGTGCACTACTTTTGGCTGGGCCCATAGGCCCTATGTTTTTCCCTGCTTGGGGTCCATCTTACCCGCGCTCTCTGTCCTCCTCCTGCAGTTGGTCCAGGCTGTAGGGGCTCAGGCTGTAGTCAAAGTGTGTGTTTGGAGTGTACTGTAGACTGTCCAGGTCTCCAAGACCCTCGCTCAGTTTGGGGAAGGCAGAGTTAGGGGTTACAACTGAAGAGAGGAGAGAGACCGAGAGAGCGAGATCAGTTAAATTGCCTTCCTCTTACTGAAGCATTTTGCTTAGGTCGGTCATTTTCAGTGATTCTGCTACACAACGTTCCTGTAAATTGTTCTAAAACCATAATTTGGTCGACAGTAATAGCCTATGCATTATGTTGATTCCTGATATGAAAGGATCTGCCTTTCCCTGTTTCGCTGGGACATGCAGCACACAGAGGATGTAGAGAAGCATTCTGAGAAACACAAGCATATGACCGTTGCTCAAAATGCTAATGAGGGGAAAAATACAGTTTTCAAAGGAACCACTAGTTAGAGAGGAGAGTCATAACTTCCTGTGAATATATTATGTATTTCTCTTAATATTGAGATCATGGCACCACTTTGCAACCGGAGTAGAGTAGTATAGTTTTAATGCGCTGAGGAATAGAGCCGAGTGCTCCATTTGCAGTGAATAGGCCTACATCAAAGTTTTTGACATTAGCCTACATTTACTGATTCCCACTTCCTCAGGTGGTGAATAATACACTGTAGCTTATAGGCCAATATAAACAAAGATGTCAGCAAATTCTCTGAAGAGCCAAAAATAAATATTTTTGGCTCTTATCTTATTTTGACAGGTTGCACATCAAAATATATATCATGCATTTCCTGGATATTTTAGATCAAATAGCTTACTTTTTAAAATCATATGCTACCATTTCAGTTGTCTTACTTGGCACTGGGTAAAAAAAACTGCCACTAATGTATGTGTTACACTAATGTTACATTTATCGTGATATTACTTTTTGTCCATATCAGCAATTTTTATTGCTGATTTATCGTCATCACAAAAAATGTGTCAATTAATAGTCAATTAATAATATTTTGGTACATACAATGCATTTGAAAAGTATTCAGACCCCTGGACTTCATCCACATTCTGTTACAACCTTATTCTAACATTGGTTAAATCGTTTTCCCCCTCATCAATCTACACACAATACCCCATAATGACAAAGCAAAAACATGTTGACATTTTTGCAAATGTATTACAAATAAAAAACTGAAATATCACATTTACATAAGTATTCAGACCCTTTACTCAGCACTTTGTGGAAGCACCTTCGGCAGCGATTACAGCCTTGAGTCTTCTTGGGTATGACGCTACAAGCTTGGCACACCTGTATTTTGGGGGAGTTTCTCCCATTCTTCTCTGCAGATCCTCTCAAGCTCTGTCAGGTTGGAAGTCTCTTCAGAGATATTCGATTGGGTTCAAGTCCGGGCTCTGGCTGGGCCACCACTCAAAAGTATTCAGTGACTTGTCCCGAAACCACTCCTGCAATGTCTTGGCTGTGTGCTTAGGGTTGTTGTCCTTTTGGAAGATAAACCTTTTGAGGTCCTAAGAGCTCCTAAGAGCTCTGGAGCAGGTTTCATCAAGGATCTCTATGTACTTTGCTCTGTTCATCTTTCCCTCGATCCTGACTAGTATCCCAGTCCCTGCCGCTGAAAAACATCCCCACAGCATGATGATGCAATGACCATGCTTCACCGTAGGGATGGTGCAAGGTTTCCTCCGGACCACTCTACCATAAAGGCCTGATTGGTGGAGTGCTGCAGAGATGGTTGTCCTTCTAGAAGGTTCTCCCATCTCCACAGAGGAACTCTAGAGCTCTGTCAGAGTGACCAAGACCCTTCTCCCACGATTGCTCAGTTTGGCTGGGCGGCCAGCACTAGGAAGAGTTTTAGTGGTTCCAAACTTCTTACATTTAAGAATGATGAGGCCACTGTGTTCCTGGGGATCTTAAATGCTCGAGTCTTATAGCAAAGGGTCTGAATAGTTATGTAAATAAGGTATCTTTTTTTTTATTTTTAATACATTTGCAAACATTTCTAAAAACCTGTTTTCGCTTTGTCAATATGGGGTATTTTGTGTAGATTGATGAGGAAAACAATGATTTAATACATTTTAGAATTAGAATAGGGCTGTAATGTAACAACATTTGGAAAAAGGGAAGGGGTCTGAACACTTTCCGAATGCATCGTATCACCCAGCTCTACTACAGCCACAATGACCCAAAAATAAGGCAAATTGACAGCTAACAATTAGGACATAAAACCAAATTCAACGTTCGAGAGATGATGTCGGGAATCAGGAATTTAGTTATAGAGGACAGCAACACAGACAAACCGTGCTCCTCAAACACTACGGGGAGCGTAATTGGACTTGTGTTGCTTGCGCTTGATTTAGTATGTGGTCTAAAGACTAGGGTACTTGGTTTAGAATTGAATGTGGGAATTGAGCTAGCTAGAGAGTCTTGTACAGTATGTGGTAGATCAGGGTCGTACCAAACTCAGAGTCTCTGCCGCCTCCGTCAGAGGCGTGGCTGTTGGTGGTGCTGTTGGGTGGCGAGTTGGCATTGGTAGAGGAGGAATGTGTGAGATCGGAGCCCTCGATGGACTGACTGGACCTCAGGCGACCCGCCTCCAGGTGCTCCAGGGCCCCCAGGTAGGGCTGGGACAGCTGCTTCTGGGGCCGCGGCTTGTTGAGGTCCATGGCCTTGCCAACTGCTCACACAGTCAGACAGGCAGACAATCGGTCAGAGATAGAGACAGGAAGCACACATACAGACAGAGAGACAAAAAGACACACAGAGAGGTCGCATGAATATAGGATTAATTTACTTTCCATAGCAACAAGATGATTTGTTTTGAATGTGGGTGATGATGAAAATCTAACAATAAAGTGCCTCTCCAGGAGTTGGGTAAATTGGGAGACCTATAGTATAGTAGTGTTGGTCACTGTTGGTTATCCAAATATTTTTGGTTCTTGTATTTTTTACCCAATTTTGTGATATTCAATTGGTAGTTAGTCTTGTCCCATTGCTGGTACTCCTGTACGGACCCCGGAGGCAAAGGTTGAGAGCCATGCGTCCTCCGAAACATGACTCCGCCAAGCCACAATGCTTCTTGACACACTGCTCGCTTAAACCGGAAGCCAGCCGCACGAATGTGTCGGAGGAAACACCATACAGCTGGCGATCGAAGTCAGCGTGCATGCGCCCGGCCGCCATAAGGAGTCGCTAAAGCGCGGTGGGACAAGGACATCCCAGCCGGCCAAACCCTCCCCTATCCGGACGACGCTGGGCCAATAGAGAGCCGCCTCATGGGTCTCCTGGTCACGGCCGGCTGCGACACAGCCAGGGATCGAACCCGGATCTGTAGTGACGTTTACTGAGATGCAGTGCCTTAGATTGATGCGCCACTCGGGACTGTTAGTTATCTTAAATTACAAAATGAAAGCCAGTGTGCTTTATAACGCAAACAGACTCACCGGACGTGGGGTCGACGCGGCTGGGCCGGCGTGGAGGCCCGAGGATGCTGGGAAATCTGGTTCGTTTCACCTTCTCCTCCCCTCCCTCCTTCTCAGACTTGATGCTCTTCTGTTGATCAACATCATCAGTGAGTAAGAGAGATATAGTTGGGGAGACAGTCAATAACCGAGCTGGGTTAGCGGAGTGTTCAGTTTAAGGGTAGGCTCATACCTTGATCTTGGGGAGGAAGTTGATGAGGACCCATTTGGACTCTAGGCCGCGTGGCTCTTTGACTTTCACGCCAAGGTGCTTCATGTACGTGAGGATGACGTACTGCATAGTAGTGCTGCAACAACAGACCAATGAGGATTCCGTATTTAGAGACCAAAATTAAATTGCCAAATTCGCTGTTTTATATAAATGGAACAGATTGGGATTAATTTGCAGAGAACAACATGTTGAAGTGTCTTTTGTGTGGCTTTGACCATATGCTGTGAAAACAAGTGACGACGGCAAGATGTCGTGTCCATTCATTAATCATCTGGGATATGCCGGGACCATATGGCATTTGAAATAAGGTTGTTATACAACGACGGAAATAGTCCCTTATGAATCTAGACGAACTATGTCATTTGTTATTAAAGAGGTTGGCCAAGAGCTCATGTAGCTAGATTGCCCCCTGGCAAAGAGATGTACATATACAAAGTGACTTCTGTTGTAATGTCAACTGCTCAACCTCAAAATCATCTAATACGATGTTCTTGTCCTCTTTCAGGGCAATGAACTGAAACTAGGTGGTTTGTCTACAGTGTGACATTGAGTAGAAATGACACAGATAGTGGTTAGAAAGGCCAAGAGTCTGTGATGCCCCAAAGTGTCTTAAACCCCTCAAGGACTGCAGTGCACTTCACCATATCCTTCCAGAAGCTCAACAGCCTGTGCTCCCAACTCAAGCTTTAGAGGATGGAGTGTTCTGTGGGGGCGTGCAGTAAAAAAAACAAAAAAAAAACACATTGAGCACTGAGTATGTTGTGTGTTCACGGCCACAAGTAGATATGGGTTGTGTTGCGACAGAGATTGTACCTGAATTTGCTTCTTTTTTTTGGGGGGGGGGGGGGGCTGATAAACATTTTTGCTACGTTGTGCCCAACTGAACACGATCATAGCCTCCAGTCTGAACCTGTGACCATAACATCTTATATTGACAATCCCCAAACATCCCACTGACTAAAGTCAATGGATAGTGTGACATGTGTAGGGCCCATATCTGTTCTTTCATATGGATAAACAAAAGAGAATTGCCTCACCATTTCTCCTCCTCTGTTGATTGAGTTGTCAACCTAAAATATGGCAAGAAATTCCATTAGATCATATTATATTACACAGAAAAAGATTTTAACATGTCAGAGTACAAAAAGTTCAAACAAGACAGTAGTAGACTTCCAATCAATATATTATCAGCCTCAATTAAAATGTGTCAGCAAGTGAAACAAAGCTACAAGTGTTGCTACTAACAGGACATCCTCTATCTTGGTGATGATGTTTTCAGCACAGGAGCGTTCTCTCTCCAGTGCTACCCGGTCTCTGACGCGCTCCGTGTCCAGCCGGGCCAGTTCCCCCTCCGCCAGTGTTAGGCCCATACTGCGCTTCTGCCTGCACACCCCACAAACCACAGTGTCAGATCCCACTTACAGTATGTTTAGAACTTCTAGCATTCTTATAACAACTTATATCATGTTTACATCAACTTATAGCATCCTTATAACATGATTAAAATAACTTAAGCAGGCTTATGCCAATTTACAGCAGGCTTATGCCAACTTATAACAGGTTTATAGTGTAAACGTTGAAGTCCAGCATCGTATAAGACCAGCACTGAGCATTTCTAAAGACAAACAGCTACACTATCTACAAGTAAGACTCACTTACATCTGTCTTTACATATGACTAACACATAGGCACCAATGGGAAAGGCAGCCATTTTGGAAGAGCACGAGCAAGGTGACTGACCTGAAGTCCTCCAGGTTCCTCTGGATGTCAGGGAGCAGCGTGTCCTGCACCATCTGGACGTACTGTCTGTTCAGCTCCTCAGGGATCAGCTCCGTCCTCCGCCGGTCTGCACAGCCACCACACAACACAGATAGGAAGTAGGTTGGCACAAAATACAGCTTAAGCTTTCATTTCTTAACACCTGATGTGGGATAGTAGTATTAGGTAGATAGGTTAAACAACCAACCACACACTTAGAGGCTTCGTGATAATGCTGCTAGTACAGGGTTGAAGTAAGGAAACTTGAGCCGGCTATATTTGGCATTCCATTAGATAACAATAGTCATTCCTCAATATACCCAGAAATGACTTAGCATGGATTTGTCAGCCAGGGAAACTAATGGAAATGAAAGCAAAGCCACAAATACTCACCAAGGTCAGAGGAGATGGACTCGGGAACAGCTACTCTTAAATTCTGTATGAAAATAAAACACATTTAGACGGGCATTTTCAGAACCAGACTTGTTTATATGTGGCTAACCGAAACACCAGAGTAAAAATGCCTGACACGTGCAGAACAATTCCTAAATGTATGTGTGTGTGTTAGTACTGTATGAGAAAACAAACTAGAGAAGAAAATCTCTGGGTCCTTCAAGTAGTCTTATTGGTCTTAGGCAGCATTACATATTGTATTGGGAGTCAACAGAGCAGTGGATCAGAGAAATGACGATTCCCGCTGAGGAGAAATGCATTACTGCAGGGAGAGGGGACTCCTGACAGAATAAACCAATCACACAAACACGCTGCTGTATAGTATCACTAGTGTTGCATATCATATCAACACCGTCAGGGAATGTATGCGTTTCATCACAACTGATGTGGGGGAGACCATGACTTCTGCCACAGCTCTGTGGGGTTTGTGTAATAACAACAGTGAACTGTGCAAGTCTGTGCTGGCTTGGGCCTGCAGTTTAGATAAAAACTAGCTGTGATCCTGTAGTGACTGTGGATGAAAGCCACTTGAGACTACAGGGCCCGTATTCATAAATAGTCTCAGAATAGGAGCGCTGATCTAGGATCAGTTTAGCCTTTTAGATTCATACTAAATATGATTATATGGACGGGGGGTACATGATCTTAGATCAGCACTCCTACTCTGCGACTCTTGGTGAATACGGGCACAGATGTAGGCTAGTTCTACTCACAGCTCCCCGGTCGATGAAGAAGTTGTGGAAGTCCATGAAGACCCGTCTGGTTTCTTTGGAGTTGGTCTGCTTGCACAGGTCAGCGTAAAGGTAACAGAGCTGAAGAGAAACATTTCACATGATTTGAGTTGACACAAACACGTTCTACACCATCATGTCTTTGTGTCAGCACTGTACAGACATCCATGTATTATTATTTTTTTGAAACGTATTGTTGTCTGTAACTGGCCACAACACAAACATGGTCACGTGAGGGTGAGAGTGTGTGTGCGTGTGTAGGGACTCTTACCAGAGGTGCAGGGTCAAACTGTGAGACGACGTGATGCAGGAACGCAGCCAGGTGGGCAGGTCTGGACTTGAGCAGCTCCATGCTCTGGAAACAGCTGCACTGGCCATTGACCTAAGATACACACAGTGTGTGTGTGTGTGTGTGTGTGTGTGTGTGTGTGTGTGTGTGTGTGTGTGTCAGTGTATGTTGGTGTGTGTGTCAGTGTGTGTGTGTTACGAGCTAGCTTGACCTTGTTAGAAAATCCTCTCAGTGAGGCTTGTCAGTCTGTCACCCTTTTAAGGGGAGAAAAAAATTGGCAAAAAAACTCCAGCACCCTGGCATGCTCCACAGTCTTTGTAAAGAATGTTAAAAACAAAACGTTTGGGTCAATAGGCCGTAATCAGGGCCTTCAATTTTTTTATTCTATTTATTCCCTTATTTTGGATGTATTTAGGGCCTACCTGTTCCTGATCAGAGTCAAAGTAGTCGTCCTCAGCCCCGATGATCTGGGAGACGAAGCGTGATAAGGGGCTGCTAACAGTGGAGGGGGACAGGGAGTCCTGGAGGAGGGGAGGAAAGAGGCGGAACACAGCACTTAAGATTTCTCCCTCATTGAGCGTTGACTGCTCCTTTCACTGAAGTAGCTAACAACCTCATCTACCATCAAAAGGGTGTTTAATGAAAGTGGCTCCACATCTGCAGGGCATGGGTCATAAGACATCAAATGGAAGAAAATTTACTGAAACTGGGAGGGACTAACTGGAATAAATGCTCATTTTAGTTTTACGTTGCAAAACGTTTAGAAAAAGTTTTCAGTTGCATTCCCTAATGAACATGAGCCAGGTCTCGGTCTCACCAGGTCTGGAGTGTCTTCTGGGTCGGGGGAGTGGCAGGAGTTGAAGCTGTCTCGGGGCGTGTTCTTTGGGCTGTGGTAGGACAACAAGTCTCTTTGGCACAGGCTCTCCGGGGAGGCGGGTGCAAAACCGCGGAGAACCTGCAAATGGAGAACATTGGGTAAGCTATCAAACGCTCATCTAGCTAGACCTGGGTCGTGTTCATTAGGCACCAAATGGAAGAAACTGGACTGAAACAGGGAGGGATTACCTGCACCTGTCCAATAACAAACACTCATTTTCTTTTTCATGTCCTGTTGAACAAAACCCAAGTTTGGGACACTAGTTCTTTGCGAGTTTGGGTTGTGGCGTACTGTCTGCTAGGTGCGAGACTCCTCTGTGAGATTAAGTTCAGTTGATTAATTCATGGTACCTACTAATTCATTCACTCCACAGCTATGCCCACACACACCTGCAGAAGTTGAAAGTAACACTTACAGGGGACATGGTACTGCTGCTCCACGAAAGGTCATTGCTACTGTCCCCCCTGGAAGAAGGTGTGTAGTCCATGTAAACCATGCTACCGGCATCTCCGTCGCCCAATTGTAGGGCATCCTTAGAATTAAATCACACAGTCAGTCACACACAGAAAATTGAAATATTCCCCATAATCCAAAGAGAATACAGAGTATTTTGTCTAGTATCTATATTGTCATGGTTTCAACACATACGGTCTACAGAAATTGAGCAGAATATGCACAGACCAGCTACCTTGCTGAAATAAATACCATGGCTTAGGGCCAGGCTAAAACTTGAAGTTACATAATCAGGGAAAACTCATCATACTGATCATGGCGCTCACAGAAAACCACAGATTCTCACACTAACTATTAGTTATTAATACTACATATTACAATATTAAAACTTAAGGTAGATACAGTATAATTGTTATATTCAGGGAGGGGTGTGATGCAATTTACCTGTGCTCCCCCTGTGGCCTTACTGAGCTGTCCCTGCAGCTGTGGAATGTGCTTCTTGGCTTCCTGGATGTCCTTCAGTAGTTTGGGCGTTGGATTCCTGCTGTACTCCTCCTTCATTGCCTGTAGGGAGGGCAGACAGTCATTGGAATCCATAAAAGTATTTTTTTTTACTTTGAACGGTATAGTCTTGCACTCCTTTTCAAAAGTTTATTTTTATTTTTTAACACACTTGCTGTGGCCCTGTCGTGTTTACACGTGTAGCTGCAGCAGTGCAGTAAAGTGTGCTTTGTGGGTAATGTGGCTCTGTGAAGCACTAGAGAGAATTATTGGAGGGGAGGTGATGGGGTTGATTGGTTCTCTGAGTGGCTTCCTGCTAGAGTGACTGTTCTAGTCCAAAACCACAGGAAAAGCATTGTTCTTATCAACACAAGCCACACACTCCAGTGTTGTTCTGAACATTAAAACCTATTAGAATATCATTCTAGGACAAAGACTATGACTTCACATAGTTAAACATTTCACCTCTTCCAACTATAAAACATTGCTTTGCTTGACAGTCGCTCAGTATTTGACCTCATATGTCGACAATAAACACTCCACAGACTAGGACCTGTATTTATAAACCGTCTCGAGTAGGAGTGCTGATCTAGGATCAGGTCTCCATGAATTCTTATTCATTATTATCTAAAAGGTTAAACTAAATCAGTACTCCTACTTTAGACTAGATCAGCACTCCTACTTTAGACTAGATCAGCACTTCTACTCTAAGACGCTGCATGAACACAGGCCCTGAATTTTGCATATGCCCAAATACTAGGAGAGATGGATTCTCTTGCACCAGATAGAATACTAACCTGCAAATCTTGTTGCTCCTTGGACAACATCTTCTGCAGGATGTCCACCTTTTGGTTGTGAACGCTGTTGTTCTCTTCCTGTACAATAGGAAGGAGACACACAAGGCTTGATCAGGACATGGAACCAAACACACAGTAGAATAAATTAAGTGAAGAAGCAAGGGAGGACAACAAAGTTTTAATGAACAGACAAACGTAAAGAATCTAAAACAAACAGTGACGACAGACAGGCAAAGAAAGAGGGATGACATGGAGAGATGGAGCACAAAGGAGGAATGCAGCTCGGAAGATGGTAAAAGGCGAGAGGAGGCGGTCATACCCATATTGGTAGAGGAGAGGTGATGCGGTCATGGGGGCTGTATGGGCGCTCCCCTGTTGGCTGTCCAGGAGCATTTGGAGAGGTGACAGGGGACGACCCAGTCTGGGCCCCCGGGAACCCCAGCTTAGCCTCGCCCTCCGATAAAGGGATCTGGGGTAACCCAGGGGGTCGCCCCAACACTGTGAGGGCCACATAGGAGCCCGCTATAAGACAGATAAGGAGGTATGGTTAAAAAAAAAAAAAGATGTATTCGGAATAATAGGTCTAATTCTGACTGGTCCCAGATCTGTTTGTGCTGTATTGGCAACCTCTATGGTATTTGGAACAACAACGACCATATTAGTTGGAAATACAGCACAAATAGGAACCAGGCTGTGACTTTCCGGTGTCAATAACGAACAATAAAACTAAAGTCATTCTACAATGCTTACATTTTATGAGCTTTACTACTTCCACGTGGTTTGAATGTGTTACTAGGGTCCCGTTCACCTGGAAGAAAGGGAAACAGTCATAATGTGAAAATTCATTCAATGCTGCCTGGAAATCAAATGAGTTAATTTCCTGTCCAGCCTAATGTTAATTCAGTAATTCATTCATCCACCCCTCTTCGCACACACCCCGGTGACTGACGCAATGTTTAGGTTGTGTTTTTTGATGGGATCTAATCCAACCAGCAGGTGGCATTGTGGAGCTAGTGTTTTGGCATGATCAGTAGGCACGAAACTTATGCAATAAGAGCACTTATTTTAATTTCTCAATTTAAAAACATTTTCAGCCAAATGAACAGGACCCTGCAAAGGGGTATATATACAGTTGTGGCCAAAACTATTGGCACCCTTGCACTTTTCTTAAATAATTATTATTCTTATTTCTTCTCAAATAACAATAACATCTTGTTATTTGATTTTAAACATTGCAGAACCAATTTGATTTGTGTTAACTTAAAAAGGGCAACTCCACCAATTTCAACCTAATTGTATTATCTCCAGCACAATACCAGTGTCAACATTTGTGAAAACGGTTGACATTAATCACAGTTGACATTTTTTTTTTTTATCCTAACCCCGTGATGTCATGAAATGAGCCAATTATCAAAGTGTTTTGGAGTGCACTGTTCAACCCTGTTTCCAAAAAACGTGTCTCTGTTGAAGGTTGTGGGTCTTCCAGTAGGACAACAACCCAACACACGCATCAAAAGCACTCTGGAATGGTTCAAGAAGAAACACTGGACTATTCTGGAGTGGCCAGTGAAGAGTCCAGATCTATAACCTATGGCAGAGCAGTTTTCTACTGAAAAGTGGGCAACATTGCCAGTAGAAAGGTGCAGCAAGCTCATTGATGGCTCCAAGTTATTTTGGCCAAAGGCTGTGCAACAAAGTACTAGCTCTGGGGTGCCAATAGTGTTGTCCATGCCATTTGTCTTTATTTTCAAAACTCAAACTCAAAGTTTACAAAAAATGTAATTGGTTCTGCAATGTTGAGAGACCAAAAACAAGGTATGGAGACCAAACATTTTTTTTTTTCAATTCAAACTTATTTGAGAAGAAATAGGAGTTCATTATGAAAAGTACAAGGGTGCCAAAATATTTGGCCGCAACTGTATAGATTAGTGTACCTTGATGATCCGGTCACCTGTCTGTACACCCGCACGCTCTGCAGCGCCATCTAGGAATCAGAGGGGACAAGAGTAAGGAAAACACAGAACATCCCTTTAGGAGGGAAAAAGAATGGAGTGTATAAGATGAACAATGTCCAATATAACCATTACAATACCACTGATTGCACTATAAACGTAATGTTGAAGTACATCGTACACTAAAAGTTTTAGAACACCTACACATTCAAAGGTTTTTCTTTATTTGTACTATTTTCTACATTGTAGAACAATGGTGAAGACATCAAAACTGAAATAACACATATGAAATCATGTAGTAACCAAAAAAGTGTTAAATAAAAATATATTTTATATTTAAGATTCTTCAAAATAGCCACCTTTTGCCTTGACAGTTTTGCACACTCTTGGCATTCTCTCAACCAGCTTCATAAGGTAGTCACCTGGAATGTATTTCAATTAATAGGTGTGCCTTCTTAAAAGTTAATTTGTGGAATTTCTTTCCTTCTTAATGCGTTTGAGCCAATCAGTTGTGTTGTGACAAGGTAGGGGGTTGAACGGATGATCTCCACATGTGTATTTCCCACCATAAAGCATGGAGGAGGTGTTATGGTGTGGGGGTGCAGCAAAGCACCCCCACACCAAAGCACCCCCACACCAAAGCACCCCCACACCATTCTTTATTTAGAATTCAAGGCACACTTAACTAGCATGGCTACCACAGCATTCTGCAGCGATACGCCATCCCATCTGGTTTGGGCTTAGTGGGACATTTGTTTTTCAATAGGACAATGACCCAACACACCCCCAGGCTGTGTAAGGGCTATTTTACCAAGAAGGAAAGTGATGGAGTGCTGCATCAGATGACCTGGCCTCCACAATCCCTCGACCTCAACCAAATTGAGATGGTTTGGGAAGAGTGGCAGGAGTTGAAGCTGTCTCGGGGCGTGAGTCGGAGTGAAGGAAATACAACATCTTTTTTTTATTTGTTTAACAATTCTTTGGTTACTACATGATTCCATATGTGTTATTTCATAGTTTTGATGTCTTCACTATTATTCTACAATGTAAAGAAAAACCCTTGAATGAGTAGGTGTTCTAAAACCTTTGACCGGTAGTGTATATCGTAACATATCATACACCATAACTAGCGGCCTGAGTTCTCCCAGATCTGATCAGGAGAAACTCCAGGGCCCTAAACATAAGTGGTTGTGCTGCTGAAGGGGCCCATTAGGCCGCTCCTCCCCAGACATAGGGCTTTAGGAGCCAGAAAGAGGGTTCATTATGGGATAGGATTGAGAGGAATATTATAGGGCCAGGAGACAACTGAGACATAGGTGGCACCAGAAATGAGTGCTTGTCCTGTCACAACATAAACACCAGTGCGCTTTAATACACTTCAGTCTGGAGCTTAGGCAACCAGGCAGAGATTCCTACCATGTCACGCCACTGAGTTGTATGTGTAGTGTAATATCACCCTGTCGCAAAGAGTATACAGGTATTTTATATTTATATCTTAAATGTAACATTGAAAGTGTGGGAAACAAGCAGGGCTGGTTGGTATACCATATTTTATGATATACCGGTATTGATGCAGGGACCGGTTTGGGTTTTGACTTTACCTTCTATACCGGTATTTGAATGTTTGGTTTGTTAAATGTGATACGCCATGTGTAATGTCAATTTTTATAGTTTACTTCGCTACTTGAGTTCTCGCTCTCTCCGCTCGTTCTTTCCACACAGACCTAGCCACGCCCCCTGTCACTCAAGGAGCGCATTTGTTGTTCCTCGACCACAAGACACTTGCGTTCAGTCTGCATGGACAATGCAGCACATGCAACAATGTTTTCATTGCTTCTTAATATAAATCCACTAGTGTTCTAGAATGACACTATTAGTTTGTGTTTCTTACATCTGCAAACAGCTAGTTTGTATTTTCTTAGCAAGTTGGGCCTTAATCTTGCGAGACGCTAATTGCTCGCTAGCTAGCTAATAAAGTAAGAGATAACATATTTAGCTATACAGCCTGATAATACCAGTGATGGTGCAGACCTAAATCAGCATGCAACAGTATCTTCTAAATCAAAGAGGAATACACAAAGCAATAATATGTTAGCTACATGAAGTAGCTAAGAGAAAACATTAAATGTAGGGTCCCCTAGGAAGTACTTATCAACACTTTAGTTCCTACCCTGTCACAATAACTTCTCCCTGGTATTCGATGTCGTGTCACACTGTATTCAAAGTGCCCACTATTTTTACATTTTTAGTCATTTAGCAGACGCCCTTATCCAGAGCGACTTACAGTAGTGAGTGCATACATTTTCCATACACTTTCTCATGATCTTTTCGTACTGGTCCCCAGTGGGAATCGAACCCACAATCCTGGCGCTGCAAGTGCCATGCTCTACCAACTGAGCTACACGGGACACTATTTTACACGGGACACTATCAGAATGGAGAAAGACCCATTGAAATCACTTAGAGTGTATGTGTTGCCACCCTAGGGTCAAACCCTACTCATAAAGCAAATTTAGCACTTTTATTATTCAAAAACATAAAATACCTTCAAATACCATCCATTACAAAAAAAAAAAAAAAATATATATATATATATATATATATCATATAATATTTTATCCATATCGCCCAGCCCTAGAAACAAGTCATAACATTTGTCCGAACTTTGACTGAAAGGAGTGATGTAGCGTAAACTTGTATCAATAAAGTATTTAAATGCATTGCTGTATGTTAGCACCTTTGGACTGTGTATGGGATACTGAGAAATAGCCTACACAACTTGTATCCACAGCATAGACAATAGCCTTCATTACTTCAACTGGGAGAAACATGACCAAGCACATCCATAAGAGTACATACAAATTGAGACCCCGAGCTCTTCCCTTTTCTCGACACTGCTCTACATTCAGACTAGTCCCTAATGTGTGCAGTTCACTATGCATCAGCTCTAACTGCTGACCTGGTGACAACACACATCAGCCTCTATAAGGGACAAGACAAGAGCTGCCTTGGATTCAGGGCCTGCTAGAAATCCCATCTCTAACACAGATGATATGGAAGTATACCAGGGCTTTAAAATAACTTCCTGCTTAGTTCCTGACTTTTTACTAGTTTTTGGCTGATGGTCTGATGCTACAATTTGGCCCTGAGACTAAGGATGAAAAGTAGTGAAGGCAATGACAACGGCTATTTCCATTGTGGAGGTGGGTTGACCTTACCTTCCTTGACGAGCTGCACAAACACTGGGTTGTCTCCGCTCACCGTTAGCCCAAAGCCATTCTCATCTTTCTGAATGATCACACATCGCTGGACAAGCCCTTCGCAGGACAGAGAGAGAGAACAATGATGTCACAAACAGGGCCTCAGACTCAGTTCAACGCAGGCCAGCTTGTAGGTGAACCCAGACACCCAGTGATGTCCTGTGAAAGAGAGGTAGCAGGCCTAAAGAACAACACTGTGAACCGAGGGTGAAGGATTCAAATGAAGACTACTACTGCTGCACTCATTGGTCACTGTAAAGGTTATAATAAGTGCATGGGTTATTGAAATCTGTAGGCTAATCTACACACATCTGTTAGCGAGCAGAGAGTTATTAGAACAGCGTATGTAGAGAGTGTTGATGTCAAGGAACTGCAATCAAAACCACACAAAAACCATTGAAACAGAAGGACACGCACACATGAACACACACCAAGACCTCTTGTACTGGGAGATAAGGGCAGACAGGTGTTTGGAGAGCAATGAGTTAGTAATTGACTGGGCTGGACAGGGTCAGTGAGTGGAAAACTAGTACTGTGTGAAAAACTAGAACTCTTCCAACAGGTGCTGCTGGAACTGCTGAGTGCTGCCTGGGTCTTGTAGGGGAGAGCCATGCCCATGATTTTCAGACAAAACACACCACACCACAAACCAACTGCTGATTCACTGTCATGAACTGATTTCATGAGACTTAAGTCTTAGTTAGTCCTACACCTTCCACTTTTGTGCCATCCGTGAGGTCCACTCAAACAAAATTATGCAATATCGAAAGTCCGCTCCCATCCGCACGGACTACAAAATCTCCGGAACCCTGTGTGGAAGGAAGCGGACGTTCGATTGAAGTGGAAGGTATAGGCTAAACTAGGCATTATTGTGAGGCCTTCTACTGATGGTCAATTAACACATTCCTAGTCTATTCAGTGCCGTTTGTAATTGATGTCATTTCGATAGATTCTGCACAGAGTAGATAGAATTTTATCCAAGGAGCGAGAGACATCAGTAAAATCTCATCTAATCTGGCAGATAATTGAACATGACCCAACTCTGGGAGCAGAATCTCTCCAGTCTAGAAGCTCACACTCATACTGTTTGGCTACGACGGACTAACCGCATGCATCTCTGCTGGCATATTATCATGCCATCTTTGTCCTGATATAAATAGACTTTCCTCCATAGAACAACAACATGACCTCCACAAACCTGAGTGCTTTACATCAAAACCTTCTAGCTGGCCCTTAAACCTTGCTTTATTATTGTTGTGACAAAGGCATCGCATCCAATGCGGGGAGGGGGGAGGGGCGCAAAACAAAAGAAAGGCTGGGCCAGGCGAGATTCGAGCTCCAGGCTGGGGGAGGGGTCTGGAGGAGTGTTGTGGGTCAGGAGGAGCAGAGGGGGTCAGAGTGAGAGAGAGAGAAACCGTACCAGCAGTTACAGCCAGCAGACAGGCAGGCAGCTAGCTAGCCTAGCGACACCAACCAGGAGTAGCTTACCACAGGACTCGGGCTTCCCCTCCGCTAGAACACAGTCACTCTTCTGCACCAGAACGTCTGGCCCACCAGAACGCAGGCAGGCAGGGGGTGGAGGCAGAGCAACACAACACCCAACAGAACAACAACCAGCGCAAAAAGAAAAAAAGAGACAAATAAAAATAACATTACAGAGAAATCTAATAAAACATTAGCTAATAAACAATGGAATGGAATGACAGGAGTGTAGCTGTCTGAGTATGAATGAAGTAGGTAGCTAAGGCATATGTTTGACTACACCGATATGTTTTACTTACACCAGTTTAAATTAAGGCCTATCACAGTGGTTAGGATTGGAACCAAATTTAAAACAGCATAGATTTCATAGGTTGTTATCGATAATAAAATCACAATACGGTGCAGTGTTTGATTTGGATGCTGGGGGCAAGGATACTCCCAGCCCCACTAAACCATTGACAACTACGTGTTTTTTATTTTCTTCAAAAGGTGATGATATTACAACAAAATAGTTCAAATTAATTTAACTGAAAACGGCATGCAGTTGTCAATGGTTTTAGCAGAGCTAGGAGTCTGCATCTTATTGATGACGACCTATACACAATTTGTCAAAGTAATTGCTTTCATGATATTTCAAGTATGCTTATTACATCATCAACAAATTTTGCTAGCATCTGGGCATTTCCATCTAAAAAGGACCCATGAACACCCACATGTGAGTTCTTAGGAGCATGTCAAATTGGCTGTCAAATGAAAATTAAGAATGTATATTTTTGTGAAATTAAGGCATATATATTATTTTCATCCATTTCCCATTCTAAAAATGTTGAATAAGCAAAGGCTTGATTTCTGGTCAAACAGATGGGAAATGGGTCTAAGACAACATCTAACATAATTCTTAAAAGTTATTAGAAATACATCTAAACACAATAATGTTGAAGTGAAGACCCCTGCCAAATAATATCAACATTTAGATTTAATTTTGGATAAATTATTTGGCTTTACGTGCCTTCAAATTCCATTACGGAAAACCCACATATCTTCAAAATATTTTCTAATTACCTACCTCATGAGAGGGGAGGATAATGAAAGTGCACACAAATAACAAGTAAATGTAGACCTACAAATAAGTTAGTGATTTTACAGTTTGTGAATTATTAAGAATGAATTATTAAGTGATTAAAACACAGAATTTCTGAAACCAGGTCGGTAAAGGAATTACTGCAGTTGAATTGGCAACAATGGGAAATCAGAATAGTCACAAACCACAGTTGGGTCACCTCCTACTGTCCTCCCTTCCACTAGCATACTGTTAGATCATAATTGTTATCTTTCTCTTTCTGTCGGCTGGTGGTCAAAGCAAGAGTGTGAAAACAGTCTGGAGGGACAGTCTGGACAACCCTTTCCACTCTCTCTGCCGCCCACCCGCTCTCTCTTTCCAATTAATGTCACCTCTCACAGCTCTTACTACATACCTACTACCTACCCTCTTTACATTGCTTAAGTGTGCAACGCCCCTCTTCGCTGGCTCAATAACCCACATTTTAAATGCAACATTGATATCGGGAAATATACCAAAAATATGAAAGGCTGCTTATGTGCTGGCACTCCATAAGCAAATGTTTGGTCTTGTGAGTGACTTCCGGCGCGTTTACAGTGAACACTAACAGGCTATTGTGGCTCTTTGAGCATAATATAGGCCTACCAACAAAACCAATGGAGCAAATCCCATGACATTTTCACATGGAAATAGCTTTTGATTTCTATGATATAGCCTACAGTAGCCTCTATGTGGTGTTCAATGCATGCTTACATTGCATGAGACTTAAAAAATAAACATTTACATGAAGGGCTTGACATGAATTAATGATTTTTTTTACTTTGTCTGCAATACCATGGGTCAAATACGTGACTGTAAATTGTATTGTATTGTATTGTATGACGCTAAAAACTACTTGACAAAAGTAATTATTATTATTATAATAATACAGATAATTAGAAAATGTAGGCTACCCCTCTACCTATTGGCTTATTGGCATATTCAAGCCTGTCTCAAAATACAACACTGCCCCTTTAATTAAGACATAAGCTTTTCACCGGACACGTTTTGTGCTCTTGTAGGAAGAAGTAACTCCCCATTCCTGACCTATATTATCTATAACTCGGCTAATAACTCGCTAACTAACAAAGAATACTAACAAATGTGCCCACACGAGGCTCTGCGCTCGGATCTGAAAAGCGCATTCACTTGCTGGTGATTAAAAGACCCCTCGTGGGCTGTTTACTGTATATACTATGATGCCAAAATTAATTGTGCTGCTTTGTTTGTTGACTTGTCAAAGGCTTTTGACACAGTTTATCATTCTATATTATTGAGTAAGTTGTCCTCAATAGACCTGGGCACTATGTGGTTTCAGAACAATCTCAGTAATAGAACTCAGGCTATTGTGACAGAGGGGGTCAAATCTGAAGTTCCTTGAAGTGAATAAAGAGGTACCCCAGGGTTAGATTCTGGGGCCACTATTGTTTACGCTGTATGTAAATAACATTGGAAATACTGCGAAAAATTTATTTTTATGCTGATGATACATTATTGTACTTGTTGCACCATCTGTAAACCAAGCCTTTACACAATTGAAGTCTGATTTCAAAGCGCTAGTTAGTACTTAATGCAAACCAAACAAAATATAAGCTATTTTCTAGGTCCAATAACTTCTAGGTCCAATAAAATACTAGCCTGAATGGAAGTCAAATTGAACGAGTTCTCTTATACAGTGCACAAAGTATTCAGACCCCTTGACTTTATCCACATTTTGTTACGTTACAGCCATATTCTAAAATGGATTAAATAAATAGAAAATCCTCTTAAATCTACACACAATACCACATAACGACATTTTAGCAGATGTATTAAAAATAAAAAGCAGAAATACCTTATGTTTATAAGTATTCAGACCCTTTGCTGTGAGACTCAAAATTGGGCTCAGGTGCATCCTGTTTCCATTGATAATCCTTGAGATGTTTCAACAACTTGATTGGAGTCCAGCTGTGAGAAATTCAATTGATTGGACATGATTTGGAAATGCACACACCTGTCTATATAAGGTCCCACAGTTGACAGTTGAGCATAACCAAGTTGAGCATAACCAAGGTGGAAGGAATTGTCCGTAGAGCTCCGAGACTGGATTGTGTCGAGGCACAGATCTGGGGAAGGGTACCAAAACATTTCTGCAGCATTGAAGGTCCCCAAGAACACAGTGGCCTCCATTTTTAAATGGAAAAAGTTTGGAACCACCAAGACTCTTCCTAGAGCTGGCCGCCCTGCCAAACTGAGCAATTGGGGTAGAAGGGCCTTGGTCAGGGAGGTGACCAAGAACACCGATGGTCAGTCAGACAGAGCTCTAGAATTCCTCTGTGTAGGTGGGAGAACCTTCCAGAAGGACAACCATCTCTGCAGCACTCCACCAATCAGGCCTTTATGGTAGAGTGGCCAGACGGAAGCAACTCCTCAGTTTAGTCCGAATGCACTATAAATATCTTGGTATCTGCCTAGATGATAAATTGCCATTTAAAATGCATGTTACTGAGCTAGTAAAGAAATTCAAGATCAAAATGTGATTATTTTACAGCAATAGAGCATGTCTGTTTTTTGATAATAGAAAGGAAGTTGTCCAGATTACGGGGATATAATCTACATGCACGCAGCAGCTTCCACACTTAAACCTCTAGATGCTGTTTTCCATTGTGCCCTTAGATTCATTATTTTGTATTTATATTTTGATTTATATTAACCTTTATTTAACTAGGCAAGTCAGTTAAGAACACATTCTTATTTACAATGACGGCCTACAATTACTAGTGATAATCACCACTGTGTATTGTATCAAAAGGTGGGTTGGGTCTCTCTTTACGTAAGAAGAGAGCAGCATTCCCTTTTGTTTATTTACAAAGCGCTCCGGCAGAAACGTCCAATGTATCTGACAACACCGGTCAAGGTCAAAACAATAGAATACAAGAGCACAAGATTAGATAGTGCTAGAGGTTCCAAGGGTGGCTTCGGATTTAGGGAGAGCTCACAGATGTGGAATGTGTTTTGAATTGGTGTGTATTTGTATTGTGCAGGGCTTATTTGAAAAATCAAAATTGGTCTCAATGTGACACCCTGTTAAAAATAAAAGGTTAATAATAAATACATTTAGTGTAATAAGCATTCTCACCTACTGATCACTGACCGCCACCGGACATCCATGGATGTTGAAAAGAAGATGACATTTTGTCAGTCTGCCTTGGCCGGACCAAATCATGAACCAATCATAGATGTCTTTCACAAGTTATGACAGCACAGTATAGTAAAAAATAAAATAATAGAGTCCAGTACTGTACAGTAGCACACTAGAGTACAGTACAGTAGCACACTAGAGTAGAGTACAGTACAGTAGCACACTAGAGTAGAGTACAGTACTGTACAGTAGCACACTAGAGTAGAGTACAGTAGCACACTAGAGTAGAGTACAGTACAGTACAGTAGCACACTAGAGTACAGTACAGTACAGTAGCACACTAGAGTAGAGTACAGTACTGTACAGTAGCACACTAGAGTAGAGTACAGTAGCACACTAGAGTAGAGTACAGTACAGTACAGTAGCACACTAGAGTACAGTACAGTACAGTAGCACACTAGAGTAGAGTACAGTACTGTACAGTAGCACACTAGAGTACTGTACAGTAGCACACTAGAGTAGAGTACAGTACTGTACAGTAGCACACTAGAGTAGAGTACAGTACTGTACAGTAGCACACTAGAGTACAGAACTGTACAGTAGCACACTAGAGTACATTATAATGTACTGAACATATCTACTTTACTGAACTCTACTGTGCTGCAGGGGTATTTGAAATACATATATAAAAAATAATGAAAACTTACAGAAGAAAATATGTTATTTCAAATGACATCAACTTTATTTCTCAACTCCTGACATTGAGCAAATTACACTAATTGGAGCCAATTACACTCACTACAGTATCTAACATATGCTTTGAAAAAGCACCCACAAATAGGCTACCAGTGCGCAAATGCTGCTGGCTGCTGGTTAGCTGACTAAACTCAACTCCATGGAGAGTTTAGTCAGCTTCTGATAAACTCCACCAACAGAGTTGAGCAGAGACCAGGCTTTGAGGAATTCAGCTCTGACTACATCGATTAGCCCAAGGTCAATACACACACAACATTATTTTTTTGTATGAAACGTACCTACAGTGGGGAGAACAAGTATTTGATACACTGCCGATTTTGCAGGTTTTCCTACTTAAAAAGCATGTAGAGGTCTGTAATTTTTATCATAAGTACACTTCAACTGTGAGAGACGGAATCTAAAACAAAAATCTAGAAAATCACATTGTATGATTTTTAAATAATTAATTTGCATTTTATTGCATGACATAAGTATTTGATCACCTACCAACCAGTAAGATTTCCGGCTCTCACAGACCTGTTAGTTTTTCTTTAAGAAGCCCTCCTGTTCTCCACTCATTACCTGTATTAACTGCACCTGTTTGAACTCGTTACCTGTATAAAAGACACCTTTTATACACTCAAACAGACTCCAACCTCTCCACAATGGAAAACCATTAGTAACACATTAGTAACACACTACGCCATCATGGATGAAAATCCTGCAGCGCACGCAAGGTCCCCCTGCTCAAGCCAGCGCATGTCCAGGCCCGTCTGAAGTTTGCCAATGACCATCTGGATGATCCAGAGGAGGAATGGGAGAAGGTCATGTGGTCTGATGAGACAAAAATAGAGCTTTTTGGTCTAAACTCCACTCGCCGTGTTTGGAGGAAGAAGAAGGATGAGTACAACCCCAAGAACACCATCCCAACCGTGAAGCATGGAGGTGGAAACATCATTCTTTGGGGATGCTTTTCTGCAAAGGGGACAGGACGACTGCACCGTATTGAGGGGAGGATGGATGGGGCCATGTATCGCGAGATCTTGGCCAACAACCTCCTTCCCTCAATAAGAGCATTGAAGATGGGTCGTGGCTGGGTCTTCCAGCATGACAACGACCCGAAACACACAGCCAGGGCAACTAAGGAGTGGCTCCGTAAGAAGCATCTCAAGGTCCTGGAGTGGCCTAGCCAGTCTCCAGACCTGAACCCAATAGAAAATCTTTGGAGGGAGCTGAAAGTCCGTATTGCCCAGCGACAGCCCCGAAACCTGAAGGATCTGGAGAAGGTCTGTATGGAGGAGTGGGCCAAAATCCCTGCTGCAGTGTGTGCAAACCTGGTCAAGAACTACAGGAAACGTATGATCTCTGTAATTGCAAACAAAGGTTTCTGTACCAAATATTAAGTTCTGCTTTTCTGATGTATCAAATACTTATGTCATGCAATAAAATGCAAATTAATTACTTAAAAATCATACAATGTGATTTTCTGGATTTTTGTTTTAGATTCCGTCACTCACAGTTGAAGAGTACCTATGATAAAAATTACAGACTTCTACATGCTTTGTAAGTGGGAAAACCTGCAAAATCGGCAGTGTATCAAATACTTGTTCTTCCCACTGTATGTTTGACCTCTGTAGTTAGCTGCTGGTAACCTTTATTGACTTAGATACACATTTTTGCAAACACATGGCTAATCTTTGTTTAACCAGCTAACACAGCTGCTCTTAGCAAACATTTATTTGTAGTTACCTTTCTAGGTAATAGGCTGTTAAGAGTTTACACTTCCTCTTTCTAGTTTGGCGCCGCCCTGAGTGGTCGCCTTTTAAGCAGCTCCCGTTGTCCGTGCATTAATTGTTGTTTTAGTTCGTTTTCTTTCGTCTATTTTCTTTAGTTTTATTTTTTATTTTGCTACAGTCGAACTATAACAGTTCAGGATTATGGATTTTATGGATTTTATCGCAGCTGAACGTCGACAGGAGTCGTCAACTGTTATTGTTTACAACCGAGCCCAGCTCCTGGATTTAGCCCACGCAGCGCTGCTGCTCCCCAGGGAAAAGTTTGATATTCCGGACGAATTGAAAAGACGACGCCGTGGACGCAGGGCGGGATTGAAATGTAAGGCAAAGCGGAGGAGGTTCAAGTACAAGCCGGCTATACCATCTATTATTATGGGCAATGTGAGGTGTCTACATAACAAGATGGATGAGTTGGCGGGACTTGTTCGTGGACAAAGGATTTATCGGGAAGCTAGCCTAATGTGTTTTACTGAGACTTGGCTGAACGATAACATCCCCATACACAACGTCACTATCGACGGTTTCCAGACCATCACAGCGGACAGGGATCGCGTCTCTTCCGGTAAGAGTAAGGGTGGTGGGCTGGCTTTATTAGTTAACAACAGATGGTGTCATCCCAAACATATTACTCTTAAGGAAAAGTTTTGTAGCCCGGACATTGAACTGCTAGCCGTTAGCCTGAGACCCTACTATCTACCTAGGGAATTCACGGCGGCCATTGCTGTTATTGTTTACATCCCGCCCTCTGCTGACGCAAACGCAGCGTGTGACGTCATCCACTCTGTTATCGCGAGGTTACAGACAGCGCATCCCAGTGCTTTCTTTGCAATTTCGGGGGATTTTAACCATGCATCTCTCTCTTCAACGCTGCCCACGTTCAAACAGTTCGTGAAGTGCCCAACCAGGAATAATAAAACTCTGGACTTGTTATATGCTAATGTGAAGGATGCATACAACTCCACTGCACTCCCTCCCCTCGGCAGATCAGATCACAACCTTGTCCACCTCACCCCACTCTACAGGCCTATGGTCCAACAGCAGCCTGCAACCACCAGGACTATTAGGAGATGGTCCCCGGAGGCGAATGAGGCCCTACAGGACTGCTTTGAAACAACAGACTGGGATGTGTTCTGTGAGGCTCATGGGGAGGACATCGATGGACTCACTGACTGCATAACAGACTATATTAATTTTTGTGTAGACAACACTGTACCCACCAGGAAGGTACGCTGTTTCCCAAACAATAAACCCTGGGTCACCAGCGACCTGAAGGCCCTGCTGAATGAGAAGAAGAGGGCCTTCAAGGAGAAGGACAAGGACAAATTGAAATGCGTCCAGAGGGAGCTGAAGTTGCGGATTGCTGAGGGGAAGAGAGTGTATAAGGAGAAGATGGAGGACAAGCTGAGGCAGAGCCAGGTGAGAGAGGTGTGGAAGGGTATGAGAAATATCACTGGCTTCAAAAAGTCAAACAGTGGGCAGACGGAGGGGACCCAGGACAGAGCCAATGAGCTGAACCAATTTTTTAACAGGTTCGATACTGGCCCTGTCCACCTCCCCTCCAGCTCCCCAGACCACACACCCTCACAGCTATCCCACCCCCACTTTACTCACAGCACCTCTGCTGAGACAATCAGTGACCCCACCTCCGCCCCTGCCCCCCCTGGACTGATCCTCAACACCCCCCTTCCCCCCACCTCCCTACCTGGGCTGGCTTTCACCACCAACCAAGTGAAGAGAGAGCTGGAGAGACTACACCAGTGGAAAGCGGCGGGCCCTGATGGCATCAGCCCAAGGGTGCTGAGGGTCTGTGCTGACCAACTGTGTGGAATACTCCAGCGTCTTTTCAACCTTAGCCTGAGCCTAGAAAGGGTCCCTGTGCTGTGGAAAACATCCTGCCTCGTCCCAGTGCCCAAGAAGGCACACCCCACTGTCCTGAATGACTTCAGACCTGTAGCGCTAACATCCCACATCATGAAGACCCTGGAAAGGTTAGTCCTCGCTCACCTCAGACCCCTGGTGTGTTCATCAATGGACCCCCTGCAGTTTGCATACCAGCGCAACATCGGGGTGGATGATGCAATCATCTACCTTCTGCAGAGGGCCTACTCTCACCTGGACAACGCAGGTTGCACTGTGAGGGTCATGTTTTTTGACTTCTCCAGTGCCTTCAATACCATTCAGCCCCTGCTACTGGGTGAGAAGATGAGGAGGATGGAAGTGGAAGCACCCTTAGTCTCCTGGGTCACGGACTACCTGACCGGTAGGCCACAATTTGTGCGACTACAGAGCTGTGTGTCAGAACGGGCAGTTAGCAACACAGGGGCCCCCCAGGGTACGGTCCTGTCCCCCTTCCTGTTCACCCTCTACACCTCAGACTTCAGATATAACTCTGAGACATGCCACCTACAGAAGTTCTCGGATGACTCTGCTATTGTAGGGTGCATCAGGGTTGGGCAGGAGGAGGAGTACAGGAGCACAATCAGTGACTTTGTGTTGTGGTGTGAGCAGAACCACCTTCAGCTCAACATCAGCAAAACTAAGGAGATGGTGGTGGACTTCAGGAGAACCAAGGCACAACTGACTGCAGTCCCTATAAAGGGGATGGATGTGGAAATGGTTGAGTCATACAAGTTCTTGGGTGTCCATATGGACAACAGACTGGAATGGGCTGGTAACACCGGGGCCCTGTACAAAAAGGGCCAGAGCCGACTCTACTTTCTGAGGAGGCTCAGGTCCTTCAACGTGTGCAGTAAACTACTGCATACCTTCTACCAGTCTGTGGTGGCCAGTGCCATCTTTTTTGCAGTGGTGTGCTGGGGAGCAAACATCAAAGCCGGTGATGCTTCTCGGGTAAATAAGCTGATCAGGAAGGCTAGCTCTGTCCTGGGGATGAGCCTTGACACTCTAGAGGAGGTGGCGGAGAGACGGATCCTGGCCAAACTGCTGGCCATCATGGACAACGTCACCCACCCTCTGCACGCTATGGTTATGACGCAGAGGAGCTCTTTCAGTCACAGACTGATCCCACCACGGTGTGCCAGAGAGCGCTACAGGAGGTCCTTCCTGCCGGCGGCTATGAGACTATATAATGCCTCACCGGGGTGCCGTGCCGTCGGCAACATAGATCTGGAACTGTTGGGGTGCTAGGACCTAGTTTAACAATTATGCATCCATCCGTGAGTAACTCTGTTCCGTCAGCACTCATCCACTCAGGACCTACTTATTCATACAGGTCTGTATATACATACCCATGTACAGTTGTTATATTATATCACATGCAATATTGTAAGTAATTATTGGACCTAGGCATTCACTCAGGAATGCATATTAGTATCCTGCCAGTTGCACCTTTTCTCATTGCTTTTAGTATATCAAATGTGCAATAAGTGCAGTTGTCTGTAATTAAACCCTGCGCACTAAGGACTGTATTTTAAGGGAATTACTATTATTATCCCAATGATATCATACACACATTTAGCTATTAAAGTATCTCTTCCTGTCATTTACCTGTACAGTTTGTGTAAACATGCAAGTATTCACTCATCTGTAAATATAACTGTATACCTAACTGTACAGCTAATTTAACCATGCAAAATTTTCACTTACCTGTTCATTTACCCAGTCTGTCTATTAAGTAAACTATTATTACCCTCGCTCATATCATACGCATTAGCTACTGAAGTATTTCTCTGCCATCAACCTGTATAGTATAGTTAACCATCCAACATCCACCAATGTATAGTGTACATATTCAGCCAACCACTCATACTATGCAATGTCCTTTTATAGCTTTTTTTTGCACTCCAGATATCCTGTATTTCTATACTTTTTCATACTGCCGCTCTATGTATCATGTACCGTGTATCTGTCTTTTGTGTACTTTCGTTGTGGCATTTTGCACCTGCCCTGTGTTTTTGTTGTAGCTGCTTGATAATGAAATTTCCCCCCCGGGGGATCAATAAAGTACCTATCTATCTATCTAATGTGGGGAGGTCAAAATAATGAAAAAACTATCTACCAAATATTTTCATTTTAAAATGTTGATTACTTCTCTTTGCCGTTATCATTCACCTTCTAATCTACTGTAATATGGGGGGGGGGTCCCTCGGTAGCCGGTTTGCCTGGGAGGTGGTCTCTGGGCAAGAAAAGGTTGAAGAATCCTGCTGTAGTTGACTCTACTGCGCTGTACTGTGCTGTACTTGTGCAATATAGATGTCTATGATTGGTTCAGATTTGGTCTGGTCCAGACCAACCAAATGTGGCCTTGTTTGGGGCAGATTATTTGTTACATTACATTACAGCCTTATTCTAAAACGGATTAAATAAATTTCCCCCCCTCGTCAATCTACACACAATACCTCGTGTTTTTAGAAATGTTTGTAAATGTATTAAACATAAAAAACAGAAATACCTTTTTTTCATAAGTATTCAGACCCTTTGCTATGAGATTCGAAATTGAGCTCAGGTGCATCCTGTTTCCATTGACCATCCTTGAGATGTTTCTACAACTTGATTTGAGTCCACATGTAGTAAATTAAAAAACCAAGCCATGAGGTCTAAGGAATTGTCCGTAGAGCTCCGAGACAGGATTGTGTTGAGGCACAGATCTGAGGAATGGTACCAAAACATTTCTACAGCACTGAAAGTACCCAAGAACACAATGGCCTCCATCATTATTAAATGAAAGAAGTTTGGAACCACCAAGACTCTTCCTAGAGCTGGCCGCCCGATCAAACTGAGCAATTGGGGGAGAATGGCCTTGGTCAGGGAGGTGACCAAAAACCAGATGGTCACTCGGACAGAGCTCCAGAGATGGGAGAAACTTCCAGAAGGACAACCATCTCTGCAGTACTCCACCAATCAGGCCTTTAGGGTAGAGTTGCCAGATGTAAGCCACTCCTCAGTAAAAAGGAACATGACAGCCTTGGAGTTTGCTAAAAGGCACCTAAAGGACTCTCAGACCTTGAGAAACAAGATCCTCTGGTCTGATGAAACCAAGATTGAATTCTTTGGCCTGAATGCCAAGCGCCACACCTGGAGGAAACCAGGAAGCGCTCATCACCTGGCCAATACCAGTGAAGCATGGTGGTGGCAGCATCATGTTGTGGGGATGTTTTTCAGAGGCAGGGACTGGGAGACTAGTCAGGATCGAGGGAAAGATTAACGGAGCAAAGTACAAAGAGATCCTTGATGAAAACCTGCTCAGGACCTCAGGAGGTTAATCTTCAAACATGTCAACAACCCTAAGCACACAGCCAAGACAACGCAGCAGTGGCTTTGGGACAAGTCGCTCAATGTCCTTGAGTGGCCCAGCCAGAGCCCGGACTTGAACCCGATTGAACATCTTGTGTAAATGTGATATTCCAGTCGTAATTTAGTTTTTCATACATTTGCAAAAATGTCTTATTGTGTGTAGATTGATGAGGGAAAAAAACGATTTAATCTATTTTAGAATAAGGCTGTAATGCAACAAAATGTGGAAAAAGTGAAGGGGTCTGAATACTTTCCGAATGCACTGTACATCACCAAAATATATTTATATCCATAATTATGCATTGCTTTATAGTACAGATTAGGGACCCATGATGTAATTCCGTTACCGTAATTCCGTTACTGGATGCAAGGCACTGTATAGCGACAGGGTATCTTTATACGCTATGGATGACATTTTTGTTGTGCAAAATAATTGTACAAAGTGCAAAACTCAATCTGGCAGCGTGATTTTATTTGAAACCTTTTTTCCACAAAGTTTGTTTTACAAAGACCCCACTATTTATGTATTGCTCAGTTTACTCAACTAATAACCTCATCGCACATTGAAGAAAAATGTCAAATTTACAGATTTTTTTTTGCACTTTGCACAATTTTGCTTTTGCACTACGAAAAAGATATGCCTCTGACAATAGAGCAGTAATATGGTAGATTTCCATCCAAACCCAAGTCCAATCTGAAGTACACTTAGTTGTTATTGTTAAGCATTAACATGCCAGTGAAAGATTATGTCTCGAGACTAGCACTGAGCCAATTGACTTAAACCCCCAAAAAATCATAATCATGTTCAAGAAAGATGATGCTGCTTGAAAACTATTTGGGGATATGGTTGTTATGATTATTAGGAAATAGGAATCACGCAACACAAAAAGGCAAGCCAAAAGGTGAATACAGAGGAAGAAACGTGGACGTGCAACAGGGGTAAGGAAAAGTGAATAAAATCTCATCCAATCTTATTTGATAACATTGCTCCACTAAAGATTGCTTGCTGCTTCTCCACGTAACTGTGCTTTAGGCTGACGTAATGAGACAAGAGTGTGGGCCTAAACATCAGAAGAAAGTGAAACAATCACTCAGAGTTTTGCCTTGTGTAACCTCTTGCCGAACACGTCTTGTCAGTGTTCGTTGCGTCATTCTGAGATAAGCTGGAGGGCATGAGGATTCTATCTTTAAATCGCCCTGGTTGTTTGATGAGAATAAAGAGCGCTAGTGACGAGTCATCATACCCTAAAAAGTTGGTGTTTTTTCACTGCCCATTAAGGCCACCAAACAGCTTTGTGCGTGTTAAGTTAATAATGCATTCATTTGTGTACAATAACACTGAACAGAAGACATGATTTTACACAACAAATATCTGCTATTAATCAAAGAGAGTGAGACTTCTGTAAGACCTAATAAAGACATGGTGGCCTTAAAGATTCAGAAATTCCGGTGCAGATCAGAGAGAGAAAAAAATAAAAACTGCATATACTTTCCACACAGTGAACATTAAGCATAGTGCATAGCATACACCATCGATTCACACCATTCCATCATGCTGATTGCAAACCATTCATCTGTGCGTGTGTGTGTGTGTATGTGCATGTGTGTTGGTGCGTGTGTGTATGTCAGAAAGTTTACCTGTAGGGTCAAACTCATGTGAAGCGGAGACTGCCGGTTTATCACTTTTGGGTTTCTTGTCAGGGGGGTGGCCTTTACTGAGAATGCTACTGCTTCTGAAAAGAGAGAGCTTTGTAAAAACAAGGAAACATCTGAAAACTGTAAACCATAAGAGTTAAGCTGATGAGCATTGAGGAGCACAGCCACCATGCCATCGGAGAACACAATATGCTATTTGTGAGCGGCTACTAGGGCTACAACACTGACAACTGTCCTTTTTCAATAGAAAACATAACATACTATTTCAATGTCGTGGAGTGCCACCAATAACTGCAATGCTGATGGGAATATCCACAAGCCCAAAACAAAAACTCAATTGTTCACTCAATGGCCACCCCATCAATGACAAGGTGAAAAGAACATCTTATAAATCATGATAATAACTGTATTTGACAGATGATCTGGATTGGAGTGGCTGTGCTGCTGAGTGGGTCTGTAAGAGCTGGAGGAGCGAGTGAATGGGCCCTCGTCAGAGGAATGTCGTAAGGCCAGACCCCGGGCCCTGCTCTGCATACATGTGGCTGTAAAAGGCCTCTGTTTTCTCTCCGGACTAGGCAGAGATGGGCCGTGCTAGAAGAAGGACCCCTTTGTCCCCCTCTCCTGTCTGACGCTGAACTCTGAGTGAGGAGGACTAGTGTGTGTAGCAGGCAGGCTTCTCCTAAAGGCCGCTTAATTTCCTTCATCTGGCCTGTGTGTTCTGTTGGTGGTTAGGCCTACAACGTTACTTCCGTGTTGGGTAGAAACTTCAGAAACACGTGTACAAAACAGCTGACCGCTTGGTTGTGTGAAATGAGGAGGTTTCTTACCCGTTTGCTTTATTGGGAAACCTGCTGGGCAAAAGAGGGGAGAGCGTCAATCATCATCATCATCATCATCATCATCCGATTCGAGCAACATCCCTGAGTGACGACAACATCAGCAGATTCAAACAAGAACATGTGAGCCTGTACAGTACACTGCCGGTACTTTGCAAGGGGTCTTGGGAGCAGGAACAACAAGAGGTCTACTGAAGCGTCTCCCGAGACTGATGCTTGTAAACATCATAATCCTGATGAAACTACACCAGCTGACGGCAGCAGCTCAAAGATTAAAGGCTTTGCCAGGACAACCCCCCACCCCCCCCATATCTCAGATCTTATCCAACTGTGTCCTTTACAGTTCAAAAACAGACCACTGTCATGATCATAAAATCTGAGTCATGCTCTGCTCAGTCTGTTGACTGGGATGAAGACTGTCTGGCTGCCTGTAGTGCCTTGCAGGGATTAGTGTCCATCAGTGGGGTAGGGGATAAAGTGAGGTATCGATATATTGAAATAGGGAACTTTTCTAGAAAAGCATTGCTTGCCTGATTGGAAGGGCTAAGACTATTAATCACAATGATTGACCTTAGAATTAAAAAAATAAGCACATTCTACGCTGCTTATTTCAGCTCCATCACATCAATAATGAGGCACGTTCCAGCAGTGGCCAATGTGTGGATTAGGCTAGTTCTTTAGAAGTTAATTTCCTGTGGCTGAGAAGTAACAACAGTGAACAAGCTGGTCAAGCACACGCAGAAGGCCGAATAGGAGCTTCAGCAAGCCATTATAGCCACAACTATGTACCAATGCTAACAATTTGAATGATCCATTTTTATAACCCAAATTAATAAATAGGCTAACCCATAAAAAATAACTGGCCTGAGAACAGATGCATCCATATCATGTCATTTTCCCCCCTTTCATTTTCCTTAAAAGGGCACTGACCCAGACTTGGGGGAAAAGCTAACCTCACCAGCCCCAGCACCAATGCTGAAAACAGGGACAGATTCCCAGAAACAATGAGCACTCCTGGCAGAGCTCCCGTTTCCTGAATTAGAAACGTCCAGGCTGCAGAAGTAGCAGGCAGCACCTCGACTCCGAGGAGAAAAGAAGCACCCGTAAGGATTTGGAAAATCTCACTCATTCCTTATTAACTTTTTAAGCATGCTTCAGTTGTCAGCAAACAGTGCTAAGCTCGCATTATCACAGGGTCCAGGAAATGAAAGAGACCACTTGGAGGATTAGCCATTATAATCCAGTTAAGTGGGCTCCTGAGTGGCGCAGTGGTCTAAGGCAATGCATCTCAGTGCTAGAGGCATTACTGCCGACCCTGGTTCGATACCGGGATGTATCACAACTGGCCGTGATCGGGAGTCCCATAGGGCGGCGCACAATTGGCCCAGGGTCGTCTGGGTTAGGGGAGGCCGGGGTAGGCCGTCATTGTAAATAAGAATTTGTTCTTAACTGACTTGTTGCCTAGTTAAATAAAGGTTTCCGCTTCCCACTGTTTTTTTTTTCAAGTTTTTGCTCAAAAAAAAAAAAAAAAAAACTATTAACTTGGATATTCTAAGTCCACAACAATGCTTAAACCACATCAGGAGCCACTTTTGAGGTCTGGGAAAAAATGATTTAGATGGCAGAGTAAGAGCATCCTGCAAAACAAATACCCAATGGATTGATGCAAATAAACATTATATAATTCTTCCAGGTAAGCATAGGCTACTTTGTAGTTAACATTTAACCCTTTCCAGCCTGTCCATAAAAAAATAAAATCCATCTATTGATATGTTAAAATATCTACATTAAACCATCAGAGTCTAAGCCCTGTCTTAGCCGAGGGAGGGGGTTTCTACTAAGCTACATGGAATTGTTTTAAGTAGGTCATACCAAGGATCATTTAGCTATTTGATTTAGAATTTTAAGACCGCTTGAAGTATAAAAAATATACACTACCGTTCAAAAGTTGAGTCACTTAGAAATGTCCTTATTTTTGAAAGAAAAGCTCATTTTTGGTCAATTAAAATAACATCAAATTGATCCGAAATACAGTGTGGACATTGTTAATGTTGTAAATGACTATTGTAGATGGAAACAGATGATTGAATATCTACATAGGCATACAGAGGCCCATTATCAGCAACCATCACTCCTGTGTTCCAATGGCACGTTGTGTTAGTTAATCCAAGTTTATCATTTTAAAAAGGCTAATTGATCATTAGAAAACCCTTTTGCAATTATGTTAGCACAGCTGAAAATTGTTGTGCTGATTTGTGGGTTCTATTACAGGCTCAAAATGGCCAGAAACAAAGACCTTTCTTCTGAAATGCATCAGTCTATTCTTGTTCTGAGAAGTGAAGGCTATTCCATTCGATAAACTGCCAAGAAACTGAAGATCTCTTACAACGCTGTGTACTACTCCCTTCACAGAACAGCGCAAACCAGAATAGAAAGAGGAGTGGGAGGCCCTGGTGCACAACTGAGCAAGAGGACAAGTACATTAGAGTGTCTAGTTTGAGAAACAGACGCCTCACAAGTCCTCAACTGGCAAGCTTCATTAAATAGTACCCGCAAAACACCAGTCCCTTTAAACAGCTTGGAAAATTCCATAAAATGATGTCATGGCTTTAGAAGCTTCTGATAGGCTAATTGACATAATTTGAGTCAATTGGAGGTGTACCTGTGGATATTTCAAGCCCTACCTTCAAACTCAGTGCCTCTTTGCTTGACATCATGGGAAAATCAAAAGAAATCAGCCAAGACCTCATAAAAAACTTGTTCATCCTTGGGAGCAATTTCCAAATGCCTGAAGGTACCACGTTCATCTGTACAAACAATAGTACGCAAGTTTAAATACCATGGAACCACATAGCCGCCATACAGCTCAGGAAGGAGACGCGTTGTTGTCCTTAAGCCAAAATGGCTTAAGGACAACAAAGTCAAGGTATTGGAGTGGCCATCACAAAGCCTTGACCTCAATCCTATAGAAAATGTGTGGGCAGAACTGAAAAGGCGTGTGTGCGAGCAAGGAGGCCTACAAACCTGACTCAGTTACACCAGTTCTGTCAGGAGGAACGGGCCAAAATTCACCCAAATTATATTGGGAAGCTTGTGGAAGGCTACCCGAAACGTTGTAGCAATGCTACACAATACTAATTGAGTGTATGTAGTAGGACTGGGCGATGTATCGAGTTTTGGAGATATATCGATATATTTTCAAAAGCGATAGAGGACAAGACAATATCGTTAACGTCGAGATATATTACGCACTGACAACAGATATATGGTCGAGCAGAACATGCAAGCCATATATGAGCTTGACTGTACATTTTATTGACGATTGGGAGATGAAAAGTGCGTGCCTTCAAACAAGCTACTTTCCCCAAGACCACACCGGAGATAATATGGCTGAAGGATGCTCTTACAAGCTGGAAACTTGACAATAACAACCAACAACGGGACCAACGTTGTCAAAGCGTTGCAACTGACTAAGTGGCTGAGGATGCAGTGCTTTGGTCACCGGCTTAATCTTGCAATTGGTGAGTATGAAGGAGTTGACTGCATAACAGTTTTAAAATAATAAAAATATATAAATATTATTAAGTGATGTCAGCACATATTAAAGTTTGTGTTATCTGTTAAATAAATAATTTAATAAAGTTAGATAAATACAATTAAATAAAAACATGTGATACAAAATTTAGAAAAATATTTTGAATCACAGGACATGGCATGGATGATGACCGCATCTCTCGTGCAAGAAAATAGTGAGCAGCTTTTCATATAGCTGGAAGAAAAGGAGAGAATTGGCTGAAGCTCAGATTCAGCTGGGTCTGCCCACTCACCAGCTCATCACTGAGTCCGCTACGAGATGGGGAACAAGGCAGCAAATGATTGAGAGGGTTCTGGAGCAGCAGGGCGCCCTTGCCAAAGTTTTGTGCCAAATCCAGGCATCTAGTCCTTACCTGGCAGGATATAGAGGTCCTAGAGGCGGTCCAGAAGGCTCTCAAACCCCTTCAAGACTTCACAGATGCTCTGTCTGGTGAGGACTATGTTACTCTCTCGTATGTCAGACCTGTGCTTCATCTTTTCAATACAAGTCTCCTGGCACATGATGAGGGAGATGGTGAGCTGACTAAATCCATCAAGACCACCATTGTGGATTATCTCAACACAAAGTATGCTGACCCAGCCACTAGTGACCTATTGGACATGGCCTCACTTGTGGATCCAAGGTTCAAAACCAAGTACGTCTCAAGTGACAAGATCGACATGTTGAAGCACAAAGCTGTCTTGGAGGCGGAGTCTCAGCTGGCTGATCAGAGAGGTTTTCAGCCTGACACAGCTGTGGCAGCTGTGCCCACTGTGCCTGCAGACCAAGAGGGAGCAGCATTTGTGTCACCAGCAGTTAAGAAGAAGACACTCGCAAGCTTCTTTAAGAAGAGCACAGCCACCACCAGCACCAACCTGACACAGAGGCAGGCTATTGAAAATGAACTTTCAAGATACTTAGAGTCAGTCAGTGTAGAGTGATACAGATCCTCTAAAGTGGTGGAAGGAATATGACATTTTCTTTCCAGCACTGGGCCAACTGGCAAAGAAGTATCTATGTGTCCCATCCACCAGCACACCTTCTGAGAGGGTTTTCAGTTGCAGGGGTAACGTTGTAACCTGCCACAGGGCATCTCTCAAGCCTGAGTCTGTTGATAGGCTACTGTTCCTTGACCAAAACCTGTGAGAACTACAGAGCTACACACAAGGAAAGGTTGTCGTTTGTTGAAGTGTTCAGATCAGTAGAAAACTAACTACTTTCTCAGAGCAAGTAGTCCAGTTTTATATTTTATGTTTACATATTCATTGTTATTTGCACAGAGATATAGTTTGTTAAACAGGAAACGAAAACCTGTATTCTGCACTCTTTTTTGTTCTGTCTTCGATATGTTAAATAACGGAAAAGGTATTCTCAGATATGTGCACATTTCTATTTGATATATTTTATAAAGATTTTTTTATTTACATTTGATATTTGCAAAGCTGTGTATCTTGTTCAGCAGGAAATGATAACCTGTATGTTTACTTTTTACAACTGAGCATTTAACCCACAAACAATATCGAGATATATATCGTATATCGCCATTCAGCCCAAAAATATCGAGATATGACTTTGTCCATATCGTCCAGCCCTAGTATGTAGTCAACTTCTGACCCACTGGGAATGTGATGAAAGAAATAAAAGCTGAAATAAATAATTCTCTACTATTATTCTGACATTTCAAATTCTTAATATAAAGTGGTGATCCTAACTGACCTAAGACAGGGAATTTTTACTAGGATTAAATGTCAGGAACTGTGAAAATGTTCATGTATTTGGCTAAGGTGTATGTAAACTTTCGTCTTCAATTGTATTCAACCCCATATTTTTGGCATTAAACACTCTCCATAAGTACAGTATCAGTACATTCTCATTGCCTCCTCAGAAAGTTGCAGGAAATACAAATCACTGATGCATTCTGTTCATGTCTTTGGTAAACATGGCCAAATTAATTACTTTTAAATACATTTAGTTAATTACATAAGTTCAACTTTTATTTACAGTGCATTCGGGAAAGTATTCAGATCCTTTATCTTTATCTCTTGATTGTTTTGGCATTTAAGTCCAAAAAGTTACTTTTTGAGCATTTCTACAATGGGAAAATATGTATGAAAGTTTCATTCAAATCAAAAGGCTGCTGTCAAAAAGTGATTCAAATTGATTTACGCATAAAGCTGACTGACGACTGATGGTGAATTAGTAGGCTAAAGTTCCAGTTCCTCTCCAATACTGAAGTGAGACCAAATGTTGTATTGTGGTTTGTAAGAGTGAATGTCGACCGTATGGGACATCTGTCTAACCAACTACCCATATTAAATCTCTTTTCTAGCGACACTGAATGCCATTCAGCAAGGCAATGACGAGCTGAATGGCCCATTTATGAAATGTTCTCAGACTGTAATAAGTTCCAGAGACTCCCTCAAAACGCCATAGAGGAGAAATGGAAAAGTAAGCACAAACAACCTCAATGAGGTTAAACCCAGGGACTTATAATCATAGGTTGAAGATGTGTTGTTCTCTCCCTCAGTGAATCATAGGAGAAATGGAAAGAAAACGAAGAGCAGTCACTCTCAAAACGAAATGATTCATTATGGAAATCAGGTTTCCTATATGCTACCAGTATCTGTTAACTTTCAAAACCAACATCATTGAGCAAAAAGCATTTGCTAGAAGACTTCCTGAATGCTATATAAAGTTAATGGGCTGTATTTCAAGAAAGCAAGGCTCTACAGTGCGACCATTTTACTTGCATAGTGCACCTATATAAATAAAATGTTTTATCACCCAGATGGTAGTTGTTTCAATGATTACTTCTCTGAACCACAGCCCCTTCATGACCGTCATGCTTGCACCATTACTAGAAAGAAAATGCCTTGTTGCATAAAATATTTCTCATTTTCTATGTGTGCTCCTACATTTATCAACGTAGGCACACGTGCTCTTTGCAAAAAAATTAATACAAAATAATAATAAAAAAAAGTCAGTGTAGAGCCCTGGAAAAGTTCAGAAAAAAAGTATTCCAAATACAAATGTCTGTTGTGAACTGGATGGTTTTGCCAGGTTCCTCACTGCACTGTGAGGCTGGCAGAGTAAAGTCCTCACAAAACACCCAGCTATAGGCACCCGGACTGGGACTGGCATTGGAGAAGTGGGGAGTTAGTAGGAAGAGGAGGTGAGTGCAAAAAGGGAGGAACTAGAGGGAGCAGTAGAGAACAGGGTGGGTGAATAGGAGGGGCAGTAAAGGCGGGGCCAGGCTTGAATACTCAATTGAGGTTTTGTGTTTTCTTGGAAAACTGTGGTGGAATGGGCCAAAAGGGCCTGGATCAGGGACACCCCAAAGAGAGGAGGAACGCCGAAAAACAGAGCTCGTATGTGAGGGACATTCGACAAGAGAGGGGGGGCTGGGGGGATCGAAAACGGTGAACTGTGAGAGGAACTAGCAATGCTGTTACCCTGGTTTAGAGGAAAAGGAAAACTCCAGGCTATTAGCTACAGTCAAAGAGAAAAGAGGCAAAGTGAGAGGTTTTAAGTGAATAATTTTTACATGGAGGTCAAAGTGTCAAAATTATTTGATCGAATGAAAGTTTTGCGATGTTATGAATGCACTGATATACAGTCGTTGTCAAAAATATTGGCAACCTTACACTGTTTTTAAAAAATTCACAATTTCTTCCAGGAAACTATTGAAATTAAAAATATTTTGGTATTCACATATGTACAGTATGTATTTGGTTTGCAGTTGAACAAAACAAAAAACTCTGAATAATTTACCAAAATGTTAGCTTTATATTTATTATTTTCCTTTACTTTGGAATTGAACTCACCTGTGATGAGTTGCAGGTGCCTGCAGTATAAAAATCACTAATTAAACCAGTTTGAATAGAGAAAATGACTCATTCTCCTGTTTTGTGTCACTGTGTGTACCACAATCTGCATGGAGAAAAACAGATAATTATCTGAGGTCAGACAAGATTGTAGCCAAGAAGCAACTTATATGATAGGAGACCCAGCAGGACCCCACTGCTGATAGAGACATAAGAAAGCCTGACTGCAATTTGAAGCCTTCAACGAAAATAACACCTTCCCTACAGTCTAACATTGAGGAGGATCAGTGACCCTTTGGGGTTGCTTTGCTGCCTCTGGCACTGGGTGCCTTGAACGTGTACATGGCATCATGAAATCAGAAGAATACCAATTCATTTTGGAGCGCAATGTCGGTCTCTGCAAACACACATCAAAAAGCACCCAGGAATGGTTCAAGACAAAATGCTGGTCTGTTCTGAAGAGGCCAGCAATGAATACAGATCTAAATACCATTGAAAACTTGGAGAGATCTGAAAACAGCAGTTGGGAGAAGGCACCCATCAAATCTGAGAGAACTAGAGCAGTTTGCACAAGAGGAGTGGGCCAAACTGCCAGTACAGAGCTACAGGAAGCTCATTGATGGATTTAGGAAACACTTAATTGCAGTTATAGGGTGTCAATTTTGTCAATGCCATCTCTGTTAATATATCCATTTAAATCAGAAAATTAAGTTCTGAAATAAAAACAATAGTTCTGTAATATTAACAGTGAAATAAAGAATTGTGGAGACCAAATACTTTGGTCAATTTCAACATATTTTTTGGGAAGATTGAGTTATTTGAAAAAAGTGCAAGGGTACCATTATTTTTGGCCACGACTGTACGTAAAAGGGAAAGGGGGGATACTAGTCAGTTGTACAACTGAATGCATTCAACTGAAATGAGTCTTCCGGATTTAACCCAACAAGTAGACGAGTGTGGCATTTTGGCAACTTACCCAAAAACAACTTTATATTGGAGTTATGCCTGTTATCATAGGGATAGATAGAGGACTCACCATGGATATAACCCGTTTTAGCATGGACATTGCCATTGAGGGCGTCCACCATTTTAAAGTAGTCAAATGGGCTGGGATTCCTATGAGTTGTGTGCAATCAGCCAATGAAGAAGAAAAGACTACTTTAAAATAAAAGATAGCATGTGCAGCACCATTGAGCCTGTCACAGACGCTATAATGGCACATATACAAATAAGGGTATTCCATCTATCTCGATGGCTTGTTCACATGCGTATCTGCCCTCTCATTGGCTAGAATGGTCCCACATTGTCTCGCCTCCTCCAGTCTGCCATCCATCTTTGAGGATATGTATTTCCATTGTTAGAGCGATCACTCAAATATCTTGTCAATATAATAGACAATCTTTACTACATACTAACCAATAAATAATCATCAACTAGGTGTAGTTAAGCTACAAACACTAACGTCTCCAGTTTTAAACCTTTCAGCGCAACACACTGGGCACTAAGGGTGTAACGGTACACATATTCATACCAAACAATTTGGTACAGCGACCTTGGTTCGGTCAGCACTGTGAATCCGAATGAATATACAAAATATTTATGCCATTGCTTCTTGAGTAAATCTGAGCGGAAAAACATACGTAGGCTATTCCGTTAAAACAACTAAAGCCTATGCACACATTGTAATCAAAATTCTCCTCTTAACTGCCGCAAGTAAAACTATCCTTTTGTAAGGTGCAGCCGGGAACTAGTTCTGTACGATGGCGAGTGTAGGGGGTCGATATTCCAGAATTGGAGGATACTACATCATTTCAATCTTGAGTTTGGGAACATTGTGGCTTCACAGTAGATTACAACGGCAATGGACAGAGTTGTAGATAAAACATTAACAGTAAGTCGCCACTGCTCAATGAAAATAGCCTATTCAGAAAAACTAAACTTAGGAGCATAGAAATAGTGCACATAGAACAGATCCACCACTTCTTAGACTTCCTTTCAATGAGAATGACAGATCTACAACTCACATATCTATGTGCATTTGGTCGGGTAACTTTTTATTTTATCTGTCACATGCACCGAATACAACAGGTGTAGACCTTACCGTGAAATACTTAACCAACAATGCAGTTCAAGAAAAAGTAAATATTTTCTGAAGTAAAACAAATGTATAAAAAGTAACACAAAATAACAATAAAGAGGCTATATACAGGGGGTGCCGGTACCGAGTCAATTTGCGGGGGTACAGGTTAGTCGAGGTAATTTGTACATGTAGGTAGGGGGTAAAGTGACTATGCATTCATAATAACCAGCGAGTAGCAGCAGTGTAAAAATAATGTAAATAGTCTGGGAGATAGATAGATAGATAGATAGATAGATAGATAGATAGATAGATAGATAGATAGATAGATAGATAGATAGATAGATAGATAGATAGATAGATAGATAGATAGATAGATAGATAGATAGATAGATAGATAGATAGATAGATAGATAGATAGATAGATAGATAGATAGATAGATAGATAGATAGATAGATAGATAGATAGATAGATAGATAGATAGATAGATAGATAGATAGATAGATAGATAGATAGATAGATAGATAGATAGATAGATAGATAGATAGATAGATAGATAGATAGATAGATAGATAGATAGATAGATAGATAGATAGATAGATAGATAGATAGATAGATAGATAGATAGATAGATAGATAGATAGATAGATAGATAGATAGATAGATAGATAGATAGATAGATAGATAGATAGATAGATAGATAGATAGATAGATAGATAGATAGATAGATAGATAGATAGATAGATAGATAGATAGATAGATAGATAGATAGATAGATAGATAGATAGATAGATAGATAGATAGATAGATAGATAGATAGATAGATAGATAGATAGATAGATAGATAGATAGATAGATAGATAGATAGATAGATAGATAGATAGATAGATAGATAGATAGATAGATAGATAGATAGATAGATAGATAGATAGATAGATAGATAGATAGATAGATAGATAGATAGATAGATAGATAGATAGATAGATAGATAGATAGATAGATAGATAGATAGATAGATAGATAGATAGATAGATAGATAGATAGATAGATAGATAGATAGATAGATAGATAGATAGATAGATAGATAGATAGATAGATAGATAGATAGATAGATAGATAGATAGATAGATAGATAGATAGATAGATAGATAGATAGATAGATAGATAGATAGATAGATAGATAGATAGATAGATAGATAGATAGATAGATAGATAGATAGATAGATAGATAGATAGATAGATAGATAGATAGATAGATAGATAGATAGATAGATAGATAGATAGATAGATAGATAGATAGATAGATAGATAGATAGATAGATAGATAGATAGATAGATAGATAGATAGATAGATAGATAGATAGATAGATAGATAGATAGATAGATAGATAGATAGATAGATAGATAGATAGATAGATAGATAGATAGATAGATAGATAGATAGATAGATAGATAGATAGATAGATAGATAGATAGATAGATAGATAGATAGATAGATAGATAGATAGATAGATAGGTACTTTATTGATCCCCCGGGGGGGAAATTTCATTATCAAGCAGCTACAACAAAAACACAGGGCAGGTGCAAAATGCCACAACGAAAGTACACAAAAGACAGATACACGGTACATGATACATAGAGCGGCAGTATGAAAAAGTATAGAAATACAGGATATCTGGAGTGCAAAAAAAAGCTATAAAAGGACATTGCGTAGTATGAGTGGTTGGCTGAATATGTACACTATACATTGGTGGATGTTGGATGGTTAACTATACTATACAGGTTGATGGCAGAGAAATACTTCAGTAGCTAATGCGTATGATATGAGCGAGGGTAATAATAGTTTACTTAATAGACAGAATGGGTAAATGAACAAGTGAAAATTTTGCATGGTTAAATTAGCTGTACAGTTAGGTATACCGTTATATTTACAGATAAGTGAATACTTGCATGTTTACACAAACTGTACAGGTAAATGACAGGAAGAGATACTTTAATAGCTAAATGTGTGTATGATATCATTGGGGTAATAATAGTATTTCCCTTAAAATACAGTCCTTAGTGCGCAGGGTTTAATTACAGACAACTGCACTTATTGCACATTTGATATACTAAAAGCAATGAGAAAAGGTGCAACTGGCAGGATACTAATATGCATTCCTGAGTGAATGCCTAGGTCCAATAATTACTTACAATATTGCATGTGATATAATATAACAACTGTACATGGGTATGTATATACAGACCTGTATGAATAAGTAGGTCCTGAGTGGATGAGTGCTGACGGAACAGAGTTACTCACGGATGGATGCATAATTGTTAAACTAGGTCCTAGCACCCCAACAGTTCCAGATCTATGTTGCCGACGGCACGGCACCCCGGTGAGGCATTATATAGTCTCATAGCCGCCGGCAGGAAGGACCTCCTGTGGCGCTCTCTGGCACACCGTGGTGGGATCAGTCTGTGACTGAAAGAGCTCCTCTGCGTCATAACCATAGCGTGCAGAGGGTGGGTGACGTTGTCCATGATGGCCAGCAGTTTGGCCAGGATCCGTCTCTCTGCCACCTCCTCTAGAGTGTCAAGGCTCATCCCCAGGACAGAGCTAGCCTTCCTGATCAGCTTATTTACCCGAGAAGCATCACCGGCTTTGATGTTTGCTCCCCAGCACACCACTGCAAAAAAGATGGCACTGGCCACCACAGACTGGTAGAAGGTATGCAGTAGTTTACTGCACACGTTGAAGGACCTGAGCCTCCTCAGAAAGTAGAGTCGGCTCTGGCCCTTTTTGTACAGGGCCCCGGTGTTACCAGCCCATTCCAGTCTGTTGTCCATATGGACCCCCAAGAACTTGTATGACTCAACCATTTCCACATCCATCCCCTTTATAGTCAGTTGTGCCTTGGTTCTCCTGAAGTCCACCACCATCTCCTTAGTTTTGCTGATGTTGAGCTGAAGGTGGTTCTGCTCACACCACAACACAAAGTCACTGATTGTGCTCCTGTACTCCTCCTCCTGCCCACCCCTGATGCACCCTACAATAGCAGAGTCATCCGAGAACTTCTGTAGGTGGCATGTTTCAGAGTTATATCTGAAGTCTGAGGTGTAGAGGGTGAACAGGAAGGGGGACAGGACCGTACCCTGGGGGGCCCCTGTGTTGCTAACTGCCCGTTCTGACACACAGCTCTGTAGTCGCACAAATTGTGGCCTACCGGTCAGGTAGTCCGTGACCCAGGAGACTAAGGGTGCTTCCACTTCCATCCTCCTCATCTTCTCACCCAGTAGCAGGGGCTGAATGGTATTGAAGGCACTGGAGAAGTCAAAAAACATGACCCTCACAGTGCAACCTGCGTTGTCCAGGTGAGAGTAGGCCCTCTGCAGAAGGTAGATGATTGCATCATCCACCCCGATGTTGCGCTGGTATGCAAACTGCAGGGGGTCCATTGATGAACACACCAGGGGTCTGAGGTGAGCGAGGACTAACCTTTCCAGGGTCTTCATGATGTGGGATGTTAGCGCTACAGGTCTGAAGTCATTCAGGACAGTGGGGTGTGCCTTCTTGGGCACTGGGACGAGGCAGGATGTTTTCCACAGCACAGGGACCCTTTCTAGGCTCAGGCTAAGGTTGAAAAGACGCTGGAGTATTCCACACAGTTGGTCAGCACAGACCCTCAGCACCCTTGGGCTGATGCCATCAGGGCCCGCCGCTTTCCACTGGTGTAGTCTCTCCAGCTCTCTCTTCACTTGGTTGGTGGTGAAAGCCAGCCCAGGTAGGGAGGTGGGGGGAAGGGGGGTGTTGAGGATCAGTCCAGGGGGGGCAGGGGCGGAGGTGGGGTCACTGATTGTCTCAGCAGAGGTGCTGTGAGCAAAGTGGGGGTGGGATAGCCGTGAGGGTGTGTGGTCTGGGGAGCTGGAGGGGAGGTGGACAGGGCCAGTATCGAACCTGTTAAAAAATTGGTTCAGCTCATTGGCTCTGTCCTGGGTCCCCTCCGTCTGCCCACTGTTTGACTTTTTGAAGCCAGTGATATTTCTCATACCCTTCCACACCTCTCTCACCTGGCTCTGCCTCAGCTTGTCCTCCATCTTCTCCTTATACACTCTCTTCCCCTCAGCAATCCGCAACTTCAGCTCCCTCTGGACGCATTTCAATTTGTCCTTGTCCTTCTCCTTGAAGGCCCTCTTCTTCTCATTCAGCAGGGCCTTCAGGTCGCTGGTGACCCAGGGTTTATTGTTTGGGAAACAGCGTACCTTCCTGGTGGGTACAGTGTTGTCTACACAAAAATTAATATAGTCTGTTATGCAGTCAGTGAGTCCATCGATGTCCTCCCCATGAGCCTCACAGAACACATCCCAGTCTGTTGTTTCAAAGCAGTCCTGTAGGGCCTCATTCGCCTCCGGGGACCATCTCCTAATAGTCCTGGTGGTTGCAGGCTGCTGTTGGACCATAGGCCTGTAGAGTGGGGTGAGGTGGACAAGGTTGTGATCCGATCTACCGAGGGGAGGGAGTGCAGTGGAGTTGTATGCATCCTTCACATTAGCATATAACAAGTCCAGAGTTTTATTATTCCTGGTTGGGCACTTCACGAACTGTTTGAACGTGGGCAGCGTGGAAGAGAGAGATGCATGGTTAAAATCCCCCGAAATTGCAAAGAAAGCACAGGGATGCGCTGTCTGATTAATTGTTCAACAGTCTTATGGCTTGGGGGTAGAAGCTGTTAAGAAGCCTTTTGGACCTAGACTTGGCGCTCCAGTACCGCTTGCCGTGCGGTAGCAGAGAGAACAGTCTATGACTTGAGTGACTGGGGTCTGTCATTTTTTGGGCCTTCCTCTGACACCACCTAGTATATAGGTCCTGGATGGCAGGAAGCTTGACCCCAGTGATGTACTGGGCCGTACGCACTACCCTCTGTAGCGCCTTACAGTCTAATGATTAGAAGTTGCCATACCAGGCGATGATGCAACTGCTCAGGATGCTCTCGATGGTGCAGCTGTAGAACCTTTTGAGGATCTGGGGACCCATGACAAATCTTTTCAAAAGTTACATATATTGCAGCTTTAAATTAGGAAGATATGTTACAATGACAAAGAGCCAACAGGTAGGCTGCTACTTAATAATCTGAAAGGGGGTGTTGTTATTTGTAACTGTAGGACACGGAGAAAGCGCAAGCAGCCTCAATTAGACTAGCTAGCTAGCTAACACGCCTAGCTTAGTTAACTAGCTTCTGTCGGTTTGATGCAGTCAAGATACTATGTCATCATATTACACTGAACAAAAATAAACGCAACAATTTTACTGAGTTACAGTTCATATAGGGAAATTAATAAATAAATTAGGCCCTAATCTATGGATTTTACCTGACTGGGAATACAGATATGCATCTGTTGTTCACAGATACCTTGGATCAGAAAAACAAGTCAGTATCTGGTGTGACCACCATTTGCCTCATGCAGCGTGCCACATCTTCAACGCATAGAATTGATCAGGCTGTTGGTTGTGGCCTGGTATGTTGTTCCACTCCTCTTTTTCCACTCCTCTTCAATGGCTATGTGAAGTTGCTGGATATTGGCGGGAATTTGAACACACTGTCGTACACTTCGATCCAGAGCATCCTAAACATGCTCAATGGATGACATGTCTAGTAAGTTTGCAAGCCATGGAAGAACTGGGACATTTTCCGCTTCCAGGAATTGTATACAGATCCTTGCGACGTGGGGCTGTGCATTATCACGCTGAAACATGAGGTGATGGCAGCGGATGAATGGCAGTGACAGTGGCCTCAGGATCTCGTCTTCGGGTCTGTTAGGAACATGTCTCTATATACAAAAAACATGTATGCATATAGGGTCCGGGTAGGAAAACCCCAGGTCCATTTCTGAACGGGTCTGTGAAGACCTCTACTTGAGAGGCCCAACATAACAATCCCTGTCACAACAGACAATACCAGGAATATTGTAAATGCTGTCACAGAAGCTGGACTTGGGCTAGGGCTGGGCGGTATACTGGTATTGATGCACGGATCGTTTTGGATTTTTACATTACCTTCTTTAACGCTGTTTGAATGTTTGGTTTGTTAAATGTGATAAATGTGCGTAACATCCATCTTTATAGTTTACTATAGTTTACTATGCTTGAGTTCTCTCTCTCTCTCTCTCTCTCTCCGCGCTCTCTCGCTCCATTCCGCTTCCCATACAGATCTAGCCCTGTCCCGTCACTCAAGGAGTGCATTTGTTGTTCCTCGACCACAAGACACTTGCGTATAGTCTGCATGGTCAATGCAGCACATGCAACAATGTTGATGACAACGATGTTGTTTTCATTTAGCTTTTTAATATAACATTCACTAGCTTCTATAATTACACTATTAGTTTGTGTTTCTTACATCTGCAAACAGCTAGTGACTTTTCTTACCAAGTTGGGCCTAAATCTTGTTAGCCGCTAATTGTTAGCCGCTAATGCTAATTGCTAGCTAGCTAGCTAGCTAATAAACGTAATTAGCTACACAGCATGATAATACCAGTGATGGTGTAGACCTATATCAGCATGTTGTTTGTGCAACAGTATCTTCTAAATCAAAGAGGAATACGTAAAGCAAGAATATGTTAGCTACATAAAGTATCTAAGAGAAAACAATTCTTGCCCAAGATTATAGGGTTCCCTTGGAAACACTTAGCACTAACAATAACTCCTCCTTGGTATTCTCATTCGTTGTCGTGTCAAACACTGTATTCAAAGTGCCAATTACTATATTCTAACTATAGAATTAGAATAATCATTCTATTTATATGATTCCAACAGTTCAATAAGTGTTTTGCTCTAAATCGCAAGACAAATCGCAATTGTTTGCCAAAATCGCACAGCCTTACGTGGCAGTATGGAAATTATCTCAAATGAGTGCAGGAAATGCAGAAATGTATGAAAATTATTTTTGGTTGAAGTTAAATTGAACAGTATAAGCAATCAGAATGGAGAAAGACCCATTGAAATCACTTAGATTGTGTATTGCCACCCTAGGGTCACACACTACTCATAAAAAATGTAGAAACATAAAATACCGTCAAACTGTCCCAATTTTTTTTTACTACAGTGATATGATATTTTGACCATATTGTCCATCTCCAACTTGGGCCACAAATAGGGTGCGTTCTAATTTAGCGTATTTTGACAAATAAACTAAAATGAACTACAGAAACTGTTGGCATTTCATTTTCCCGCTGTACCATAACCAAACAGAGACCCCAAAACCGCCATACGTTCCGAACTGAGGGTAGGGAGAACCGTTACTACTGGGTACCTGACTGAAACAACTAGGGCTTAGAAGCACAAGGGTAGCTGCAATACATACAAAGGACAACTTTTCCATCCAGGCCAAAACTGGGCGAAAACTAGCGCTAACTTCCGTAATTGTAAGGAAGGTTCCAGCAGCAGTGTAATAGTGCACAGACAGGTGATGTAGTGAGAGAGGGGCCCTTCCTTCTGTTCTGACAGCCTCGCTGTACTGAGAGCTGTGAATGGATGATCTCAGGGCTGCTGGCCCAAGGGGCTGGGAGAGAAGTGACTCATGTTTGCAGAGCCAATGTGGGGGGGGGGGGGGGAGAACACATGCTGTTTGTAACTCGTTGCAGACTACACACACCACCATCACACTCACTCCCTGTGGTCACAAATATGACATCACCTTTCCACAGACTGAGGAAAAGTCCTCCCGCAAACACACACGTGGCTCATGTTTTTTATTTTATTTAACTAGACAAGTCAGTTAAGAACAAATTCTTATTTACAATGACGGCCTACCCCGGCCAAACCCGGATGCCGCTGGGCCAATTGTGCGCCGCCATATGGGTCTCCCAATCACGGCCGGATGTGATACAGCCTGGATTCGAATCAGGGACTGTAGTGACGCCTCTTGCACTGAGATGCAGTGCCTTAGACCACTGCGCCACTCGGGAGCCCCTATTGGGGGATTCAGGTTGATAATGCAATGTCTGATTGATCAGACAGGTGACAAGATTATATTATACTGTATATGGTTATGGTTGATTTACGTTACATACAATACCGTGAACATAATCACAAAGCCAATAAGCCATGTTTCACGGAGGGCAGAGCGTCTGCAGGCTTGTGTTCCTCCCTTGTAGTTGATTGATTAATTAAGGTCACTAATAAGTAAAGAACTCCACTCACCTGGTTGTCTAGGTCTTAATTTAAAGGAAAAACCAAAAACCTAGACATTAGGCCCTCCATTGAATGAGTTTGACAATTAACCAATGTGACCTATGGGTATTTAGGCTAAAGCAATTGGTTGACTTGTAACGTCAGAGAGGAGTCAAAGTGCAACTTTCAAAGAGATATAGTGCCATATAATAGGCTCCAACCTGTCCTGCACGGCTAAAATATATGTGCTACAAGATCCAAGTGCTTCAGTGAATAGGTCAAGATGAGTCACGAAACAAGCGAAAAGTGAAATTGCCAGTCAAGTGTCTTTGGAAGACGTGACCCTTGTCTTCTGCCTGTAAGATCCCATGTTGATTACCGAGGAGAGAGAGATAGAGGTAAAAGGGAGGGAAAAGAGAGCCAGTGGATTGACTACTAGGCTGAAGTGGCAGGGTCAAAGCTAAAGGCACTGTCAGGTAGAACCCCTCCCCTTTCATGGCATCAAAGCAATGCCTTCGTGAGAAGAAAAGGGAGCTCCCACAGCCACAGCCTAAGGGGGAAGGCACCCTTTCTGCCCCAATAAACCCAATCAGGATTTCTGACACGGCTTGGGGACCAACATTTCTTCACCCTAGACTGTCTGGAGCTATCCTTTAATATTGCAAGGCATGGTGTGAGAAACTGGCTTTACCTTTTGGGCCAGACGGAGCAGTCTGAGGGCAAAGTTGAACCTGCAGTGAAAACAGGAAACTCCATACGGCACTAGTATCAGTCTCAAAATACAAGGACTTGAGATCGGGGCCATAACACTTAAGTTTTGCCTGAGGAGCCAGATCATATAGCCAAGGGCCAGTGATAAGATCTTGGACCACCTTCCACCATCATGGTGTAACCGTGACTCTACGTCAGTCACAGAGCAGCGACACTGGGGGCATAGCGTTCGCTTAACGAAAGCAGCCCGTCGTTGTAGGTTTTTTGTTTTAACACTGGAAGCATATACCAGAGGAAGCGCGAGCCACTAGGCTATATCAAGTGTTTACTTCCATGAGCTGTGCGTCGATTTGTATAGGCTAGTTGAAGCGCATCCAGCGAGTCCAGTGTAGCAGGTATTTTATGCGCTTGCATAAAGCTGTTTGTAATTTAATGGTTTATTAAAAGGAATAATTCACAGCTAGACATTATATGGGGTGTTTTTCCAGTCTCCCTACATAATTCTGTTTGATGAGATGTTTCAGACATAATTATGCACTATAGCTGTATTTTTTTTACGCCGGTAGAGTTCAACAAATGATGTCATCGGTTGATGGAGCCTGCAGTCTGATCTAAAAATGTATGGAGTCATTGTTTTGTAGCAATTAGTGGCCTTTGTGTTTCGCCGATCACGCTAGCAGCGAGTAGATATGGTTGTCCTTGTTCCATAAAGACATTGCACTTTCTCAACAACCTATATGCCAGGACATTGCAGGATATCTAGTTTGACAAATTTTCTCTGGCTTTGTAAAGACTACAGCTTGACGAGAGCTCTACTTTCTGTGTCCCCACCCTCGAAGGCATTCTGAAATTGCTATGAATTCTGGATATTGTGGTTTGCTTACAACCAGGAAATGTAGATGGCCCATTTCTACTGGTGAGATGCAGAAACGCTTGTATTTGCGTGAGGAAATTCTTCACTTTTATGGCACATTATATGTTAACATATTAATGGCCATATACACTGAAAGAGCAGAGGTGAATTTCCCTTTAATTTTGCGCAACTAGCCTGATGCACTTCCTCAACTGACGCATATGGGGGGCTAACGACAGCACCTGTGCCCCCGAGAGTGTTTTATTATGTTTTGTAATGTTTTTCATTGGTGAGTTAATCTTTGAGACTACAGGAATTCGAGGCTCCGGTTGGTCAGTGCAGACCCTTTGTCTCTACTTTGGCTCCACACTACCCCGGAGACCGCATTCAATTTGAGTATCCTCACCGAGATAAAGGGAAAGGGAGCCGGGCAAAATAATGTCTAAATCGGCCTCTGCAGAGAAGCAGCCCCCGCTTCCTCACACAAACACCTTCCCATACGCCATTGCAGTAGAAGTGTAATAGGACCTAATGGAAGCCTAAATAGAGAAAAACTAGGAGGCTAGTTGTGTTTTAAAGGAGCAAACCAGCAGTTGAAAAAATAAAAAAGTGTTATCCCCGCCTCTGTTTAGGTAAATGCTGCGGGATGGGGCTAGAGAAACGTACCCACTCATGTTGAGGCTATATAGTGTTTTTTACATTTACTTTGTTTATAAACATTGGAGTAAAACAAGCTTATATTTTGGATTCTGATGGAGTACGACAGTTGAACTAAGCTCATGAAGCATTTATAAGTTATATTCTTCAAAAATCAATGTGTACATATAGTTCATTTAAATATCCAAAAATGAATGTAGCAACTGCAGATTGCACCTTTAACTTATCTTAGGCCTAAAGCATGAAACACACACAGAATCTCACTGCCAATAGACACTTATCACAGTGGGAGGCCGTTTCTTCTCTTGCTAGAAAAAAAAAGCTCTGTCCCGACACAGTAGCGACGAACCTACTGACTCTACTTGCAGAATCGCAATAGTGAATTATATTGTTTCCTTGTCATCTTGCTAGGTAGTCATCTAGCTAGTTTTAACAAGGGTTTTCTACAAAATAGCAACATTAGCTCAGATAGCTTTGAATATAGACAATCAGCAACACACACAGACAACGCTACTGCCACCTTCTGGTTTGGAGTATTTTAACAAGGTTGAGTGGCTGACTACTTCCAAGGTCTTTGCTGTGTGAACACAAAAGAGACTGACTGCGGGCACCGTTCAGAGGTGGTCAGTACTGTCACCAGGCAAACATTTGACAAACCTACCGGTATGTCTGAGCTTTAAGTGGCAAGACTGCTTTACTGGTTTTAGTTCGTTTTTGATTTGCTGTATTTTGAGCATGGAAACGATTCTTCCACTGCAATGTTATCTGTCCATGCAGCTCTCATTTAAAATGAAAGTTCCTAAACCCTTCAGGTAAAAACAGAGAGCTGACAGTCCTAAGTGGCAAAAACAACAATTACATGCAGAGTCATGAGGGAGTACAATGCCTTGAGTGGACCTACTTTTTCTTGGTCTCTGAAATCACAGCACAGACATGTGAAGACTTGACACATTGGCAACGCTGCCTTCCTCCATGTCTTTCTCTCCATTGTTGCGATCCTGTCTTTTGTGAAGTGAAAGTAATGTTGGGCCCTGCAGCACTCCTTTGCAAATAAGAGATTGCAATGTGTCCACTAGCATCAGCATCACAAAGCCAGATGCGTGGTGGTTGTGGACCCCCTCCCCTTAGCCTGGGCTCCTACCCCACCCCCTTTCCACCACCAGCCCTGGGGCATTGCCTGGATTTATCTGAATCTCCCAGTATCTCTCTTGTTCCTCTCGCTATGCTGGCCCAACAACTCCCAACTACCTACTGCTGAGAAAATACTGGGAGCAGATGGTAAACTATTTTCTCCACTCCTTACATTCATTTGTTCCACTAACTTGTTGATGGATAAAGCTGTTGTTTTTGCAGTGCAGGAGGCTCTAGGCAGCATCAGCATTCATTTTTCCTGTAGCCTAAATATTAGCACCACTAACCTAGGTAAGAACTCTAGGTAAGAAAGTGATCTAAATGAAGGGACCAACCAGGGCTGGGATTAAAATTCTGGGCTCTGACTTAAAGAGAATGACTCACCGCCGTCCGATAAAACATAATTCCATCAGGCGGCTTTTAGTTACCAGGTACGTCTTTAGACTGTCAAAGAAAGAACCAGCACTAACACCTGCATATTGAATCCAATGTTCCCTCTAAGCTGTGCGCCGTCACGCAGCTCCCCCCAGACTGCCATGCAGAAGAAATATCAGCCTGTGCAGAGAAGCACTAGACTGCACTTCACTCAACTTTCAAGAGTTTTCCCTTTCAGTTAACATTATCAACATTTCGCTCTACTGTGGGAATTGTGATTGAATCCACGCAATATTATCCACTTTCAATGTAACATGCCATAACAAAACGAACTATGCAAGACATAGTATGCAAAACTGACATTGCAAGTCACGTGCAAACAGAGGGGAAAAAAACTCTAGACCACCTTTACTCCACACACAGCTCTCCCTCGCCCTCTATTTGACAAATCTGACCATAATTCTATCCTCCTGATTCCTGTTTACAAGCAAAAGCTAAAGCAGGAAGTACCAGTGACTCGCTCAATACGGAAGTGGTCAGATGACGCGGATGCTACGCTACAGGACTGTTTTGCTAGCACAGACTGTAATATGTTCCGGGATACATCCAATGGCATTGAGGAGCATATCACCTCAGTCAAACGCTTCATCAATAAGTGCATCGACGACGTCGTCCCCACAGTGACCATACGTACATATCCCAAACAGAAGCCATGGATTATAGGCAACATCCGCATCGAGCTAAAGGCTTGGGTGTCCACATCACCAAAAAACAATAATTGTCCAAACACACCAAGAAAGTTGTGAAGAGGGCACGACAACACCTTTTCCCCCTCAGGAGACTGAAAATATTTGGCATGGGTCCCCATATCCTAAAAAAGTCATACAGCTGCACCATCGATAGCATCCTGACTGTTTGCATCACCGCTTGGTATGGCAACCGCTTGGCAGAACGACAGATGTTTACCTTGTAAGCTTGGGGATTCGATCTAGCAACCTTTCGGTTACTGGCCCAACACTCATACCCGCCAGCCTACCTGCTGCTCCTGAGCAGATGCGCTTGTTTTGAGATCAAAGCGAGAGCTGCATGTAACCACGTGCACATCTGCTCATATTATTTGCTAGTTAGTGAGTTATTAGCCCAGTTATAGATAATATCTAGTCAACAAAGGGGAGTGGTTGCTTCCAACAAGAGCACAAAATGTGTGCATGTCTAGCCATCTTTGAAAAGCGAGTCCGCTAAATAGCTTTTTTTATGTCTTAAAGGGGCAGTGTTGTATTTTGAGACGTCTTGAATAAGCCAAGTAGACAATAGGCAGAGCGTAGCATAATATGTCTGATTCTCTGTAATAATGGTATGGGAATAATCATGTTTTTTTTATTTAGTAAAGTGTTTTCTTGCATCAAACAACATTTTCAGTCACCTTCTCCTCTGAAAGACAAGTGGATAAACAGGTTAATGTCAAGCCCTGCATGTTTTGTTTCAAAAGTCTCATGAAATGTAGGCCTACATTGAACACCACACATTGGCTGCTACTGTAGGCTGAATAATAATTTTCTCTGTTGTTTTTGATGGTAGGCCAATCTGGTAGGCCTATATTATGATCAAATAGCCAAGGTAGTCTATTTGACCACTGTTATAAGTAACTTCAAGCGGGTACAGCATCAACGTTCACAGTAAACGCGAACCAGAAGTTGCACAGAATTTTCACAAAGTTCAAGTTTGTGCTCAGCAGACATGACATTTGCTCTGTGCTGAATGTTTTTTCAGGGAACATTAATTGCATTTATAGTAACGTTACAGTAATCTTTTGTAATGTTCTTGTTCCCTCTAGAGCTGCTGGGGCTGTTGATAGGGACTGGTAGGGGAACTGGTGTGTGCCTGCCAAAGTGGCAGCAAGGTGTGAGGCAAGCCCTCCACAGCTCCTAATTTACACCCCAGTGAGAGACTGAATCTATCTATGATGAGCCTCCAAGGCAATTAAACCTACAGGAAATCAGGTGCCCAACCCAACGTTAGGGAAGGGCAGTGAGAGAGCAGACTGGATTATTATGATTTTTTATTAAACTCAAGAATCAGGCACCCTAAGAACCATGACAGAGGAAGAGGATTAGTAAACAACGGAGTAAAAGAACGATGTAGGTGTTGAGAGTGAACGAATGGGACCGCTGGGGCGGCCATGTTGCATCACCAGCAATCGCCATAACAATCCATCAGGAGAATGAAAGGCCCCATGATGAGGCATCTCTAGTGAGACGGCACACACCAGACTGTCTGTCCAGTAATTCCATCTGACTGAGCACCTATTCCAGGGATAATAAGGGTATCCAGTCATTATATCTAGGATACCTAGCTAAAGCATTGCATAGCTTAGAACAAACCTTGATTTAGATGATATCGGTTGCTCAATAAGGTTTTCTGTTTCAGATGTTCTGGCCTGTAATGTGTAAGCCTGTGCAAATAGTAGTGATGAAAAAAATATATAATATTGATCGTTATATATATTGTGATATTATATTGATACTTTGACTTCAAGACAAAAGATAAAAACATTTTTGCTAGGTCAGCTGTACCTACGCCAAAACTGGTATTTTTCATCATAAAACTTGTTCTCCATCTTCTTTTGAAATAGCTAGCCAACATGTTTTACTTCCATGACTGATCAAAACTCATTATTATTATCATTATGTCTCTCGTCTCTCTGCAGGATACATATAGTGAGCAAAATGTTTGGAATATTGAATCACAATACATATAGAATCGTGAGAATAGCAATAGATATCGTATCAGCACCAAAGCACTAAAGTATCGCAATAATATAATATCGTGAGGTCCCTGGTCCTCTAGCTAATAGTACCAGTGAAATATTGATTAAATATTGACATTTTCCCCTGCATGAAGCTGGAGTCTTCACAGTTCATCACGAGACCTCCCTTTCTACTTTGACCCCTGCATGCCCAGTTCACACCTGCTAAAAAGAGCTTACTCTGCATGCACATGGACCAATCAGTGGAGTGCACCAGAGGCTGCAGAAAAGCCTAATGGCTGCACATTGGCTATTCACAAAACAGAAACACATTTTGGTCAAACTCTGAGCACCAAGCCTAATTGTTGTAAATCAGAAACCCCTTAATAATCTATCATGTATTCACTGTTTTCAAAAAGGGAGCAATGTACACATTCATGTTTTGTTGTCATCTTGTAGGCTTACATGCCATTCAGAAATAAACCTGGTGGAGCGAACCTTAGTCAGACCCCAACACACAGGGTCTCCGCTTGTGTCCTAGGCCTTCAACAGCCAGGTAAAACAACAGACCACTCCAGCCTCTCTTCCACTGACAGACAACCAGACCTATGGGAGAGGGCCGGGAGGGAGTGTGGTCCCACTTTTTTTTTTTTTTTTTTGCATGAACACATTCAAAATCATTCCAAATTAAATGAATATCTGCTACTGATGGGAGCTCAGGAGCTGGGCCTCTCTGAGCTGGATCTGTCTCAGATTACTTCTCTAAACTGAGTGGCTCTTTGTTTGTGTGTGTGTGTGTGTGTCTCTTGTGTTAGGGCTGGGCTATATATCGAATTATTCTGAATTTATGTTATGCCTTTATCTTCCGTTTTTATGAGCGTTTATGTCTGCTTGTTCTCATGTATTTTTGGTCTGGTCTCCTTCGCTTCTTCTGTGCACCTTCCCATTTACGCCAGAGATCTGTATATAAATGACGAGATTCTCACATGCTGACCACACCGCGAGCGTTGCAAAATAAATGTACATTTCATTTCGCCCACACTGCGCATCTGCGTTGCCAGGCACTAAAATAGAACTTGATTCTATTTGTGACGCTTAACGCGCTGCAAGTCCCGCCTCTCCCATCTCCTCATTGGTTTTTAGGAGCATATACCCACGTGGGTGATTGAAAGATGAACTGAGGTCCACACTCCAGTCCAGTTGTTGGTGGTAATGCACCTAAAAGTTTGTTGCCAACCGCCATATAAAGTCCAAAGAAGAAGAAGCCTGAAGAACAGATTACTAGAAACAAACTCTGTTTACCCTTTTATCTGTGGACTATTTGTCGGAGTAGAGGACCAGTGTTTATATACCAGGATAAATTACAGCAAGCTAGCTAGCTAGCTAAAATTGACATGAAAGTTTATTGTGTTAGGACCTGCCCCCAAATGAATATAGTTGGTTCAGAGTTCATTTTGATATTTCAACCTGCATTTCCTGATCACGTCTGGTGTCGATGGACAAAATAGTCAGCATGTCATGTCTCCACCCTGGGCTCCCCAGTGGCGCAGTGGTCTAAAGCACTGCATCTCAGTGCAAGAGGCGTCACTACAGTTCCTGTGATTGGGAGTCCCATAGGGCGGTGCACAATTGGCCCAGAGTCGTTTAGGTTTGACCAGGGTAGGCCGTCATTGTAAACACGAATTTGTTCTTAACTGACTTTGCTAGTTAAATGAAAGATAAATAATAAAAAATAATGGGGGTCATTGTCCAAAAGGCAGGCGACAAGGTCAGGTATAGAAACGCACTGGGCTTATATCTGACTTATTTCTTCTCTCTGTTTACACACACACACCAAGACCCTACCACGAACAACAACAAAGATGAGAGATCACTTCTTCCTCTCTGACAACTCGCCAACTCCCCATTTGAGGCTAGGTCCAACAGAATTGATCACATGGACACTGTAAAATAATTTAGTTACCCTTTTCATGTCTAAACTCTTCAAATTGCGCGCAGAGCAGACACTTAAAACGGAAATATCAATTATTATTGATTCAGGGAAATTCATGCTCAGTTTGGTACCACATACCACTAGCATAATTTTAGCCAAAGGCTATAATACTAGCTGTCTAGTCTGTGATTTATAAATGTGCAATAAGCATAACAACACAATTATATAAGGAATTGGCAACTCGTTCTCATTCTGAGAAATAAGGTAGGCCACTTGACTTCAACATCTGAACAAAGTGGACAGGCTAGCATGCTGTTCAAACAGTTGGAGACTGACAGAAGGGTGTGTTCATAGCAATTCAACTGTTCTGCCTTGTTAGCTAGCAAATAGATCCAAGTTGGCTAAACTTGAAATATAAAGATTATCTGGCTACTCACTAGTACGTGGGCTTGTGCTTGAGAGATTTTTTATGAGAACCATGCTAATTTTCTATCATGCCTGCTACAAGAAGTTAGTCATTATTAGTGAATGTGCATTTTTATGATTGTTCCGATTCCATTTGTAACAAAAAGAGCATTTTCATAGACATACTTGAGAACCAGATCAGTGACTATTGCAAAAAGCCAGATCAGTGATTATTGCAAAAAAAGCAGGTTTATCTATTTTGATTAAAACAATTATTAGTGGATATTATGGTTGTGGAAGGCTTATATTTTGCATAGGTGCTGACTGTTTGAAATGCAGTATATTTGACCTTCAAGTTGTACAATAAAGCTTATTTAGAGAAATCATTTTTAAAACATTGAGATATACACTGAGTGTACAAAACATTAGGAACTGCTCTTTCCATGACAGAGAGACCAGGTGAAAGCTATAATCCCTTATTGACGTCCCTTGTTAGATCTGTGTCAATCAATGAAGGGGAGGAGACATGCCCCAACGGACGAATTGGCTGTTCTGGGGGCATAAGGTGGTGTAACTCAATATTAGGAAGGTGTTTATTAAACTGTTGACAGCCCCTCTCTCTGCTAGCTCAAGAAAGGAAAGAAGGGAGGAGATGGAGCTGAGGCATTGGGCAGAATGAGCATGAATCCTTTATGAAATTACTCTGTTAATTTAAAACTGCCCAAATACACTGACTGTTTAAAAGAAGAACGTACTACACGACTTAAATGAAATGATTGAAAACACCAATCAACAGTTGGATTGAGTTGCGTCCAATCCGGTAAGCTACACAACTCCTATCTGAACAAACCGTGCCTTGAGTATGTTGACAGAATCAAGCCTTTAGACCCTTCAAACTCTGAACCTCAAAGCCAGTTCCTCTTCTTGTTTTCATTGTTCCCTTCTAATCAGGGACTGGTTAAGACCGGGCACACTAGGTGGGTGCAATTAATGATAAAGTAGAACAGAAAACCAGCAGGCTCCGGACCTTGTAGGGTAAGAGTTGAATACCCCGGCTTTAGACGTTAACATTAATTATCCTACATTACATATGTCAAACATGACTGGTGTTTAACTTATATACACACTACATGACCAAAAGTTTGTGGACACTTCTCATTCCAAAACCATGGGCGTTAATATGGAGTTGGTGCCCCCTTTGCTGCTATAACAGCCTCCACACTTCTGGGTTGGCTTTCCACTAGATGTTGGAACATTGCTGCAGGGACTTGCTTCCATTCAAGGTGTTCGATGGGGTTGAGGGGCTCTGTGCAGGACAGTTCTTCCACACCAATCTCGACAAACCATTTCTGTATGGACCTTGCTTTGTGCACGGGGGCATTGTCATGCTGAAACAGGAAAAGGCCTTCTCCAAACTGTTGCCACAAAGTTGGAGGCACAGAATCATCTAGAATGTCATTGTATGCAATAGCGTTAAGATTTCCCTTCACTGGAACTAAGTGGCCTAGCCCGAACCATGAAAAACAGCCCTAAACCATTATTGCTCCTCCACCAAACTTTACAGTGGACACTATGCATTTGGGCAGGTAGCGTTCTCCTGGCATCCGCAAACCCAGATTCGTCAGACGGTGAAGTGTGATTCCTCACTCCAGAGAACGCATTTCCACTGCTCCAGAGTCCAATTGCGGCGAGCTTTACACCATTCCAGCCAACGCTTGGCATGGCTTATGATGATCTTAGGCTTATGATGATCTTAGGCTTATGTGCGGCTGTTCGGCCTGTTCAGCTCCTGACGAACAGTTATTGTGCTGACGTTGCTTCCAGAGGCAGTTTGGAACTCGGTAGTGAATGTTGCAACCGAGGGCAGACTATTTTTACGCACTACAGCACTTGGCGTTCCCGTTCTGTGAGCTTGTGTGGTCTACCACTTTGCGGCTGAGCCGTTGTTGCTCTTAGATGTTTCCACTTCACTTCAAATCAATTTACGGCAAGAGGTACCGGGGAGCCAAGCCTAGGTCCAAAAGGCTCCTTGAAAAAGAAAAGGAGAGCTGCACACTCTAGGAGCTCAGATGCAATAAAATAATAACTTAATAACCAACGTTTCGACAGACAAGCTGTCTTCATCAGGGTATAATGACAAACACTGCGGGTCACTAGTTTAGGTAGTGTCAAAGGACACACAGGTGACTGTAATCATGGCCTGATATCATTTGTTAATTCGCAGATATAAATAGAACATACAAAAAACATGAATGGATAGCATAGACACAATTTGGCCTACAAACATTTACAATGAATAGCAGAATCACAACAGTGGCTTCAGATCAAAATCAACGTTGAGACCGAACACATTTTCTCAAAGGCAGTGTTAATCTGACAATTTTTGTACCCCATCTCCTTGAATCTTCTTTGCGTCTCGGACATATTTCTGTCAATCTGATTTGTTTGGCAAATTCTTTTGATTCGACAGAATTGGCTGTAGGGCAAGCAGTTTTTCAAGGGAAGCGGGTGACAACAATCAGCCCTCAATAAACTGTTACGATCAGTAGGTTTCCTGTAAAGATCAGTCTATAGAACATTATCCTCACACAAAATTAGAAGATCAAGGAAACGGATATGACGTGTGTCAAATTGCATAGTAAATCTCAGGTGCTCAGAACATGAGTTAAGAAAAGCATGGAATACCTGGAGCTGTTTTGCATCACCCCTCCATAGAACAAAAACATCATCAGTACGGTTTCCAAATAATAAATGTTAGGCAAGAAAACATTTGAGAAGATTGAAAGTTATTTTTCCATGTAAAAAATTCAAATTTGATTTGGCTATTTCAGCCACACTCGTTGCTGACAGGTGTATATAATCAAGCACACAGCCATGCAACCTCCATAGACAAACATGTGCAGTAGAATGGCCTTACAAAAGAGCTCAGTGACCTTCAACGTGGCACCGTCATAGGATGCCACCTTTCCAACAAGTCAGTTTGTCAAATTTCTGCCCTGGTAGAGCTGCCACGGTCAACTGTAAGTGCTGTTATTGTGAAATGGAAATGTCTAGGAGCAACAACAGCTCAGCCGCAAAGTGGTAGGCCACACAAGTTCACAGAACAGGGCCGCAGAGTGCTGTAGCACGCAAAAATAGTCTGTCCTCTGGAGCAGTTGAAACGCCTTCTCTGGAGTGATGAATCACGCGTCACCCTCTGGCAGTCCGACAGATTAATTTGGGTTTAGCGGATGCAAGGAGATCGCTACCTGCCTGAATGCATAGTGCCAACTGTAAAGTATGGTGGAGGAGGAATAATGGTCTGGGGCTGTTTTTCATGGTTCAGGCTAGACCCCTTAGTTCCATTGAAGGAACATCTTAACGTTACAGCATACAATAACATTCTAGACGATTCTGTGCTTCCAACTTCCGACATCTAGTGGAAAGCCTTCCAAGAAGGGGGGACCAACTCCATATTAATGGCCAAGATGTTTGACGAGCAGATGTCCACATACACTACATGACCAAAAGTATGTTTTGATTTCTAAGACACTCTAAAAAATGTTTGTCTCACTTACAACTGAAGTTGACAAATAACTCTAAATCTAGCACATAAGACCTGTTTCAAATTAACACTTTTACACTCAACATAGCCACTTCATATGTGCACTCCCTCCGGAATGGGAAAATATCCTTTCCATTTTATTCAGCCATGTTCAATTATATTCTTCTTACTATAATAAAGATATAAGCATATCTTGTCTGCTAAATGAACAAGCCTACAGCCTATGGGATGGTGCATAGCCAGATAACACACAGTAAGCCAAGTGACTCATTCTGTTCTTCTGAAATACTGTATATTTTCTTCATATCATGTTTCTTTAGATTTGTGTTGGTGTATATTAAATTGATTTATTCAACTTTTTTAAATGTAGATGTTCCAAAGGCACGCATCAGCAGCTTATATTCGTTGAGGCCTGGAGATGCTAAATGTGTTTATGCTAATTAACGGTCAATTACTGTGACAATTACTCAATTGCATGACAATAACCAATTGCCAAAATTGAATGACCGCCACAGTCCTAGCTCTTATTTCTTAAATAACAAGAAATAGGTTTCAACACAAAGCCGTCGAATTAAAATGAAGCCTACCTCCAGCACCCATGCGCTGTCCATCTCCGATTGATTGTGTTGCGGCTTCAATGTAATGCAAATTATGTAAATTACTCGAATCTGGCTTATTGTGAGGACAACAACTGTGATAAATAGCTTAATCATGGGCAACGGAACATAGTGTTTATTCAAATCACTTACTGCAGTAGCAAGCTATCAAAGTTTACCTCCGGTACTCATCTTCGCGCTCTCCCTCTCAAACTGAATAGGACATCAGTAGTCCACGTGCACAGATGACGCGATCCTTGTATGTGCATTGTTATGCTTCCTCAGTTGCTATGATGATTTCCTTACTAGGTCTGCACATGCACAAACCTGCCCAGCAATTATAGCTTGATTCTGGCCCAATTGACCAATCGTACTGCCACAGAGGTGCGGCCCGGTGTATGTACTATACCGATTACTAATGGGAGGTTCTCCGATGGTTAGAGCTCGTAGAAAGCAGAACCGTGTGGTGTATTTTTGCCTTTAGACAAGCCAAAACATAAACAAAATGCAGCTCACACACACACACACACACAGAGAAGTGCTGCACCACAGCGACACTGCCACTGATCGATAATGCCAGCCATTAAACACCAATTTAGTTGCATTGCATTGGTATAATTATTTTTACTAGGCTATAGGCATCCTATTCATTCAAAAACACCCCATAAAACTACTCATGTTGGAAAAGTAATTTATCTATTTTGGATAAGATGAATGAAAAAGCTTCCAGTACAGGCTACAAGGTTTGCCTACATGCTGAATTGCTGGTCTGTTGATTTCCTTCCTTGCAGGAAAGTGGACTTAATTTGGCTGTCATGCCTCTTCAGCACTATACACACTATTGCCATGATTGTGGCTGATGCTCTTGGAACAGCTCAAACTCAATTTTCACTCTTTGCAACAACAACCAGCTCAAGACCTTTTTGTAAATTAAATGGTTGTTGGTGCCAAAATCATGGTAAATGGTCAGAGGTCTGTCCCTACCAAAAATGGCAATTTCAGTGGTGTGACAAATGGGAGAATATGGGGGGGGGCTATTGTGCTACTTAAAAACAACACTGCAATGAAAAATAAAGCCCCACATAGGCCTGCCTTGTGGTTTATAGTTTTGAAAATGGGGCTACGCTATTTGCCTGGGTTGTTGGAATACATATTGAGTAACATTCAGTACAAATAAACATTTAATGCACAGTACTTACATACAGCTTAGGCTATGTATGTAACCTTTATTTAACTAGGCAAGTCAGTTAAGCACAAATTCTTATTTACATGACGGCCTACACCTGCCAAACTCTGACGGCCGGTTGTGATACAGCCTGGATTCGAACCAGGTTGTCTGTAGTGACACCTCCAGCACTGAGATGCAGTGTCTTAGACCACTGCACCACTTGGGAGCCCATAGCTAGTAAAAGCCTATAGCTGACTCCAGAAATAGTAACAATTGGCCATAACATAACATGAAAAGAATTGCCACTTGCATACAGCAAATGGAAAATTATCATAGTGGTCATAACAATACTTGCAGGCTTTTACAAGACTTGAGATCAAACATAACATGTTGGCCACACTATCTGATAAAGCAAAGGGTGCATAAGTACAGGAGCAAAGAGGCATGCTGTCTTCAATGACATTGTGAAGTGGAGTGTTTACGTAATGCCTGGAAAAGGTCGTACTTACCTATCAGTGATACTGTACTGTGTGTCGCTCATTGGGCTTCCGTTTCTAGATTTGCTGTGATTTATATCCAATTATCATTGTCCAAAGTATGATAAGACAGACTCTTTTTTAGAGTCCTTCCCTAACATCCGTCTATGTTGATAAGATGATTGAAAAAGGTGATGACATAAAAAAATCAACAACATTGAAAGCTGAATCTCCAAATATCAATGTTGTGAAAACACCTTAAAAATCGTCGACGATAGACTCCCAGTGAAAAAGAATGGTACGTATTCAGATAAGCCACTGACGATAATGCAAATTTCGCAGCTGTAGCAATTTCTTGAGATAAATTAGGATCTCTAATCAGCCCTCGTCTTACGTCGTGCAGCTCTCAGCTTTATCACACAAGACACCAGGGTCAGGGATGATGTTCCTATCGACAATGAAGTGTTCCCTTGGAAAATATTGATACAGGCTCCACTTTCACTCTTTCTGCATCTATCTCCATGTACGAATCCTTTGACGTCACTCAAAATGGTTCGCATCACACTTACTTGTCTAAATGTAAAACCCTATAGAAAATACAACCAGTTAAACTGGCCTGGTGTAATAACAGTCAGCGTATCTTTTTTTGTTTTGGGAAAGATGTTGAAAATCGAGTCATTCCCATTTGGTGTTCCCAGACTCCAGATTAGCCTTTATCCTTGCACGAGCAGCAAGCCCCTCGTGACCATGAGAAATTCTAAAAACTGACAAGTTAAAACCCGTGTTGTGAATTAGCTAGCTAACTAGTTAGTAATTAATAACAAACTATGTACTATTCTTAGCTTGATTAGTTAGCTATAGCAAACGTATTACTTTCTCCCCTGTTAGCTAGTGCACTATTTAGCTTGCTAACCAATGTGTCCCTCTAAATGTGTTGGGAGCTTCAGTTGAGTTAGCTTGACGCTAGACAAGACTAACGTTAAGTAGCTAACTAGCGGTTAGTTAACTCCAGGGAATGGGACATGGGACGCCTTTCCCCCAGTAGACTCGAAACGTGTCCAATAATATACGTTTTCCTTAAAAGTTAAGAGTGATATTTAGCTACGACACAAAGTAAATCATTGAAATTCCGCCGACTGAATACATTAGCTAACCTTGCTTCTAGCTAGCTATCTACAGTACCAACGAAAACGGGTTCTCTTTCAGCAGTAGCTATACAACTTTGCTTCGTATACTCCGACAATCCTGAATGTCATTCCCAAAAACAAAAACACGCTTCCCAACAAATATAAAACATGTCCCGTCGAATATATATGAAGTCCTGACGAGCTAAGGAATCGTTTCAAATGTTTCTTGTAAATCTCATTCGGGGATGCAAACATCCACAAAACTTAACGTAGCGCAGTTTTCATTGACTCCATGTTTCCAGAATTCAGTCAATTTGAGTTGTTTCCCTGCAGAATTCCCTTGGATGTCTATACTATGCTAGCAAACGAATTCTCTCATTTACCAAAAAAAAAAACACTGAGCCGGTTATCACTTTAGAATAGTGTGATTATTAGAATGTTTCCAGATATGTTATTGAGGAGAAAATACACGATTTTCTACAATTTCCCAAAATTTCAGGGTAACTACGCCCTGGCCAACAGCTCCCAATTTGCTTCTGTCTACTTCCGCCGGGAGAAAAAAAACTTGTCAGACTATCATAAATAATAACAATAGTAATACATTCGTCTTTTTCCTTTTTCATTGCGGTGTCTGATTCGATGTCCTTGGTAGATATAATAAAAATAAACCTTGCCAGACTTTCATAAATAATAACAATAATAATGACTCGTCTTTTTTCTTTTTAATTAGTGTCTGATTGGATGTCCTTGGCAGATCACAAATATATTTTACTGTAGGCCAAATGTATTTTGAACTTAAAATGTAGCTACATTTTCTGTGAAACCTAAAATTATCTTTGTTATTATTGGCCTAATGATTAGCACATTGGTTTTCTACAACGCCATCTTATATTCCCCTCATTGTATCTACTTATTTATTTGTCAGACCACTCATAAAATGTGAAAACATTTGACACTCCAAAATCAAAGTTTGTCAGATGTTTTCAGGTCTCAGAAAGTCTATTATCAAGAGGATACCATATTGTATGTTATCTGTTGTATGCCTCCAACCCAAATTAATGGAAACAAGGCACATAATAAAATGAGATCCCTATACCACGCCCATTAATCTGGGATTCAAGTATACTGTATAATTGGATCAACACAGCAGATGTTTTAGGACGTGGATTTATCAGGACTCACCTTTTGGGGTCTGACAACTTCTGACAAACTTTCATTTGTGGATGAACTATCACATTAAAATGACCAGTTAATGGAGTACAATAATTTCATGCTGTGACAATCACAACTCATAAATCATAACACTTTACAGTGTTAAATGGTTATGGCATTTAAGAACAAAACGTCTTGAAACATTTTTGGTTGAGGACTCTACTACAGTATTGTGGAGGATTGGTGATTTACATATGCCACCATGTGGACAATCTGAATACTTCAAGCACAGAGCATTCCGTGATGGCTATAGCAAAATAACAGTATGGGACAAGAAAACACTGCTTCTCTGAATGCAATGTAGACTAGTATCTCTTTAAAATTGTTGTAATAAAAAATTGTAAAAGGTATTTCTAATAAATGGCAAAGTAGTAGTTCCCTGAATAAAAAATAAAACTGTTCAAATTGTTAAAACATGTTTTTATCCTATATAGGCCTAATGGGATACAATCATTTTGGAATAATTTAATTGATATTACAGCACATATTTATATACCAGCTCTGTATTCAGGTTATTTATTAAACACACAAAAAAAGTAAACATTACATTTGAGCACGTATAATGTCACGAAGGCACACTTGTATGATTCTCCCTTATCACAGACACAGGGGTGGTGAATGTTGACATACCATTCCACATATCTATTTAGGCACCAGATTTAAATATTTAATATAAAAGTAGTGAATTTCAAATACGAATGCATACAATAATGGGAAATGTGACCTTCTAGCATCATACTGGAAGATTTTAAGCAATGCACAAACATTTAGCACAAATCATTGTTTAACAATTGGTATTTTAAACTAAATTACAATGACTAATATACACCCAATCAAGCAATGGAATGCCACAAAACATATTATTACATATGTTACACAATTACTTTATTCCAAATTTGTTACTGATTGTTACTGATTTGTTATTGCTGTGAGCTTAAACGAGAAACCCTTTTGCAAAGCATTATTGTAGCTTAAATGGAAACACAGTTATCATAAGAAACATTTTTTGACTGAGTTTTACGTTATATAAAAGCGAGTGTCATGTACTCCATATGAATATGCATACAATACACAATCTATAACACTGCAATCTCAGCGAGCGTTCATAAACATCTTCCTAAAAATTAAATGGAATGGAACATGGGATATTCCATGGAATATTTTGAAATGGCTTATAAGTACCACAATTCAAAATATACAAATTTGAAAAATTACACAACACATTGCAAAATATTTATAAAAGTAGAATTTCTGCAGGAAAACTACTGCATACAATAACAAAATACTGCAAAAGGAAACAGTCAGTTTCGGTTCAATTTCCCTGCCTCAAAACAGGTGTGGCCTAACCTATGATGTTTAGGGTATGTTATGTCATCTGGATGGAGGGAATCAATAAATGGATATCAAAAGTGTCTGCTTCCCAATAGTCAACTTATTACTGGATACAAAGTTAGAAGGTTACAGTTCATCGCAGTAAGCTTGTGAAATACATCTATTTATCATATTGGCACTAGGTCCTTTGGTTTCAAAGACAAACTATGTCTCAATTGTTTTTGCTACAGTTGTACATTTTTCATGACGCTTTTGCAACATTCTCTTGCACATGTTTTTAATAAAAAAGCAAACAAAAAATGTACAAGTGTTAGCTGAATACCAAAAAATAGTCCACAATAATCATATAGGCCCAAAGAATGGCTTGACGTTGACCCCATGCTTACAGTATGCACAACCATTTGTATAAAGGTGGTCTATTAGTATAAACATTAGTTGTTTTTATTCATCATGATAAGGAAGTCTTTCAGTCTGTTTTTCCGTCATGTCCGTTAACTGCTGCCAATCTCTGTAGGTTTCTCCAGCGTCTGTATTTGGATTGACTCTTGCGGTAGGCAAAACGACCAATATCTACCATGAACACCCAGGACAGCGCATACATGGCAACTCCCTCACACTTTATGATGAACCTGGGCCGTGGGGAGATGAGCTCGCAGTACAACATCCTTCCGCCAACCACTATGCGCATAAACACAAATAACACTACAAACAGAACATCCACCGCCTCTCCTGTCAGGCTCTCATAGCGACCCAACTGTCTCAGGAACCAGCGAGCTTGCAGCAGGGGGTTTGTGATCTCGCTGGCAAAGATTACGGCGCAGGATTCAATGCCTGATTCTCCCAAGCTCAGGGTCAACAAGATACCCAGGATGCTTATGGTGTGGTGGACCAGCATCACCGGGCCTTCTGTGCGGAAGTACACACACCAGCCTATGTCGAAGATGAAGTATCCCAGGCTAATGACCATAGCAGTGATCTGAAGGGGGGTGTTCTTTGTGCCTGAGATCAAGATCACAACGTTATTGTAAACACTCTTCATGGTTAGTAACATTGTCATACACACATCAAATTATACTAGGCAAGAAACTCTATATAAAGAACATTGGGTTATGGATGTAACCTTGGTTCTCTGAGTAGATTAACGGGTCGTCAAACAACCTATAGGAAGTCCTTCCCCTTCACGCGATGAGATGCTTAATATCAAAGATGTTTACAGTCACGCCACTCCCTTACTGTACCCATGTGACCTGTCAATATAAAAGGCTGTGTGACGTGACATACTGTCTATTTTTTCACTTGAATTCTACAGAGGTGGAGGAACGACATGAAAATTTGGCGATCCGTTGCTCTACTCAGAGAACCAAGGCTAAATCCGTAATGTTCTCTTTTGTTTTCATACCAAACAGGTGGTTCAGGCAACAGAGTGGGATACCTCACCATTAAACCTTAGTCTAAATGAGTCCCTGGGAAGTCTTTGTATCCACCACAGCAGGATTTCCCAATCCTCTTCTCGGGCCCCCCCAGACGTTTCACATTTTTGTTTTAACCCTAAACTGCCAAACCTGATTTAATTAGTCAAAGGCTTGATGATTAGTTGGCTAATTTAATCAAGTGTGCCAGTTTAGGCTTAAAATTTTAAAAAATAAATGTCTGGGGCGGCCGGAGGAGAGGGTTGGGAAACCCTGCACCACAGGATGCAACAGAATATATTAACCCAACAGGGTGGATTAAATGCCAATTGTAGTATACAACTGTAAACACAAACAAGCTGAAAGCTAGAACTTAACACTTGAGAGGCTTCAATTAGGTGTAACAGCACCAAGAGAGGAAGTCCTCGGTATAGAACATCCATCTCACTAATGGTTGATAAGTATGTACAAGGTTCACAGTACGCTCACTTATCTGGGTTGAGAGAGCGTGCCGTGTCCAGAACCACAGACACCCCTGATGCTGTGGACATAACATTGAGTCTGTAGTATCTCATGAAAGTCATGGGTGTTGATTCCGGGGAGGCCCCTCTGAACAGGGCCCATGAGGTATGTTCATTGTGATGTGTGATGTGAGACAATGGATGTGTGTGCCAAGGCTTTGTGAGCCTACACATACTAGTCAATCGTCTAAGTAATTCAGGACCCTGACTCCTGCTTGGCGAAGGGGTGTTGATGCTGCGCTTATGTGATTTGTGAAAGCACGAGGGGCAAGCGAGAAACTTGCGCTAGAGAGTCAGTCCCATAAGGACCAAGGCTCTGTGTGCTGTTGTGCAGAGTGTACGTGGCATGCATGTGGTGCATCTATGCCTCTTCCGAGGGCGATATGGCACTCCACCTCTTCGGTAGGGCTGAGAGTGTCTCCTGAGCAGGTGCAGTCTGTCTGAGCCTGTTTTTTTGGCATCTCAGTTGGGGGCCTGGGACAGGAGAAATGGTTTGCTGGCTGATGCATTATTGGCTTTGGAATGAGGCGCTGAAGGTCCATCTGTGCTTCTCTGTCCTCCTTAAACCTATGAGTAATACTTTCTCTTTGTCAGGGAGCTTGGACTGTGCTAACCATAGGTGGCGCTGTGCAACACACAGTTTTCCCAACCATCTGAGCATTGCCCTGAAGGCACTGGATGAGCAGATCTGTTCTTTCATGGTCTTAGTATCGTAGTTTGCGCAGCTACTTCTGATAGAAGGCCAGTATCGCTGCTGAATTGCCAAGCCTAGCGGCTGAAGAGGTGGTCATGTGTCCTGTGTAGGAAGCAATCAAATGCCCTGCATCTTTTATAAGCCAGCTCTTGGTCTGAACTGTGACAGAGAGAAGCAGGCAGAACAAGTGAAGCAAATGATTTGTCCATATGGGGGAAATGGCCAAAACCATTCTTCTCTGCACCATAAACTGTAGCTAAGTGAGTGCATTTGCTTAGCATGGCAGGGGTTCTTTGATTTGGCATGTTTCATATGCAATGGAGCTCACGCACAAAGTCTTTGAACAACAGGAGGCATGTCTCAGTCTTTGAAGAACTGAATTCATCAAACTTGAATGTGGACACTGTGGAAGAAGGTTCCTGCTTGCCCCCTCAAAGATTTCAAATGATATTTTCTGGTCTAGTGTCACTTCCAGTAGCAACGGTCATCAAAATTGTTAAAAGGTTTTAAAAACAATTCTAATAAATGCAACAGATGGACAATGGATGAAGATACTACAAACTGTTTGAATCCATCAGGTATTGATTCAATTATAGCACATAAAACATTTTACTGGCACAGACAAATAATGAATGGAGTTCAGGGATTCTGGTGGGAATTCAGGAATTAAATTGGTCAAATTTCACTTTTTTTGCTTAGAATGCACTCATATATACATTTTCTAATGGTATCAGGTATTTATTTTATATTTTGTGTTAAAATAAAGAAAACTATATGTGCTTCATTTGAATAAATACACTGGGTGTATTTTCATATATTAACAGATTAAGATAAAGGGGTGGAACAGGGCTGCAACCACAAATGTCCTCTAGACAGTGCAGTTAGGCCTAGACAGACTGCCTCATTAATTACTGTTGTTGTCACATACTGTTGCATAATTCAACAAGTATGTCAATAGCAGGATACAATCGATAAAAAATCATGACGCTTGGCTCTATATTACATCCATCTATACATGCTTTACATTGTTTGCGAGATCAGACATAATATCACTCACTATAAGTGTTCATTTTCGGAAGTTGCTTTCATTTCAGTGCATCTCATTTGTAGTAAATTATAACTTTTTTGAATTCCACAAAAAATTAACACCCATCAAAATAAAGTTATCTTTCTTCTCTTTCTTGTGATGTAAGTCTTGAGATGATGTGTTAGATTTAAGTGACTGGACGATGCATACCATCGTCATCGTGATCAGAGTGACCATAGTCTGTGGCATAAGGGGAGGGAAGCTCTTGTGTACAGTACATCAGTGTCATCCGATTCAACAATCACACTCTGGCCAGAGGTAGGAGTTGAGTTTGGTACGGGCAGAGGAAGTCTGGCCAGGATGTGCTCGAGGGTGGACTCAATGGTTGCCATGTGACTGCCCAGTGACATAGTTTCTTTGCGCAACTCAGTGCGGTGAGATTTGTGCTCAGGCGAGGACAAGCGATGGTGTTAAATGGGCGGTGGATCACGAGGGGAGACCTGTCATTTGACCTGGAGCATTTGGGATGATCTGCAGAGGAAGGTCTATGATCAATGAGGCAGACTCATCTGATGACAGTCCAGAGTAGGGTTGCACATTTTGGGCAATATTCAGAGGTGGAAACTTTCCGTGGGAATATATTGGAATTAACGGGAATTAATATTAATACCATTTAAATGTAGATGTTTTTTGCATTGGATATATTTACCATATCATATTTTTTATTTATTTGACCTTTATTTAACTAGGCAAGTCAATTAAGAGCAAATTCTTATTTACAATGACGGCCTAGGAACAGTGGGTTAACTGCCTTGTTCAGGGGCAGAACGACAGATTTTTACCTTGTCAGCTCTGGCCCAACGCTCTAACCATTCTGATACCTGCCGCCCCAATATGGAGACAGAAACATAAACCTTTTACCTCATCATAAGTAGACATAATTGCAAATGATTAAATCCTTCCAATAGGAAGGATTTAATGTCCACCTCTGAGGCCTCATCTTCACTGTCACTTTCCAACCTTGTTTAGGATGGCTCGTTGTCAGGCTCAAAAAGCCTCAAATTTGCCTGGACCAGTTGCGCTCTGAGGTGGCTGATGTTGGTGGGATTTGGAGGATGATGGAGGCAACAGGGGAAACAGCCTCAGATCCACAAAGTCCCTTCCACCAGGTGGCTGATAAGATATGTTTGCACGACTGCCATATTGCATCTCCATCCCAAAGCCCTTGCTTGGAAGTGTACTTCGCCAGACTGCCAAGAACCTTGCCCTCATCCAGGCCAAGGTGGCGAGACACGGTAGTGATGACACCATAGGCCTTGTTGATCTCTGCACCAGACAGGATGCTCTTGCCAGCATACTTGGGGTCCAACATGTATACTGCGGCGTGTATGGGCTTCAGGCAGAAGTCTTCATGCTTTTTGATGTATTTCAGAACTGCAGTTTCCTCTGCTTGGAGCAACAGTGAAGTGAACTTCTGATTCCAGGATTCCTCTGTGTCCACATCACTGAGGACTTAACATTGTCCTTTCACACCAGAACAGTCGTAAAGAAGCCCTTAGGAGACTGAAACGATTTGGCATAGCCCCTCAGGTCCTCAGGAACTTGTACAGCTGCACCATTGAGAGCATCCTGACTGGTTGTATCACTCTCTGGTATGGCAACTACCCCGTCCGTGACTGGAAGGCCCTTGAGAGGTAGTTGAGGAGGGTCCAGGCGGTGTCTGAGAAAGGGCAGAAAAACTGCCAAAGACTTTAGCCACCCGAGACATGGACTGTTCTCCATGCTCCCGTACAGCAGGCGGTACCGGTGCCCTCAAGGCTCAGACCAACAGACTCCTAAACAGCTTCTATCCCTAGCCATAATACACTTCAATGACTAACAACTACTGGTCTCCCTCTCCCACAGACTATCCACAATGACTCTATCTATGCCCATCCACAGGTCTTTACCAACAACAACCTAAGCTGCTGCCAAAATAATTATTGATTCATTTATTACACTATTACGTTGCTGTCCCTTTGAGTTTGTCAAGAACTGCAGCGCTGCTCGGTTTTTCACACTCAACAGTTTCCCGTGTGTATCAAGAATAGTCCACCACCCAAAGGACATCCATCCAACTTGATACAACTGTGGGAAGCATTGGAGTCAACGTAGGCCAGCATCCATGTGGAACGCTTTCGACACCTTGTAGAGTCCATGCCCCGGTCAAATAATAATCATAGTGGTTGTAGAGGTTGCAACAGGTAAGTACATCAGGTGTAAATGTCACTTGGCTTTTCATAGCCGGGCATTTAGATGTTGAAATAGCAGGTGCGGTAGAGAGAGAGAGAGTTGAAAACAGCAGGTCTGGGACAAGGTGGCACGTCCGGTGAACAGGTCAGGGTTCCATAACCGCAGGCAGAAGAGTTGAAACTGGTGCAGCAGCACGACCATTAGTATATTACCGTAACAATTTCTATAGTCCTTGAACACCATCTAGTGGTCAGAACCTGGTAATATAAGGATGTAGGATGCGACATAAACCTACCAACTTAAAATGACTAATTTCAGAGAATACACTACATAGGATGAAGAATCAATACTCAGAGCCGCAGCTCCATACTACTTGTCAGACATAGAGAACTGATACGGTATACTCGTTGTTGGGTTGGGATTGGCGTGGGGTGTGGGGGTCCATGGGTGGCTTTTAAAAATGTATTTGAATTTGGTTTGATAAAAATCTGATGTAAGGTACTATATTTATTGAATATTATATGACGCATACACATTAAAATAGCCAATTTGGGTAAAATCAATTAGCTCATTTTCTCACAGATCATATTATATCTAAACAAAACAATGTTGCAAAATGCTTATCTTGTCTGTGTCTAACTACAGAAACGATTTCAGAACACCAACATGAGATGGTGGCTGTCATGGCTTGCTGAAATGACATGGAATGACCCCTATACCTACTTCAGAGTAAGGTGGTATAGAAGCAGCACTCTAAATGGAAATGATTACTGTTTCAGTGCAATTAGATAGTGAGCATCTTACCTGGATGTGTGAAGGGCCATGGTCCTTCCACATAGCCTATGTATGCTGTTATACAGACTGCCAGGATTCCATGGAGCAGTGTGACCAGTCTACAGTTCCACTCAGAGCCACGGCTTCCATTGGTGTTACACAGTAGAGTGTAGAGAGTGATCCAGCCTGTTACGCAGAGGACCACGTTGACAGCCAGCGATGTCATCCCTCAGCTAAATATACATAAACAAAAGAAAAAACACTTACTGACCAATACACACACAAACACATATAGAAGTTCCCAAAATGGTACGACACACTTCACTTTCTACCATCAGCAAAAATATCAGATATGCTCAAGATTTGTGCGAGCAAGTAAATGTTCTGTAAAATGCAGCATAATGGAAATCCAGTGACTTCAAAAAGTATCCACATTTTGCTGTGTTACAAAGTGGGATTAAAATGGATTGAATTGTAAAAAAAGGTAAATAAAATGTCAATGATCTACACAAAATACTCAGTAATATCAAATTGGAAGAAGAATTCTAGCATTTGTAAAACATTTATTAAAAATAAAACACTAATATATCTTGATTAGATAAATATTCAACCCCCTGAGTCAATACATGTGGGAATCACCTTTGGCAGTGATTACAGCTGTCAGTCTTTTTGGGTAAGTCTCTATGAGCTTTCCACACCTGGATTGTGCAACATTATTCTTTTCAAAATTCTTCAAGCTTTGTTGATTATTGCTAGACAACCATTTTCAGGTCTTACCATAGGTTTTCAAGCAGATTTAATTCAAAACTGTAACTTGGCCACTCGGCCACTGTCTTCTTGGTAGGCAACTTCAGTGTATATTTGGCCTTGTGTCTTATCTTATTGTCCTGCTGAAAGGTGAATTAATCTCCCAGTGTCTGGTGGAAAGCAGACTGAACCAGGTTTTCCTCTAGGATTTTGCCTGTGTTTAGCTCTATTCCATTTCTTTGTTATATTGAAAAACTCCCCAGTCCTTAACTATTACAAGCATACCCATAACATGATGCAGCCACCACTATACTTGAAAATATGGAGAGTGGTACTCAGTAATGTGTTGTATTGGATTTGCCCCAAACATAATACTTTGTATTCAGGACAAAAAGTTAATTGCTTTGTGACATTTTTTGCAGTATTACTTTAATGCCTTGTAGCAAACAGGATGCCTGTTTTGGAATATTTTAATTCTGTACAAGCTTCCTTCTTTTCACTCAAACAACGTTTTCTCCTATCGCAGCCATTAAACTCTTTAACTGTTTTAAAGTCACAATTGGCCTCATAGTGAAATGACTTAGTATCCTTCCTCTCTGGCAACTAAGTTAGAAGGACGCCTGTATCTTTGTATTGACTACGTGTATTGATACACCATCCAAAGTATAATGAATAACTTTACCATGCTCTAAGGGATATTCAATGTCTGCTTTTACAAATGTTTATTTTATTTAACATTATTTAACTAGGCAAGTCAGTTAAGAACAAATTGTTATTTACAATGACGGCCTACCCCGGCCAAACCCTAACCCGGACGACTCCCTATGGGACTCCCAATCACGGCCGGTTGTGATACAGCCTGGAATCGAACCAGGGTCTATAGTGACGCCTCTAGCACTGAGATTCGGGAGCCCCCCCACATCTACCAATCGGTTCCCTTCTTTGAGAGGCATTGGACAACCTCCCTGGTCTTTGTGGTTGAATCTGTGTTTGAAACTCACTGCTCGACTGAGGGACCTTACATATAATTGTACGTGTGGGGTACAGAGATGCAATGCAACTTATGTGACTTGTTATGCACATGTTCACTCCTGAACTTATTAAGGCTAGCCATAACAAAGGGGTTGAATACTTATTGACTCAAGACCAGTGGTGTAAAGTACTTAAGTAAAGCTACATTAAAGTACTACTTAAGTCGTTTTTTGGGGTATCTATACTTTACTATTTATATTTTTCGCAAATTTTACTTTACTACATTCCTAAAGAAAATAATGTACTTTTTACTCCATACATTTTCCCTGACTCCCAAAAGTACTCGTTACATTTTGAATGCTTAGCAGGACAGGAAAATGGTCCAATTCACGCACTTATCAAGAGAACATCCCTGGTCATCCCTACTACCTGATCTGGTGGACTCACTAAACACAAATGCTTAGTTTGAAAAAATTATGGGGTATTGTGTGTAGGCCAGTGACCAAAAATCTCAATTTAATACATTTTAAATTCAGGCTGTAACAACACACTCACCACATATGCTGCTGCTACTGTCTATTATCTATCCTGTTGCCTAGTCACTTTACCCCTACCTATATGTACAGTACATAGCTACCTCAATTACCTCGTACCCCTGCACATCGGCTCGGTACTGGTTCTCCCTGTATATAGCCATGTTATTCTCTGCTCCCTATATATAGCCATGTTATTTTTATTCAGTGTATTTATCCCTTGTATCATTATTTATATATATCTTTTTTATTACATTTTGTATCTTAACTCTGAATTTCACTGATAGTCTACACCTTTTGTCTAGGAAGCATGTGACAAATATAATTTAATTTGAACAAAATGTGGAAAAAGGATGTGAATACTTTCTGAAGGCACTGTACATTACCTTCCAATGAACCTGTGTTATAATCCAAAGTGACTGATGAACAGTGTATGTCTAAACGGAGCAACTTGTTTTTTCTGAACTGAGCACAAAAATGTACAAGTGTAAGCTGAATACCAAAGACTATTCCCCAAAAATCATATAGGCCTAAAGAATGGCTTGACTTTGACCCCTTGCTTACACACAACCATTTGTTAGTTAATCATTTGTTAAAGGTATATTAGTATAAACATTGGATGTTTATATTAATCTTCTAAACATCAGGAAGTCTTTCAGTCTGTCTTTCCATCATGTCCGTTAACTGCTGCCAATCTGTGTTGGTCTCGCCAGCGTCTGTATTTGGATTGACTCTTGCGGTAGGCAAAACGACCAATGTCCACCATGAACACCCAGGACAGCGCATACATGGCAACTCCCCCACACTTTATAATGAACATGGGCCGTGGGGAGATGAGCTCGCAGTACAACATCCTTCCGCCAACCACTATGCGCATAAACACAAATAGCACTACAAACAGAACATCCACCGCCTCTCCTGTCAGGCTCTCATAGCGACCCAACTGTCTCAGGAACCAGCGAGCTTGTAGCAGGGGGTTTGTGATCTCGCTGCCAAAGAGCACAGCGCAGGACTCGATGCCTGATTCCCCCAAGCTCAGGGTCAACAAGATACCCAGGATGCTCATGGTGTGGTGGGCCAGCATCACCGGGCCCTCAGTGCTGAAGTAAACACACCAGCCCATATCGAAGATGAAGTATCCCAGGCTAATGACCATAGCAGTGATCTGAAGGGGGGTGTTCTTTGTGCCTGGAAACAAGATCACAAAGTTATTGTAAACAGTATTCATTGTTAGCAACATACAGTTGAAGTCGGAAGTTTACATACACCTTAGCCAAATACATTTAAACTCAGTTTTTCACAATTCCTCACATTTCATCCTAGTAAAAATTCCCTGTCTTAGGTCAGTTAGAATCACCACTTTATTTTAAGAATGTGAAACGACAGAATAGAATAGTAGAGAGAATTATTTATTTCAGCTTTTATTTCTTTCATCACAATCCCAGTGGGTCAGAAGTTTACATACACTCAATTAGTATTTGGTAGCATTGCCTTTAAATTGTTTAACTTGGGGCAAATGTTTCGGGTAGCCTTCCACAAGCTTCCCACAATAAGTTGGGTGAATTTTGGCCCATTCCTCCTGACAGAACTGGTGTAACTGAGTCAGGTTTATAGGCCTCCTTGCTCGCACACGCTTTTTCAGTTCTGCCCACACAATAGGATAGGATTGAGGTCAGGGCTTTGTGATGGCCACTCCAATACCTTGACTTTGTTGTCCTTAAGCCATTTTGCCACAACTTTGGAAGTATGCTTGGGGTTATTGTCCATTTGGAAGACCCATTTGCGACCAAGCTTTAACTTCTTGACTGATGTCTTGAGATGTTGCTTCAATATATCCACATAATTTTCCTTCCTCATGATGCCATCTATTATGTGAAGTGCACCAGCCCCTCCTGCAGCAAAGCACCCCCACAACATGATGCTGCCACCCGGTGCTTCACGGTTGGGATGGTGTTCTTTGGCTTGCAATCCTCCCCCTTTTTCCTCCAAACATAACGATGGTCATTATGGCCAAACAGTTCTATTTTTGTTTCATCAGACCAGACCCCATGTGTAGTTGCAAACCATAGTCTGGCTTTTTTATAGCGGTTTTGGAGCAGTGGCTTCTTCCTTGCTGAGCGGCCTTTCAGGTTATGTCGATATAGGACTCGTTTTACTGTGGATATAGATACTTTTGTACCTCTTTCCAGCAGCATCTTCACAAGGTCCTTTGCTGTTGTTCTGGGATTGATTTGTACTTTTCGCATCTCCTTCCTGAGCGGTATGATGGCTGCGTGGTCCCATGGTGTTTATACTTGCGTACTATTGTTTGTACAGATGAACGCGGTACCTTCAGGCGTTTGGAAATTGCTCCCAAGGATGAACCAGACTTGTGGAGGTATACAATTGTTTTTCTGAGGTCTTGGCTGATTTCTTTAGATTTTCCCATGATGTCGACAAAGAGGCACTGAGTTTGAAGGTAGGCCTTGAAATACATTCACAGGTACACCTCCAATTGACTCAAATTATGTCAGAAGCTTCTAAAGCCATGACATCATTTTCTGGAATTTTCCAAGCTGTTTAAAGGCACAGTCAACTTAGTGTATGTAAACTTCTGACCCACTGGAATTGTGATGTAGTGAATTATAAGTATAATTGTTGGAAGAATTTCTTCTGTCATGCACAAGTCCTAACCGACTTGCCAAAACTATAGTTTGTTAACATGAAATCTGTGGAGTGGTTGAAAAATGAGTTTTAATGACTTCAACCTAAGTGTATGTAAACGTCTGATGTCAACTGTACATATACACAAAGTATACTGATCAAGAAACAACATTTAAAAAAACTTGTCGCTCCTATACCAACTTTACCACCTTTACAGAAAGGTGGTGCAGGAGCAGCACTACATGGGATTAGATAGTGAGCATCTTACCTGGATGTGTGAAGGGCCAAGGTCCTTCCACATAGCCTATGTATGCTGTTATACAGACTGCCAGGATTCCATGGAGCAGTGTGACCAGTCTACAGTTCCACTCAGAGCCACGGCTTCCATTGGTGTTACACAGTAGAGTGTAGAGAGTGATCCAGCCTGTTACGCAGAGGACCACGCTGACAGCCAGCGATGTCATCCCTCAGCTAAATACACAAAAACATAATTGCAATACGGAAATACATTACCTTTCAATGAACCCTTGTTATAATCCAAAGTGACTGATAAACAGTGTATATCTGAACTGAGCAGCTGTAGTGCTCTGGCCAGTCTAAGTAGTGAGGATCTGGTGAGGGGGACGTCTTATGTCGTTGTATTGGGAAATGAGACCATGATACACTCTCGCTGGTAAGGGGACATTTCATGCTAGCTCACTTCAGGGAGTTTCAAAACTAGTCCAAAAGTAATTGTGTCTGGGGCAGTGGGGCATCACATCCTGGTCTAATAGACAAGACGTAACATAGTAAACTCAAATCCGGGACACTCAAATTAGTATGATACTGTATATTACTTTTGGTATGGTTACATAAGACAGAAGGTTATTTAAGGCAAAAACGAGAGAGCGTGCTAGGTCGGGATGGATGGGCGTATAACGCAAACGTAACGCAAACAGAGGTTGCGTGTTCGAATCTCATCATGGACAACCTTAACACTTTTAGCTAACCCTTCCCCTAACCCTAACCTTAACCATTTAACCTAACTCCTAACCTTAACCCCTTGCCTAGCTAACGTTAGCGACTAGGCTAACGTTAGTCAGAACAAATTGGAATTTGTAACATATATGTTTAGCAAATTCGTAACATTGTACATTTAGCTAATTCGTAACATGTACGTTTTTCAAATTCGTAATATATCATACGAAATCGATGATGGACATTCACAAATTAATACATAGCATACGAAACGTAAAATTACATACTAAATGGAGTGTCTCTTTTTTTAAGTACTGAATAACACAAAATGCTCTGAGACCAAGTTGCGCTGCAGTGCATACAGTAGCCATATCTACCAGTAAACTGTCATAAAGCAAGCTAGAGTATCTCTTTTTTATTTATACATGCGCCTTTATTATGTACATTATGTCATAAAAAATGACAATATCCTAATTTAAATGTGTATTATTAATATCATGAATTCAGCGTACTATTTATAAAGTTAGCTATGTTTTCCCCTGTTCAGTTATTTTAGCATCAGTGCAGAAGGGGAGAGCAGCTAGTTTGCTAGTATAGAGTACCACAGTATGGCTGCGGTTCAAACTCATAAATTGGGGAATCCCCGTCACCATCTTGAAGGTCGGTCCAAACGATTAGCTAAGCAAGGGAAGAAACACGTTTCGTAAAAGTAATGATGTTTTTGTTTGGTTAGCTTTTGGAAAATGTAGAAATATTTTTTTTTCCTTCTTTAGTTCCAGCTATACAGGCTAACGTTAGGTAGCTAATTAATTTGCTAGCTATCATACAGTAGGTGTATATTAATAATTATATAGTTAATGTTTTTATTTAACCTTTATTTAACTAGGCAAGTCAGTTAAGAACAAATTCTTATTTACAATGACGGCCTACCTACAGGGTCAGCCCCTGGAGCAAATTAGGGTCAAGTGCCTTGCTCAAGGACACATCGACAGATTTTTCAACTTGTCGGCTCGGGTATTCGAACCAGCGATCTTTCAGTTACTGGCCCAACGCTCTAACCGCTAGGCTACCTGCCGCCCTTTTGTAAATGTAAATAAATATCCAATCATAATTGACTGTAGCGCATATAAAGCACCCACAAGCTACCGTTGGCTGAAAACACTCTCGTTGGTAAGGCGACATTTAAAAATCATTCCTTCCTCCCTCGCCCCTTGCCCTGCAAGTGTATACTCGTCAGACGTCATGATATGTCATCAGAAGTGTCCACTTAATTTGAGGGCTGAGGGGATAGGGTGTGTCTTTTAAGTGTTTGGACTGCAGCCTATGAGTCATAATACCCCAAAAAACACTTCCCTGTTTGACCGCTAGGTTTTATGGGTATTATGACACCTCCCCTATGGGGCTCTATAGCAAAGAAAGAAAATACTGCCAAGATGGCTTCAGACCGAGCCATTTATAAAGATGCGAATATTTGAGCTAAAAACACATTATAAGTGAATACAAATTAATCCAGATGAGCTGTCTAGACTAAACAAGATCAGTTTGCTAAGGCAGGCTTAGAAGACAGCAAGCGAGATAGACACAAGGAGAGCTTGGCTCCTCAAGCTATCAAATGTTGGCAAACGGAACAATGCGAAATAACTACTTTGTAACATCACCTTATTTCTGCACGGCGTGCACGTTCATCTCGGTGACATCTCGTCTTCAGTCCCTTCGTGGCCAGCATGGTCCCTCGGGTGACAGTCACTTCATCTTTGGTTCTTTGTGTCCATGTTACTCGGCTCATCAACAAAACATTGCGTCTCGAGTATTTAATCTCAATAGCCAACTGCCCCACCTTGCAATGGTGCTGCAGATAGCCGCCCAACTCAAAATTAAATTAGTGAGTTAGTTTCCAATACTCAATAGATAAACAAAATATAATTACTGCTAGCCTGGTTCCGAATGTTGCAGTAGCTTTACGGTGGTCGGGTGGTGCCTAGTTGTCAACTCGTCATCTAGAATAGGGTTGTGGCGCCATCCGCTGGTAATAATTGTATTTTTCCATCAGTACATGGAGGTGAAAAGGTGAGATGCAGGCATAAGCCTTGTGTATAAATGTTCTCTGGTACAGGTGAAGAACATGAAAGCTACATGATATGTATACTGTACCTGAAGCATGATAGGTGTCAGTGAATTTTCCATTTTGTTCTGAAGTTTTAGAATCAGATTTTTGCTAAATAAAACCACCCAGTTTTTTTGCAGTGCAAAATAGTTGCCTTTATTGAACACTTACAGGCAAAATATACTCATTTTCTGTGGTATTGCTCTTTGCAAACGTACACAACTCTTTACATAGAAAAATATGTTTGAGACTTTATTCTAGTTTTACATAGAAAAAAATTGCAGTTGAAGAGTTAAGGCACATAGGTTACCATAGAATGGCTACAGTTTGAAGGGTTTTTAAAGAAAAAGGACATTTGGTGTGTCAGCTAGGAAGAGGTCATACACAAACAAAGTGAACAAAGACATGGCATTAGCATAATGTGACAGAATAATCAGGATAATTAAACAAAACAATTAGGTACCAGTTACTACTGAATATGATTAAACACATTAGGCTACTCAAGATGTAAAATGACATAATGAGGTATAGGAATCAGATAGACAAGTGATCATATTGTGGAATAAAATGTCCTACAGATGGCTGATTATTATAGTCCTACCTGAACAAAGTGTTCCGTGTGGAATGGAATCACATCAAAGTGATAATCAGGAAGGCATACATGTACATTTATAACAAATTGTGATGTTAATGAAATGAACTGACATGATTAATGTAATAATGGTGGTTTAAGGGTTCCACTGACTATGGTTGGAAATAAAATTCAATAATCCATGTGTCGAAGTTTGAATGGAACGCATTAGCTACACATTGCATTAACAGGAGGTGGAAGTATTGCTTGGAACGTTTTTCATCAGATCCATTGCATGATAAGTGAAAGTGGCCAGGCAGTTGAGTAAGCACTAGATACAACAGAACCTGGCCCTGGACAGAAATCAAATCAAACCTGATAAATTGCTACTTTAGCCCTTCCTTGGTGAATATTTCCTTTGAGAATCTTTACTTTGGTTTAGCTTCAAACTTAACAAATAATAATGAAATATAAGCAAAACCTTGGTCAAAATTAAACATTATATATGTAAAGGAAAAATCATGGCCATCAGTGATTGAGCTGTGAATGATGATGTTCAAGTTGCATTCTCTCTCAAACCCAGACTGTTTACAAATACTCTGAGGTGATAGCAGTGACCTTCCATAGTGAATTGGGATTCATGAAATTTGGTCTCAGGGCAATCACATTGACAGAAGAAAAATATTAAGGCTACTGTAATAGCATAGATAGAAGTAACTTCCTCTTCAACAACATACTTTAAATTGGCATCAATGTCTATGCTGTTATCTAAATACAATGCCCACACATTTTCACAATGTACTCTGAGGGTACTCTTTCCATGACAGACTAACCAGGTGAACGCTATGATCCCTTATTGATGTCACCTGTTAAATCCACTTCAAATTAGTGTAGATGCAGGGGTGAAGACAGGTTAACAAAGGAGTTTTAAGCCTAGAGACAATTGAAACATGAATTGTCTGTGTGTGCCATTCAGAGGGTGAATGGGCAACACAAAAAATGTAAGTGCCTTGAAAATAGGGTATGGTAGTAGGCACCTGGTTTGAGTGTGTCAAGAACTGTAACGCTGTTGGGTTTTTTCACGTTCAACAGTTTCCCGTGTGTATCAAGAATGGTCCACCACCCAAAAGATATCAGTCTAACTTGACACAACTGTGGAAAGCATTGGGGGCCAGCATCCCTGTGGAACGCTTTCGACACCTTGGAGAGTCCATGCCCCGACGAAATGAGGCTGTTCTGTGGGCAAAAGAGGGCGCAACTCAATATTAGGAAGGTGTTCCTAATGTTTTGTACACTGTGTATATCATCCGTCTGTTTTGCTACAATTTTACTGTCTAATTGCTAACAGATGCAGAATTGGAGGAAATTAAGCTTGTAATTGACACAAATCAAAGACAAAATGGCATGAAGTTAAGATAAGAAAACTTTTAAGATTAGTCATATACATAAGAATCTTCAATAATTTCACCTTGCAACCAAATAAATAATCCCAGCATCAGAGAAACATTGTCGATTTCAGCCTGAGTTGCCATCGACCAGGAAGAGAGCTGGCTAAAGCTGCGTTATTGATGGCATAAGTCATTGTCTAACTGACCGTTCCGATCCCGCATCCCCCGGTTTCCTGTGACAACATAATGGGAACGTTGTTCCTTCACCAGTCATCCCACTGGGCAAGAAATGTAGAAAAGAACGGTCCAGCCATATGCATAAACATGTCCTTATCAGAGGGGGTTCTTCTAGTCATTTTTTGTTAGCTGGGCACAAACGTGTGAGAGTAACTTAAGGTCACACAGTAGGTACCTGGACACTACTGCCCTATGGACATGTCTGAAAGGAGTCATTGAGAGGGTATAACTCCTGTCCCAAAAAAGGTTTTGGTCTCAATTTCAACCTAAAACAATCCCATATAAGGCATCAAACTACTATCATCTCACGACAGGATGCAACCCAATGGCTTTGGGATGAACTGAACTCCAACGCAATATCCAAATGAAATAATTAAAAGAAAAGCATTGGCTTGTTTTGGGGGGGGGGGGGGGTTTGGGGGGGGGGGGCTTGACCGCACGGCCAGTGTGCTGCTAAGTCTCCTCATCCCAGAGACAGAGCTGTTTGTGGGGGACATAATAGGTGAATTGGTAGCCTTTGCTGCAGCTCTTGATGCCACACTTGTAGGGGTTGCCTTTGCCCGTGGTGTCGCGGTTGCGGCAGTACTTGAGCAGGCAGGGGTACCACTCCAGACGCAGGCTGTAGCTGCAGGAGCAGGGCTGCCACAGGTCTCTCGTAGATTGGCACGACTGCAGGACCGGGACCACGTCCACGGACTGGGGCAGGATCTCAAACATGGAGCCCTCCACTCCTACAGGTGCAGCAAGCAACATATTTGTGAGTCAATGCACTAATAAGGTAGCCTGGTTGTGTTGTCTTGCCAACTCCCACTGTGACAATGACCATAGGATTTGGCAAGACGGCACAAACAGATCTGGAACCAGGCTAGTAATAAGGAGCTTTTTCATGCAAAAGAGCTGCTATCTCCCTTCACTCAAGATGGTTCACCATGCACTGTACTATGACCATTAGGCTACATTGTTCACAGTACAATAGTACTGTACATTTTTTTTTTTAATAGTGTTATTGAAGTAGAACTGGGATAGTTTGGTATGGTAGTGTACATATAAAGCTATAATGTATTGGATTAATTTACATTAGAGCAGGTGTGTGATTAAGGTCTAGACCAAGGGTGGGCAACGGCGTTCCTGGAGGCCATAGTGTATGCAGGCTTTTATTCCAGCCCAGCACTCCAGTCAACCCTACTTCACTGAGAAAGAGGGATGGGGCTGACCTCTCCAAATGAAAAAGAGAAGCTGGGAGGACAAAAAAATGAAAGGTGATCTGTATCTTTTATTCCACGTCCACACAATGGAGGACAAATGTGTATCTTGTCATGAGAAAGGTCACTACGCCAAAACATTGACTGTGAAAGATACAGATCACCAGTGGTGGGAAAAAGTACCCAATTGTCATACTTGAGTAAAAGTAAATATACCTTAATAGAAAATGACTCAAGAAAAAGTCACCCAGTAAAATACTACTTGAGTAAAAGTCAAAATATTTGGTTTTAAATATACTTAAGTATCAAAAGTAAATGTAATTTCTAAAATATATTTTATCAAAAGTAAAAGTATAAATCACTTGAAATTCCTTATATTAAGCAAACCAGCCGGCACCATTTTGTTTTTTTTATGTATTTACGGATATCCAGGGGCACACTCAAACATAATTTACAAACGAGGCATTTGTGTTTAGTGAGTCCGTCTGATCAGAGGCATCAGGGATGACCAGGGATTTTCTCTTGAGAAGTGTGTGAATTGGACAATTTTCCTTTCCTGCTAAGCGTTCAAAATGTAACGAGTACTTTATGGTGTAAAAAGTTCATTATTATCTTCAGGAATGTAGTTAAGTAAAAGTAGTCCAAAATATGAATAGTTTAGTACAGATACCCCAAAAACCTACTTAAGTAGTACTTTCAAGTATTTTTTACTTAAGTACTTTACACCACCTTTTATTTTTGCCTCCCAGACTTTTTATTTTTATTTGTCCTTTGAGACAACATTATCTGTGAGACGATGTGCCCACATATTCATTCTATTGACCTCTCTCCAGCCAATGTTTGACGTCCATCTCCCGGGTGTAGATGGCCTCGCGGGCCTCGCTGCACATATTGTGGATGTGGCTGCTGAGCTGCCACGCCCGGCTAAGGTTCACCGCCACGTTCATGGTCAGCTGGTCGACGCCCCGCCTCTCCTCCGCCGTGCGGATGGCATGAGGGTTTTTCTGGTGGACCGCAGAACAAAGTCAGTAATGTTGCCATGATCACTTTATCAAATGGAATAATGCTCATTCACTTCCCCCACTCCCAGCAAGGACACTCACTGGCCTTAATATTTGTTATTCCTTGTACCCTTCCTTTGGAGTGATCACTGATCTGACATAGCAGGAATAGGTGGAAGCTACATAGGAACCTTTTGCTAGCAAGTATCATGTATTAGATCAATGATTACCCGAAGGAGAGGAAGAAGGGATACACTTTCAACATATTCACTCAGTAAGTGAATTTCCCTGTACTACTAGTGCATATGTAGCGGAGGAGGGTTGGAACCACTCTCGTGCGAAGACTAAACTTGCCTGAGACCTGAATACTTCCGTTAGCTCCCTGAGCTAATGCCTTTAACTCAGCGACTAACAGTCTTGAAGTACCCGAGACCCAGGTTAGAACCCCCGTCTGTGACACATACCTGTCTGAGTCGGGCCATGGACTCGCTGGGTATGAACTCGTTGTGGTTGAGGCGCGAGATGAAGCACAGGGCCTGGTACTGGTTCTGGCCCCTCTCCAGCTCCCCAAGGATGAGCGCCCGGAAGATCTTCACATGCTGAAGGGGAGGGAAGGAGACAGATTTTTAAGCAGGGTGACTGCAACTGCATAGGATCTGGGTCGTGTTCATTAGGCAACAAACAGAAGAACAAATTATTATTGAAACATCGAGGGACTTCCTGGACTTGTCCAATAAGAAAGAAAGATTTTAAATGTACCATTTTGCTAGGGTGTGCCATTCTGTATTGGACCAGTATAGTAGGCTTGAAACAAGCTGGAATGCAAGTTAAGCAACTGAATCCTTCATTCTGCATCTGCACTGTTACACACTAAACCCACATTAGAATGAGTGATTTGGAAATAAATTCAAATGTATATTCTCCTTTAACTAGCACTGCTTATTTACACAGTAAAATCAGTGCCCAAAGAGATCTTAACACAAACTATATCAACACCCAGAACTTCAAAAGAGGAATCATCTCGTTACACTCTTCATGTGGACAAAGCAGAAAAAAGGTTATACCACAACTTTGTTGCTGTTGGCAACCGAATGAGAGATCTGGCTGCGGCCCCAAGGCCATAAAGAGAAGCTCCAGCCGAGGACAGCAAAGCCAGACCTGTCTCCCCCATTCATCAGATCCCCCTTCCCTGACATCACGCACGCACACACACTCTCCTCTTTTCACACACGCACCCCAAGCAGACAGCCCGCAGAGGAGAACTAGACAGCCCGCAGAGGGACTACTCCAGGAACACTCAGGGTTATTGTAGGAAAGCTCTAGCAGCACTGTAGTACAAGGGGAGGACATGGTAATGCAGCCAAGGCTTCTCCAACCCCAGCGTTGTGTCGTTATGGCAGGTGTTAAGACTGGGTGACATCTATATGTTACATTTAACATCCTGCTCTAAGCTATGTTGGAGACCTACTGTGCGTGAATTTCAAAAAGGCAAAAACTAGAATAAAGTCTTTTTTCATACAAGAAAAATCGGTTTTAAAATACGTGCTAATAAAAACATTTGATTTATGCCATTTTTGGGGCGGTTTACTAACCCGGTAAATGGGTATAATTTATTCAAACAAGTAAGATGGCACCCTTACAGCACGAGTAGGATCATGGAGTATTCCTAACTTCTGGCTGCAACAGAAGCTCTGTGCCAAGTCGCACTAGGTTGGCACCCTCCCAGTCCCAAGCCTAACTACCACAGCAACACCGTGCGCTTGAGAAAAGAAATACATTAGGTTACAGGATAAAAGTGAGATAAAATGTGCAACAAAAGATGGGCGGTGTCAGAAAATGGCAAAAAAGCGGTACACCTGCTCAAATAATGACCAAATGTAAATAAGCCATGTCAAGAGCCAGGCACCGTGCGAGGGAGTATTAAAGCCTAAGCGATCAAAAGATGGATCCTACTTAAAAATCTGCCAAGTGGGTTGGTAATGTTTTTTTTTATTTAAATCAGTGCATTATGCAAACACTTTATGGTCAAAGGCAAATGTCTTTATCAGCAGATGGTGACTGAGTACAAGCTACTGGCCACCTCAGATCTATGTGCATAGATAGTCGGTCCCAACTCACTCCCTACCACTTCCCTCTGGCCCAAACCCTTTGATGTTAGTACATATGTAAGGTGGAAACAATATGATGGAAGCTCCACCACTAGTATGATTTAGTTATCCAGATTCTTCAGATCGACAAACAGCTAAGGGGTTAGGGGCAAAGAGCTAATCGATAGATAGGATCTGTGTCCCAAATGGCACACTATTCTTGCACTACTTTTGACCTGGGCCCATAGCGCACTATGTAGGGGATAGGGTGCCATTTGGGACACAAACAAGAATGCTAACGGTGTGAGGAGTGTGTGTACCCCTTCCTGTTGGCCCACTCTACTTCCCTTGCACTTCAGAGACTGGCACCGGTTGTATCCACAGCTGCCCAAACCTAAAAGATTGACACTTAAAGGACAAAGATATCACACAAATGTGTCAATGAGTTAAAGTTAAGCTCTACAAAAGTAGTCACAATCTTATGATGTAACATGTTTATACAGTTGAAGTCGGAAGTTTACATACACAGAACTGGTGTAACTGAGTCAGGTTTATTGGCCTACTTGCTCGCACACTCTTTCAGTTCTGCCCACAAATGTTCTATAGGATTGAGGTCAGGGCATTGTGATGGCCACTCCCAATACCTTGACTTTGTTGTCCTTAAGCCATTTTGCCACAACTTTGGAAGTATGTTTGGGGTTATTGTCCATTTGGAAGGCCCATTTGCGACCAAGCTTCAACTTCCTGACTGAGGTCTTGAGATGTTGCTTCAATATATCCACATAATTTTCCTTCCTCATGATGCCATCTATTTTGTGAAGTGCACCTGTCCCTCCTGCAGCAAAGCACCCCCACAACATGATGCTGCCACCCCGTGCTTCACGGTTGGGATGGTGTTCTTCGGCTTGCAATCCTCCCCCTTTTCCTCCAAACATAACAATGGTCATTATGGCCAAACAGTTCTATTTTTGTTTCATCAGACCAGAGGACATTTCTCCAAAAAGTACGATCTTTGTCCCCATATGCAGTTGCAAACCGTAGTCTGGCTTTTTTTATGGTGGTTGTGGAGCAGTGGCTTCTTCCTTGCTGAGCGGCCTTTAAGTTATGTTGATATAGCACTCGTTTTACTGTGGATATAGATACTTTTGTACCGGTTTCCTCCAGGATCTTCACAAGCTCCTTTTTTCTTGTTCTGGGATTAATTTGCACTTTTTGCACCAAAGTACGTTGATCTCTAGGAGACAGAATGCGTCTCCTTCCTGAGTGGTATGACGGCTGCGTGGTCCCACGGTGTTTATACTTGTCATCCACAGGTACACCTCCAATTAGCCTATCAGAAGCTTCTAAAGCCATGACATCATTTTCTGGAATTTTCCAAGCTGTTTAAAGGCGCAGTCAACTACGGTCCTGTCCCCCTTCCTGTTCACCCTCTACACCTCAGACTTCAGATATAACTCTGAAACATGCCACCTACAGAAGTTCTCGGATGACTCTGCTATTGTAGGGTGCATCAGGGGTGGGCAGGAGGAGGAGTACAGGAGCACAATCAGTGACTTTGTGTTGTGGTGTGAGCAGAACCACCTTCAGCTCAACATCAGCAAAACGAAGGAGATGGTGGTGGACTTCAGGAGAACCAAGGCACAACTGACTGCAGTCCCTATAAAGGGGATGGATGTGGAAATGGTTGAGTCATACAAGTTCTTGGGGGTCCATATGGACAACAGACTGGAATGGGCTGGTAACACCGGGGCCCTGTACAAAAAGGGCCAGAGCCGACTCTACTTTCTGAGGAGGCTCAGGTCCTTCAACGTGTGCAGTAAACTACTGCATACCTTCTACCAGTCTGTGGTGGCCAGTGCCATCTTTTTTGCAGTGGTGTGCTGGGGAGCAAACATCAAAGCCGGTGATGCTTCTCGGGTAAATAAGCTGATCAGGAAGGCTAGCTCTGTCCTGGGGATGAGCCTTGACACTCTAGAGGAGGTGGCGGAGAGACGGATCCTGGCCAAACTGCTGGCCATCATGGACAACGTCACCCACCCTCTGCACGCTATGGTTATGACGCAGAGGAGCTCTTTCAGTCACAGACTGATCCCACCACGGTGTGCCAGAGAGCGCCACAGGAGGTCCTTCCTGCCGGCGGCTATGAGACTATATAATGCCTCACCGGGGTGCCGTGCCGTCGGCAACATAGATCTGGAACTGTTGGGGTGCTAGGACCTAGTTTAACAATTATGCATCCATCCGTGAGTAACTCTGTTCCGTCAGCACTCATCCACTCAGGACCTACTTATTCATACAGGTCTGTATATACATACCCATGTACAGTTGTTATATTATATCACATGCAATATTGTAAGTAATTATTGGACCTAGGCATTCACTCAGGAATGCATATTAGTATCCTGCCAGTTGCACCTTTTCTCATTGCTTTTAGTATATCAAATGTGCAATAAGTGCAGTTGTCTGTAATTAAACCCTGCGCACTAAGGACTGTATTTTAAGGGAATTACTATTATTACCCCAATGATATCATACACACATTTAGCTATTAAAGTATCTCTTCCTGTCATTTACCTGTACAGTTTGTGTAAACATGCAAGTATTCACTTATCTGTAAATATAACTGTATACCTAACTGTACAGCTAATTTAACCATGAAAAATTTTCACTTACCTGTTCATTTACCCAGTCTGTCTATTAAGTAAACTATTATTACCCTCGCTCATATCATACGCATTAGCTACTGAAGTATTTCTCTGCCATCAACCTGTATAGTATAGTTAACCATCCAACATCCACCAATGTATAGTGTACATATTCAGCCAACCACTCATACTACGCAATGTCCTTTTATAGCTTTTTTTTGCACTCCAGATATCCTGTATTTCTATACTTTTTCATACTGCCGCTCTATGTATCATGTACCGTGTATCTGTCTTTTGTGTACTTTCGTTGTGGCATTTTGCACCTGCCCTGTGTTTTTGTTGTAGCTGCTTGATAATGAAATTTCCCCCCCGGGGGATCAATAAAGTATCTATCTATCTATCTATCTATCTATCTATCTATCTATCTATCTATCTATCTATCTATCTGATCTTGCAACAAGCCAGCTCAGATACCCACGGCTCATCTTTGTGGAAGGAATAAAGAAATAATATTGAGTTTCCCCCCATTAAGCAAACATAAGGTATTACCACTTGTTTTTGTGAGGGTAAACATATTTGCATTGGTGTCTCAGAAACCTGGGAGAAAAGGCACAGGTGTACAAGGAGGATTAAGTTCCCCCTGCTCGGAAGAAAGACAAACGCAAACAAAGGAGAGGAAGAAAAGACGCTTGGCTGAGAAATGCTTGAGTTGAGACTAATTACAGGAGCACCAAGAGAAGGAATGTGAAGTCAGATTTGGGGGGCGGCCACACCTGGCTGTTCTATCAAGAAAATTAGCAAATGCTGGGACAATGAAAACACGGTGGGCTACTGTTGCTGAAAGGTGTCCTAGTGGGTATTTCAACAGACAATATAAAGGCACGCTTTAATTAAATGGCTATGTAAGTGAGAATGAGAACACACTTAAAGGCATTGACAAAACACACACTCAAACGTAAAGATGGTATAATCGTATTCACAATCTAACCATGCACAGCCATCAAATGTAGGTTTAGATAAATCAAATCAGATCAAATTCACAATATTATTATTTCTCTACAATATATATTACAGTATTTGAAAAAGCCAGTTTCTCCACACTAGCAGAAAAACATGCCGGTTTATTCACATGCAATTCAGATCAATATCAGTAGATTGATAAGTGATGGCCTACAGCTACAGCTTCCGTCCCATACAACTCCAGCCCCAACCTTTGTCCCACAGACTTCATATCCTGCAACAGGCAGCGGACATCAAGATCCAGAGCAATCCAAATTGCTCAAGCAATGAGCAAATACTTACTGATCATTTCCATGGCGTAATTATTCTACCCACGCATGCATTCCTTCCCCTTACGCCAAACTTTAGCACTGGAAATGGTGCATCGCAGACAAGACAAGCTGTATGAAATATATTTTTATGACCCAAAGAAAACATGAATTTAGTTATGGACAGTCATAAGTTTCGTAGCTCAATCAAGAAGGGATCGTGTTTGGGAGACCACAACCTCACAGGACAGATCCTGAATATAAAACATAGCGAATTTCAATTTGAGATAGAGTTGGTTATCCCTTGAAAAGTTTTAAAATTACACAAAAATAGGTCTTATCGACGATCTCATCTACAATGTGTAGGAATGGCAATTTTCCCCAAATCTGTTACTTGCTAAGCAGAGTTCAGGTCTATTTGACATGTTTTAATTTACACTGAAAATTGGCCATATCTGATAGAACGTAGCTCTTAGTGTTGATTTTACAAGGTGGCTTGCTTTCCTTGTTGAACTGCAGTCCAAAACAATCCACACAGGAGTACAGATGGGCCAGGCCAAACCAAGCAGAAACAACATCCATTGTCAAAAGAAAATTCAGTCCTTAGAAAAAAAGGTCTAGTGTTGTGGAGCATTTGATTGTGAAAAGTTCAAAGGTATTCAGTGTTACTGTGTCTGCCCTTTTCCCCTCCTGCCGGTCTCCGACTGTGGGAACAACAGGAGACCTTTTTATTATTAGCAGTGTTCAAAGCCTAACATCTGCCTGGCGACTCGGAGCAGAATAAAGACGTCAGCTAGTGGTTGAGAGGCCAGGAGGCAGTCCTCAGGGAGAGCAGCCCAGAGGAGAGGACAATGAGTTTTGTGAGAAAGGCTCTGTTTGTGCTGTGTAGCCAACAACCATAGGAGGGAGTTCGCTACAGCTAAAAACAATAGGCTAAATCACCTAAACCGCAAACTTGGCCTAGAGTGAACTACAACATAAAAAATAAAGTATTTATTTAACCTTTATTGAACTAGGCAAGTCAGTTAAGAACAAATTCTTATTTACAATGATAGCCTAAACTCGGACGACGCTGGGCCAATTGTGCGCCGCCCTATGGGACTCCCAATCACGGCCGGTTGTGATACAGTCTGGATTCGACACCTCTAACACTGAGATGCAGTGTCTTAGACCACTGCGCCACTTGGGAGCCCACTAAATAACAATGCAGCCCAAATTATTTTTTCCCCACACCAAAACAACAAGGAAAGCCACTACCATCCGAAAGCCGCTTGTCTTACGAGAAAGACAAACTAGACACCATTCTTCTTCCACATCTCCCTCTTTAATGTGCATGCTGACTGTCTGCTAAACTTAAAATATATTCTGAGGAAATGCCCTGCTCTCTTCACTATATTGTGCAACCCTTTGTTATCTGTGGAGCAGATCTCCCACACAGGGATCAATAAATGGTGGGAGATGGAGTCCATATCCTTCCCACAAAATGGATGCTTCCCGCATACATTCCTAAAACCACAACATTTCATGGAAAAGGTGACACTGCTTGCCCATAAAAAAAAGGCTGAAAAGTTTGTGCAAGTGACAAAGTGAGTCAAAGTGAAAATGAGTCAACTTCAGGTGCATTGCACACCGGACCCCACTTCATGTTCACGAGGAAATGCTGTGAGAAATGTCCCAGAATTCCCGCACAGGAGAAACCAAATATAACGTGTAAGCCACCCAGATAATAATGAAAAGTCTGAAACAAAAAGGTGCGACCGTAATTGTGCTGCAACGGGGTCCAAGTTCTTGTACAAATTTCCAACTACTTGCCCAAGGTTATCGGGAGATATGCGATGGCTGTGAAAGGATGAAAAGGAATGGACAGCTGCTGAACGGGTCAGCGATATATCCCAATGGGAGTCGGCTCATAAAGGCCAACCGCTGTGCTCGCTGCTCTTTACAAACAAGTGGGTGTGTGGTAGAAACAATTAATTCATCCCAAGAGTTGCTTACCGTTTGGGCGTATTCATTAATACCCTTTCTTTGAAGAGAGAAAATCTAGACATAAGACAGCCTGAGGGCTAAGTGAGACGTGAAACACAATACATTTACAACAGATAAAAGGAAGATTTAAAAGAGAGCTAACGTGATCGTTCACACGACCGTGGCAATGTTGGTAATTTAGAGAGTGATCGTGTGTGTCAGGTAGATTCCCAACATCTGTTGCTCATCACAACCAGTGTGTGTGAGAAATAAGGTCCAATTACAGCATCGGTCACACACACAGTGCATTTGGAAAGTATTCAGACCCCTTGACTTTTTCCATATTTTATTACGTCACAGCCGTATTCTAAAATTGATTCAATTGTTTTTTTTCCTCTCAATCTACACAATAAAATACATGTTTGCAAATTGATTAAAAAAAACAGAAATATTACATTTACATAAGTATTCAGACCCTTTACTCAGTACTTTGTTGAAGCACCTTTGGCAGCGATTACAGCCTTGAGTCTTCATGGGAATGACCCTACAAGCTTGGCACACCTGTATTTGGGGAGTTTCTCCCCTTCTTCTCTGCAGATCCTCCGATTTTCAGGTCTCTACAGAGATGTTTGATCGGGTTCAAGTCCGGGCTCTGGCTGAGTCCGGGCACTTCAGAGACTTGTCCTGAAGCTACTCCTGCGTTGTCTTTGCTGTGTGTTTAAGGTCATTGCAATGTTGGAAGGTGAGGTCCTGAGTTTTCTGGAGCAGGTTTTCATCAAGGATCTCTATGTACTTTGCTCTGTTCATCTTTCCCTCGATCCTGCCCAATCTCCCAGTCCCTGCCGCTGAAAAACATCCCCACAGCATGATGCTGCCACCACCATGCTGGAGCAGCGGTTTCCTCAAGATGTGACGCTTGGCATTCAGGCAAAAGAGTTCAATCTTGATTTCATCAGACCGGAGAGTCTTGTTTCTCAGGGTTTTAGAGTCCTTTAGGTGCCTTTCGGCAAACTCCAAGAGGGCTGTCATGTGCCTTTTACTGAGGAGTTGCTTCCGTATGGCCACTCTACCATACAGGCCTGATTGGTGGAGTGCTGCAGAGACGGTTGTCCTTCCGGAAGGTTCTCTCATCTCCACAGAGGAACTCTCAGAGTGACCACTCTCTGACCTGATATCACCTTTACAGTGCATTCGGAATGTCCACATTTTGTTACGTTACAGCCTTATTCTAAAATTGATTGTTTTTGGTTACCTCCCTGACCAAGGCCCTTCTCCCCCGATTGCTCAGTTTGGCCTGGTGGCCAGCTCTAGGAAGAGTCTTGGTGGTTCCAAACTTCTTCTTCCATTTAGGTATGATGGAGGCCAGTGTTCTTGGGGACCTTCAATGCTGCAGAAATTTTTTGGTACCCTTCCCCAGATCTGTGCCTCGAAAATTTGACCTGGCTTGGTTTTTGCTCTGACATGCACTGTCAACTGTGAGACCTTATATATACATACACAAAAGGTGTGTGCCTTTCCAAATCATGTTTAATCAATTGAAGTTACCACAGGTGGACTCCAATCAATTTGTAGAAATATCTCAAGGATGATCAATGGAAACAGGATGCACCTTAGCTCAATTACGAGACTCATAGCAAAGGCTCTGAATACTTATGTAAATAAAAAGTATTTGTTTTTTTATTTTTAATACATTTGCAAAAATGTCTAAAAACCTGCGTTCACTTTGTCATTATGGGGTATTGTATGTAGATTGATGAGGGAATTTGTTTTTAAAATCAATTTTAGAATAAGGCTGTAACGTAACAAAATGTGGAAAAAGGGGTCTGAATACATTACGAATGCACTGTAAAGGTGATATCAGGTCAGAGAGAAAGTGTAGAACATACACATCCAATGGCTTTGAGAAAGTGCTGGATAAATATTTACCGGCAAAAAAAAGCACTATGTAACAAACACTCCCCAGTGTATGTATTTAAGTGTGTTTATATGACGTTTCAACCCTTGGTTTAAGGACAGAACAGCACTGAATGTGTGAGTGATGATGCCAGACACACTGAAAAGATTTATTCCTAAACAAGTATGTGGTACCCTATTTCCTACATATAATCCATGAGCCAGACCCCCAAATTTGGGTCCGTCAGGCTCACTTGGTACGACGATATCTGTGTGGTAGCAGCAATTGTAGCTTTCTGTGTGTTATCGCGCTCTTTCAACCCTCTATTCCATACATTTTCCCCATATGGATTTTACCCCATGACAAACAACGTCAGTATACAAGAAGTTATTGCTCACGGACAAAATCTGAAATAATTAACACCCCTTGACTTTTTCCACATTTTGTTGTGTTACAGCTTGAATTTGAAATTGATTATATTTAGATTTTTGGTCACAGGCCTACACACACAATACACCATAATGTCAAAGTGGAATTATGTTTTTCGAAATGTTTACATATATTAATTAAAAATGAAAAGCTGAAATGTCGTGAGTCAATAAGTATTCAACCCCTTTGTTATGGTAAAAACGTGCTTAACAAGTCACCTAATAAGTTACATGGACTTACCCTGTGTGCAATAAGTGTTTAACGTGATTTTTGAATGATTACCTCATCTCTGTATCCCACACATATAATTATTTTTAAGGTGCCTCAGTCGAGCAGTGAATTTCAAAACACAGATTCAACCACAAATGCCTCGCAAAGGGCACCGATTAGTAGATAAAAATAGCAGACATTGAACATCCCTTTGAGCATGGTAAAGTTATTAATTACACTTTGGATGGTTGATACAAAGTGATATTCAATGTCTGCTATTTTTATTTTTACCCAGTCACTACAAAAAGACACAGGAGCCCTTCCTAACTCAGTTTCAGGAGAGGAAGGAAACCGCTCAGGGATCTCACCATGAGGCCAATTGTGACTTTAAATGGCTGCGATAGGAGAAAACTGAGGATGGATCAACAACATTGTAGTTACTCCACAATACTAACCTAATTGACAGAGCGAAAAGAAGGATGCCTGTACAGAATAAAAAATATTGCAAAACATGATTTGTTGTTTTAGTGCCTGTTTTCAACAAGGCACTAAATTACTACTGCAGAAAATGTGGCTACAACTATTGTTTAAAAATCTCCCATATTGTGCTATTGACATTAGCATGTTGGAAGCTTAGCTATATAATTATATGTAATGGGGCATCTATGTTTTTGGATTGTAGCTTTGGTGACTAAATTGCGCACACACACACAGCTACACCAGGGTTTTAAAAAGATTTGTAGATACAGGGCATCACAGAATTCAGGCATTAACCCCACAGCCTTTTTCCAATATGACCGCCCTAGGGCCGGGATGATAACAATATTGCGATACTTGTTAGTATCGTGGCAAGTAAACAAAACAAGAAATGCATTTAACAGAAAAAAAACCTTGGGCACAAACATCATTATGTTGTCATCCAGAGTCCCATTTATTTATTATCCATGCTATAGCACAGAATATTTTACATACAGCAGATTTTTAAAGGACTAAAGAGTTTTCATTTTTGCAATGGAACAAATAGTGATACTGGTATCGTCCCGGCCCTACAAACATCTCAATAGGAACTTATTGGACAATTTCGCATGACAATACCTGTATGAAATGTAATTGGAGTATGACCAGTAATATCTCATAGTGGTGTAGAATACACAACCAAATTAGCCAGGTGTGCCAGATACAAAGATGTTAAATGATTAAGGCTGTCAAAAATAATTAATCAAGTTAATGGCATTAGTTAATCATGATTACTCACAATTTGGCCCTAAATAAACATTTTTCCATTTAAAAAGCAGTGCAGAGTTAGGCATACTTCGCTTTGATTGTAAGTGACGGAAACACGGCCTCCCGAGTGGTGCAGCGGTCTAAGGCACTGCATCGCAGTGCTTGAGGTGTCACTACAGACCCGGGTTCGATCCCCAGGCTGTGTCACAGCCAGCCGTGCCCAGGAGATGCATGAGGCGGCGCACAATTGGCCCAGTGTCGTCCGGGATAGGGGAGGGCTTGGCCGGCCGGGATTTCCTTGTCCCATCGCGCTCTAGCGACTCCTTGTGGCGGGCCAGGCACCTGAAAGCTGACTTCGGTCGCCATCTGGATGGTGCTTCCGCCGACACATTGGTGCGGCTGCCTTCCAGGTTAAGCGAGCAGTGTGTCATGAAGTATGGCGGCTTGGCAGGGTAAAAAGTGAATTCAGCAACCATCACTCCTGTGTTCCAATGGCACGTTGTGTTAGCTAATCCAAGTTTATCATTTTAAAAAGGCTAATTGATCATTAGAAAACCCTTTTGCAATTATGTTAGCACAGCTGAAAACTGTTGTGTTGATTAAAGAAGCAATAAAACTGGCCTTTAGACTAGTTGAGTATCTGGAGCATCAGCATTTGTGGGTTCGATAACAGGCTCAAAATGGCCAGAAACAAAGAACTTTCTTCTGAAGCTCATCAGTCTATTGTTGTTCTGAGAAATGAAGGCTATTCCATGCAAGAAATTTGAGAAACCGACACCTCACAAGTCCTCAACTGGCAGCTTCATTAAATAGTACCCACAAAACACCAGTCTCAACGTCAACAGTGAAGAGGCGACTCCGGGATGATGGCTTTCTAGGCAGAGTTGCAAAGAAAAAGCCATATCTCAGACTGGCCAATACAAATTCAATATTAAGATGGGTAAAAGAACACAGACACTGGACAGAGGTATATATTGCTTTTTCTTTGCAACTCTGCCAAGAAGGCCAGCATCCTGGAGTCGCATCTTGTTGCGGGTACTATTTAATGAAACTGCCAGTGGAGGACTTGTGAGGTGTCGGTTTCTCGAACTAGACACTAACATACTTGTACTCTTGCTCAGTTGTGCACCGGGGCCTTCCACTCCTCTTTCTATTCTGGTTAGCGCCAGTTTGCACTGTTCTGTGAACGGAGTTGTACGAGATATTCCGTATCTTGGCAATTTATCGCATGAAATAGCCTTCATTTCTCAGAACGAGAATAGGCTTCAGAAGAAAGTGATTTGTAACTGGCCATATTGAGCCTGTAATCGAAAACACAAATGCTCAAGCTGACAAAGTAAAAATCTGTCGTTCTGCCCCTGAACAAGGCAGTTAACCCACTCTTCCCCGGTAGGCCGTCAATGTAAATAAGAATTTGTTCTTAACTGACTTGCCTAGTTAAATAAAGTTAAGACATTTTTTACAAAGTTGCTTGAAGGTACCACGTTCATCTGTACAAACAATAGTACACAAGTAGAAATACCATGGGACCATGCAGCTGCCATACCGCTCAAGGAGACACGTTCTATCTCCTAGAAGACCGATATGCAACCAAGCTTTAACTTCCTGACTGATGTCTTGAGATGTTGCTTCAATATATCCACATAATTTTCCTTCCTCATGATGACATCTATTTTGTGAAGTGCACCAGTCCCTCCTGCAGCAAAGCACCCCCTCAACTTGATGCTGCCACCCCCGTGCTTCACGGTTAGGATGGTGTTCTTCGGCTTGCAAGCCTCCCCCTTTTTCCTCCAAACATAACGATGGTCGTTATGGCCAACAGTTCTATTTTTGTTTCATCAGACCAGAGGACATTTCTCCAAAAATCTTTGTCCCCATGTGCAGTTGCAAACCGTAGTCTGGCTTTATGGCGGTTTTGGAGCAGTGGCTTCTTCGTTGCTGAGCGGCCTTTCAGGTTATGTCGATATAGGACTCGTTTTACTGTGGATATAGATAGTTTTGTACCTGTTTCCTCCAGCATCTTCACAAGGTCCTTTGCTGTTGTTCTGGGATTGATATGCACTTTTCGCACCAAAGCACATTGATCTCTAGGAGACAGAACACGTCTCCTTCCTGAGCGGTATGACGGCTGCGTGGTCTCATGGTGTTTATACTTGCGTACTATTGTTTGTACAGATTAACGTGGTAGCTTCAGGTGTTTGGAAATTGCTCCCAAGGATGAACCAGACTTGTGGAGGTCTACAATAGTTTTTCTGAGGTCTTGGCTGATTTCGTTTGATTTTCCCATGATGATGTCGACAACTTGGTTCGAATCCAGACTGTATCACAACCATGATTGGGAGTCCCATAGAAGTTTGGCCGGTGTAGACTTGCCTAGTTAAATAAAGGTTAAAAAAAAATACTAAAATGTTCTTTAATAAGTAAGGCCATTCTAGTGCCAATGTTGACTATAGAGATTGCATGGCTGTGTGCTCGATTTTATACACGTCAGTAACGGGTGTGGCTGAAATAGCCGAATCCACTAATTTAAAAAGGTGTCCATATATACCGTTGTATATAGTGTACATACCCCACCAGCCACACCACTATGGCTTTCTTTACGGTACCCAAACCAAAAACAGATTTACGGTACCCAAACCAAAAACAGATTTACAGTACCCAAACCAAAAACAGATTTACCGTACCCAAACCAAAAACAGATTGAATGTGTCGATCAGTTGTTTAGTTCTGTCATCATGGAATGCTCTGCCACCAGAGGTTACTCAGGCAAAAAGCTTTAGCTTTAAAAAACATCTTGTATCACAGCGTCTTTCCTCTTTCTATAGATCAAATTTAACTGTACTGTAAATAATATTATATAAATAGTATTTTTGTTGTATCTTGGTGTTTTTCCTATAGACACAGTGTACAAAACATTAAGAACACCTGCTCTTTCCATGACATAGACTGACCAGGTGATTCCAGGTGAAAGCTATGATCCCTTATAGATGTCCCTGTTAAATCAACCAGGGTAGGTGAAGGGGAGGAGACAGGTTAAAGAAGGATTTAAGCCTTGAGACATGTATTGTGTATGTGTGCCATTCAGAGGGTGAAATGGGCAAGACAAAAGATTTTAAGTGCCTTTGAACGGGGGTATGATAGTAGGTTCCAGGCGTACCAGTTTGTGTCAAGAACAGCAACCCTGCTGGGTTTTTGCACACTCAGTTTCCCCATGTCAAGAATGGTCCACCACCAAAAGGATATCTAGTCAACTTGACAACTGTGGGAAGCATTGGGGGTATACTCTGTGGAACGCTTTCAACACCTTGTAGAGTCCATGCCCCGACAAATTAAATAGGTTCTGAGGGGAAAGGGTATACTCTGTGTTTGTTATACTCAGTGTATATGGAGTAAGGTGCCATTTGAGACACAGCAAAGTTAGTTGTGGTTCACATTCAAGCTGTTGGAAAAGACCACATAAACATTCTCTCACTGATGAGTGTGTGCAGGCCTGCATCATCGTGACCGATCCCAGATATTTCTCCCCCTAAAAAATGTTAGACATTCACAGTCCCTTTTCATTCAAGGTAACATTACACTTGTTTCCGCATTAGGTAGTCTCAGACTAGAGACCTACAAATACAAGAATTAGAATATGATGCCCTACATCAGGGATCCTCAACTAGATTCAGCCGCGGGCCGATTTTTTCTTGAGCGATGGTCAAGGGGCCGGAACATAATTACAAATAATTTGTCAACTGCAAATTGACTGCAAGAAGCCCAAACATATATAATATTTAACTAAATCAGAATCCTTTCAAACCTTGCTTACATTTGTATACAATCACATACTGTATACCTCTCTATTATGTGTGGGAATACTTAAAATAACTTGGTGCTGATTTGCGGGTGTTTTTACAGTATTTTATGTCCAACTACAATAACACACACACACACACACAACCAGTCAAAAGTTTGGACACACCTACTCATTCAAGGGTTTGTCTTTATTTTTACTATTTTCTACATTGTAGAATAATAGTAGAGACATCAAAACTATGAAATAACACATATGGAATCATGTAATAACCAAAAAAGTGTTAAACAAATCAAAATATTTTTAAAAATGTCAGATTCTTCAAAGTAGCAACCCTTTGCCTTGACAGCTTTGCACACTCTTGGCATTCTCTCAACCAGCTTCACCTGGAATGCTTTTCCAAAAGTTTTGAAGGAGTTATGCTGAGAACTTGTTGGCTGCTTTTCCTTCACTACAGACACCCTGGTTCGAATCCAGGCTGTATCACAACCAGGCGTAATTGGGAGTCCCATAGGGCGGCGCACAATTGGCCTAGTGTCGTCTGAGCTTGGCTAGTGTAGGCCGTCATTGTAAATAAGAATTTGTTCTTAACTGACTTGCCTAATTAAAAAAATATATTATAATAATAAACCCCAAACCATCTCAATTGGGTTGAGGTCGGGTGATTGTGGAGGCCATCTGATGCAGCACTCCATCACTCTCCTTCTTGGTCAAATAGCCCTTACAAAGCCTAGAAGTGGGTTGGCTCATTGTCTGTTGAAAGACAGCACAAACCAGATGGGATGGCGTATCGCTGCAAAATGCTGTGGTAGCCACGCTGGTTAAGTGTGCCTTGAATTCTAAATAAATCACAGACAGAGTCACCAGCAAAGCACCCCTACACCACCTCCTCCATGCTTCAACCCTGCCGTACTTGTTTTAATGTAATCATTACCTTATCAGGTTGGTCAAAGCTATCATTAAAGAACTGTTATGATTGCTCTAGTTCTTTTATTGTAACTGCTAAGTCTGGGTAATTCTGAATGAAAAACGGATCAGTTCGCCTTGTCCCACAACATTGGAGTTCAATGTAAAGCAGTGGATTTCACCACACGTGTAAATGTTCACCACACATGTAAATGTTCAGTTCATCCCCCCTCTTCTTATCATGGAATGACTCATTTCGATTCTCATAGTTGTACTGATCCCATAGATTACAGTACTCCAGTTCCCACAACCCATATCAACTCATGGGGATTTTGGAACGAGGCGGTGACTGATAGTAACAGCATCTACACACCTACCTGGCTGGTCCCGTGAACACATTCATTACAGCAACAAATTCATTCATACATCTACTCTGACCGTTTACTGCTACCCATTGTTTGATATCCCCGGTTAAGAGCTTTCCATTCCAGATGCAGCTCTGAGCAGTAAATTCTGCATGGCAGCTTGAAGTCACAGTTGATCCAACTTTCCATAAATCCTTGAGATAGAGCGTTAGATGAGAACCACATGTAAACCAAATGGAGAGGCAGGCCACAGAGTGGAACTGATCAAACAGAGGAAACCAAGAGGAAAAAGAGCCCTGTGCCTGTAGCTAATTTAGCTAAACAGGTTTCACAACTATGGTGTGATGGGCATCACCGATTTGGCAATGTGCCGGCCTCTCTTTTCATCACAAAATCTGCCATTTGGTTTGTGAACCAGACCACAGATCAAAAAGGTCAGACATGCCCACTTAATCCTAGAAAATCTCCCCCTTCACTTCTTGCCAGGCTGTCTGTTTCTGTGGGACTGCAACAATCACAGACGCATGCCTTTGGTCTGTGTCTGAGAGTCTAGTGCACAGTGACCAGAGGCACCAGGCTTCATGTTGTTTGCTGGTTCACATGTCACACTGAACCAGTGAGTAGATCAGTGGTTCTCAACCTCTGGCCCATGGACCAGCACCGGTCCCGGAGATGTTGCTGACCGGTCCCTTATGGTTAGCCGACACAGGTTAAGGCTTAGTCAGTTATTTTGTGATAGTTTTAATGTAGCCATTGTTTATTGTATCTGGTCCTGCAAGAAAGAAGGACCATAGCTTTCCGGTCCCTGGTACAACAAAGTTTGTGAACCACTGGAGTAGACAGATGCCCTTGCTCTCGGACTAGGCCAGTCTGTGTTGATAGAACTGAGCAGGCTCCGAGTAAAGACATGAGTTGTATTGCAGAAGAGTAAGAATAGCATTCCTAAACCAATCCTTACAAGTGAGAGGCTAATTCAATGATCAGTTTGTTGTGCCACCTCACATTATCCACTCATGCATGCTGAGGAATTTACCAGCATGAGGTGAGGAGGGCCCATGGCCAGGGAGTCAACTCATCAGCACTGAAATGACACAAGCTAGACTAACACTGTTAGGCTATGGTGTACTGTTTTCTAAATGAGTTGCACGGAGGTATAATGGTGTGCAGTCAACATCTGCATTACCTCTGATCAGCCTTGCAACATAGGTGGTCATTTGGCAATAACCCAACCCTACACAAAACAGTGAAGGTTTGGGGGAAAAACACATTTAAAGCCACTTACCTGTTTGAAGTCAGCGACAAATGTTATGAGAGTTCCATCTCCCTGTTTGAACTCAAGTGTGATGGAGTCTTTTTCATTGTCTGCTTCTAGAACTTCCTCTGTGATTTGTCCATCAGCTAAACGAACACGAACCTTCAGCTCTGAACAAAGTCCGAAAGTTGTTAAAAATATTAGAACCCAGAGAAATGAATTTATCCGAGCTGAAACTGGTGGAACACAACTCCCAAACATTCCAGAAGACGCAGAACTGAACTTGACAGAGGAAAAATACTAAAGTCCAGGCGAAATCCAACAGTCTCTATTCAATATCACCAGCTAACTATTTAGTTGCATTTCAGAGTTTCAACAGATAGCGCTTTTGCTATCTATTCTTTATAAAAAAGAAAAAAAGAAATCCAAGCAATTGTTCGTCTTCCATACTTTTAAACTAGAATGCATGCCGTGATTCATTGATTTTGTACGAACATTAACGCGACTCGGGTGAATTGTCAAGCGCACACAGTAGCTAAACCCACCTGGGTCAAAACCTCAATCTCGGTTTTTCATTTCACAGCTACTTTGTAAACATGAAACAACTTTGCCCAGCCCGACTTCAATGGATATCAGAATCCTGCGCGATTTAGTATCCCACACTCTCTCTTGATCGTAACACAGCACGTTGCTTCGTATTCAGCTTTCTGTTTTTAGCCTCGTATTTTTCTTTTTTTCCTCATTCAATCTCGTCACTTCCTTCTGTATCCAAACTTCTGCAGAGTAGGCTACTTGCATGGCCTCCAAACTTTCAGCGACGGCGCTGGGAATTCAATGAGCGTTGTAAACTCTTAAAGACACAGCACCCTCGAAATATAGCACAAGGGCATATGATGATTTGGTTGATCCAACAAGAAAAGGTACATTGAATATTTATAATACCATTTTTGTTATTATGAAGCATTGTTGCCTCTACTACACAAGAAGATAAGCCTACTGCAGTTGTTAAACTAGTTAAACCCTCTTCTTTTCTGAATTTACATATGGAGTTATATAAAAGTTGTGCATAACAACTTCTTATGATTTAAAAAAATACAGAGGCATTGTTTTTATTTGCGCTTATAAGCGCTGTAACCCAATGTCATAAATTACTTATGAGACCCTTGAATCATCGCTTGTGAGCATCAGATAATTACTACTTGTGTCAAGCCACATGGGGTATTCACTGATTTCCTTGTTGGGAAAAGTAACTCCTCTTTCCTACTCACTCATGTTATTATACTTTTATGATGTCCTTAAGGGGGAACTTTGACAATACGGAGGTGTGTAAAGGAAGTGCCACACACAGAGAGCAACATCTGGAGATCTGTGGCTCGATCAAAGTGCCACATTAAATGGTAGATTACCTCAGAAGGCAGTGATGTTCCACAGCCAGACCTCATCATCAGATCTCTTATCTCCAGGTGACACACTGCCTGCTGGGTGGCCCCCCAGGTTGGTGACCCCATAGAGGAGCGCTTACGCACTGCTGCAACCAAGTGGTCGTGCGCTCCACTGAAGGGGGAAACAAATAGCCAGGGCTCTAAACCTGAACAAACAGTGTCAGCTGGTTTGGCACATTGGTCTGAACTCATGAAGAATTGGAGCCAAGGAGGACAAGCAAACATGTCCTTTGTGGTGTGTGCAAACCTCAAACATGTATGGGCTTAGCACAGAGCCTTGTTGAACATGCCAATTTGTCATAAAATCGAATTGCCTTGAATCTAATTATGATCTGATCTCTGTATGTGTTTAGCATGGGATAATCACTTTTGACAACTATGGTTAAAGGTGCACTATGCAGAAATCGCTCTCCCATTTCCTGGTTGCAAAAATTTGCCTAATTACAGTTTATGCGACAAAACAAGCATAGATCATTTTGAGAATCATTGTACCATCTATACCGCTTTGAAATATATTTTTAATTACCAAAAATATAGTATTTTCAGCTGTTTGAAGCTGGTGTATAAAACTGAAAGTAAAAGATGCAAAAGCATAGAAATGGCGCACATAGAACATATATACCGCTTCTTAGACTTGCTTTCAATAATAATGACAGATATGGTCGCCCAAAAAGTTACATATTGCAGCTTTAATGTTCTTACTTGCTTAAGAGTGTAGCACGTGTGACTCCGCAGATATACAGCAAAATGACACTCATTCCAAGTCACATCAGACAAAGGTTTTGTAACAAGTTATTGACCTAAGTGTAGACAATACCAATATAGCCCATTATGAATCAATTATACAAATCTACAAAGGCTTACAACTGTAAATCACAGAGTAAACAAATGTCATGCCAGAATTATAACCCCTCACTTCCCCTGAAAGAAGCTTGAAATATACAACGTTTTACTGTATTTTCAGCATCAGATTTTGTTTGCTTGCCTTGCCTTGCATGGCATGTTGTTCCCATTTACTTAATAATTTCCTTATTGTACATCCAAACATCTCAGTCCAAAGTGCAGGACTGTTTGACTTGCCAGTGCACAGTACACAGGTTAGTCACGGCCGTGTACAAAAGGTGTTCATGATTAACTAAGCATTTAGCATCCGGCTATCAAAAGAGCACAAAGGCCTGTCTGTCTATGGATGAACATTTGCCTTTTGTATAATTTCCTCTCTACATAAAAGGACCTCTTTGACCAATAAAAACACATACAGACCCATAAAAGTGTTGAATTATTAGTCTGTGGTCAGACAAAGAGTGAATGTCAGGGACCAACTGTAATGGGAACACACTCAGGTCATTCAACCTCCCTCCTCTGCATGACTGGGGTGAACCAAAACAACAGTCTTTCAAATATTGGGTTGCGAAATCACTAGCTATTATGTCTCAGTTGGTTTAAGCATCCTGCGTAATATGTAATGACATTGAAATGAAGCTCTGTGATCATCATGTTTAATCTGCATGTTGTTCTTAAAACTAAGAGCTGCAGTTCGTTCATCATTCATTTGACAAATGGAAGCAAATCACCCAAGCTGTGTCTCTTGTGGCACAACGCACAGTTTCACGTAAACACGTACAAAAATCACAAGCAATGTCTTATTCCAACGTTGCTTCTGACAGGAGGTTTTTGTAGAATTGGTTGGCCAAGAGACGTAGATGGAGAGGAAAGATGTTTGCATTCCTGAGGCAGGATCTTTATAATTTACGTTACGGTTGTCTACCTGGCCTGTGAACTCATCAATGTTTAGCATTTTGTTATTGTCACAACACAGCTACAGAGGTTTCCTATCCTAGACATCACACTTTCACCATATCAGTTCAGAGAAGAAATGATCACACCCAACTCTCTGCTCTACTCTACTCTCTATTGTACTCGACTCTACTCTGTTCTATACGTCCATGCATATTGTATCTCTCAGTCTAAACAGGGCAGAGGTCTACAGGTGTTTTGTGGTATCTGGGAGTTCAAAATGATGAGCGCATTACAGTGGGCAGAACAGGCGTTAACTAGCACCAAGACGTTTTGTGTTTTATTGTTGCCTCTATCTTTACAGCCTCAGGGGGAGTGTTTGTACCCCACATTCTCTGCCCTACACACACACACGCATGCACTCCATGCACGAAAGCACACACACTCTGACAGACACATACACACAAACATGTGCACGCACGCACACACAAACACAAACACACAGAGTCACATAAGGATCTCATCTTTATGTAATGAGGGCTTGTAGAGACTAAGCTCTTTGTCAAGGCGCCACATTAACATGACTCAAGGTATAATTTTTTTTATTTTAAATGGTCATTGCCATTCCACTGCAGATGGGTGAACTTGTTGATGTGCCTTCTACAAGACAATTCCACACAATATGTACAATTGTGATAGAAAACTTACTTGCAGCCATATTCAATTGTGATATGCAACCCAGGGTATACTTACAGCCCTACTATTTTTTCAACTAATAATACCTCTTTATAAACCATTTTTTGTATTACTCAAAGGTACCATACAAGTGTAATTCATGTTTGAATTGTTTTGAAGCATTTCTTCTTGTTTAATTAAGGACAATTGTCAGGTATTTGGTTTTAGCTGAAACCTGGGTGATAATGCTGCATTCCTCTGGGGGAAAGTATGAATGAGAAAGCCTACTTACTGGGGATTTAAACTCCAAAGTGTTTTTGGTCCAAATGTTAAGCTTTAGGTTTGACCCATAGTTCTACTCTGGTGAATACCAACCGTTTCTTAACATGGGTAACTATCAAAGGTAGACACTGTTAGGTTTAAAATCAGGATATCATATAACAATTGAGTCAATTAGTTATTCAATTGCTTTCAAGCAGTTATTAATTCTATAATCAACAATCTCTGAAACACTGGACAATGATCGTGATCCATGCGCTCATCTGGTGAGTATATTTCAACTTCTTTTTAGAGATTTTTCAGAGGGGTACAGCATATATGAAGCAGGCTGACATGGCAAAAGTCATTGAACAAGTGTTTACATTGGGGATTGAGAGCATCACATGGGTCCCAGATCATTCTCCAAGCCCCTTGAACCTATTCCTCTGTTAAAAGCTAATGATAGCCTTGAAAGAAAAAGTGTGCGTATACATTTTTGCAGTTGTAGTTCTAATATATAGCCAACAACGTATATCCAACATTCTTCCACTCTCTGAAAACATTGGGAGACCATGATCACGTAACACAGGATGCAACCTTCCCACAGCATGAACCCTTCACCTTTCATGTTCTTTTCCAAAATGTCTCCCAAAATGGTTGGCCAAGAACTGTTTACCCCTGGCCCCATGGGTCAGTCCGTCGTCTTCCGCTCCGTCATAAGGGAGCAGGAGGAGAGGGAGAGCCTGTGGGGGTTGAGAGAGCTTGATCTCTATCCCAGACAGATGTGAGAGGAGTGGGGGGCTGAGGCTGACTGACTGTCTAATTTATATAAGGACTGTAGGGGCTCAGATTAAGTTGCTTTCCAGTCTTCCAGGTCCCTGGCTCGTCTGCCGTGGCACTGCGGGCTGTGGGGGGATATCCTCTTACACATGTGGCTCTGATGGTAGAACTGTACTGTTAGCTACAGTAGCTCACCTCCAGGAGCACAGGCTCACATGGTGGAGAGGAGAACAGCAACAAGGCAAAAGTAGCATTGGAAATATATGGAGAAGAATGGAGAAGTGAGTGTAGTCTGTAGAAAACAGTGATTGGAATACAGTTTAACTTGTATATCATTGAGAAAACCAATGTCTAGATGGTCATCTCAGCTCTGATGATGAAGTGACGTCTCCTGACCTCATTAAGAAGTGTTCAGGGCAAAGAAGGTGATTGGTAGAATTGTAAACTCTAAAAGTCCCCTTGGGAATAAAGCTACAAGAAGAGGAATAGACTTCCAGTTTCACATTACTTTTTCCAACTCAGGTTTTGACTTATTATCTGCTTCTACATGTCACAGGGATGACAGTAGATAATGACACAGACATTCATCCACTGTTATGAAGGTAATAAGGTCGCTCAGAAAGTGGAACCATAATAGCCTTGATGTCTGCTCCATTAACTCTGCTTCATTAACTTTGCCAAATGTTGACTAAATGCATGGCAATTCCGTTGTCAAGAGGTTGTTTACAGATAAATCAAATGGTTCAACTCTTGGGATACTCAATTGCCACATTTTTCCTCCCCTGCCTGTTGTTTACCCAACAGCCCAGACAAGTGGCGTCCAGATGGGATCCTTCCAGCAGCAGCTCGTCCAGGGTGAACAGCTAAAAAAAAGACAGAAAGAAGGAGAGAAAAAAGAGAGAGAGAGAGAGAATCTAACTCCAAAGGATACGCACGCACACACGTAGCTCTACAGCAGGAATCCTAAACACAATTCCATGGACATTCCCAGAGTCTTTAGAATTATAAAAATAAACAAACATGTTTGGACTCATTCGAGGAGCATCATACCCCAGGAAATACCTTTTCTGCTAGACCCCAATGCATGATGAAAGACTATCCCACTTTAAACACGGCCGGTGAAGGTTTAATTTATCTTTCCCCATTGTGCGAGGTCAAAGCTGTTATAATGTAATACATACTAGGACTCGTCTTATGGCCTATCTTTAGACTGCTGCCGTACGTAAGAAGACTTTGTCTTCCATCTACATCTTCCTAATTACAGAACAGGGAGAGCCTGTCATATACTTGATCCGTCCGTCCTCAGAATGATTATATCTACCGACACCCAAAGTTATTAGAGCTCACCGTGAGGGTTGAACGAACAGCCAACAAGAGGGTTGCACGTGAGGTCGGCTGGACGAAACCCGGTAATTTTCTAACCTGAGGAAAATATCTGCAATACAGTGGTGCAGAGCTGCATGCAGGACTGATCTGCCAAGAATCTCCTGCAAACTATCAGGTGCTGTTGATTCAATTATGGTGCTGTGGAACTGAAGCACATGATCCTGTCCCATCTGCTGTGGATGTTAGCAGCGTTTAATCAAACTCATGGAATGGTTACTACAAATGGCGTTAAGACTCAAAAGGTCAAAAGAACAATTATGTACTGGTGGAGGTTGATTTGGAAGATGTTACGGCTGTGTTGGGGTCATTCTGAGGGGACCTTCAGACACACTTTTCTTTGCTCAACCGTTCTCATTTAGGATAGTTGTATACGTTTGGTTTGTCTGTCTTTTCTGTTGTTGGTTTTTCCGAATTTCGTCAGAGACACTAGTTATATAAAAAGATTTGCAATTAATAAAAGGATAATAAGATTGTGTACTGAAATAAACTTCTCCAACTGCTATTCTATAGTCTTCTCCATTGCACTGTAAATCCCAAAATAGCTCGGGTGAGTGAAAGTCCCCTTAAGTATGAGAGAGGTCATGAGTGGCTGGTGACAGGAATGACAGAGTGCAAGGCTAGGGTACTGCGATAAGTGTGCATTCATGACCTGAGAGAGACACACAGACAGACAGACAGACAGACAGACAGACAGACAGACAGACAGACAGACAGACAGACAGACAGACAGACAGACAGACAGACAGACAGACAGACAGACAGACAGACAGAGAGAGAGAGAGAGAGAGAGAGAGAGAGAGAGAGAGAGAGAGAGAGAGAGAGAGAGAGAGAGAGAGAGAGAGAGAGAGAGAGAGATTGTGGTGTATAGTAGTGGCAGGACAGCCCAGAGAGAGAGTGCATGGTTGCCTGCCGTTAGGCCTGGGCTGACAACAGGCCTGCTATTCATTCAGATAAGAGCACAGTGTAATTGCCGTGTAGGCCAGTGGTCGCTGTGCTGCTGCTGATGTTTTGCCAACACACAATCAAGATGCTTGCAGGAGATTATCGCAGCGTAAACAATTCCGTCTGGTCGTTTTCTTTTGCAATCTGATTATTGCTCTGAGCAGGATTAAACTGAATCTTTTAGCTTTTGGAGTCTTCTGGCATTCTAATTTGGATTAAATAACCACTAATTTGTGTCTGTTTTTAGACTGTTGTAAATTAGGACAAGCACTGACGTTTGCTTTTGAATGTAGATACTGTAACTCTTGCTATTGTTAGTTGTAGCCCTAATAGAGTTTAATAGCAGGCTGAACTAATACAAGCACATAATATGTGGATGATTAAAGCTCAAAATAAAGATGCTAATTGACAAATGCAAGGGAGTTCCTCTTCATGGTCATCGACCATGTATACAGTATGCCACTAATAGACTGTTGTGTGATGTGAACTGGCCATTTCCCTCGCGTTTTTCAATGGTGGTGGAAAGTAAGATATGATGGGGTATTTCAGAACCATCCACTACATGACACAGCTCTCGAAAAAACTAACCTTTCCATTATGTTTTTTCAATGCCCTAGGTGTCTGTTTCAAATCAATCACCTGGTTCCAATATCCCTTCCTAAAACGAATTGTGCTCGTATGAACTTCCCTACAACATTTTAAAGTTAAGTTACATAAGACTCACAGAGTCTAAAAATAGAGGTTATAGAACAAGAACGTTCAATTACAGTCCTACCGTGACTAACATTTAGTTCCAGCTCTTCTCCTACAAACTAAAGAAATAAGTTTGAGAAGAGGAACAGAAAAAGATAAGCTCGTCCAAGATAAGACCATTCTCTGAAAACATCTATTGCCGAAATAGAAAGGACCCCCTTCTTGGAAATCAGGGTTGTTTGACCTGCATGTGGGATGTACTGCTATCACATTTTGTGGATACAGCACTGGTAAATGCTGGTATGCAGGACATGTCATATACTTTAAGATGGGTTAGCCTCCATAGCCACCAGAGCTCTTTTCGAAACAAGACCTCTCAATATTTTCATAAAAGAATGTTGCCTTTGAGAGATTGCCTTATTGATGAAAAACAGAGATGCTATAGTCAAGGGATAACTCACACGCTGAACAAACTGCTCTTATATGTTATAAGAAGCTGTGATAAAGGAAATGTTGAACGAGAATATGAGAATGGACCTGGTTTAATAAAAACGTTATATGCTCTCTGTTTAGCAGAACCATACACTGCGTCCTGACATCCTGTAAAGTTAACCACCTGGAGCTGATACTCTGCCTCCGATGTGTGACGTCTTCCAATCTTGTCAAACATGTAGAAAGTGTAACAGTTCAATGAGTTGCGATGCTGCCATTAATAGCCCGGAGAATAGCCCTTACAGGAAGAGGGGGTGCTACTTTTATGCTACTCTAGCCCCTACCCAGAGATCAGTTGGAATCTGGCATTCTCGCGCATGTGGGAGTCCGTGAGTTTAACAGCTGTTCTCATAAAAAACACACCTTTGTCTCTCGTCTGAGCACTTGAAATGGTCTGTGTCTGGACTGGTCAGCACTGAGTCATCGTCTCTGTATGCATGGTCAGCAATGAAAAGAACGAGAGTGATTCACAAGACTGTATAACCATTATGCCTGGTCTGAAGAAGACAACCAACCACGTTTTAACTTAACTTTAACTTGTCCTGTTTAAATGTAAAATATATATATTTTTTCTGTTCCTCTGTAATACTACTTGCCACCTATCAATTTTATGAAAATGGCTTTAGCTAGACCAAATCTCCCAACCTCATAACTAGCTACCAAGGAGACATTTCAGGCTATCAATGAAGATAGAGTAGCTAGCTTGTCTAACTATCTTGCCTGCTAGCAAGGTTGGTAGACTTTAGAAAAGCAAGAAATTACTAAACGTACTTAATAAGACTCAAATTCCTTTCAATCTTGACTCACAAGACCATATAACCATTATGCCTGGTCTGAAGAAGACAAACAACCATGTTTTAGCTTAAATGCAGAGAATCTTAAATGCGACCTTCACTGACCGTTCTCCGAGAAAGTAGTTGCTATGTACAAGACATGTAAGGTTGAAATGTTGCTGCTCTGGAAATGTGAAGAATTTGGGTATGAAGGCTATAGGTTCATGGGTCATGATAGGGTCTGCAACTGCAGCAGAAATTCCCCTGGAAGAAGGCTTGCTGACGGAGGGGTTTAAAGCAGCAGCGCTGTCATCCAGCCCACACACTGTCCTTTTACAGAAAAACAGCCAGGGAAGAGTCTCTAAGCCTAAGGGGCGCTCTGTGCAGAGAGAGAGAGAGAGAGAGAGAGAGAGAGAGAGAGAGTTGGCTTTAGCTAGCCCAGATAGGTTCCCAATCTCCCAACCTCATAACTAGCTACCAAGATGATTAGGGTGCATGACAACTCTGCCCGTGTGACAACATAGATGCATCAGGTCTACTTATCAAATTCTAACAGGTTTAATGTGAAACCTCAGACTTCTGGTCTTATCTAGAGTAACAGTTTTGCTTCCTTCCCTCTCCTCGCCCCCGTGGTTGGGAGGACTCTCTGAACAGTCACCTCAAAGCATAGTTACTTATCGCTCCACAAAAGCCAAAGCTCTTGCAGAGCAAGGGAAACAAATACTTCAAGGTCTCAAAGCGAGTGATGTCACCGATTGAAATGCTACTCGCTAACAAGCTAGCCATTTCAGCTCGGTAACATTAGCATGTTAGAATGAAACATGTTGCAAACTTTTCTGAAAACCTTTGGAAGGTCTTGTTGTTTTTACCACAGAATGTCAAGGTTTCTTTGTAAGAGATACAGTTGCTACCCTTTTAGATCAACAAAAATACCTTTAAAGCCCTTTGGCAAAGGAATGTAAGATGAAACACTTTCCCAAGGCACTTATAATAGGGTATGATTGATAACTTTTTAGTTATCAATTATTTAATAAAAATGGCGTTCATAAAAACAACTTCAGTAATGGGCTGTTCTTCATTTTAATCTATGTTAGAAGTGCCAAAGAAAATAAATGTCATGAACTAGAGTCGATGTCCGCGCCTCCATGGAAATCAAATTATCATAATAAAAAAATCCCCATTAAAAGTTGTCCGTTTAAGAAAAATAATTGATTAGACTTTCAGACTAAACTTTAAATATTATCGCTCAGGTTTTTTGTTCTAATCAAAAAACAAATGAGTTGTGTCCAATGTTCTTTATCAGTTCAGTGAAAAGAATCACAATATCCAAAAGCTGAGGTGATATTTTCTCTGTCTTCAATGTCTACTGTACATCTTCATCCTCTTGTAATAGTAATACAAGGTAGCAGTGAAATACACATGGTTGATGACATTTATTAGGTACATAAAGGGTGCATACAGTATATTAAACTAAATCAATTATGTCCCTTTAGCTCTGCTTGGCAAAACAACAACATCTCCTTCATGGTAAGAGTATGTCATAGCTAATTAAAGCATTCCTTCTGGTTAATGTAAATACTGTGTGTCTTGATGTCTTGCACGCAAGTGAGAGTAGCGCAAAGGAGGGAGGGAGAGAGGGAAGGAGAGAGGGAGAGGGGGCAGGGGATAATTACTCTAATTCAAAGGCTTCAGACGTGTCTCTCTGTGTCAACTGAGAGTTGCCCTTTCTTTGAACAAACTTGAGTGATTAAAAAGGTTATAATTGTCTTAGGAGCCATCTCAGTCTATTGCTGCCGCATCATCAACAGAGTAGGGGGTGTTTATGAGTAATTTAAATGAAAGAAAAGGTAAATGATACTGCAGTGAGAATCAAACAAAGAACTAAAACAAGTAATTTACACGCAAAGTATAATTTCTCAGAAAGATACAATGTTGGGGCGAGAGTGAGATAGCAAGGCCTAGTGGTTATTTTCATGCAACATGGAGGATAAAGGTAGTTCCCTCTAAACAAAACGACTAGGCTTTACTCAGGACCTAACTTCTGCCCCAAGACCCCATGAAACAGATTCAGAAAATAGGTGAAAAGGTCTTAGACGTGAAGCCAACTAGCAAAGAAAACGTACAGAAGAAAGTTATTTCGTTATTATGTTTGTCCCTCTGGAATTTTCCAAAAGTCATTAGTATCTAGCAGCAGACCTACAGAAAACATTAAACTCCGTATTTACATCCTATCTCTTTGGATTCTTCATATACGTTATCATCCAAATGTCATCAGAATCATGTAGGTCATAAAAAGTGTTATCATATGTAAGTAATGTCTTACAGATGGACATTTATTACTCTTGGAAATATGAAATAGGTTGCAATTAACAAAGGTTGTAAAACAGGCAATAGTAAATCTTCTGTACCTGTTGAATACCACCCACTTATTTTTGTGGAGGGACACTATAGAGGGATGTGGGTTAAGTGGTAGCTTGGGGTTGTACAACAAAACTGGCAAAGAAGTCATGTTTCAACACATATCCCCTCAAAGCCTGACGCTATAGACTACTACGCTCTTAAAATGTTTTTCCTAAATGACAATGAGCAGGAAATCCAAGCGTAAGCTTGGGCCATCCGTATTGTGCATAAAGCATACACAATAGAATACAGATATCAAGTTAAGTACACAAGCTTTCAAAGACTCCCGAGCTTGACCTCCCATTCGTCGGTTCATTCATCTCTGCACCAATCAGAGAAGAGTCAATGGCATGACTCATGAACCTCCGATAAGAATGACTTTCTGAAATGAATATCAGACACTACTGTACATGTCGATCGCTTCTTAATAACTTGCAACTTTTCAAAATACTGGTAGAGTTTATTACTAGCTGACACATTTAGTATAAAAGGACAGTATATGTTTTACAACTTTACTATATTTTGCACAGTTTATGTAGGATGTACTATGCAAAAAGAAATAGAATACAAGAATAACATTTTAGATTGTAATTAAACACTTTTGTAATAACAACATATATCTAAGACTGAATATATTGCACCACAATGGATGTGCTATTACACAAACCACAAAATGTAAATTCATTCAGTGCACACACTATTATTATAACTTATTTTGTATTATTATTATTTTTTACCTTTATTTAAGTAGGCAAGTCAGTTAAGAACAAATTCTTATTTACAATGACGGCCTACACCGACCAAACTCGGACGACGCTGGGCCAATTGTGCGTTGCCCTATGGGACTCCCAGTCACGACCGGTTATGATACAGTCTGGGAGCCCACTAGGGGATAATTACTTGAATTTGTTGCAATAATGTTTAAACCTCATAATAAGAATTATGTTAAAATATACTGTGCACTTGACATGGTTAAATTAAGAATCAATTTATTCAAACTGTTTCAGAAACAGTTTTGCATTTGAATAGGATAACTGAAAAAGGAAAAGATGATGTTCTAGTAAACAACTTAGTTGTTATTCATTATACCGTAATAGACAACATCAACAAGTGTGACTAAAAACAGAAAGCAGAAAATATGGCATGTTAATACCTAAAATGACCAATTGTCTCTCAGAAATGATGATAGGCTGCGTATACATAGACAGACCAATTATGATATTTTGCCCAATGATTGTGCAAAAAGATCAGAATTGGGCTGCCTGTGTAAACACAGCCGTTGATAACTACAATAACCAATTAGCTTTCAGATTAGTTACAGTATATTCCAATGTACATGATACATTAACTGATCCTAAGTAGTGTGCTAGTGTGGACATTGAAACAGAGCCATTGTCCTTCTGTAATGTCCATAAAAAAACAGTTGAGCTCAACCAGGAGGTTTCATGTAGTCTGAGGTTGGTTCAGTCGGTAGAAGACAAGTCTTTTCACTCTCCATCCTGTCTTCAAAGACGCAGATCAGGACGACCAATGACCTTTTTGAATTTTTGGATCATAAAACGAGAGCCAGAGCCCTAAAATGAAACAAGCACTTCAGGAAATCAGACGAGATTCTCCACGAAAGGATTCTGATTAAGTGGCACACACACATGCACAACCTCACGCACATACACACAGTGCTTTGAGTAGGACAAAGCATTCTTGATTGTGATTTGGCTCCATCGGTATCCATATGCATCACAATGCTCTCCTCTGTGGAAAATCCAGCACACTATGAACTTGCAATAGCACACACAGCAAAGGGAGAGAATAACTGTAAAATTATAGACGGGGAAGACACTATTCGGTCGTCAAAACGTTATCAATGAGGTTGTGTGGAATCCAACCCACATTGATGACGTTTAGACAGCACAACCTTTTCACCACTTTGCTTTTGCCACTGGGCTGCAGGTCTATGTAATTGACCTGCTTAATTTTTTTAGTGTTGAGGTGAGTGCCCTCCCTCCCAAGGGCCAGGACTGATTGGTGCAAATTGGAGGGGAATACTATAGAACTGAATAGTTTAACTATGAACCTCATCTTCAATGGAAGAGCCTCATCCTAGTGATTCCAAATACTCAACAGAGTCTGTTGTTCTTTTTGTAAAAAAAACTAAAATTTGTAATGCAGTAGAGTTTCTTTTTGTTAATTCAGTTCAGAGTGATGAAAATATTGTGCGTCGTAGTAAAAAAAAAAGCCTCCTACTATAGCTAGCTCACTAGCTTGCAGCAGTGTTGTTGTTGGCAGACTGGAGAGAGGCAGAAGAGAGAGGGGGCACTCAGGAATAACACTACAGGCCAATCAGAGTCAGCTACTTACACAGCACCACTGCGCTCGCAGCAGCAGCAAAGCTTACTTCTTCTTCCCTCCTAATGACATATTTTCTGTTTTTTTCTTCTGTGCCTCATTGAACAAAAGACAAACCTTTGTGTTAGAAAGTGGATGGACATGGACGTGTAATCCCACCCCACCCCCGATACAAATACCCTGGCTGATCGTGAGTAATAAGACATTCAATTTCTCGCCAATGTTTTTCAATTAGGAAAATTGGGAATTGGAATTTGGTTTACTTTCTGAGTTGACTGGAATTCAAATGGAATTCACCCCAACCCTGAAGGACAGTGTAATATTAAGTGAGAACAGATGTCCTACCTCTGTCATGGCGTCATCGATCTGCTTCAGCTCCTCATAGTGGTCTCTAGAGTCTCTCAGAGGCTGCACCATGATCTCCTCAATCTGGGGGAAGAGCTGCAACACACACAGGGGAGGATGGTGGGTAGGTATTCAGGACAGCAGCCTTTTCTAGTCAATATGGAATTATCCATTGGTATTGTTTTCAGGAGGTCATGAAATATAAGAGAAGCGTACAAGCGGATGCACACGCAAACACCGACACACACATCCTTACACACTATGTCAATCTAACATTGTGACATTGCTTTGTAGTTCAAACACACACACCTACCTTCATGACTGTCTCAAACATTGGGATGAGGACAAACTTGATGAATCCGATCTGGGCAGTGGGCTTAGTCACTTTGTCTCTGTCCATAAACGGAGCCACCGGCAGCCCTTCAGTCTTCTCCCTGTCACTCTGTCCATTCCCGAGACAGGAGGGTTTGTACATGTCACTCCACTCTTTAATGACATCCTTCTAATTAATACACTCATTCTGATGAAGGCCAAGATGGCTTATTATTTTATTATTTTTACCCTTCTAAATAAAGCATGCGCAACTTCGAGAGTGACAGCTGAGACTCCAATCAACACATTACTAGACTCATTATTGTTAGACTTTATTATTATAAATGATTATACATTGTTATTATTAAAAATGAATAGATTTGATTGAGATCACCTGCATGAAATACTCTTCCAGCAGACAGTCCACCCAGGGTTCAGCCACCTCCGTAGGCCGGACCTCGTTGGATATGTCACAGCATTTGATCAAAACCATCTTCAGCTGCACACATACGGACAAGGCATAAAGAGACATTTTCACCATGCATTAAGTCAACACAACCATAGTTTTAATAATTGGCTAGCTAGTTTTGACTTTTCAGGAAAGGTGGTAAAAGGCTTTGGAGCACTTAAGAATAACTTTATCTTAGAACCCTATGGCTTTATTCCATAGGATGGACAGGACTGACGTCATGAAACGGACATCAGTGTGCTGCTAACAGTTTAACTTCCTCCACTGTCCTTGTCCCCATATCGGGGGACACACGTGACCGCCCTCCTTGTTGTAACGCACTATCAAAAAATATCTCCATCAGGCGAAATTTCAAGATAGCTGTGGAGTGAGCTTACAGTACCCTTCCTAACTCCATTACAATCACATGATATCTCCAGTCCACTGTCCACTGTTCAAAGTCTTTCCTAACTCTATTCTTCCATCCCTGTCTCTGTTATTGAACACACCTCATACTTTCTGTTGTTTGCTGAAGTGCTGAGGCTATACCTGAACAAAGTAAGCCTATTTGGCATCCCTTGACGTACAGTATACATAGACAGTTGATGTCATGTGATGTACGATACTTACGCATGTGACATGCTCCTCATTGGTGAAGTCAAAGCTGTCCACCTTATGTTTGAAGGAGTCTAATATTTCTCCATGCCGGGCCATGTCTGTGGCCAAGATGAGTGTAATGATGGCCTGTAAAGGGAGATGGAATCATCACAAATGATGAACCCCCCCCCCTGCCTTAGGCCAACTTAAAACATATTGTGGTTAGTTGGAGAGAAGGAAATGCAAAAAGACAAAGGATATATACAGTATATATATATCCCTATATAGTGCACTACTTCTGTCAATAGTGGTGCACTATGTAGGTAATAGGGTGCCATTTGGGATGCAGAAGAATCACTGTGCATTAGCCTAGGACACCACCTACCTGTCTGATCTGCTTGTAGGCCTCCAATTCGACATTGGCGAATATGTTGCACTCGGGCAGCGAGAGGATCTGGAAGGCCACGGCGCAGTGATGGTTCTCCAGGGGAGATATATCGTTGTAACGCACGGCCAGCTCTGTTCGAGCGTTGATCTGGTACCTGACGAGCAAAAGAAACCTCTGTGACAGTTTGATTATGCCTGAGACCAGGAGTGTTCCTTGACAACATGACCTGACCAAGGAAGTCTATAATCACTAGGGCCCAGAGTTTTACCCTGGTCATGTCACATGGCTAGGAAGGAACTTCTGACCTTACATCAAACCTGGAAGCATAGATTGGACCATTTCCACAATGTAATAACATCATTGAAGAAGTTCCAAAATATCACTTTGTGAACGAACCACGGTATTGTGTCTATCATCAACATCTATTCAGAGATCTCATCAAGGCTGTAGAGCAGGGGGAACTGAGGAGCAGAGTAGGAACCTTTGGGCGCTTACGTGTTGTTGTAGCCGGGGTGGTCCAGGTCGTGGCACACTGCAGCTGTCATGAGAATGCCCATGTCAGTCAGAGTCATCTTCTCCTGAGGAACATAAGGTACACATCACATGTTAGTCTACTTTAAAACTCTAATACAAGGTGACAGGAGATTTTCCTGACCACCTGACCTGACCAGGAAAAAACTCTGGACCCTAGTTATAGACCATGTGTGTCTGGTAAATGGCATGTATTGTATTATATTAGTACAGTCGTTTCTTACCGGCAGGTTACACAAGTTAATCATGCCATACATCATCTGACTGACACAGAAGCAGTGGCGGAAGTTGTGGAATGGGTTGGTGCGATAGTTCTCCTGAATGCCCAGCTGTGAGAAAGAAAGCTGTCAATCAAACTATCCAAATTGTCATCGATACTCCTTGGTTCTCTTCTTTGAAGTCGTTGTTCCATATCAGTTGCATATCCCTTGCATATTGAGGTAATTGCTTTTATACAGTTATACTTTTACCAGCCAGTGTTTGAGAGTGATGGGGTTCATGTTGAATTCCTTCACCAGTCCAAGGTCGTGGTACATGTACTCCAAGCAGCTCAGCATCTAAACCCCCAATCAAAGACACATTTAAAGGAATACTACACACATCATCATAAGACACAAAATGCGTTCTATCTTAAACTTGATTGCTGACGTGCAACATTTTTGGGGATTGGACTAATGAACAACATACCAAAATATTTTGAGTGTAGTATTCCTTTAAGTTCACAATTCGAGAAAAGACTTCCAAATGTTTTACAACAAAAATTTGATTATACAGGCCTGGTTGGATGATAACTATTAGATCTGAATCTCAAAAGAGAACTAACCTCATTGTGTTCCCAATGCCAGACATCGAATGTTGGTTTCTTCAGTGCTTCAATAGTTTCCTGGGATAAGGTGTACTGTAGAAGTGAGAGAGAAGTCACAACGTCAGTCCTAGAATGAATGATGTCAAAGTGATGAATATCTTTAGATATGACTCAGAAAAAAACGTGCAGCCTACTGTATATTACTAGAATCCCCTAAATTTCATACCTTTGGATAACTTGGGACGTCCCGCCTGGGATTAAGCTTCTTCCCGTCGTCTGAGAAGTTGTATTTGCAGGGACAGTTCCCAACTCTGAAGAGATGCAAGAAAACACATCATATGTGTATCATCAATCTACTAGCTGTATGATTTCTCTAAATCACAACAACATTTTAAAACCGTCACAAAAGTCTTACTATAGAATATCCTAAGAAATCTGGAGCATGGCTTGATGAGTGTAATTCATGTCAAAGGTCATCGTACCTCCCTCCTCCTCTGGATGTCATCTCATCTCGTAGTTTCTTTAGGTCATTTTTGCACTTCTCAATCTCCACAACCTTCAATCCCTCCACTGTAACAACAACATGACTGTTAGTACAAAAAGTGGTGAATTCAGTAACAGTGAAACAACACACACGTGCACACACACACGCACGCACGCACGCACGCACGCACGCACGCACGCACGCACACACACACACACACACACACACAAAGAGAGAAATACACATCGAAAGTTAAAGAAAAAGCCCTGCACCTACACTCCACTCTTTTCTCCAACATGGCCAGTCTGTTGGTCACCTCAGTTTTCAGCTCGTTGATTCGGAAAGCCCTACAAAAAAAAAAAATTGGGTTTGAAAGGCCCTGGAGTCATGGAGGTGTTTCTGCGAAAGGGAAAAGACGAAAGTAGAATGCTTCTGTCTGCAGTGGAACACAAACACACCAATTACCTGCTGAACTGCTCTGCCACCTGAGATAACACGTTTTGAAACATGTCTTCTTTCTCTGTGGGCGCAAACAAACAAGAAATAAATCACTCTAGTGATCAAAAAGCTACGCTACCTATAAACATGAAGAAATGTTTAGTACCCAGAGTTTAAAAAAAAAGTTTTGTTGTGATAGCTTTATGTGAGTAAGAATTAATTAAGGATTAAAAGGTCAAGGGTTAAAAAGTGTTTCTGAATTATAAATATCATGTTGGTACTTCACCTCCTAGCTGACCGGTGGACAAAGAAATGACTTTGTACAAGGAGCTGTAAAACATGGCAGTGACATTTCAACATCGTTCATCAAGTCACTGTATTTGTACACGTGCATTCTTTGGGTTAACAACGGTGAGCAATGCTTTCTATGTTTCTATGATCAATAAATATACTGTATCATTGAACTTTTGTGATTAGGGTAAAGGTGACGTGTTACTTGGGAGAGTTGGTAGGCATAGTCGGGTCTATGGACACCAGGGCCCCTTCAGGATCCACCATCATGATGGCAGTATTCCTATGTAGGAACAAGAATAAACATTAAGGATGCGTCCCATATAGCATCCTATTCCCAAACTGCACTACTTTTGATCAGGGCACAAAAGTAGTGCACTATATAGGGTTCCATTAAGAATGCAACCTACATTTCTTGTTAACATGCTCTAAAACACACTCCAAGGTTGTCGTTTGGTGTTTACTTGTAGTTTACTTATCATTCGTGAAGCTCTGTCAGGATAGGGAGTTGATAAGTTTGTAGTGAACTTGAAACAAATGTGTTGTGTGTGTGTAATGCATACTTTAGATTGATATGTGACTGTGAGTGAGTGGTGAGAGAGACGAGAGAAGGAGACGGCTGCAGCTGATGTGTTACTGACCTGGGGATGTTGGACGAGGAACAAAGAAGCTCCTTGATGTCACATGGGCTGCAGTGCCGACTGAAAACCACCTGAAAAAAGGCAGACGCATGGTGAGAGTCGTCTGTGTCTGCCTACGCATCTCTAACCACCTGAAAACAATTAGCTCTCTGTGAGACCTGAGTCTGTTGTAGACAATATATTTTTTTTAAAATGTATTCTTTATTTAAACAGGAAAGACATTAAGATTCACATCTCTTTTTCAAGTGAGCCCTGTATGTCGAGAGTTAAAATGTTGAGGAATAAATCACAAAGGCATGCAGTTGAAAACGTGTGTCAACTAAACACAGTGTAGCCTACCCTTGTCAGGGACCAACCCAATCTCGTAGATAATACGACACTCTAACAGCATACTAGCAACAAATACTTGCGTCATCAACCCAGTGAGAGAGTTTGTATCATCCTCAGTAAATCACAGCAATATACACAGAAATGCCAAAACAGATTATACATTTTCTGAACAATTAGTTACATAGTGGTATACTAATGGCACACATATTCGTTTTATATTGTGTCTGTCTGAGATTCATTGTCAAGTAAAGTGTATCTAAGCTTGCGATGTTGGCTAGCCTCCAACAACTTGAAGACCTTTTGCACAAGCAGGTGTAGTAGACAATCCCTAAAACTCTCGAGCCCTTGAATGGACATGTGTCACTTTCAGGTCTCTACTTGAAAAACTCTATGCCACCATTACAACAGGGGTTTGTGTCATCACAAGTATACTGGGTTTACTAAGTGCCTGGCCCTATGTATCCAAAATCCAAGCCGACTTGAAGAAATAGGCTAGTCGGTGTTCAAAGGTAACAATATCTGGTAGATTCCCTTGTGCTGAGTAGATAAAAAATGCAGAGGGAATTGACAATTGTTATCCCTGAATTCATTCAAGATTTAATGAGCCAAAGAAATGGGAGGACATATCCATTGGAGAAGCAGTTGCTACCAAAAGCAACATTGCAATAGACACCGGCTGGAATGGGTTTTAACCAATCAGCATTCAGGATTAAACCCACACGTTGTATAAATTGCAACATTCTATAAGAGAAGTTTTAAGATTTAATGTCACATGCACAAATACAGTGAAATGCCTTGCAAGCTCTAACCCCAACAATGCAGTAATCAATAGATAGATAGATAGGTTCTTTAAATTAAGCAGCTACGAAAAAACACAGGTCGGGTGCAAAATGCCAGAACGAAAATACACAAAAGTCTGGAGTGCAAAAAAGTTATAAAAAGACATTGCATAGTATGGGTGGATGGCTGAACATGTACACTATACATTGTTACAGAGTGTTAGGTGGAGAAAAAAAATGATACAAATATTGCAAGTTGATATAGATAAATAAGGAGTATTTGCATGGTTAACTATACAGGTCGATGGCAGAGAAATACTTAAATAGATAAAAGTGTGTATGATATAAGTAAGGGTAAAAATAGTTTACTTAATATACAGTCTGGTTAAATGAACAGGTATGTGAATATTTTGCATTGTTAAATTAGCTGTACAGGTAAATATACAGTTAAATTTACAGGTAAGTGAATATTTGCATGGTTACATTAACTTTACAGGTAAATGACAGGAAGAGATACTTAAATAGCTAAATCTCTTAAAATACAGTCCTTAGTGGAGGGTTTAATTACAGATAAATGCACGTATTGCACATTCGATATACTAAAAGCAATGATAAACTGACAGGATACTAATATGCATTCCCGAGTGAATGACTACGTAAGTTCAGTCCAAGAATGACTTACAATATTGCACGTGATATGATATAACAACTGTACATGAATATGTATATACATTCCTGAATGAATGAGTGATTACAGACCAGAGAGTAACTCACGGATGGATGCCTAATTGTTAAACTAGGTCCTAACACCCCAACAGTTCCAGGTCTATGTTGCCAACGGCACGGCACCCCGTTGAGGCATTAAATAGTCTAATAGCCGTCGGCAGGAAGGACCTCCTGTAGCACTCTGGCACACCGTGGTGGGATCAGTCTGTGACTGAAGGTGCTCCTCTGCGTCATAACCATGGCATGCAGAGGCTGGGTGACGTTGTCCATGATGGCCAGGAGTTTGGCCAGGATCCGTCTTTCCGCCACCTCCTCTAGAGTGTCAAGGCTAATCCCCAGAACAGAGCTAGCCTTCCTGATCAGTTTATTTACCCGAGAAGCATCACCAGCCTTTATGTTGGCGCCCCAGCACACCACTGCAGAAAAAATGGCATCACAGACTGGTAGAAGGTATGCAGTAGTTTACTGCACATGTTGAAGGTCCTGAGCCTCTTGAGAAAGTAGAGTAGGCTCTGGCCCTTTTTGTACAGAACCCCGGTGTTCCCAGCCCGTTCCAGCCAGGAACCATTTCCACATTCATCCCCTGTATAGGGACTGCAGTCAGTTGGGCCTTGGTTCTCCTGAAGTCCACCACCATCTCCTTTGTTTTGCTGATGTGGAGTCATTGATTGTGCTGCTGTACTCCTCCTACCCACCCCTGATGCACCCTACAATTGCGGAGTCACCAGAGAACTTCTGTTGGTGGCATGTTTCAGAGTTATATCTGAAGTCCGAGGTGTAGAGGGTGAACAGGAAGGGGGACAGGACTGTTCCCTGGGGGGCCCCTGTGTTGCTCATTGCTCATTGCTTCTACATTGCTTTTAGCAAAAATAACAAGTTAGAACAAATAAGAACACAATAAAGTAAGTAAGCATACTATATACAGAGTCAATTCCAGTACCATATGTACAATGTGCAGGGATACTGGATCGATAGTGGTAGAATTGTATAGACGCAAGGTGACTAGGCATCATGATATGTGATAAACAGAGTAGCAGCAGCATATACAGCGGGTGAAATAAGTATTGAACACGTCACCATTTTTCTCAGTAAATATATTCCCAAAGGTGCATTTGACATGAAATGTTCACCAGATGTTGGTAACAACCCAAGTAATCCATACATACAAATAAAGCAAAACAAATAAGTTCAGAAATTAAGTTATGTGTAATAATGTGAAATGACACAGGGAAAAAGTATTGAACACATGAAGAAAGGGAGGTTCAAAAAGGCATGGAAAGCCAAGACAACAGCTGAAAACTATCAGTAATTAAAAAGCAATTCAGCCCCCTGTCAGTGCAAATTAATATTAGCTGGTTCAGTCCCAACTGATGGCCTACAAAAAGGTCTCATTGCCAAGGTGTCACAAAAGACACATCTCATGATGGGTAAAAGCAAAGAGCTGTCTCAAGACCTTCGCAACCTAATTGTTGCAAAACATAATGATGGTATTGGTTATAGGCGCATTTCTAAGCTTCTGAATGTTCCAGTGAGCACTGTTGGGGCCATAATACGGAAGTGGAAAGACAATCGTTTCACCATAAATTTGCCTCGACCAGGTGCTCCTCGCAAGATTTCTGACAGAGGTGTGTAAAGAATAATCAGAAGAGTTGTCCAAGAGCCAAGGACCACTTGTGGAGAGCTTCAAAAAGACCTGCAATTAGCAGGTACTGTTGTCTCAAAGAAAACATTAAGTAATGCACTCCACCGCCATGGCCTGTATGCACGCTCACCACGCAAGACTCCATTGCTGAAAAAAAAGCATGTTGAAGCTCGTTTAAAGTTTGCTGCACAACATTTGGAAAAGCCAGTGAAATACTGGGAGAATATAGTGTGGTCAGATGAGTAAAATTGAATTGTTTAGATGTCATAATACACACCATGTTTGGAGGAGAAATGGCACTGCACATCACCCTAAAAACACCATACCAACAGTGAAGTTTGGAGGTGGGAACATCATGGTGTGGGGCTGCTTTTCAGCAAATGGTACTGGCAAACTTCACATAATTGAAGGAAGGATGAATGGGCAAATTTACGAGGAGCACCTGGTCGAGGCAAATTTATGGTGAAATTATTGTCTTTCCACTTCCGTATTATGGCCCCAACAGTGCTCACTGGAACATTCAGAAGCTTAGAAATGCGCCTATAACCAATGCCATCATTATGTTTTGCAACAATTAGGTGGCGAAGGTCTTGAGACAGCTCTTTGCTTTTACCCATCATGAGATGTGTCTTGTGTGACACCTTGGCAATGAGACCTTTTTGTAGGCCATCAGTTTGGACTGAACCAGCTAATATTCATTTGCACTGACAGGGGGCTGAATTGCTTTTTAATTACTGATAGTTTTCAGCTGTTGTCTTGGCTTTCCATGCCTTTTTGAACCTCCCTTTCTTCATGTGTTCAATACTTTTTCCCTGTGTCATTTCACATTATTACACATAACTTAATTTCTGAACTTATTTGTTTTGCTTTCTTTGTATGTATGGATTACTTGGGTTGTTACCAACATCTGGTGAACATTTCATGTCAAATGCACCTTTGGGAATATATTTACTGAGAAAAATGGTGACGTGTTCAATACTTATTTCACCCGCTGTATGATGATTGTATGTGAGTGGGTGTGTGTGTGTGTAGAGTCAGTATAAATGTATGTGCGTATTATGTGTGTATAAGCAAATTATAGAGTGAGTGTTTGTATGTGTGTTGTAGTGTCAGTGTGTGTAAGTGTGTAGAGCCCTATGAGTGAAATATAAAATGCAAGGGTCAACTGAGATAGTCTGTGTAGGCATTTTGTCAGCTATTTAGTTAGCTATTTAGTTATCTATTTAGCAGTCTAATGGCTTGGGGATAGAAGCTGTTGTTGGTGTCAAACCGTGCTGAGCGATTAGTGTTTTTTGAGGTCGTTTTGGTTTCGATTCAATTTTGGTTTCATACTTTTTTTAAACATTAAGTACCCTATGCATTATGTGAGTTGAATGCTGTAACAACACAGAATAAAACAATTAATAAAAGTCCCATGATGGTAGTGACTGCCCTTAACTGCTCATCACTTATGAACTATAATTTGTTCACATTACTTTACTCAAATAAAATATTTCAGTTGTTATGCATATTACAATTGTTTCATTTGATTACTTTATTATTTCCTTCCAAGTCATCATCTAATTTCTATAGAATTGCTGTCTATGCTGTCTGACAAAACCACTATTTTAGTAGTTCTTCAAAGTAAACAAAACATTATTCTTTGACTACTGAATACTAACTATCACCCAGTGGTGGATGAGAAGCGGCCAGCCGACTATTTAACATCCGCCAAGGGGCCAGACCAGTGGCTGACTTCGCCATTGAGTTCCGCACCCTCGCCGCCGAGAGTGGGTGGAATACGGAGGCACTGGTCACTGCTTTCCACCAGGGTCTGTCTAACTCCATCAAAGATGAACTGGGAGAGGACCTTGAGTCCCTGATAACTTTAGCAATCAGGATTGACAACTGCCTCAGAGTACGCGTGAGACAGCGCCTTTTTGACACCACCCCAGTATTCCGGTTTCCTGAGCACCCCAAGCCCGTCGGGTCCGAGGCCCCCCCCCACCCTGAGCCCAGCATTGAGGAGCCCATGCAGCTGGGACGCACATGTCTGAGACCACGGGACGTGACAGGCTCATGCGCGAAGGCTGCTGCCTCTACTGCGGAGGTCTCTGCGATCTCCATGCTACATGCCCAGAGATGACAGGAAACACCAGGGCTTGCCAGGACAAGGGGAGACCTTAATGAGCTGTGCAGTTTCACCCCGGCTACCCAGTCACCGTCTGCCACTACCCACAACCCTCCACTGGGACAATCGTCAGCACCAGATTCAAGCCTTCCTGGACTCCGGGGCCGTGGATAATTTCATTGATCAAGACATCGCCAGAGAATCCCCTGCATGAAATGTCCCATCCCTCTGCAGATTCAAGCACTCGATGGACGCCTCATTGGTTCTGGCCAGGTAGAATATCAGACCAAGCCCATTCTACTGCAAGTTGGGGTAAATCACTCACTCTTAGTGTTATTTTGATCACTGCTCCCGAGAACCCCCTTATCCTAGGGTACCCCTGGCTAGCGCTACATAACCCACTATTCTCCTGGTCCACGGGACACCTTCCAGACTGGGGGAGAAACTGCCAGACTAAATGTCTAAGACCCCCACCAAGTGCCTCGTCTCGTCCTCCTGCATCCATTAAAGACCAAGACTTCTTCGCTCTCCCTCCCGAATACTTCGACCTCCGGGAGGCCTTCAGTAAGAGGCCGTCTCAACCCCTGAAGCAGCAGTCAAGGACAATTACATCTGGGAGTTGCTGGAGGCAGGTCTGCACCCCTGCATAGATTACCGAGGGATGAACTGGATTACGATTAAGAATCATTACCCCCTACCCCTGATGTCCACCGCCTTGGAGCTGGCCAAAGGGGCCGAATTCTTCCTAAAATTGGACCGCCGCAGTATTTAGCCATGCCATTTGGATTGTCGAACTCGGTAAACCGGCATTCTTCCAAGCATTGGTCAATGACACTCTTAGGGATATGTTCAATTGGTTTGTCTTTGTTTACCTCGACGACATCCTGATCTTCTCCAAGACCCTTCCGGAACACATCTTGCACGTCCACCAAGTCCTGAGACACCTCCTGCAGAGTCAACTATACGTCAAGATAGAGAAGTGTACTGTAAGTTCCATGTATCCCAAGTCTCCTTCCTGGGCCACATTATATCTACCGCCGGCATCCAAATGGACCCTGTTAAGGTTAAGGCGGTCACCGACTGGCCCAGTGCCACCTCACTCAAACAAGTCCAGCGGTACCTCAGGTTTTCCAATTTTTACAGGGGTTTTATACGCAACTTCTGTGTGGTGGAAGGGCCTCTCACGGCCTTAACCCGCAAGTCCTTTCACAGTGGAGGGCAGTCCTTTTACAGTGGAATGAGGAGGACAAGAGACTGCACCCATGTGCCTTTCTTTCCAGGTGGTTCTCGTCAGTGGAACGCAACTACGATGTAGGAAACCGGGAGCTCTTGGCAGTCAAGTGGGCCCTTGAGGGGTGGAGACACTGGTTGGAGGGGGCACCTCATCCTTTTGTGATCTGGATGGACCATTAGAACTTGGTCTCCAATCAAGAAGCCAAGAGGTTGAACGCTCGTCAGGCTAGGTGGGCTGTGCTTAACAGTTTCAACTTCACTCTAGCTTATCGCCTGGGATCCAAGAATCAGAAAGCAGACGCTCTTTCCCATCAACACAATGTTTCTAACGAGGAGAGGGACTCCAAGCCAATCGCCCCTAGCTCCCACATTGTGGCTCTAGTACATGTCAAATGGAGTATTGAGACCACTACAGACTTTATGTTCCGCCATCAGGCCGTTCTCAAGTAATACAATGGGGACACTCCTATAAATTAACTGGGAACCCAGGGGTTAATCGGACACTGGAGTTCCTGAGGCAGAGATTCTGGTGGCCCAACATGATTGAAGATCCTTCGTTGCGACTTCTGCCTGTCTGGTGGCTGTTGGAGGCTCGTCGGCTCCGAGGCACCCTGCAGTACCTGGTGGACTGGGAGGGCTACGGCCCAAAGGAGCGGGCGTGGGTGCCTGCCCGGTACATCCTGGACCCGGGACTTATTCAGGACTTCAACCAACTACGTGGTGGTCGCCCGTGCTCCGCGGCTGAAGCCGCTCCTAGAAGGGGGGGTACTGTCATGGTTGTACCTGTCACCAGAGGGCGGCAGAGACCGTCCTAGAGACATTAATGACAATCAGGTGTGTCCTATTACTCATTATGATTTACCTGTTAAGAGGTGTGTAAAGTATTATGTCACCATGTTACAGTCCACAATCAGCTCCTTGGACGTTGAGGGAGTGGTTTATGAATGCTGCCTCATCGTCGCCGGTGATCAGGCCTACCACCGTCGCGTCGTCAGCAAAGTCGTTGGAGTCGTGTGTGGCCACGCCGTTGTGGTTGAACAGGGAATACAGGATGGGACTAAGCACACACCCCTGTGGGGCCCTTGTGTTGAGGGTCAGCGTGGCAGAGGTGATGTTGCCTACCCTCACCACCTGGGGTCGGCCAGTCAGGAAGTCCAGGATCCAGTTGCAGAGGGAGGTGTTCAGTCCCAGGGTCCTAAGCTTGGTGACGAGCTTGGAGGGGACAATGGTGTTGAACACTGAGCTGTAGTCTGAGAACGTGCCCTGGAATACCATCGAGCCCCGTGGCCTTGCGGGTGTTGACTTTACTCACAACGGCCCCAGAGAGTGAGACCACCCAAGTGGCGACTCTCACACCACAATGTTGAATCAAATATGAAACACAGTAGCCTATATTGTTATCTATCTGCATTACATGCTTACAGTGCAATGGCCCGGGAGTGGCAATAACATAAATATACTGGGTAAGCTAGTGATGTTTCTACCATCACAAATATCATGTTCTGTTTTTTCCCCTTTTGATAATTAATTAGTCTGCCTCACAATTCTGGTTTTCCTTACAGTACAGTGAGTGCGTACGCTTTCTGGATGTGATCCTTGCGGGAATTTAACCTACAACCTTGGAAGTATCAAGCTTTCACCAGCTGAGCCACACAGGACCATCTCTAGTTTTCCTCAGACTCAGGGGGAGTATAAAACAATGGAGGCATAGAACATGCTTGCAACAGGTGGCACTGTATGTGTTAGTTTAAAGTACGCCACAAACACCTGTGAACCACACTGTCACATCACCTCATCTATTTTTACCACAACTTGAAAACACAGCTATTTCAGAGGCCTCTCACCTGACTCATGTTTTGAGGAGTATTTACAACTTATTCACCACAAATATAGAAATAAAATAGAGCATATAGGCAACAAGGGGCACAGAATGACTGGTGCACGAGATTAGGTGTGTGCTAACCAACAAAAACTATGGAGCCATAATGAACCCACGTTGTGTCAATATCATTAGCCACCTGTAGAGATTATGTGACTTTGGCGAGCTTTTGGTTTGGTCACCTGTTTCATACAGTAGTCATACCATACTGTAGCCTACCTGTAGCCTACCATTACTAGAAAAATTACATAATTTCAACATCTGTCTGTCTATTGGTTGACTCCCTCGTTGCAGCCAGGGACCCTCAATGATTGAAGAGATCACAAGATCATTTGGATGCTGTCTATGATAAGAGTCTAACTCTGATATGGGAGTCCCCACGGAGTGACCCCGGCGCTCCCACTGACTAGTTCAGAGGACATCTCCTCTCACACAGAAGAGAAGAGCATGGTTACTGTGTCTGTGGATCTAATTTTGTGGTCAACCAGGATATTTGCTAATGAAAATGGATGGGTCATATTTTTTAATGTATTTAACTAGGCAAGTCAGTTAAGAACAAATTCTTATTTACAATGACGGCCTACACCGGTCAAACTTGGACGGCGCTAGGCCAATTGCCCGCCGCCCTATGGGACTCCCAATCACGGCCGGTTGTGATACAGCCTGGATAAGAGAATTAATAAGAGATTCATTCTTGGTGTTTACAATTTTATTTCAAGTATGCTGACTAGCTACGGTAGAGAAAATAGCTGATGGCGCAATCTGTTAATTCAGCTGATCCGGATAATAATATCAGATAAGAGAGACAATATAAACCTCATAAAGAGGCGGAGCCACCTTATCCAGAGAGATTAGTATCGAAAAATAACAATCAGAAAAAGGAGTTGAGGTGGACCCACCTTCTGAACCTTGCCATCCACGTCCAGATAGATGGCTTTTGGGGCATAGGAAGAGGAGCTGGAACCCATGCTGATTCCTCTACGTTTATCTCTCGTTCACGTTTGCGTTCTCTCTCTAGCTCTCTCTCTCTTGCTCTCCCTAATCCAGCAGGAGGAAGGTTTGGAGCCCCCCGTCCTCCTGCAGAGGAGCCTATATGGCGAGGGTCAGAGCCCTGGGAAACACAGGGAGATGCTACGACTGCAGCACAAGAGCAACTATTGAAATACTGCAATAAGCAACTACATTGGAACTGAGACTTGAAAATGATGAATCACTACATTTACTGATTTGACTCTCAATTCATCTATAATCCAGAAAACAATTAAAGCACCATCAGAAAAAGGTCACTTATAAAGCATTATCATAAAAAGAATCACTGATCAAATATGAAAAACAGCATTGTAAGGACAATACACAAAAATAAAATGAAATCACAACTGTACTCTAAAACTCTGTCTTGGAGTCTAATCTTTCATGGTAAAATAATAATTAAACACATCCGAGTGACTTACTGTGTCAGAGATGGCGTTCTGATGCGAGAAGCTTCTAAACTTTCCCGGCGCTGCTGAAGCTACTGATACACAGAGTGAGATGGGAGAACCTGGGGGACTTTGGCGATAATTGGCACTCTGGTCCGTTGCCAGGGGACTGTTACTACGGTGAGAAAAAAAAGAACCTGCCCTCCTCTTATCTCCATAATGTCTTTAGCAAGGGCGCAACTTTTGTTTTAGAAGTGTGGGGGTCGGGGGGGGCATACATATATAGTATATATATATATATTCTTTTTTTATCCAGTCAGATAAACACTCCAAACAGCCTAACCGACCGCTCGGAGGGGTCCTCATGGTCCTAAAGCACACCATTGGCGTGTTTTGTTTCACATTCCAATGATGAAAAATGGGGGGGACAAACATGTCCCCACCGCCCCAGTGAAAGTTGCGCCCCTGGTCTTTAGTATAGAATCTGTGAAAGCTGCTGGTCACTACACACTCATTTCCATATGTGTTATCAATGAGATAAATGCATGCATGCACGGGATAATTCAGGTGTCTTTATTACTTCATACATTATTACTTGTGTGCTTTGTCAGTAAGTTCATTGACTGGAGATCGATATACAATAGGAAGTGGTCTGTATGATTAGTGGATTAGTGGTTTGGTGGACATTAGTTAGGCAATTAAAACATGTCAAACATAAAATATAGTACATTGATTTGAAGGGCATATGATAAGGATGAGAACATGGGTGAAGTGAGACTACTGCTTTCGCTCACCATCGAGAGAGCAGAAGATACGGTATGTAACATTTCCGAAGTACACATAGAAATGCATTCAAGCTATTTGGATAGCTCTGCTGTGTTGTAGCAACACAATACATGTTCACACATTTTTTTTCTTTATTTCATTTGCAGGCAGCATCCACTTCACGCTACTGGATTTTAGAACTAAAAGGTGCCTTTGAGGTCAAGTGGGACCTTATCGTCTACCTGTGGGTTCATCCAACAGCTAGGGCCATGGACGTGAAAACAGAGCTGTTTGTCCTCACACACACACATACACACACGCACACACACACACACACACACACACACACACACACACACACACACACACACACACACACACACACACACACACACACACACACACACACACACACACACACACACATACACACACGCACACACACACACACACACACACACACACACACACACACACACACACACACGCTTCTCCCTCTCCTCAACCCCTCATTGAAAATGAGACTAGCAGATGGTTTAGTCAGACAAGTTCAGCAGCAGACAACTTGAAGTGACCTACCAGTCTTCCTATATCAACATCACATTTTCTGCTGTAAATCTATGTAGGCCTACAGTAAGTAGATATTGTGATAAAAGTCAATATTCACTCTGGATTAAGAAATACGTTTATGGCTAAACCGATGGGCTATTCTACCATATCCAAATCAAACAAGCCCTCTATTCTCATTCAACAACTTTCAAAATTCAACCTAGCAAACAAGTTCAATCAAGGTTAAGGCTAGCATTAGAACCAACGATACACAACACAGATTCATAAAACAATGTGGGCTACTATCTCCTCCCTCTCTCACTATCTATCCCGCAGTTTGAGAGTAGTGTGTGTGTATGTGCGTGCGTGTGTAAGTGCGTGTGTGTGCATCCTTGCATGCCACGTGTGTGTGTGTGGCACGCTCACACTAGGTAAGACTAAGCCTATTCCAACCATACAGGTCTGCTGTAATAAATTACCCTGGGGGAGGAATAACAGCCTCCTCTACCTTGATTCACAGGGACTGAAATGCCACTGACTGACTGACTCCACAACACAACACAAGCAAGATAGAGCCACAAAAACATAGCTGCCATGGTCAACCTATCCCTAAGGTATAAGTACAGGCCTTGAGAACACATCACCTGAGTGGGAGAGACAAAGAGGCAGAAAGGCACATTGAGAGCTCGGACTAATACGAGAGATGAGAGATGGCTCCGTAGATCAAAGATCATTTTCCAAACCATTAAACTCAATCAAACAGATCCACTCTTCTGTATTTGCTTACAATATTATATTGTGCCAGCCCAGCTCAGCCGCCTCAAGTGTTGTACGGCCAGAATAGGAACAATGGGGCTGAGAACAAAACCAGATATATTTTCAATGCTTATGTAACTTGAGGGAAAGGAGCATCACACCTTTTTGGGCAATCAGGGAGGACAAAGGCGACAATGTGCAACGTGCGGTCTGATTTTCATGATAAAAGACATCCAGCTGGAGATCTGAGTAGAAGCCCCCCCCCCACACTCTCTATCCTCTCCCCTTCTCTCTCAGACCCCAACACAGGTCAGAAATATTGAACACTGCTCAGAAGCTCCTTTTATCTCCTTTCTCTCTCCTTTCTCCACATCCTTCATGTTTTGTGTCCTCGTGTCTGGAGGGTGAAAGACCCTTATTTACCTATTCTTCCTCTTTGTCCTCCTCTGTAGCTATCGGATACATCAACCACAGATACTGTCCTGTATGGTGCCATGGGGCAGAGAAACAGTTTTCTGCAGTTCTACACATTTTTCCATGGAGCGGAGAGAACACATTGCATTTTTATAATACAGTTCATGCAATTCTACAAATTTTGCCATCTGGCAGAGATAAATGTTTTCAGTTTTAAAGCAAATTTCCTGCAATTCTATTCATTTTGCCATGGGGCAGAGAATTCTTTTTCAGTTTTAAAGCAAATTTCTGGCAAATCTATACATTTTGCCGTGACCTATGCCATGTTAATGATACAGCATCTGAGTGAGATTGAATAACAAAATCAATGGGGGCCCTTGGAGGTCAGAGCCCCTGGGCACGTGCCCTGCGTGTCCGGTCGGTATTCAGCCATGATTACTACAACTTTAGATAACTGGCAAGACTAACTTACCAATCTAAAAATTGTTAGCTGACATGGCTAATTGAATGACTGACAAAACAAGAGAAAACCTGCTGATGCACTGATAGTTACACCTTAATCTACTATTCAAGCTCTCAACAGTAAGTTGAGACCCAGACTGAGTTCCTAAAATAATAGCTTACGTTGCTTATGCTCAGTGCTCAGTGCTTAGTGTGCTCCAGCTGTAGGTTTTCCTGGCTGGGGCCTTAACCTTCATCTCAACCTCTGAAAGCACTTTAGACCACTGTTCAAGCTCAATCTATCAGTTAGTGTGCTGTAGCCTTTAGTGTTGGAGTGCAGGTCTCCATTTAAAACACAGTGATTGTCCCAGGGGTCTCATCAGTTTGATTAGAAGTATCCACCCCATAACAGTCAAGAGAGCTAGTCTATGATTAGAGATATAGCGGTAGGGTAGGCCCTCTGTATAATCACAGACCTCGCCATCATTAACAATTTTTACTCTGGCCAAAGGCTGTGCTACAGACTATGAAATCAAATGTCAATTTGTATGGGATAGTTGCAAAAAGTAACATAGGTTACTAAGGTAATCACTGCTTAGAGGTACTTAAGCTAAATGCATTTGAGAGAGCATTCAGAGCAAAGATATCTCACCTATAGAAGGTATGTGGTGAGTGGTGGTGGGGCTGGAGGGTGTAACTTGTAATATGTAAAGGTATTCGGGATTGCGATTTTACTTAGATTTGGTCGATTTTCAAATATATTGAAATATATACAGCGGGTGAAATAAGTATTGAACACGTCACCATTTTTCTCAGTAAATATATTCCCAAAGGTGCATTTGACATGAAATGTTCACCAGATGTTGGTAACAACCCAAGTAATCCATACATACAAAGAAAGCAAAACAAATAAGTTCAGAAATTAAGTTATGTGTAATAATGTGAAATGACACAGGGAAAAAGTATTGAACACATGAAGAAAGGGAGGTTCAAAAAGGCATGGAAAGCCAAGACAACAGCTGAAAACTATCAGTAATTAAAAAGCAATTCAGCCCCCTGTCAGTGCAAATGAATATTAGCTGGTTCAGTCCCAACTGATGGCCTACAAAAAGGTCTCATTGCCAAGGTGTCACACAAGACACATCTCATGATGGGTAAAAGCAAAGAGCTGTCTCAAGACCTTCGCAACCTAATTGTTGCAAAACATAATGATGGCATTGGTTATAGGCGCATTTCTAAGCTTCTGAATGTTCCAGTGAGCACTGTTGGGGCCATAATACGGAAGTGGAAAGACAATAATTTCACCATAAATTTGCCTCGACCAGGTGCTCCTCGTAAATTTGCCCATTCATCCTTCCTTCAATTATGTGAAGTTTGCCAGTACCATTTGCTGAAAAGCAGCCCCACACCATGATGTTCCCACCTCCAAACTTCACTGTTGGTATGGTGTTTTTAGGGTGATGTGCAGTGCCATTTCTCCTCCAAACATGGTGTGTATTATGACATCTAAACACTTCAATTTTACTCATCTGACCACACTATATTCTCCCAGTATTTCACTGGCTTTTCCAAATGTTGTGCAGCAAACTTTAAACGAGCTTCAACATGCTTTTTTTTCAGCAATGGAGTCTTGCGTGGTGAGCGTGCATACAGGCCATGGCGGTGGAGTGCATTACTTAATGTTTTCTTTGAGACAACAGTACCTGCTAATTGCAGGTCTTTTTGAAGCTCTCCACAAGTGGTCCTTGGCTCTTGGACAACTCTTCTGATTATTCTTTACACACCTCTGTCAGAAATCTTGCGAGGAGCACCTGGTCGAGGCAAATTTATGGTGAAACGATTGTCTTTCCACTTCCGTATTATGGCCCCAACAGTGCTCACTGGAACATTCAGAAGCTTAGAAATGCGCCTATAACCAATACCATCATTATGTTTTGCAACAATTAGGTTGCGAAGGTCTTGAGACAGCTCTTTGCTTTTACCCATCATGAGATGTGTCTTTTGTGACACCTTGGCAATGAGACCTTTTTGTAGGCCATCAGTTGGGACTGAACCAGATATTATTAATTTGCACTGACAGGGGGCTGAATTGCTTTTTAATTACTGATAGTTTTCAGCTGTTGTCTTGGCTTTCCATGCCTTTTTGAACCTCCCTTTCTTCATGTGTTCAATACTTTTTCCCTGTGTCATTTCACATTATTACACATAACTTAATTTCTGAACTTATTTGTTTTGCTTTCTTTGTATGTATGGATTACTTGGGTTGTTACCAACATCTGGTGAACATTTCATGTCAAATGCACCTTTGGGAATATATTTACTGAGAAAAATGGTGACGTGTTCAATACTTATTTCACCCGCTGTATATATATATATTTTTTACATTTCTTAAGGACTATTGGAAGACTAGCCCTTTTTCAGCTGTTACTTGGGCATCACCTACTGGACACAAGAAGTACTTGCAGTCCGCATTGCAGCTCATGGCCACATACTGTACGCTGCTGTAAATCTGTGGGGTTGTAGGTCTTGCAGTTTAAGAAGCTGACACAATGTGCTATCATCATTGCATTAGACTGCAAACTTAATGATGGGACTGCATAACTTATCAGGTGAAATAAATACATAAAAAGGGAGAGGGGAATAGCAACACCCACACACTACATCATGGCAGAATATTCTACCCAGAAGCCTTTACAGGAGGAGCCAATTAGAGTACAGCCATTAATGCATATCAAAATAAAAGTCTTACATATTACACGTCTCACAGTATTGAATAGAAATAACAGTTTATATGCTGGTATACAGGTTAAAGTAAAACTATTTTATGGTAAAGGCATTTTTCCAACTTAACATTTATTGTTCCATTTTTTAGGTTATAAAATGTCATAATTCATTGCAGGACTAGAAACACGGTTTTAGGATTAAACGTTATTAGCAAAAATGTATTTGGAGGTAAAAGGTTCCAAAAACAATTGTAAGAACATTAGATACACTATTGACATATGTACATAATGAGTCCGAGTCATAGGATGGCAGTTTCTTTTCCTTCCCCATTATCTCTACTGGAAGTAGCAAATCAAACATATTGCACTCCTCCACGTATTATCATTACGCTAATTTTCAAGTAATAACATGTCCAGATCTTAGTTTAAATTGACTGTGGCTATTTAGATCCCTCTTGCCCCGTACCATGTGGCAACTGCCGTACACTGACTGCCCAAAGACCTCAGTGGGAGAAAACAAATCATTGTACTAGAACTGTACTGTACTACATCAGAATAGCCTGGTCCCAGAGCTGTATGTTTTCTAGCTCACTCCTCTGACTGTCATTGTCACCATAACAGAGAGGAGTTGGCTGAAGCACAAGGTGGTCGAGAGTCAGGCTGCATGGAGGCCATTGGTCCAAGTTGAGTCACACCTGAAACAATCTCAAAGCAGTGTTGGGCAGTATGGATGATGTTGCATGTTTTTAAACCTTGGTGGGGAAAAAAGAACAACGTACCATTTTCCCAGGGGGAAACCATGATCAGAGCAGTTCATCCTGGTGTAACAAATATCTTTACCAAAACAGACAAGATAATCGACACATGTCCATGCATAGATGAGGATGAATTCTACAGTAGAAGCAGTGATAGGTGAGTAAGGGTGGTCATTCAGACATTAATCCTGGTCTTAGGCCTCTGGGGTGGCCGGGGGCTCATCTGTCTGTTGATTGGTGGGGTTGCCCACATGAGGGAGTTCTCGCCCAGAGCTCTGGACATGTGGAGGTGAACCAGAGGGTGGAGCTGAGGGCATGACATGTGGCTGGCCAGGGGGCTTGAGTGGGGTGGCAGGGGGTGAGGGCACAGGGGTACGAGGGTATTTGCGAACGGGCCGGGTGGGTGCCTCGGGTGAGTGGGAGGACAGGGGGAGGGGGCTGGGGTAACCGGGCGGGGCGAGGTCTGAGGGGTTGATGGAGTCGTCTTCACCTTCGAGACTGTCCTGGAATAACAACAATGAAGGAATAGAGTTAAGCACAAAAGATTAAGGGAAAATTGGCAACATTCTTGAAAATAAACTAGTCTTTGGTAATTGAAAAATCAGCGACTTACATCTTCATTGACAACGTAAAGAGCCATGGGGCTCCTACGGCCATGGGTTCCATGGACTATTGTTTTTGGCACCACATCAACTGCAAATGAAATAATGTGTGAACAACTGTATAAACTGAGCAATGCGTGTAGGCCATAGGTGGCGATGGCACCTTTGTTGTGGAGGACCGGCTCATAGTAATGGCTAGAATGAAATAAATGGAATGGTATCAAACACATCAAACACATGGTTACCATGGTGTTTGATACCATTCCATTCAGCCATTATTATGAGCCATCCTCCCCTCCTGTGGTGTAGGCCTACTCGGCAACAAAATCTGTATTGACTATAACTTTGCCATGAAATCTATCCATCTAAAAAGATTTGCATTCAATTATCAGAAATAGGAAGAATAAATAAATGAAATAATTAGCGTGGGGAACAAAGAATATCACACATTCAAAAAGCACCTAACTGTCAAAAGCTCACATCCCTCTCTGCCCTTACCGTCATGGCTGATGTCACTCCTCTCTAGATATACTGGAGATCTCTGCAACATGGCTGCCATTGCAGCCCGCCGCTTCTTTCTTAAGCCCAATGAGAGACAAATAGGAGATGAGTGTTTCACATGTATACTCGTGCCCATTCACGTTATGTCTCCTCGAGAACATGTAAACCCAATTGTTTTTGAAAATACTGCATACAGTGTAATTCTAGCCTGGTCCCAGATCTGTTTGTGCTGTATAGCCAGAACATTGACTACAACCATAGGAGAACGCTTTATAGCACAAATAGTTCTGGGACCAGGCTAGTGGGATACCATTATCATTGCATTGTAAACAACAGAAATAGAATCCCTCCCACTTGATGCTATCAGTTTCCGAACCTTAGTGTAACATTGGACCTTAGTGTAACATTTGACCTTAGTGTAACATTGGACCTTAGTGTACCTTAGTGTAATATTGGACCTTATTGTAACACTGGACATGCGCCTGCAGGACTACAGAGAAGTGGAGAGCTAGGTCAGGGCATTAATTCATAGTTCTGGTCCTCGAGACATATCAAAGCAAATAGGGAGATGGAGGCACAATGCGGAGCTCTTACTTTTTGGAGGGCTTCCAGCAGGCGCACACAGTCACCAGGGTGATGAGGAGGAAAATGCCCCCGGTGGAAAGGATGATATATAGGGAACTCCGTCCTGGCAAAGGAATGAAGCCTGTGGTCAACAGAGTAGCCCTTTCTCACACACCGCAAACACTTCACCATTGTCCACTCGGACTAGACAAAGATGTCACCTCTCAGGCTCTGGAAAAGAGCTACATTCTCCTCTTTCTCAACTTTTACACACTCCACTGCAGAACGTTTAGTGGAGGCCCCAATAACATCTAATAAAATGAGTCAAAATGTTAGGTTCTCCTAGCCTGGTGCTGGATCTATTCGTGCTGTCTTTTCCAAATCTGAGCGTGAAAGCTGAGATTGAAAGGGGTCTGCTTTGAGGCTTTGTACAGGGCTGTATGTACAGAGAGAATACAGTACCATTACTGGGCTAGGTGATCTCTCGTCGCACTGCGGCAGCGTCTCAAATGGCACCATATTCCCTATATACTGCACTACTTTTGACCAGAGCCTTATGGATCATGGTCAAAAGTAGTGCACTATAAAGGGAATAGAGTGCCATTTGGTACACAGCCCTTGTCTCAGTAGGGGAATAATGAAGTAAGGATTAGTGTGCTCCACTGGGGCAAGACCTCAGCTCCACCGGAATCATTTATCTACTGGCCCTCGTAACTAACTCAAGCTTTTCACTGGGTTACTCTCTCTCTCTCTCTCTCTCTCTCTCTCTCTCTCTCTCTCTCTCTCTCTCTCTCTCTCTCTCTCTCTCAATTAAATTAGCTTTATTGGCATGCGTAACAATGTACATATTGCCAAAGCTTACATAATGAATAATAATAATCAATATTGTCAACGGGACAACAGTAACAACAATAACCAAGGTTTAAAATAATCATACATTGAAGAATAACAATAAGTTATATTGGTTGGTCTGTCAGACACTGTCCCTCATCTTATGACAGGCAGCAATGTAGCGGTCTGCCAACCCACAGCTCTGTGTCCTGTCCTCCTCCAACAGGACGGGTAGCCTCTCCTCATCAGAGAGGTCTTTGAAACCTTGAATAAGGGTTTCAAATTTGGGGAAATTACACTCTCTAATTGTTTTATATTTTTGACATTTTGTCAGGAAATGCAGCTCTGTCTCATGTTCTGCTGTGCTGCAGTGGTTGCACAGCCTTTCCTCTTCAGGGAGCCAGGTTTTCCTGTGTCTACCCTTCTCAATGACAAGGCTGTGCTCACTGAACCTGTACTTTGTAAAGGTTTTTCTAAGGTTTTGATCAGTAACCATGGTCAAATAGTTTGTCACAGTGTACTGTCGGTTTAGGGCCAGATAGCACTGCATTTTGCTTTGTGCTTGTGCTTGTGTTTCCCGATAAGTAATGTAGTTTTGTTTTGACTGTATTGTAATTTGTTTTGATCTGATTGATTGGATGTCCTGCAGCTTCAGTGTGTTAGTAGAACAGGTTTGTGAACTCAGCCCCAGGATCAGCTGGATGAGGATACTCTTTTCTTTGCTCAGCTCTTGGTATTGCAGGGCTTGGTAATGATATGAGAGGGGGTCACTGTATTTGAGATGTTTCCAAACTGAATTGCTCTTTTTAGAGTTTTTATTGTTAGTGGATATTTGCCTAATTCTGTCCTGCATGCATCTGTTTCTCACTGCAATTACTACAACTGTAGTTCTACTTACTGTAGACGGTGAGTTTGACAGGCACACTCCTCATGCTACTGATTGGGTTATCTACCGTACAGCTGTAGATGTCATCGTCTGACATCAGCACCCTGGCGATGGTCAGATACTTCTGGTCATGTGACAGGAGCAGGCGCGAGTCATTGGTCAGCACCATGCCCCCTTTCAGCCAGCCATAGGTGGGCTTGGTGCCATTGCCGTGGGAACAGTGTAAGGTGAAGAGTTCACTCAACTCCAGCACAGAGGAGGCTATCATTTGGACGTAGGGTTTGGACACAGGTACTGTGGGGGCAATATACAACAACATGTCAAATAGATTCACTGCAGGTGACATAACCCATATTCCACTGTTTATATAGTGTGCTTATACCAGTAAATGATTTGTGAAGAAATAACAAGCTACCTACTCTTTAAAGTAGTCCATAGAAAGAACTTATAAAGGTTGCTATAAGACATACTTTGTGTGACCACAGTTTTTAGCCGTATATCTCAGTCTGGAATAATGTGATGTAAATTCACTAAGGTCAATAAGGTCAATAGTTGGTCAGTTGTTGGTCTGTTTATTTTATATGGTAGCCTGAGCCGTATTGAAAATACAATCTCAATCACTGAAATAGTAACTAAATATGCCATTTAGCAGACGCTTTCATCCAAAGCGACATACAGTCACGGGTGCCTAAATCTTTTACATACAGTGTATGTATGGGTGGTCCTGGGATTCAAACCCACTATCCTGGCGTTGCAGGCACCATGCTTTAGCAAATGAGCTACAGAGGAAACTTTCCTACCATCTACGGTGAGGTTGATGTTGTGCTCCGCAGTGAAGGCATCATCCGTTATGGAGATCTCCACTTCATAGGCCCCCTCGTCAGACAGCTGCAGGTTGTGGAGGAGCAAGGTGCCGTTCTCAAACACCATGATACGGCCCCTGTACTCGGGCCGCAGGTTCCCAATGATGCTGGTCCCTATGGACTGGACTACGGTGACGGGCTGCTGCTTGTCCCTCTTCAGCTGCCACTTGATGACCGGTTGGTCGGAGCTAGGGCTGGTGTAGCTGACAGAGAGGAGGGCCTCTCCACCCAACGTGCCTCGGACCAGATGAGCCAGACTGGTGATGTTGACGCCGGCCACTCTGACTGCATGGACACAGTCCAACACATGACGTTCAGTGAACACTGTGGCAGACTGTACAGTGCAGGATATAGTGATCACATGCATGCAGAACGATTTGACAGCTGTAAGTGGTTGATTACTGTAACCACGTTCACTACAAGCAGAGGGATCTGCTAGAGAACTTTTTGATGTTTTTTCTGTCGTCTTTATATGCCTTTTCACAGATATACAGTGTCAAATAAAGTGAGGTATGGGGACTTGCTTTTCAATTAATTCCCTGAATTAGTCCAGGAGTAGATCTAACTTATTCTTGAAAGCAGACTTTTGGAATCAAGACTACTCCAAAATCTACAAGTGGAAATGGACCTCGTCATTATTACCACAATCACTCATTCAGTGAAAATTCAATAAAAAGGACAGGACCTCTCTAAACAAGCCCAATGTGTTACATCTGTTTTGATTTGTGATCCCCCTCGAGCATACAGGAGGATGGTTTACAACATGACCCACGTATCATCCTTCAGAGTGTCGTTCTGCCCTGGAAACCACGCAGAGTTACGCCATTATGTTCACAGTGGAGTTTCCTATAAGTCACCACATCCTCAACCACATGTAGCCATAGCCTAGAGCCACTGACGGGCGCTGTACCTAACGGATGGGCTGTTGCATGTCATGCTGGGGCAATAGAGAGAGAGAGAGAGCGTCTGGCACCGACCCTCCTTGGACACAGCTCTGCTCCCTGTTGCGTGTCTGCATGGCATCGCTCGATCGCCGTGGCAACAATTTTCAGCCTGAAAGAGGTGGTGAGGGGGAGGAGAGGCAGACAAAGGCCTGTATTGTTGGACTGATTTCCTCCCTCCAGTGGTATAAAAAGCCACTGGGAGAGACATGCTCTTTGTGATTGTAGAAGCAGGACACACAAGGGTTCAGTGATTCTGCTAATAGTGGATGGCCGCAATAACACAACACACAGCAAAAGCAGGCTGAGCCAGGCTCCTAATGCAGAGAAACCACCACCACTCCAAATCCCCCAAAAACCTCTTCTCGTAATATCATAATGCTTAACCTATGCTTCCCCCACTTACATCCCAACAACAGCTCAGCTCTCCCAGCCTCTTTTCATTACAGCTGTATGGCTGAATAGACCTGTGCATTGGAGGTAATCCACACAGTGGGTACACCAGGACAAAACAACTCTCACTGCCTGGGCCAATTAAACATGTTATACAGCACTTAGCCTACCTTAACACAGTATTGAATTGATTGATCAAGTACACAAAGGAACAATGGCTACAAATAAATGATGTATTATAAAACAAATCCATTTTCAAATTAATTTGCTAACGAAACAATGTAAAAATGTGAATTGAAATAGGATAGCTGTGTAAATCTCAAACACCTCTGCCTTATCGCCTTATCATATATTACCTGACTACTATGTGATAAACGTATTTGCCAATATAGTCACATATCTATTCATTCAAACTATCTATTAATTCCTGATTCAGCCACTAGTACTTTACCACATTGTGTTTCCCAAAAGTTATGAAGTTTGAAAGTGTTCACTTACCTGCCTGGAAAAGAAGGACGAGGCCGAAGAGTGAAAATAGTGAAGGAATGGCTGTGTCTTCTTTCAAGGAAGTCTTCCTCATCTCCTCCTTCATCTTGGGTACAGCGCTGAGTCCCTCTCCCACCCAATGAGCATGATTTGTCCACTCCAGGCACGTCCCTGAGAATGCACAAGACTGCAAGACTGGGCTCAGCTGCCTGCCTGCTCTGAACCCCAGCACTCAGGACCACAACATGAACAAAAGCACTGTGTGTATGTGTCCTCAGCTTTGTTAGACAGAGACATAGATAGATAAGTACAGTTGTTTTGATTATGGTGGGAGGCCAAAGAAGATAGCTACATTTAAATGTTATTTTCTTTAAATGTGCTATTACCAATGACGAGTTCATATCTTTCAAGCATATGAATATGGTTTGAATACATTTCAAAATATTGTGTAATTGAAGTGTATTCAGTAACACCACCTTAATTGTCATTCCTACAGTGCTGCTTAGAATTGTTTAATAAACCAACAGCTTTTATAAAAGGACCCCACTCGGAGAAACAGAATGACTGCTCTTGACAAACAACTAACCCCTCTCCCCAACTACTCTCCCCACCCCCTGCCCAACCCCCCTCCAGACTCACACTAAATAAGAGCAACAGTGATTATGTGTTAGTCCTCACTGTAACAAACTGGTTTGCAACGAAAACAAGCAATTCTTTTTGGACAAATTCAGGTTAGTCCCTCCCTGTTACGGCCCGTTTGCTTCCGTTTGGTTCTTAGTGAATACACCCCAGATGTAAGAGGATGGGAAGAACTCAGAAAAACAGTCTGTGTTCCCAAAGTGGCCACTAGATGGTGCAATAAAATCAGAAAATCAATGAGCATTACATAAACAATACACTGGAGACATGAACAATAAAGAACACCATGATAGATGTTGTTATAACATCTTTTGATATTTCTGATAATCTTATCATTCTAACAATACCTGCAATTCAGCTTCTTGTTGCAGCATGTACACTGCAGTTCAGACAAATAAAAAGTATTTTCTCTCTCTGACACTATACAGTGCCTTCAGAAAGTATTCACACCCCTTGACTTTTTCCAAATGTTGTTGTGTTACAGCCTGAATTTAAATTGAGATGTTTTGTCACTGGCCTACACACAATAAATTATGTTTTTCAAAATAGTTTCAAATCAATAAAAAATGAAAAACTGGAATGTCATGAGCCAATTCAACCACTTTATTACGGCAAGCCGAAATAAGTTCAGGAGTAAAAGTTGCAACAAGTCACATAATAAGTTGCATGGACTCTGTGTGCAATAACAGTTTTTAACATCCTTTTTCAATGACTACCTCATCTCTGTACCCCACACAGAGATGGGGCGGCAGGTAGCCTAGTGGTTAGGGTGTTGGTCCAGTAATTGAAAGGTTGCTGGATTGAATCTCTGAGCTGACAAGGTAAATAATCTGTCGTTCTGCCCCTGAACAAGGCAGTTAACCCACTGTTCCCTGGTAGGCTGTCATTGTAAATAAGAATTTGTTCTTAAATGACTTGCCTATTTAAATAAAGGTTAAAATAAAAACACATACAATTATCGGTAAATTCCCTCAGTTGAGCAGTGAATTTCAAACACAGATTGAACTGCAAAGACCAGTGAGGTTTTCCACTGGTCTTTGGGCACCTATTGGTAGATGGGTAAAAAAGAAGACGGATTATCCCTTTGAGCATGGTGAAGTTATTAATTACACTTTGGATGGTGAATCAATACACCCAGTCACTACAAAGATACATGCCTCTTCCATAACTCAGTTGCTGGAGAGGAAGGATACTGCTCAGGGATTTCGCCATGAGCCCAATGGTGACATTAAAACAGTTACAGAGTTTAATGGCTGTGATCGGAGAAGGAGGTTGGATTAACAACATTGTAGTTACTCCACAATACTTACCTAATTTACAGAGTGAAAAGAAGGAAGCCTGTACAGAATACAAATATTCCAAAACATGCATCCTGTTTGCAACATGGCACTAAAGTAATACTGCAAAAAATGTGGCAAAGCAATTCACTTTTTGTCCTGAATGCAAAATGTTATGTTTGGGGCGAATCCAATACAACACATTACTGAGTACCACTCTCCATATTTTCAAGCATAGTGGTGGCTGCATCATGTTATGGGTATGCTTGTAATCATTAAGAACTGGAGAGTTTTTCAGGATAAAAAGAGGAAAACTTGGTTCAGTCTGATTTCCACCAGAAACTGGGAGATGAATTCACCTTTCAGCATGACAATAACCTAAAACACAAGGCCAAATATACATTGGAGTTGCTTACCAAGAAGACAGTGAATGTTCCTGATTGGCCGAGTTATAGTTTTGATTTATATACTTCAAAATATATGGCAAGACCTGAAAATGGCTGTAGCAATGATCAACAACCAATTTGACAGAGCTTGAAGAATTTGGAAAATAATAATGGGCAAATGTTGCACAATCCAGGTGTGGAAAGCTCTCAGAGACTTACCCAGAAAGACTCACAGCTGTAATCACTGCCAAAGGTGATTCTAACAGGTATTGACTCAGGGGGTTGGATACAGTAGCGGCTTGTCAATAGAGGGCGCTGGGGCGCCGCCCCCATCAAAATTCCAGAAATTTACATGTATACAAAAATGATATAAAAATGAAATAAAAATAAAAAATAAAATTGATTACTCATACGATGTGCCGGCTGGTAGTAAGAGCCTCAGCATTTAATAAAAACTGTCTTTAATCGGTTAACTATTTAGTATTTTATATGTTTTTCAATATGTTTCATGCGGTTTCATGGGCGAGGGACGCCGGACAAATGGATGTCTATCTGAGTCCATAAATCTTCGGGAAGCATGTGACCTGAAGCTGGTCTCTAATTGGTTTCTTAAAGATCCTCCCCTGGGCGCAGGTCGCTGCGTCCCTGGCGAATCAGAATTGGATACATGTTATTTTATCCAATCTGATTGGTTCTCGTCACCTGTCATTCAACTTTACGCTCTTGGCCACTACTGTGAGTGCGCGGGCGACACCGACACACCGTCACTCCGAGTCCGCCAAAACCTTGCTAGGCTGATCACTTTCGTAGAGATAAATGGCAGCAGTTAAACCAAAGTGTCGGCACTGAAGTTTTGTGGACAACAACGGGGGTAAGAGACCTCAAACATCTATCTGAAAAATGCAAACGTCATGACAGTAGCCACAGCCATCTTGATAATAGCATGAAACTAATGTTTTTGGGCAGAGTTAGCATTGTGAACAACTAGATGAAGGCTACAGGATTGGCATTAGGTGGCACAACGAAGAGGTGACAAAAAGTTCTCATTACCACACCCATGACCACAGCTGAAGCTGAGAGGTGCTTCTCAACCTTGAAAAGAATAAAAACTTTTCTCAGAAACACCATGACCCAGGAGAGGCTGAATGCACTGGCATTGCTGTCCATGTAAAAGAAACTTGTTACTGAGATGACTGACTTTATTCAGAGAGTCATTGAGAAATTTGCTGGCCAGAAAGAAAGGAGAGCAAAATGTATGTTCAAGTAGTCAACATGCTACTCTGTTGTTGCTGTTTGTTTTTTTTGTTTGTTTTTTCCTCATTCAGTTATATGTGGGAAAGGAACGTGTAAAAAAATAAAAGTGCAGACACTGTTTTCTCTTTAATGCTTGAATTTATACTTTTATTTGTCTGTATAATAAAACTTTGTAGGCAACATGCTTTTTGGTACTGCATGCGCCCCCCAAAAAATAATTATCACCAGCCGTCACTGGTTGGATACTTATCTAATAAAGATACTGTATATTTGTGTAATTTTTCTTTACAGAGTATTTTGTGTAGATCGTTGACAAAGAATGACAATTAAATATATTTTAATCACACTTTGTAACACAACAGAATGTGGAAAAAGTCAAGGGGTGTGAATACTTTCTGAAGGCAAACAACAGATCAATATCACTGATAAGCAAAACAGTGTAAGGCTTAACAACTTACCATAAAGGCTGTAACCATTATCACAACTGTATTCCTCCTGCCACTCAATGCTCAGTCTCACAATTTATACACCTGCAATAAGCACATGTGACGGTGGATCATCTGATTCCAGACTTACACTTACACTAAATCAATTCAAGATTAGATTGAGTATTTGGCTGTTTTGGCTTCCAGAGCCAATTCGCCTTTAAACGGACTATAAGGAGCAATGTTAACATGTGCTAGTTAACATGATATATAACCTCTCAGCCTTCTACTTGTCTATCAGACAATATTGACACAACTTCAATATCAGTTTGGATTGATGCAGAGATGATCAGTGATGTACTGTACATTGCACCATAAGTCATGTCCATAGGGGAAAGCCCTAAGGTTACATTCTACCTTACTGCTTATTCAACAAAGGCAGTGTAATAAACCTAGAAGAGGAATGTTAGAGCTAGCCAACCCAGCAGCTGTTGTCATCTATCACTCTTAGATGGCGCAACAGTGCGGACGTGTTTTTTTGTCTCGTCTCATGTCCCGTGTAAATAGTCTGTAATTAGTCTGTCTTTCTGTATATTTTTCTTATTCCTCATATACTTTTCCTGCAACCCGCCACACCCAAGGCGGAATGGATGTACGTTTAAAAAAATAAATATTTTTCTTTATTTCTTGCCCTCCAAATACACCTCCTCTGTTTTCAACCAGGACCTCAGCGATCAATGCCTCATTGCCTGTGTCCGTAATGGGTCCGCGGTCAAACGACCACCCCTTATCACTGTCAAACGCTCCCTAAAACAGTTCATTGAGCAGGCCTTTCTAATCGTTCTGGCCCGGGTATCCTGGAAGGATATTGACCTCATCCCGTCAGTAGAGGATGCCTGGTTGTTGTTTAAAAGTGCTTTCCTCACCATCTTCACTCCAGACTTGACTGCCCTTGACCAGCACAAAAACTTCCTGTGGCATGCTGCATTAGCATCGAATAGCCCCCGCGATATGCAACTTTTCAGGGAAGTCAAGAACCAATATACACAGTCAGTTAGAAAAGCAAAGGCTAGCTTTTCAAACAGAAATTCGCAACATGCCTTTCTAAAGTCTTCGAAAGCCAAGTTAACTAACAGATCACTGACCACTTCGAATCCCACCGTACCTGCTCTGCTATGCAATCTGGTTTCCGAGCTAGTCATGGGTGCACCTCAGCCATGCTCAAGGTACTAAACGATATAATAACCGCCACGCTGCGGTTGACTCTCTGATCCATCTCTACGCAGACGCCACCATTCTGTATACATCTGGCCCCTCTTTGGACACTGTGTTAACAAACCTCCAAACAAGCTTCAATGCCATACAACACTCCTTCCGTGGCCTCCAACTGCTCTTAAATGCTAGTAAAACTAAATGCATGCTTTTCAATCGAACGCTGCCCGCACCCGCCCACCGGACTGTCATCACTACTCTCGACGGGTCTGACTTAGAATACGTGGACACCTACAAATACCTAGGCTTCTGGTTAGACTGTAAACTCTCCTTTAAGACTCACATTAAGCATCTCCAATCCAAAATTAAATCTAGAATTGGCTTCCTGTTTTGCACAAAGCCTCCTTCACTCATGCTGCCAAACATGCCCTCGTAAAACTGACTATCCTACCGATCCTTGACTTTGGCGATGTCATTTACAATCTACTCAGCAAATTGGATGTAGTCTATCACAGTGCCATCCGTTTTATTACCAAAGCCCCATATACTACCCACCACTGCGACCTGTATGCTCTTGTTGGCTGGCCCTCACTACATATTCGATGCCAAACCCACTGGCTCCAGGTCATCTATAAGTTTTAACTAGGTAAATCCCCGCCTTTTCTCAGCTCGCTGGTCACCATAGCAACACCCACCCGTAGCATGTGCTCCAGCAGGTATATTTCACTGGTCATCCCCAAAGCCAACACCTCCTTTGGCCGCCATTCCTTCCAGTTCTCTGCTGCCAATGACTGGAACAAATTGCAAAAATCATTGAAGCTGGAGACTACCATCTCCCTCAATAACTTAAAGCATCAGCTGTCAGAACAGCTTTCCGATCACTGCACCTGTATACAGCCCATCTGTAAATAGCCTACCCTACTACCTCATCCCCATATTATTATTTCTGCTCGTTTGCACCCCAGTATCTTCTATTTGCACATCATCATCTGCACATCTATCTTTCCAGTGTTAATGCTAATTTGTAATTATTTCGCCACTATGGCCTATTTATTGCCCTACCTTCCTAATCTTACATAGATTTTCTATTGTGTTATTGACTGTATGTTTGTTTATCCCATGTGTAACTCTGTGTTGTTGTTTTTATCGCACTGCTTTGCTTTGTCTTGGCCAGGTCGCAGTTGCAAATGAGAACTTGTTCTCAACTGGTTAAATAAATAAAAAAATAATTAAAAAAAAAGAACCAGGGCATAAGTGATATAAGCGGTCGCTTAGGGCCCGGCCGTTTATTTTATAAAACATTTTTAGGGGCTCAGTCAGGGTCTCAGTTTACTTTTGAGAGTTAAAATAATAGAATACAAAAGGTGTAAGTTAGAAATCTGGTTTTGCGCCAGCAGTTTTTCTCTTGTTTTGTCAATCACTGACAGTCACTCAAATAGCCAAGTCAGCTAAAATGTTTTTGATTGGTAAGTTAGTCTAGCCATTGATCTAAACTGACTGAATGTCCAGGGGCCCTGACCTCCAGGGGGCCCCCATTATTTTTTTTGGGTAGAACTCTCCCAGGGTTCCTGTATTTAAAATCCTCTGTAGTAAGCCATCAAAGCCTGGAGGGCTGAGACACACACAGTCAGACTCTCTCTGACTGACTCTGTCCTTTGAGCCCTGGTTAACAGCACCCCTCCCTCTCCCTCTCATCTTCTAACGGCTCCTAAATCAAGGGAAACACTTGCTGTCAATATAAAAAAGAGTTTATGAGGGGCCCTATTCTGCTCATGTATGAGACACACTGTCACGATATCAGAGAGAAGACACACAGCGAGTCTCTATAATAAGTCAGAGAGACTAGATGTGGACATTATATTTTGTCCAATTTTGACAAAAAAGCTGATCTGTTTGGTCAAAAGACCAATTAGTGGAAAAAGATCAGAATTAGGCTGCCTGTGTACACGCAGCCTTATAGATGAAGTGTGTATGACTCTTGTGATGACAGCAAGGAAGAACTTTAGACCAATGGTATTCCTAACCCTGATATGGCTAGCCTCCATTAAGTCTAATTTGATCAAATCTACCAATTAATTTAGCTCTTCAGTATTCATGAGCTAGTATGCATCATGCAGTATTGCCCCTTTTCAGAATAAGCTGAGCGATCTAGTTATCAGTGAAATTCATATTGTGTTCAATCGTACCCCAAATTACCCACAGTTTGGCTAACCTAGAAATCTGGAGCTGTATGTACCAAGCGTCTCAGAGTAGAAATACTGATCTAGGATCAGTTTATCCTTTTAGATTATAATGAATAAGATTACATGGGCAGGAGTGACCTGATCCTATTTCAGAACTCTTACTCTGAGAGACTTTATAAATACGAGCCCTGTCCTTAAAGAGTGAGGTCGTAGACATAACGATGTTGATGACCGTGATGACCAATAGAACATAGAAGTGCCCTCTGCTGTTGAGTTTGGCTCACTTCAACCACTAATTGCTGCCCAGGAGAATACAGTGATTGCACTGACAAGCTGTGGGAGGGAACCAAGAGAGCGAATCAATCCAACATTTTAAAAATGTTTGATGCGAGTTTCAAACACACAGACTGATTGTTTTCCCCCACAACATTCACCAGCCCTTAAAGGACTAAACAAAACCACATATCTGTTTTTGAACAAATACAAACATTGCCTTCTGTCTCAGCTGAAGTATTACATTTCTGGAACAGTTTGTCTATGCATTGAAAAACATTGATTAACAAATTGTTGTATTTGGATGCTGTCAATCTTTCCATGGTGAAATACACACCATAACTAAGATATTTTGAACTCTTTTGGACTAAGCTATCCATCAAACTCGAATAAGAGATTAATTTACAGTTCCCTGCTGCTGAAGTGCTATGTTTGGAGGTGTCTGTCTGGCATATAGATTCTACATTCAGTGTCATTACACAGCTGTGTCTGGATACCTGTGGGAACACTGGGTGAAGTGGTGAGGTGCTGTGTCAAGCTGAGAAACGAGTGCTGTCTTCTGTGGCTTTGTGTTGCCATGGAAAACCAGTAGAACGTCTCTTTAATGCCTTGTCATTCAGCAGCTGGTGACAGAACCCATTCGGAGAGGGAGAGAGATTCCTTCAGTGCCTCTGTGTGGCTGGGCTGAGCTCAGATGTGTGTGGGAGTGAGCGTGGGTGAGCTGTGAGTGAGTCTTATGCTTCCTCCTATCTCAACACTTCTCTTTTCTAATATGGAGAGAAAATGCAACAGAAAGGGCAACTCAGCCAATGAAACAACACTGACTATGAATAAAAGTTTTAAGACTAAAGAAATTATTATTACTATTATTTGTAAGATGATAAGATATTTGACAGCAGTTGAAAAGTCATTATATGTATTATATTCAAAGCTGTAACATGGGGAAATATGAGATTCGGTTCAGCCATTACTCATCAAACCAGTATGTGCAAGCAATCAAACAATCAAGCAAGTCTACTACCTGTCATGTGATATGAGTTATTACTGGCATTCCCCTACAGAGAAATCTTTTCACAGAAGACCAGTCACCATTTGTTTAAGTTTAGTGGTGGGAAGACTTTCCAATTAATAGCTATGCTTATGCTACATTACGGTTGAGTGGAATGAAAAACGGTTCTGTCTTGAGATTGCATTCCCTACATTACTTTTGGAATCCATTTAACTCTTAAAGGGGAAGTTCAGGTTACAATTTTTCCTGGACCATAGACTACTTTCAGAGTGAGTAACTATCTAACATCAAGTTGTAAAATCCTGAACTTTCCCTTTTAAACTAGGATTGATGCATTCTATGAAACACCATTTAATATCGGGTGATAGATCATGTTCTGTAATAACTTGAAGTCAACGTCATCTTTTTCAAACACCCGTCACCATATCCCTGAGTGGGTAAGGGTCAAGACTTGTTTTTGTTATGAATTATATATTACTCATTAATTATATATGGTGCTCTGAAGAGCTGAAAATTATTTCCTACACAAACATTTGATATGGATTTATTGATTTTCAACTGTTATTCCTTTACAATGATTTAATTCAATCTGTTCATGAAGCATGATGATAATCAGGGGTTGGAACCGGTTCAGGGAACAGAACCGAAAACAAGAAAATAACTTTTTGAGGAACAGAATCAGAACCGGGAACGAAATTGATCTATACTGTTCTGGAACAGAACCGTTATTTTAAAAGAATGGGAACCAGTAAATAACGTTATTTTACGTTCCAGGCATTTTTTTCAGTCCCACAAAAAATGCAACAAGGTGCCTATGCAAAGCCCTCACTCTGTCACTCAAAAAACGTATTCCAGTGTCTGCCGGCCAGCTGAAAATCTTTGCCAGTGTGTGTGCATGTGTAGGCAACCTGCCCCTCTCCCTCCAAACCTTAGTCTACTGTAGCCTACTGACAATACAAGCATGATTCAGAAATTCAGATTTTTAATAGAGAAGAATGGATTCACTTTTTCAATGCTAGTTACAGATACTATCACGCTTCACATTGGATTTATTAACTACAAAAATATAAGATTTTTTTAAAAATCTGGTGCCGCTCTGCACACACAAGCTTGTTAGATAGATAGCTAGCTCTGGTCCAACTTTAAGCCAACTCTCGGAAGTTCAAATACATTCAAAGTTCCTCCAGAGAAACCGCTCCTCCGTAGGTATAATTCTACGGGCCAAATTCAGATAATGCATGTCATAACAATGCCCAGCGCTCCCCCTCCAGCATCTCTCGCTCTCTCCCCACCATCTCTCACCCTCTCTCCACCTGCAGAATTTCAGTTCCATCTCATGCCCTACACTTGCCCGTCCATCGCGCATGTAAACAACTATAGCATCGGCTGCCTAGAATAAAACAACTATAGCTTGCCTGCTCCATAGCAAGCTGCTCTATCTGCACTGATTGGTGAAATAACTTAATGTAAAAAAAAAAACATTAACTCGACATTAAGTTATTTCAGAGGTGCGTAAATGAAAGATATATACTATAGTTTTTGGTTTTAAAAACCGGTTCAGAACTTCATTTTGCAGGTCGGAAAAGTGGAACGGAAATAAAACAATTATGGAAATAATTTTGTTTCCAACCCCTGATAATAATACCATACACCTGATTTAGGTCAATAGTTTATATAAAACACAAATTCTGTACCCATAAACACACTGTAGGAGCAGAGCATATGACTCCATTTCTCTAAGGATAAAACTGTACGTGAGTACTACTATCTGCAAATAAACTATAGTACATTGTACTGCATGCTTACTGTGTTGGAAGTTCTGATTTGGAGGAAATGGTGACACCGACCAATATGTGAAAGTAATTCCATTATTCATTATGGCACACAACACTTAAAGACTGCAAATCTAGATAACAATAGTATGTCTTCCAATAGCCGTTAAGGGTCTCTACCTCCCTTTTAGTGATATTGTGTACACCAAAAATAATGTAATAGTAATTATACAAGCACTTGAAACAACGCAGAAACAAGCATTCCAGTGGTTGACGTGTATACATAATGCATAATTGTACACAAACTTATATATTCAACTCAAGTTAGCCCTGTTTATCATGATAAAACAATTATTATCAGCCTCACATATCTTCTTCTAGACTAGCACACTACCAGAAGTTTCACAAGTACATGCAGTGACAGATGCAAATTTGGGTCAAAGACACATGGATTGGGACTGGAAGCAGGAAAGTGTTAAAGAGTTCACAAATCAGATGACGCATCACAAAATCTGGATAATATACTGCTATTTTGCGTTACATAGAATGTTGCTCCTCTGGAAAAAAAAGGTACAGCCATGCTTCTTCTTCTTCTTCTTCTTCTTCTTCTTCTTCTTCTTCTTCTTCTTCTTCTTCTTCTTCTTCTTCTTCTTCTTCTTCTTCTTCTTCTTCTTCTTCTTCTTCTTCATCATCGAGGTCAGAGGCGTCACTGTTCCGGCACAGATGTGTCATCTCTCTCTACTCCCTCTGATCCTCCTGATTCTAAAGAAGACAAAAGCCGATTTTAGCACTGCAGATGGAATGATGAATTCATGTTGACATTACTTGCTCGCACTCAATAGTGAAGTTGATCCCCAAACAGCAGCAAGGCTATAATGGGCAGGCGCAAGAATGACATTTTGACATTTTGACAAACATACTGTAATGATTTGATTGGTATTATTAATCCTGGTGAAACACTTCCTATGTATACCCTCCTTATAATGCATTATGCATATCTCATAAGGTGTTATAAATGAGCTTATAATGCATTATAAAGACTGTATTCATTGGAAGTGTTACCAATAACCCAAGTGAAAAGCAGAGGCTGCTCCAAGAGGGAGAGATTTAGCTGGCCAAGGAACATTCATTCTGCTGTGTCTCAGCGGTATAAGACACCTGGTGTTAAAAATAACACTGCTACATAAAGATGCTTGGCAACCAAAAACTGGGTTGGGTGTTGGTGAGGCTCAGAGAAGGCTTTAATTGGAAAGTAGTTTCTTGGTTTTTTTCAAGGATGGGGCTAAACCCAATTCAAGTACCGTAGAGGTGTTTCAACTGGACCTGGAAAGTATTCACACCCCTCACACACTGAGCACAAAAATGAACACCAACAAATAGAACAGACACAATAAACACTGTAAACGCGACACAATGTCCTGTCCCATTTTTTATTAAACCAAGGACGAACCAGTGAAGTGGTGGTTGCCTGCTTGCATAATACGTGCTGTTGCTGTATGATATAAAGTTACCTGTACAGCTAATTTAAACATGCAAAATATTCACTTACCTGTTCATTTAGCCAGTCAGTCAATTAAGTAAACTATTATTACCCTCACTCATATCATATGCATTTTTAGCTACTGAAGTATTTCTCTGCCATCGACCTGTAAAGTATAGTTAACCATCCAACATCCACCAATGTATAGCGTACATATTCAGCCAACCACCCATACTATGCAATGTCTTTTTATAGGTTTTTTTGCACTCCAGATATCTTGTATTTCTATACTTTTTCATACTGCCGCTCTATGTATCATGTACCGTGTATCTGTCTTTTGTGTACTTTCGTTGTGTCATTTTGCACCTGCCCTGTGTTTTGTTGTTGTAGCTGCTTGACAAAGAAATTTCCCCCTCGGTGATCAATAAAGTATCTATCTATCTATCTATCTATCTATCTATCTATCTATCTATCTATCTATCTATCTATCTATCTATCTATCTATCTATCTATCTATCTATCTATCTATCTATCTATCTATCTATCTATCTATCTATCTATCTATCTATCTATCTATCTATCTATCTATCTATCTATCTATCTATCTATCTATCTATCTATCTATCTATCTATCTATCTATCTATCTATCTATCTATCTATCTATCTGATTCCTGGAAGTATTCTCGAGGCTTTAGTCACATATACAACAACTTACATTTCAGTAGCTGATATGTTCAAACAAAAACTGACAAAACATTTACTGGACCTCAACTATGAAAATATTTTTGCAAACCACTTCAACATTTATTTGGCAAACTGTACAATTTTGCCATGAATATATTTTCACTCCAAAAGGTGTTGATTAGATAGAAAGGCATGTCATTCATTTTATATTTGAACACTATCTCAGAACATCTACATAAGATTTGCCATGGTTCTGGACACTGACACCCTCTCACACTTTCTCATTAGAATGCATCCATCTATTTGACAATATAACTAGTGGAGTATTAATTGTAGATTTCAAATCAGCCACTGCAGCCTTTATAGAGTGATTGAATAACTGGATGGAGCGTGTCACATTACTTACATTGAAATAACTCATTAGGGGCCTTTAATAGACCTAGTTAATAATGCATGGCTTTTAAATTGGTTTCAAGCAGTGTTAAATGGTGGGCCTTCATGTGTCCCTGCATTATGCATACAATGTATGCATTTGATGTTGAAAACAGATCAATGCATGCATTTAATATTGTTACGGACACAAAATGGTCATCCTGTTCCTTTGTCAATAGTGTGCAAATCTGTGTGTACAAGATGTAGGGGATGTCAGGGACACAAGCATCAGATCCAGAACTGGTTTGTCAGCCAATGTCCAAAGTGAAAGTTACTGGCTGAAAATACATTGCAATAATATGTGTATAACTGTTACTGATGACATAGGCATACACCAGATGTGTCCTGATAGTCCTGAGGGGGATATCAAGGCTAATACCAGTCTAAACCGGTTTGGGTCTACGTGTGTGTCTGTGTGTGTGTGTCAGGGACACTAGAGTCACTGACCTGTGTCTCCCTGGTTGCCGTTGAGGGCCTCACCACTGCTGCTCACCTCCTCATCCTCCTCCTCCCCCTCAGGCTTGTCAGCAGGCTTAATCTTCTTCCTGGTCATGTGACCACGGAAGCCAGCCTGGATCTTGGCAGCTGCCTTGTTGGCCTCGGGGTCGTCCAGAGGTATGTCCATGATGTCCTCCTCCTCTTGGGGTTGGCTGCATTCTTTCTATAGGAGGACAAGTATATATGAGTAGTTAGGTGATTTAGAGGGGACTTAGTTGGGGTAATGTAGCATGAGGAGGGGCCCCAGATTAACTTCTGCCTAGGGGCCCAAAATGACTAAATCTGCCTGAAGACAACACCAGTGGATATCAGGCTGTCTATGGTTGTCAATGATAGTTAAATATTCTCCTCAATTGCATTCTCAGGGTCCTAAAGGTTCCAAGGGCTTAAGTCTACAAGGCCCTAAAATCACACTGTAACTCTACGGACAGAAGCTTTATCTTCTCTGTAGTTTTTCCTCACACCTATTGCCTTGAATTCTGCCATTGCTAAACTGGAACGGGGTAAATGCTATGTAAACTGCTTAACCTGACACTCAACACCATGCACAGAAAGGAAACACGTTTCTCTGCTCCTGTGTGTTTCAAAGTGATTCACAAATTCAAAAGATGACTGTCCATCAAGAGTGAGAAGAACATAAAGGGAGTTCAACTTTAGATCTCTCAGACTCTCTCTCTGACACGCTCATAACACAAAGACAGCACCATTGTATACCATGTACCTTATTACTGGCAGAATACACAAAGCTGGGTTGGTGAGTGGTGGGTAGGTGGGTGAGGTAGAACTCTCTGTATTCACAAGTGGTTACAGAACAGTGACATGGTTGTCAGCAATTATCCAAACACGTCCACTGCACCCCACCAGTTGCTCATCCCCTCTTAAAAATTTGGTGCGTAGGCAAAACAAAGAAAGCCCACTGCACTGTAAGGAGATGCATTTGAGTGAAACCCCTTAGTGTGGGAGTGTGACCACCCACTATTACAGATAGCAATACAGCTAGCATTCATTAGCTTAGGTCTAACGGCTGAGTAGGATGCCAACATTCACATATCTTACAGCAGCAGAAAGACAGGAGTTTTTCATTCTGTCGTGAGGTTTTTCTAACTGTTTAAGGGGTTAATCTACATTAGGCTCTAAATGTGTCATCTCAATAATCTCAAATTACTTGCAATCAATGAACAAAAATAAACTATCAATATAATTCTACCATAGATATTCATAAAGTATCAATTTAAAGCATTTCAACCAATCCATACGCAAATAATATACAACCAATTTGGCAGAAAGTTGCCTTGTGAAGAAAGCTGAAGCCGGTGCAGTGGACACCTGGTAGATAATACAGCTGGAGTTCTCAGGGCTGATAGTCTGAGTCTCAATGAAACAGGAAAGCCAAAAGACCATAACAAGGAAACAAATGATTTTCTGAGGTTTCCTAAAATATAAAGCTCTGTCAACACATATATAAAAGCCTTTTAATGAATCCATTACCCAATTAGAATGATATAAAAAAATCTGTAATGATGTTAAAAAGCTGTAACGAAATAATAGTTGTGTCAATTTACTTGTTAGATATTAGTTCAATATATTACACAATACAATTAATTTCAGGCATGTACTCACAATGTGGCAGTCCATGATAAGCAATCTGAGAGATGACAGTCTTCCAATGAACTGACCTAAAATGCCTTTTGCCTGTACTCAGTGTTGACCGAGAAAGATTTATCTTGTGTCTCCACTAGAGACGTCTCGTTCCCACTAACAGACACTTTATGCTCCCTAGTATACGCTTGCATAGAGTGTGTGAGAGAGAGGGTGGGAGAGAGAAAGAGAGAATGTGATACAACCTCCTGCAAGCACACAAACCATGTGGTCTATCTTCCCAGTCTCACTAAGGTTGACAACCTGCTGTACTCCCACAGACCTACTGTACCCCTCACTTCGAAGACTTACCTGATCTTAAAGTACAGTATATGACAAAGTCATCAACTAAGGGTCTCTCATATTGCAAAAATCTTTCAAGTGATAATTGTAAGTTATGACACCCTAAAGTCCACTTTAACACATGGTGTCTGGTCATTTGGTACATGCCACATACTGTACCATTTGGACATGCCACACACAGTACATGCCACATACTGTACCATTTGGACATGCCACACACAGTACATGCCACATACTGTACCATTTGGACATGCCACACACAGTACATGCCACATACTGTACCATTTGGACATGCCACACACAGTACATGCCACATACTGTACCATTTGGACATGCCACACACAGTATATGCCACATACTGTACCACATACATTCATGTAATTAATGCAATTAATGCAACCGGAAAACACAAGAGAAACCATGCACACAATGTACAGACATGAACATGCAGTACTGGTTTTGTTGAAAAAAAAAGAAAATAATTGCTCAGTTGTACACAATTATAGGGAGAATTAAAAACCCTTTCCATCGTTCAGATCCCAGCTGCCACCAGTACCCTCACTAATTGCCTCTGAGACAGGGAAAAGAGGGATAAACAGCAAACACATCCATTTGTCTGGTTTCCTGTCTTACGTGACTGTCTCCCCTGTTTCATCCCATTATGACAATATATTATCTATCAAAAACCCACCTGGTCATGCTTTGTTTCAGCTTTGAGTTAACGATCTGAAATGTACAATCAAGATATTTTCTTATGGTCTGTTCTTCTCACCAGATGTATGTTAGAAATGTATGATTCTGTTTGTTTGGGTTGTGACGTGTGTGTGTTTGTGTGACGTGTGTGTGACGTGATAAGTGTGTGTTTGACTTTCCCTATGTGTGAGTCATTCATTGTCACATTGTTAATCTATCAAAACCAACTTAAGGATGAGTACAGTACAAAGTGACTAAACGGTACTTTGCTTACAGATAGAGATCCGTCATAATGTCCCTGGGAGTAAAGAGCAAAAGAGTGGACAAAGTCACTTGACAAGACGTTTGGTATAGGTCAGAGTAGAGGGCCTACATTTAAAGGTAAGAAAGAGAGAGCGGATGGATATGCTGCTGTTAAGTAAAGTTTCAAAATACAGTGTTCTAATTTACAAAAAAATTACCGGTCTCCCCTTTCTCTGTTTTTTTGCCACAAGCCCACAAGCAATATTCACAAATTCGCATTGTCTAGTAAACTATCTACTGGTAGTTAATCATGTGCATCTCCATCTTCTCTGATAAGACCAAGAGGGGAAAAGGATAGTGCAAGTTTCCATGGTAACATCCCTCTAAATCCTACTCTCCCTACCTCGCAGCCTAAGACCACATCGATATCAAATGATATCAAATGGGTTATTGGTGACAACCCACTCAGCATACATTAGTTGAATCCACGTTGTTTCCATGTCATTTCAATGAAATTATGTTGAACCAAAAGTGGAATAGACGTTGAATTGACATCTGTGCCCAATGGAAATAGTCCAAATCATGCAATTCACATTAGCTCAGAAATCTTGATCATTTAGACTTCAATTATCAAGAGCAAACAGAACTTGGCAGTGAAAATTCTGATCAAATATTTATTTAACCAGGTAGGCCAGTTGAGAACAAGTTCTCATTTACAACTGCGACCTGGCCAAGACAAAGCAAAGCAATGCGACAAAAACAACAACACAGAGTTACACATGTGTCAGGCTCTGGCCATAGAGAAGCCTAGTTGCTTCTCTATGTAGCTATGGTCAGAGTCTGACAGTGTCTTTCTTTTCTGTTTCTGTGTGGGTTTTGGGTGGATCCCTAATTAGAGGCAGCTGCACCGCATTGTCTCTAATTAGGGATCTTATATATGTTAGTCTGTCATTCACTCTGGTGTGGGTCATTATCGTTATATGTCGCAGTCACGGTGAATGTAAGTGTGCCTTTGTTACGTCCGTTCATTTCGTGTTTGTTTTGTGAACGTGACGTTTTGTACATTCGTGTGTTTGTTTGTTATTAGTTCGTTCATTTTTGTAAACTTAGATTACATAGTAAAATAAAGTAAGCAAAATGTCAAACTACTATCCCTGCGCTGCGCCTTGGTCATTCCCACACCCACATCGTGAATAAACAAACGTACAGTCAATAACACAATAGAAAATCTATGTACAGTGTGTGCAAATGTAGTAAGATAAGAAAGGTAGGGCAATAAATAGGCCATAGTGGCGAAATAATTACAAATTAGCATTAACACTGGAAAGATAGATGTGCAGATGATGATGTGCAAATAGAAGATACTGGGGTGCAAATGAGCAAAAATAATAATATGGGGATAAGGTAGTAGGGTAGGCTATTTACAGATGGGCTGTATACAGGTGCAATGATCGGAAAGCTGCTCTGACAACTGATTGGCAGGAGAGAACTGGAAGGAATTGCGGCCAAAGGAAGTGTTGGCTTTGGGGGTGACCAGTGAAATATACCTGCTGGAGCGCATGCTAAGGGTGGGTGTTGCTATGGTGACCAGCGAGCTGGGATAAGGCGGGGATTTACCTAGCAAAGACTTATAGATGACCTGGAGCCAGTGGGTTTGGCATCGAATATGTAGTGAGGGCCAGCCAACGAGAGCGTACAGGTCGCAGTAGTGGGTAGTATATGGGGCTTTGGTAACAAAATGGATGGCATTGTAATAGACTACATCCAATTTGCTGAGTAGAGTGTTGGAGGCTATTTTGTAAATGACATCGCCAAAGTCAAGGATCGGTAGGATAGTCAGTTTTACTAGGGCATGTTTGGCAGCATGAGTGAAGGAGGCTTTGTTGCGAAATAGGAAGCCAATTCTAGATATAATTTTGGATTGGCTATGCACAAACAAACACACGCACTAGGGTTGGATGATGTCAAACCACCGTTGGGCTATAGAAAGAAATTGTATTCTACAACTGGAATATTCATGATGAAAGAACTGTAACGCTGCTGGGTTTTTCACCCTCAAACAGTTTCCCGTGTGTATCAAGAATGGTCCACCACCAAAAGGACATCCAGCCAACTTGGGCCAGCGTCTGTCATGTCCCAACAAATTGAGGCTGTTTTGAGGGCAAAAGGGGGTGCAACTCAATATTAGGAAGGTGTTCCTAATGTTTTGTACAATCAGTGTATATGCAATTATTGTCGATAGACAATACTCTCATTACATCGCCCAACCACAACACGCTCATGCACACACAGTGATGTGTCTGAAAAGACTGCTACTTGAAATGCGTCGGCTTAAGGCGAATGGTAGATAATGTACCTCAGGAAGACATTCAAAGTCCCTACAAGTCATCATGAGGAAGCTGAACTATTTTGGGG